>JAMXBD010000714.1:0-708666 GCA_024138025.1 Combretum micranthum
ATCTAAAGATGAATTACTAGGATTAAATACATAATAGATACTAATACTGATCAATAATTTCTAATTTAGATCTAAAATAAAAAATTTCAAACTCGTTGTTATACTTGTAAAGAAATTTTGAATTCAATAAAACTTGGTTCCTAAATATGACTTATTGAACTTGAAAATTTTAATCGCATAAGTTAAAATACTAAAAATAAATTAATCGTGTAAACTAAAAATTTGTTCATACGAAAATCTAGAATTTATTTTGGAACTTAGATAATTTTACTCCGATAAAACTCTTATCTAACTGTTATAAATATATGATTATAAATTAATATTGGTTAAATTATTTTAGTTAAGTAATAATAATAATAAATAATAATAATAATAGATAATAATCGTGGTGGAATTGAAAATTTCGAACAGAGGATGTTGCAAAATTGTCACGCAAGCAGCAAAGGAGTCGACGACAAATCTTTTTTATCCACGTACATAGCAGAATTGAGTCATGCACAGAGTCTTCCACTCGAGTTACTGCTGCAGAGTTTCCACGCACAGTCTTCATGCATGCTGGAATTCTTCATGAAACAAGGGACAGCAGCAAAAGGGAAATTCCAGCTGCAGAGTCACGCACAAAACATCTAAAACTTCAAAATGACATGAACTCCAACCAAAACAATCCACATGTAATCAACATTAAATGCCAAGATTTTTAGCTCAAATAAACAATCAAAACAACTTCAAATTTGCCTTGAAAATTTCGAACCAACAGCTATAGCAAGGGAGAACTCAAAGTAGAATACAACAGCACACATATCCAATTTGAGCTCCGATTTTTGTAGGATTCCTAGGCTCATTTGAGCTAATAATTTTAACTAAATAAATCCAATAGAAGGCCTCTAAATGTACACTTCAAACACCAAGTATTAACTAGAAAATAACAAAGGAAATTTGATCACAAAACCATGTAACAAAGATAGAAAATGTCAACAAAAAACTACAGCAGAAATTTCAATATTCAACTTCAGATTTTGACATGATTTTTTATCCGATTTTCACACAAGTTGAGCCCCTAATTTACATACATAAATGACCTTAATTAACTAGCAAACAAATACAATTAATGCCCCTTGAAATCAGCCACAAATTTCATATAAATTCATAAAAAATCATTCTCAAATTCACATGAAATTTTTACCCGAGAATCAACAGCAGAAAACTTGATTTTATCGAGTCCAAAATAGGTTGTAAGAGTAGGTTGTAAGAAAAAGTAGAGATAGATAAATAGTGTAGAATAGTAGAAAATAGTGTAATATAAAGTAGATATGACAATTTAAGTACCGGTAATAAGAAAATACGCGTATAATTGCGATATTTGATATTTTTAGTTACCGAAAAATTATGAAATTGATATTTTTGAAAACTTTATATTTTTACGAGTCTAACGGTATATTCAAAATATTTTTACTAATTTGAAACCCGGGACACACTTTTCGAAAACTATGTCTGGTTGTGCTCAGAACGAATCATGGTTTAACTAGTCTAATATTTTTAAACTTTCTCAAGTTATTACGAACTATGCTACATACTAAACTCTTACTTACTTTCTTAGGGTTGCTTAAACGGGATGCCGAACTTGAATGGTTACAAAAGACTAGGGTTTTGTTGACTTTGGGATTCCGGTTGACTTTCTAATTAGGGTTTAAGCTTTAATTGATCTCAAAACTTTAGGAGTTTACAAAAAGGCTATTAGTTCTACGCAAGATTACCTTTGTTCCGCTGGTTCCATGGGAACTATCTGGTAATGAAGGACGTCGCCCATGGTATCGTTATGAAATGACTAACACTCAGTGGAGTTTCTAAGGCTTAAGATAGGAGTTGAGTGCCTAAAGAATAAAGAGATAACGACAATGAGGATCGTAGCTTTCTTATATACTTAGGAGGGCGTAAATCTTCATCCTGCTTTGGATTCTAGATCATCCAAGCTTGTAATGTGTATATGATTGATTGTTGCATTGCATATGATTGATAATTACACTTGTTTGCTATTGGTTGATGTGTGGTTTGGTCAGGTTACCTCACTGAGCCTGAGGTTCGCTCACCTCCCAACAGTTTTTGTGCAGGATTAATGCTAGCTGGGATTGAGCTAAGAATGTGTGGAGAGAGCTTCTCCAACGAACTCTATTGAAGAGAAAGATATAGGATATGGTAAACTTAGAATGTAAACTAGATAAATTTGATAATATTGAAATTTATAAGTTGTAATTTGAAACCCATTTTCACTATTTGGTAGGGGATACCAATTCTCTGCGATCTTGGTAGAATTTAGAAAATCGGATTCCATAGTTGAAATCCAGTAATATAATATGTCATTTATATGATAAACATTGATAAATAAATAGAGTCTTGTAATCTTTGACTTGCAAGACGGTTCTCATATTGCAGGTGCACACGTGGTATGATAACTTCAGGATAATCCTACTAGGCCTCATATTGTGGCATGACAATAATAAATGCATACTTTTAGGTATAGATGAAAAGAAAAAGTAAGGAATGAAAATAGGCTATGAAAAGGGATAAAACACAATTTTTATAATTCTTTTATAAAAAAATCTAAAAAGCGTGTTTAAGCTTGCGAGCTATTTTGAATATAAGATTGTTGAATTCGAACTCGATAGTTACTTGAGTAACTTAAATTCAACAAAACTGCAAAACCTGAGCTCGGCTTGATTGCAATCGAGTTAAATTCAAGCCAAGTCGAACTCGAGTAGCTCAATTAGGCTTGACTCTCTTCCCGGCTATTTCCAAATGTGAAAAAAAAGATCAAAATATAATCCAATCCAATTCAATTATCCTCTCCTAAAAATTACTTAAATATTTTCCTAAATCTTCCTCCTTTCCCTCCACACACACATTTCTTTTTCTTTTCTTTTCCTCACATTATTGCTATGGAGTTAATTATATCTGCCGGCGGAAGCATTGGTTCTGCTTCGGCCAAACCATGTGATGGTCGCGTTATATTCGAATAGAAGACACGTGGAAATTGATTGCTTTTAACATTCATAAGATCAACGCACTAACTTTTCTTTGTAGACGGTGATCTCAATAATGAAATCTGTGGAAACTTGAAATGGTTCATACTGGAGGCACTGAAAGCACCCGGCGGGATGGCATTCCTCTGTTTTATTTTATTATTACTGCATTCCTCAAGCCCCACAAATCATTTCGACCCTAAATTGACGTTATTTCTATTATAATGTCATTATTCCCATATGCTAATGCTCCACTGCTTTTGATACTACTGCAAAACTGAAATTTAGAGATAAGATTTCCACCTCTAAATATAATTTTTTATTGTAAAAATCATTATCATTGTTTCTATCATGAAAAATATAACTTATTTCACTAGTTTTCCATTACAAAATTCTGTCTCTAAAAATAATTTTTCATCATTAGTAAAAATTTGATCATTAAAAGCAAAAAATGGAGGCGAGTTTCGCATCTTATCCAATAAGAGGCAATTCTTATTGATGACTAGGATATTAAGCAAGACTCATCGCAGTGTCCTAAACCAAAGCGAAAGTTATCTCCATTTTTTTTTTCTGTAAATACCACCTCTCCTTTCCTTCTCCCGTGCCTCTCTCTCTCACTCACTCTCTCTTAGCTCATTTCCCGCATATCATTCAGGTCATTCCTCCCTCTATATCTAATTTTATGCTGGCATTTGTACCAGCTATAAATATATATATATTGTCAATTTAATGTTAATTAATTTATTTGCTTTTTTTATATCTTTTAGAGGTATTTTACAAAAAGTTTACTTCGAGCCCCATAGTTGTAGTACTATTAGCACTTCAAAGTCAGTTAAATATTTAATAATTTAAATACATTTATTTAGGAAGTAGTATTTAGATATTTGTCATTTAACATGTTAGGTTCTCTTTATTTTATTTTGATGATAACTAAAGAAGAATAAAATATAATAATATTTATTTGGTATGCAGTGTGCAGCTTATCAGACAGTAAGTCAGACAATATGGTTCTGATCTTTTAAACCTCAAGCCCTAAGAAAATTCAAAGGTGAAATATTAATATATCAGACGAAGGTCAAGGGTGAAATATTAATATCTCAGACGAAGGTTAGATTTTCTGGTTTTTCATCAGACAGTATAAAGAACTGTCACGTTTTCTGGTTCTTCATCAGACAGTATAAAGAACTGTCACGTTCAGATCAGGTTTTCTAAATCGGATTTATTGGATTGATTTTTCGCACAAGGAATTAATTGAAGGCCTAATTCTTTTATTAGATATTAGAAAGTATATCTAATATGTTTCACAAGGAAGATTTAAGTCTCATGAGGATTTTGAATTTTCAAGATGTTTAATTTTTTTTTTTTTACTGTTCATCTTCTTTAAGTAGTTTGCTGTTTCAGACGTACAGTGATTTCTTTTATCTTCTTCATATCACGTGAAGTATATCAAGCTGAGGATTGTTGTTAAAAAATTCTCTGGATAAGGTACATATCTAATTTTCGGATTTTGTGGGAAGGTTTGAATCAATTTCAAATCTGTTCTAAATCTGTAAATATGGATCTTTTCGTTCTATGTGATATCCTTGAGTAACAGCAAACAACTCATCTTGTTATTCAAGATTTTATTCCACAACATCAGGAAAATATTCCAGCAAAGCACCTTATGCGGTTTTCTCTCCAGATTTGGTTTTCAAAATAAGAGATAATATCTATTCTATCTATCTCTCTCCTCGTAATCTTCTTTCCAACCAGAAGTTGTGTTCTTGAGGATATTACGGGATATCAACATAATCAGTTTTTACAATTATTTTGAATTTTAAAATCAGCTTCAACGGCAAATTGTGTTTTGTTTATATATATGTATAATGTTTCAGGAAAAAGAAGAACAGAAGAGACGAGATTGAAAAAACCCAGAATTATATGTGCTGAAATTTTACTGTCAATTTTATATTTCTACTTCATTAGACTTTCTGTTAGACACTAGTAAAATACTAGTCAGACATTTTGTGCAAAACTCCAAAACTTATTTTCTTCTGTGTTCTTGTGCTCAAATATTTAGAGTGTCTATTGTAACTCTTGATTGAAGATTCTCTACTCTTGTATTGAATGTGTTGAGAGTTGTTGAGAGGATTACAAATAATCTTGTAGTCTGTGTTTAGCCAATAGATATAGGCTTGTGAGACAGAACAAGATTCAATTGGTATTTGTAATCTCTTATTGATTAATTGGATTAGTGGATCGACCCTGTTAGAAACCGGATCCCCAGCAGTAGAGCTGGAAGAGAGGACGTACTCGCAAGGAGGAACCTCTATAAATTTCAGGGCTCATTTAATTTTCTGTACTTTATTACTCTGCAATTTTTATTGGTTATAATTGTTTATATTGTTGTTCATATCTTTTTCTTATTAAGTTCTACAAAGCAACAATATTTATCTAAGTTATAATCTGATTCTCTAAATTATTTGTTAAAAGAAGTTTCCAAAGATTTTAATTGGTTAAGTGTTTTCAATTTTTTTTTTAAAAGCAAACAATTCACCCCTCCCCTCTTGTTTGCATATCTGGGACCAACATAACATATATGTAATTTATTTATGTAGTCGTTTAACAATATATATATTTTTAGAATTTAGCAATTGGATAATATTATTTAATACATGTTTAATGAGTTTAACTATGTAATGCGTATATAGTTTAATAATATGTTAATTTAGAAGCTAGTTTGGATATTAGTTGTTTAGATAATTAGACGAAAATAAATGTTACAATAGGGTGTGGTCATTAATTAAATGCTAATTTAGGATGTTTGCATGAAATTAGCACATAACGCGTGATTTGACAACTACACAATATTGAGTTAAGGTTAAGGCTTTTTTACAAGCTGCTGTAAACCATTAAAGAGCAGATGGATTGATAAGATGCCCTTGTAAAGACTGTCTCAACACCTCATGGCAATCTATTCAAATTATTGATTATCACCTCTTCACAAAGGAAATAGCTTGAACTTACTCAAGATGGATTTACCATGGTGAAGAGTGCAATGATTTAGTGAACAATAAAGATAGGGTCAGTGATGATGTTGTTAAGGGCAAAAGGAGTATAGTGCTTAGGTACCCATACTTTGAAGAAGAAGTAGATAAAAAACTTTTAAAGGATCTTGTCGCTAATATAAGTGACCCCGAAGGGGACAATGTCAATTGTAGGGATGAAAGAAGTGCAACTGACAGAGAGCAATGGACAAGAATATTCGAAAATGCAAAGAGTCTAGTGTATCTAGGCTGTACAAGTCTTCAATAATGTTGGTGGTACTTCAGATGATGAATGTAAAGATCAGCGACAAATAGTTAGTGAAATCAATCAACAATTGTCTTACTTTAATAAAAATTTTGTTACCGAATAACAATTTGTTACCATCCTCATACCATGAAGTATGCAAAATGCTAAAGCAGTTGGGCATGGACACAAACACAATCCATGTGTGCAAAAATTATTGTGTTGTTTGGGGAAAGAATTCCAAAATCTAGATAGGTGCTTAGTATGTGGTGAAGCAAGGTGGAAACTTCATTCTAAGAAGTAAAAGACAATACTAGTTAAGGTTTTGCAATATTTTCCATTAATTCTGAGATTATAACTATTGTTCATGCGCTAGAAGATGGCTTTGGAGATCAAATAGCATAAGGAAAAATATGTATTCAAGGAAGGTGTACTGAGGCATCTCATGGGTTCTGAATAGTAGAAGGGAATGGATAGCAAATATTGTTAGGTTGCATTGGATCCCTAGAGTGTGTAACGAGGACTTGCTACTGATGGGTTCAATCCTTATGTGAACATGAGCACAACATACAACATGCAACCGACTATTCTATTTGTATATAATGTCCACCATGGAGATGATGTATGAAGGAGCCATATTTGATGATGTCTCTTTTAATACTGGAGCTTCGATCTGGAGATCGAGACATTGATGTGTACTTATAATCCCTTGTGAAAGAGATGGAAGAATTGTAGGCAAGTAGTGTGAAACACTAGATATAATAAAAGGTTGGTGTCACAAACATATTTAGAGATGGTAAAAAAATATCATTCATTTAACCTTAAAGAAGCAACATATATAGATTTACAAGCAAAAAAGGTAAGAAATAAATAATCTTAATCATAGCTACCTAAAAAAAGCTAATCTAAGGAAGGCAAGAAATAAATTGACTTAATCATAGCTAACGAAAAAAGGCTAATCTATATTTAATTACATGCCCCAGTCAAAAATAGCATATAGTATATAGTATTTGCTAATTACATAAGTTTTCCAAAAATGTAATATACAACATATCTTAATACCTTCCCTTAAGTTGGAGCATACGCATTTAGAGTGCCCAACTTGTGAATAAAGAAATTGAATTGTTGCTTCCCCAACTATCTGGTAAAAATGTTAGCCAGTTGGACATGAGTAGATACATATTTGGTAGCGATAATTCCCTTAACAATTTTGTCACGCAAAAATGACAGTCAACCTCAACGTGGTTTCGTACGTTCATGAAAATCTGGGTTAGCTACAATATGCAAAGCAGCCTTACTATCACAAAAAATTGTCATAGGTTGAGAATGTGCAACACCGAGACATATTAATAATTCCTTTAACCATTTTAGCTCAAAGGTAGTTGTGGCCATGGATTGATACTCTGCCTCCACTGAAGAACGAGACATTATATACTGTTTCTTAGTCTTTCAAGAAATGGGAGAATTACTGAGTAAAATAAACCATCTGGTAAGAGATCGTTAAGTTAAAAGGAAACCTGTCCAATTTGAATCACACCAAGCATACAACTACAAATCACAGTTAGCTCATAACACAATTTCTTAATCTAGACTACCTTTCAAATAATTCACCACGAGAGGTGTTGCATCCCAATGTTCTTGCAATGGCCTGGCCTGTGCACAAACTATGCAACCATATACATACTGTAAGAGAGTTCGAGTCTTATAGTTGAAAGATAAACTAATCAACTAACCAACCTATGATAATGATCTGGATCTAGAAGAGGTTTTCCATCAGCCAAAGGAAGATGATGGTTTTGATCTAAAGGAAAACCAACAAGTTTTGCTCCCAACAAACCAACTTCAGAAATAATATCCAATATATATTTTCGTTGGCTCAGAAAAATACTAGCATGATTTCGAGTGACCTCAATCCCTAAAAAATATTTCAGAACCCCAAGATCTTTCATATAAAAACATATACTCAAATAGGCTTTGAAGTTTGAATTGCAATACCATCATTTCCTGAAGTAATAAGATCATCAACATAAACCAATACATTGAGTTGCAAACTGTCATGTTGTATTGTAAAAAGAGAGTAGTCTGAATATGATAGATGAAAACCATACTATTTCAAAACACCAGCTAGCTTAGCAAACCAGCATCGAGGAGCTTGTTTCAACCCATACAACAATTTCTAGAGTTGACAAACTTTGCCAGGAACCTTAGAATGAAAGCCAGGAGGAGACTTCATATAGACTTCTTCCTCAAGATCACCATGTAAGAATGCATTATCAATGTCCATTTGATGAAGTTCCCAATTTTTAGCTACTACAATTGCATGAAAACTGCGAACAATCACCATTTTGGCTACAGGTGCAAAAGTTTCATTATAATCCAGCCCATCAACTTGATTGTTCCCTAAAATCACAATCTGTGCTTTAAACCTCTCAATTGATCCATTAGAATTATACTTAATTTTATAAACCCACTTACAGCCAATAGCCTTATTCCCTGGAGGAAGTGTTTCCATGATACAGATTCCATTATTTTCTAATGCATGTATTTCCCATTGCATCACATTCCTCTATCTTCTATCCTTTATGGCCTCAAAAAAGTTTGAGGTTTAGCTCTTGTAGTAATAGTTGCCAAAAATTTTCGGTGTCATGTAGAAAAATTATTACAGTTCACATGATTTGCTATAGGATAGGGTGTAGTTGAGGAGTGCGATAAGCAGATGAACTCGTAGAGGAGCTCAATTTACAAATAGTATTTGTCACAAAGTCTCGCGAATGAGTGGATGGCACTTTATTTCGATGTCCACAGCCCAAAGGCTCCTCGTTCTCTACATCTCTTACACTCCTTCCCCCCCCACCCAACCACTTCGTTATTTTCATATCCCACATCACTATTCAATACTTCATCAAGAACAATATGGCCATCAACATATGCAGATTGCTCATTCTATTGAGACACATGAGTTTGTCTAACAATAGCTATATCACCATCTTCATCCTCACCACACCAATTCTCCACACTATTAGGTCCATTATTATGTTTTGTCAAGTAAGGAAACTCACGCTCATAAAACACTACATCCCTTGAAACTAAGAATATACCCAACTCTAGGTCATACACTCTCCAACCTTTTTTACCATAAGGATAGCCCATGAAAATGCATATACGACTACGAATAATAAATTTTTCTTCTTTGTGATCTTGATTATGCACATAATATAAGCATCCAAACATACGCAAATGTTTAAGCAAAGGCAATTTATCATGCAAAATTTCATATGGTGTTTTACCATTCGATACGAATGAGGGTGTTCGATTAATCAAATTCCAGCAACCAAAATGAATTCTCCGTAGAATTTTAAGGAAGATTGGCTTAAAGCATAATACCCGAGCTAATTATATGCCTATGCTTATGCTCTACCGTCCATTTTGTTGTGGAGTTCCTTTGCGAGATGTTTCATGCATAATCCCATGTTTATGAAAATAATTACTCATGCATATGAACTATGTACCATTATCACTACATACAACTTTCACTTGTTTGTTAAATTGATGCTCCATAGCAAAAAAAAAAAAAAAAAATAATAATAAATAAATAAAAATAAAATAAATAAATAAATTTAACACAAAGTCATTGGCACCTCATTCTTATTAGTTAATAAATAAATCCATGTTTCTCATGAAAAATTATCAACAATGGTTAAGAAATATCTTGCACCACAAAAAGCTAGGGTTCAATAAGACCCCAGAAATCACAATGAATCAATTGAAATATTTCTAGAGTTTTGTTATTATTAATAGGAAAATTATCTCTTGATTTTTTTGCTCTAAGACAAACTTCACATACTTTATTCCACAAACTACTATTCCTACTAGAACCAGCATTATGAATCAACTCTATAAGCTTAAGTGATGGATATCCCAGCCGCTTGTGCCACATATCAAAGAAGCTCTTACTAGTCTTCATAGCTATTGTAGTCACCATCGCATGAAAGAAGTAGAGCCCCTCCCGTTGCCACGCACCAATTAGCATCCTCGAAGTGTAGTCCTGTATAACACAAAACTTGTTAGTAAATTGAACCACAAAATCTAATTTATCAAGCAGTTACGATAAGGAAATCAAGCTGCACATCAAACTTGGCACATAAAGAACATTGTTCAACTTCAATTTATTGCTAAGCACTACTTTTCCATCTTTTTTAGCATTAGTTTGCTTCCCATTCGGAGGTCGATAGGACATTCCATTATATCTCAAACATCACACCAACACTCAAGCCTTCCTATCATGTGATGATAAGCACCTGGGTCAATTATCCATTCTATAGAATAAGACTTACTAGTTAATTTTTCATTTGCTTCCATCTTCACATCACTTAAAAGGTTTCTCAACATTTCCCATTGCTCATTATTAAGCTCGGTAACAACAATCTTGTCAAAATTTGAGACCATATCATTACTCATTGCTCCTGATGTTAAGACTTACATTGCATTGTCCTTTACTCCTCCTCCACGTCCTTTGCTCCCAGAATTAATAAATTGTTGTCCTCCCTTATTCTATCCAGTTCCTCACTCTGTTCCTTGAAAGTGATCTCCCAATTACTCAGGATATCCATTCAACTCAAAACAACTATCAGGTTCATGCCTTGTACGGTTGCAATTGTTGCACCTTGTATTCTTATCTTTTCCTTCACTTCGCCCTCAAGATCTCGATCTAGCTTGTACAACGAAGCTCATCACATCACCACATCCCTCCTTCTCATGAGTTATGGTTCTTAAATGCTACTTTTGCACTAGGATTGAATAAACTTTATTTAAACTTATCAAAGGATCTTGGGCAAGTATATTGGATCTTATTGTTCCATAAAGCGTTTCATTGAGGCCCATGAGAAATTAATGAACTTTTTCTTCTTCACACTTCTTCTCTAATGCAGATTCTAGTTTGCATTTGCATAACCCACACTTGCACATTGGCATCTGTTCATAATTAGCCAATTCTTCCCATAACTTCTTCAACTTTCCATAGTAGGCAACAATACTCAATCCCCTTTGTTTACACTCGGTTAATTCAACTTTCAGTTGTTGTATGCGTAGTCCATTGGCTATTGAGAAGCATTCTTGTATGTCTTCCTAAAGATCCTGTGCCACCTTTATGTGTGAAATAGTCAAACGCAATGAAGGTTTAATGGTATTCATAATCTAGGAGACCAATAATGAATTATTAGTCCACCAATCTTTCAGATTTGGCGACTTCTCATCAAGATGCTTAATCTTTTCGTCTATAAAACCAAATTTCTTTCTCGCTCTTAACGCATTCTGTAGAGAATGAGCCCATTCATCATAGTTTTCACCCTTCAATTAAATTTGTATTATCAAACTTCTAGGATTATCATTTGCTGTAATATCATATGGTGAAATTGTCTTCCTTTGTATCACTCCATCACTTTTATTTTCTCCAGCCATGGTAGCAAAAGGTCGATGACTTAGACAAGCTCTAATACCTTGTCACAAACAAATTTAGAGATGGTCAAAACATACCATTCATTTAGCCTTGAAGGAGCAATATATATAGATTTACAAGAAAGCAAGAAAGGCAAGAAATAGATTGTCTTAATCATACCTACTTAAAAAAGGCTAATTTATATTTAATTACATGCGCTAACCAAAACTAGCATATAGTATATGGTATTTGCTAATTACACTAGTTTTCCAAAAATATAATATACAACATATCCTAATAGTCGGACATTTCGATTGCATGCTGCATTATTGTGGACTATCAACAATTTCTTTACATACGGTGACATTTCAATCTAGACAATGAAAGGATACAAGGCATGCCCTATATATAATATCGACTACATAAGCGAACATTCAAATATTAAGTTCCATTAGATGGGTCATAGACGTTTCTTATCACTTAGGCATCGATGGCACCACAACAATGCAAGTTTTGATGGCATGTGGAAACAAGACAATAACCAAGGGATTTCACCAGTAAGGATATAATGGATCAATTGAGTAGGTATGAGCATATCATATTAATGAAGCTGCAAGATTGGCTTAGTCAAAGGAGGAATAAAGACGAAACAACCTAGTGTAGAAAAGTGTGCTTTTTAGATTGTCATATTGGAAGAAATTGCAAATACGACACAACCTTGATGTGATGCACATCAAAAATAATATATGTGACAACCTGGTTATGACTATTTTTAGTCTAAGGGCAAATCCAAGGACATAGATAAGGAGAGACTCACCCTTTAAGAAATGGGTATTCAACAGGAGCTGCATCTGCAAACAAATGGCGATCAAACTTTCAAGCTACCTATTGCATATACACTGTCCACTTAGCAAATGAGAGAGGTCTGCAACTTAATTAGAGATGTGAAACTACCTAATGGATATGCTTCTAACATATTGTCTACCTAGGTGTAGATGAAGTAATTTTGAAGGGTCTAAAGTGGCACAACTATCATGTGTTACTTCAATGGATCATCCTAGTAATCATTTGTGGGTTTCTTGATAACCAAATCTATGATGTGGTTTATGATGTTTCTCATATCTTTAGGAGTTGACAAACAAAGAACTTTGTGTGAATTTACTTGAGTCTTTGGAGAAGACAATAATCCTAACACTTTGCAAGCAAGAGATGATATTTCTGCCTGCCTTTTTTAGCATCATGCTTTACTTAGCTATGCATCTTCCGAAGGAAGCATTCATATATGGCCCTGTTTAGTATCGTTGGATGTATCTTATTGAAAGATACCTTAGAGTACTAAAGGGAGATTGAAGAAAAATGGCCAGATCGGAGGATTTCATTACCGAGTCATAGGTTGTGAGAAAGAGTTCAATTTTGCTCGTAGTATTTCGACAACATGAACTCAAGAATAAATAAGCCCCATCGATAATGGATGAATTATTAGATGAAGTTTCATCCTCCTGGTTTTGGATATTCACAAAACACGTGCATCCGTTGGGCACATGCATCATATCAGGCTCAGACAATGAAATCAACGAAATGTATTAGATCGCGCTAAATAATTACAAAGCGGTGCAACTACATGTAAGGCAAGTTGCATCACCTTATTAATCCATTTTTTCCCTATTGTAGCATCGATCCACGATGAACACAAGTAACAAGGCGGAACAAAAATTAGGTCATGGTACCTTCAATGATGTGTGAATTTAGTTTTTAAATTTATTCATATTTTCATGTATCTTGTATTACAAAAGCGCAAGCCCATTGGCAACTACAAATGAACCCATATGAGGAAGAAGAATGGACAGATTACTGAACAATGTGAGTCCATGTTATTCTAAGTTAACTTGTCATATTTCATAAATTTAGACATGAACTATATATTAAATGCTAAAACGTGCAATACTAAAGATCTAAAATTAAAATAAAAATTTGGTTTTATTTATTAAAAATAAAATCTTGCATTAATAGTAGTGATTATTTTCGAAAATTATAATTTTAGCAAATTTTAATATAAAACAATAAAATATAAATATATAAAATGTGTGATATTCGCAAATATGTTTTAACTTTTATAAAGTACTATTATTAATATACAATTTACATAGCGTGCATCAATCAATTTATGTTAAAAGTATTTGCACCTATATAATTTATATGATAATAATCAATTTAAATTAATATTATTTACGATTATTATAATTTATTTATATCATTAACAATTTTTAAAAAAATTTAATATTATATAAATTATGTAAATGAAGCTAGTGGAGTAGATTTTAAAATTTTCACTAAAAATATTGGCGGTTGCAAGAAATTTGAAATTCCCTATTAGAGGTGAAATTTGCTTTAAAATATGCTAGTATGAGGCAAAATTCACCTCATGACTAAGGCAATGATGCGAATTCACCTTAGTATCCTAGTTATGAGGTAATTTTTGCCTCATAACTTCCCTAAATAACCACTTTGCGCACGCTCCATCCATTTTATTTTTTCCATTTGCATAAACACAAAATAGAGATTTCTCTCTCTATTTGATCTCTTCCACAATTAGTCCGAGATAGTGTAATTTTTTTTTTTTTCATTTCATTTGTTTGTATGTATTGATTTGATACTAATGTTTTTGTATGTGAGTCTTTCAAGTGTTGATCATTTTATGATTGTGTTATTATTGAATTAGCAAAGATAATTTAAGGTAATATCCTGTTTTATGGGAGTGTATTTTTTTTCATTTGTTTTTGTTTGATGATTAATTAACTAATTGATGAAATAATAATTAATTTTTTAGGTGTTTGATGACTTCAAATTTGTAATATTTACACATACTAGGATAATTTGATGGCAACATAATAAATTTATCATTTATAAAATGTATGCATTATAAAATAACCAAAAAGCAATATATCACATATGTTGATAGTGAGATATAAGTCACAACCCACTCAGTCCCCTTGGACCTTGAAGTCCAAGAAGCAATTAGTCCACCAGTCCAGGAAGGCCCAATTCAAGACAATGCCTTGAGTCCCGACCTATTGAGGGGCCTTGAGGTGCCATTAAAGTTGCCAATCACAGAGAAGATTAGATGGTCTCTTTGGGAATTTGACCTCAAGACAATTCATCGAGCTCGTCATTGATTTGCTTCTGCTAGTTTAGACTCACCAAAAAAGTGACCTCCATAGATCCGCCCAAACATAATGACTATGAGACACCTAAGTCCTACCTCAGGATTGGGGGTACATAATCAACTCAGCTACACTCCGTGTAGTCACAGCTCCCCAGCTCGGGTATCCCCTTCACCTCGTGCCAGATCATCGGGTGCCAGGTCAACTACTAGGATATAAATAACCCTTCTCTTTAGGGAGAGGGGGAGACGGTGAGCCAACTTTTACTTACACTAGTGAATATTCTTTGGATAAGGAAGAACCCATGGACTAACTTAAGCATCGAAGTGGCTACATCAGGCAACCGCCCGGTGCACCTCTTACCACTATTATGAATTTGTAGGAATCCATCTCTACCAACAAAATCAGCTCATGCAACAACATAACATTAAAAATTTAGCATTTCTATTTAATATAATTTAAAATAAGAAAAAATAATACATTAAAAAAATTTTGTTTAATTAAAATTAATTATTTTAATTTTATAAAGGAATTTTTTATTTAAAAAAAAACCTAAAATCTCCATTGGATTATTATGGGAAAAGAAAATAAAAATATAAAGACATGGGGAGAGTTAAGGTCAAACTCACCTTATATCTCCATAGAGGCCAAGGCGAAAATTTGAGGTGAAATTTTCGCCTCACTAAGCCTAGTGAGACCAATTTTTCCCCTAATGAGACAAATTATTTTGCCACTTTTACCCATATTTGTATTAGTGCTTATAGTGTTATATCCATGTATTTATTTATTTGACTTAGACGATAATTCCAAAATTTTATACTAAATATATTATAAATAAAAATTAGTTCCGTTTTTATCCATCCATTCATCTGACTGGGATTCAATTAAATGATGTTAAAAGAAAATATTGATATTTGAAAATATCTAAGAAAAGAGAATATCTATTTTCTTTTCTTACATGCCAAAACTTCATAGCAACAATAACTATTGGAGGAGTCTCAAACTTTTTCCTTTTCTTTATCCATTTAAAGTATCAATCCTTCATGATCATTGATGCCACTTTTTTTTTTTTTTTTTTTGGTTTCAATTGAAAATTTCATCTCTATTCACTAAACAGCTCAGTCACTTCATCGTATAGAATAAGGAGGGAATAAAATTCCAATTTAAAGGGAATGTAATAGGATTACAATAGTTATTACAATGTTCACATGGAAAAAAAAGTAAAGTAAGTAACTATTGAAGTCAAATGTAAAATATCTATAATGCTCCTATATTTATTACATAAAGAGAATAATTGTATAGATGATATTTTCAAGATAGGAGTATTTATATCAAAATTGAAAATAAAACCATTGAATAACATTTCATGAGGGTGGTATTCATCATTTTACATAATAGGAATTCATGATGAATCATGATTCGCCTTAAGTGAATACCGCAATAGCAGTTTTACATCGAACAAGAAGAGAATGAATAACTATTTATATTAAGTGAACGGACTGTTAGTATCTTGGATTAAAGCATCTCAAGCACTAATCACCAACTTAAACACCGTGTAACTTCTTATTTCACTCTTATATACTAAGAACATCTTGTAAATCATGAAATGCACACATTAGTTTGTAGATTGGAAGATTTAAATACTAAGAACATCTTGGATTGCAGTCCGTTATTGATTTGTTGCTAAAGATTTTATATATGTGTATCTATTATTTTTTCATTTTATACATCCGTTATATAGAATTATACCATTACGAAATATAAGTTAAATGAGTTTTATTTGCATAAATCCATCTATTATCCCTTATATAGAACAGTTTAAATTATAAAAAAAAAAAAAGAAAAAGGGTCGGCATATCCAAATTTGATCTCATTTCCCAACTCTTATTCTATGAGTTCTCTTGTATTTATTAATTGCGCTGATATCTCTCTATCTTATGGAATAAAATTTATCTTTACTTAATTAAAAAAAAAAAGCGTTGGAAATAAAATTTGCACGATCCAAAACTGATCGTGAAATTATTAAAATATAAATGCATTGAAAGATTAAAAAGAAAATATTCTTTTGTGTTAACTTCGGGTCAAATTCGTTCGGTTTTCTTCTTTATATAAAGATTGCAAAATGTCAATTAGAGCCATTACAATTCCATATGCTAGGTTTTTTTCGTACTGTTTCCTTTTTTCTTATCTTTTTTTTTTTTTATAAATATAAGGGTAAACCAATAAAAATATAAATAGATAATATTTAAAATATCTAATAGTATCTAAGGACACGGAAATGAAGTACCCAAATTAAAGTCAAAAAGACCTTAAGAACATTTTTGTTGGGGGCCATAACCTTAAGAACATATTTAATGGAGGTCTTGGTATAATTCTATAAGATCTACTTTTATAAGGTTCTTTATCATTATGGTAAGATTCTTCAACATTTTAGGTCTTTCTTGTTTTTTTTTTCTTAAAAATTTTAACAAATATTACATATATTGATAAAAAAAATAAATAAATAGTATTTAAGGTATTAAATAGCAGCCACCAACTAAAAAGGTTAATCGATCAAATGAAGCAAAAAACTTGTAAATTCACTATAATTTCGTTTTCTTTTCTCACAGTAAACCACAGGCCTATATATGATGACTCGTACTCAACAATTATTAGCTGTACCATTATTTTAATTCTTTTTTCTTTCTGGTGTGATTTCTTTTCCCTTCGCTTTATTTTCCTTTACTTTTATCCGCTGAGAAAATCTTACCAAAAAAGGTTACATTTAATATACCCTTTTACTTACACTAGGGTCTATTTTTCATCCCTATTTTATTTATATTTGATATTTATAGTTTAAATAATTTGGTACCTAAAGTTTTATAAATACAAAAAATACATAAATCTTAATCATTCATAGAGTAAAATATGCAAAGTTTCTTCCGAAGAAAACCAATATAAATAATTATTTTACTATTGCATTGTAAACCTCGAAAATTTTTCACACTAATATATGGCACTAAAATACAAAATGTGAATTAGCTAGTAAACCTAGAACTCAACAAAAACCCAAGAATAGATATATGACTTGAATTTAGCTTATTTATGATTTAAAAGCCTGAATAAAAACTTTTTTGATCTTAATTGATACCAAAAACAAGATTTCGTATCTTGAGCTGATAACTGAAGATATAATTAAAGGCAACCCAAACTTTTAAACCTGAAACTTGTCATACAAATATAAATAGATAGAAATATACAAATATAGAAAATAAATGGTTACTATTCAACTCAACAAAGACTTGAGAATAGAACTATGAGTAGTAACGAGCCTATAAATAGTTTTAAACCCTAAAACAAATATTCTTAGATAGTATTAAAGACTACTAATAATATTTCATAATAGGTATTGAAAACCCAATATATCAAGATAACTTGGCTAAGATATTAAATGCGATAATGAGTAAATAACCAATTATACTTATCGTTAGGAAATGATAACCTAAAGATAAACAGTTAGGTTATAAATACACAATAAAAACATAAACAGACGTATAACTAATAATCTAGACTCCAAATAAATATTTGGATCACACCATTTTTTAGTTAGGATATTCTTAAGCTATTGGAGTCTGAATAAAAAATTGGCCCATTAAGCTAATAAAACCCTAATCGCAAGAGCTAAAACTCTAAAAATAATTAATCGCATAAACTTTACACTCAAAGTTGATCCTAATAACAATCTCTAAAATTGGTAGAACCCTATATAGAATTTTGATGACAAAACTTTTAAAATACTTAACATATTTGTACTCGATTATCTTAACAAACTACCCTAAAATATAGATAATTTTTTAAAAAAATATTATTTTAATTTTTTTTCTACAAATTGTGGTGCAAAAGAGTCTAAATACAATGTAAACTACATGCAATATATGGCTGTAATGTTCTTGAAGATTGCAAAGCCGAAATCCTCCTTCAAATTGCCTAAATTGTTGTTCAACAAGTCAACAAATCACACACACTAGCCAATTAGAATAAACCAAATAAGAGAACTTAATTAATGCATACATACACATGCATAATCGGTGGAAGAACTAGCTGTAAAGAGGTTTCAAATTGCTGCAACTTCCTCTCCATTTATATCTATATATATCTTCATTAATGGGCATAACAACAAAGTCTTTATACACTTAAAACAATATCCAAAATACTCTCCAAATTCATGTTCTTTTCCCTCACCAAAACACACACAAACCACCCTTAAACAACATAAAAAGCAAACATAAAACTAGCTAAGGAAAGTAAAAAAATAAGCTAAGGTAAGTTAAATTCATTTTACGATAGTTAATTGATAAAGCATTATTCTAAACTGAGTCTCCATCAATCTAGGTTCATTACAAGCTGAAGGGATGGGTATAGAATCATCAGACCAACTTCAACAAGGTAAATTTAATGAAAAACCCTAGTTATACTTTTACATGTGTGTAACATGAATTATATTATATGTTATGTTGATATAAAATGATATATGTATACATACAATACAGACAAACCCTTAGGAACACTTTAACAAAGCTTTAAAGTAGTTTTAATACACATTTAAATTAAGAGAAAATATGAAATACACGAGGGAAAATTGGAGAAGACGATAAACAGTGTCAAAGCCGGACCAAGGCCAGCAGCTTATGTGATATATGCCGACAATGTACATGTATAGGCCGACGGCTTATAGGCGGCCTACCTAGAACAGACCCTACGTAAAAATTTGAATCACGTAATTTGTACAAAGGTCGGCTCTTGGGAATAAAGGTCGGCAGCATACAGTGCCGACGTACCCAGTGAAACCCTGGATGAAGTCTGTTTCATCTGAAATAAAAATAATATTAATTTATACTATATTATATTATGTTATATTATATATAGGTAATAAAAGAACATAAAAAATATGTATATTCAAATAACTTAAAGACTAATAAGTGTAATATTTATATACATATTAATAACTTCTAATACTAGTAGGAAATAAAGTTACAATATTGTTAGCATTAGACAAATATAAATAAATAATGATAATTATAGAATATTGATTTAGTTAATATATATAAATAAGAATGGAAATTTGAATAAATTAAATTTATGAATAATGTGACCTCAAAAGATAACAAAATAATTATACAAAGTAGAATAAGAGAAATACGACGAAACTAAACGATAGAAAATAAACATTTGTTATTAATGATAATAATGGTAACAATACAATATCAAACTACTAAAGACGAGTTCTACAGTTATCTAATAAAATTATATAAATGTTAAATAAGATCAAGAGAAAAAGATGAAACTAAAATACTAAATAAATAGTTGTTATCATAGGATTGTTAAAGGACCTATACAAGTATACAGAGAAAACCAAATACCAATACATGACACTTAAACACTCATAGGAGTTTAATTATATAATTTATGAAATATTGATGAATATATTATTTATCTCAAATAGGTGATCTTGACACTTATGAGGATTTTCCTACAGACTATTATGATTAAGTCAACATGAGCAGGTGAGTAACTCAGTCTTATTGCATTGTTTGTGCTTGTAGCTTAGCTGCATCTAAATGAAAGATAATAATCCGATTGTGTTGTATGGATTATAGGGAAATTGTATGATTAATGATCTATTGAATGCTAAGTAACTTTATTAACAGTGATAATGGTATATAGTATGAATTGATTGCTTATATAGCATGCTGCTTGTCTGAGAATTGGTTGGTCATCTTAAACCTAATTAATGACTATTGGTTCCATAAATAAAATGGACATGCATTGCACAATTTGCATATATTGCATAGCTAAAGGTGTGGCAGCATACTCGTGTTAGTATTTCGGATCTCTGATAATGCTTGATATGTTTAGACCAGAGACTGTTAGTCATACCAAGGTTACCTGTGTTCAGTTGGTACCATAGGAACTAAATGGTAAATGAAAGACATCGTTTATTGTGTTGCTTGAAATGACTAACACTTTATGGTGCATCCTAATACAGAAAACAGAAAGTGAACAGTAAAGATATATTAAATTAAAAGTGAAACTAAAATGAGTATTGTTGTTTCTCCTATTTGCTTAGTATCCCCTGGGTAGGTGGGCCATAGATTGTGATCCTTCAACCCCAATGAGAGGGCGTAAATCTTCATCCTACTTTGGATTCCAGATTATCTAGGCTTATATTTGCGCATATGCTTGATTGTTGCCATATGATTGCTAATAAACCTGTTTGATGTGTGGTAAGTTCTGGTTATTCAGTGAACCTATAGTTTTGCTCACACTCCAACAATTCTTTTAGGTTTACACTGCGACCTTAGCTCTACTTCCAAGAGCAAGGTTCCGGTAAGAATTTAGAAGCTGGAAGTTTATGGAGTAGTTCGGGTTAAGATATTTATATCTATTTCTAGTTACAAGTAGTTAGCATTCAAAACTTTAGTTATGTATTTGGAGATTTTCTAGAAAATTTATGGTCTGTAATATTATTCTTATGATATTCACTACTTTAATTGACAATTATTTGCTAATTTATGTCTTATATATATTTGTCAATCTTATCAAGCAACTAAAAGATCCTGTTTATTGAAAATATGTCATTCTCAAAAAGTAAACTAGTAATAGTATTCAAGTGTATCTTGTTTACTACTACTAGTGTACCCACAGGGCGTGACATGCATGAATGCCAAATAATCCTAATTAGTCGATAATATTTGGTTGCAATAATCACATAACTAAGAGTAAAGAGTTATTTGTTGAGCTCGATAGTAAATTCAAATCTAAAGTAATGTTTGCAAATGACAAGACTCTCAAAATCTCTATAAAATGTGGCATTGCTATCAATTTTTGCAAAGGCAATTATGTAAATTTTGATCATGATGAGTGCACTATTATTGAGAAGAAAAAAATTATGCTTTAGAAAAAGTATAGATGAGGAATATCTATTTCATATAAAGTGGATAGTAGATAAGATATTTGTATTCATTCCTTTTATCAGAGGAATTGCTATTTCTTGTGGAAAATATATTTTTTCCCACAAATATCATTAACCATAAAATAAAGAATTATATATTATTTCTTTATAGTTTCATTTTTTTTTCCAATAAATGAAATGTAACGTTATTCTTTTTAGGTGAGAAATACTTATTAATTACTAATATTAAAAGTTACTTTTCAGATAAATATGTTATAATTGAACTTTTGGAATTATAAATACTTAAAGGAAGATATTTTGATTTATAAAACTTATCTATCAATTTATATCACATGAGTTATATAAATTGATTGGAAATATTAGGAAAGGCTTCTTGTGGTTGAATTTCGATCTCAATTTCTATTGAATGCAATGACAAGAGCGGATAGATGTTATGAAAGCAAATAATAATAATAGAAATGGTGATAACGAACTCATGAAAGTGAACTAAAATTCTTGATAAGGTTTGAAATAGACGACCTAGCATGTTCAAGGGATATTATAATTTTATTTTCCTACTAGCCGAAAGGACCACCTTACCTTTCATCATCTTTTTAACCGTTTTATTGTCGTTGTCGTTGGTTCCCACCCCTCCCCCAACCACCCCCACGGGGCTTCAGATTCATTTGATTGATAAAGTGGCGTGATTCACAGAAGCTTTGGGCATTGGACAGGGAGTACCTGCTTCAGTAATGAGAGGCCCGTGTACCCTATAATTTCAACATTAAATAACCGTTCCGGAGTTGGTAAAATTACAACAAAGAAAAATTAACTTAGCAGCCGGGTATTCTCTACAAGGGCGTCCTTTTGTCTATTTGGTTAAACCACTTTTCACCTGTTGTCGTATTTGTGTAGTGTTTATTTGAATTGAAATGTTTAAAAAGAAATAAATACGAAAAAAATGAAGATTTAATTACTCGAAAACAGATTATATAAATTAAAACAAATAGAGATTAGATACAAATACAATTACAAATAAAAAAAAAATTCAAACACACCCACTAGCAATAATAAATTTGGTTCTGTCTTTGTAGCTATCTATCATATGCAACCTTTTTTTTGGCCATCATACCAGTTGCAAGCTTATTTCCCATTCTTCGATTACTATTGTTATTCTACTAATCACAGGGGCATTTTTTCTTTTGGCCGTTAATCATAGGGGGCCTTTTAGGTGGGCCACATTAATTAAGAGCATCTCGTACGTTCAGATGTCGGTGTCAAATCGTTATAGTCAATCTTGTCTTGTATTACTATGGATCCAGACATCGAGGTGATTTCTCGATAATACTGAACAGGAACCAGAATCGAAAGCACCAATTTGTATCATAAATTAAGAAATTAGAACTATTTCTCATGATTTTTTATCCGGTTAAATGGAAAAGGTAGTTCTCGGTTCGCTTTCGAAACTGTAGCACTGCTATATTTTTCTTTCAAGTAAAATTATACAAATAAATAAATTTTTATTTTTTAATAAAACAAATTTAAAACTCTAAATAATAATTGGGTAATAAGTATTAAAGCATTTAACCAATTTTTTTAATTTATTTAGTATACACATTTATTTATATACAAATACATCCAACATTTATTCTAGTTAATAATATGATATTATAAAATACTTTAGAGGACAAATAAAAAATTACAATATAAAAATTGGTTTTGCAATATTAAGGATAGGGATTTCACTTTTAGAAGAATTTATATAAACTAAATTATATATATCTTTATGATATATTTATTTATCAAGTTGATAATAAAAATATATTAAATAATGTGAATAGATAATAAAATGTTTAAGCATTAATAATTATTATTTAATAGTTTTAGTTTTTCTCTAATTTTCTTTTTTTTTTTAAAAAATTCAGTGAAACTAGTTGAACTACCGGTTCTATTTAGTTCTAGACTGAAAAATCATCTAGAAACCATGAAACGGCGGTACCCTAGATGGTTCTAGAACCACGTAATTGATGCGGTTTATCTAGAGATGGGTGCTATATTGAAAGACATGGCATAATCAATATCATGAAATTAAACATATAACACATGTTTTATGTTAAAAAAAAAATCACAACTCGTGGGTCTTTCATGTTATAAAGTTCATCTATGATGTAATATTGTTTAGTTATAATGTACACTAAATGCATAACATATATCGTGTTATCATATATAATGTATAACACATACTATGCTATGTACTATACATTATCAATTATATAATTAAGGTGTCATAAATCATATATTAAGTATTTCATGTATAATATATTATATAGAATATATATAACTTTATAATCAAAAAGTTTTTTTTTCTAGCAACATGATAGGTAGGTTGATGCCTTTAAGGTATCTTATAAATTAATACGATACATTATAATTTTAAAATTAGATTTTTAATATATCTAATTTATTAAATGTTATTTTATTTTATTAATAGAAAAGGAAAACATAAACACACCCACTAATTTTTACTTATCTACTACTACAAAACTAATTAATATATCACAAATTTTTTTAATCTTAATGAAAAATCTATTTCCTTGATTAATGATATAATAATAGATAATAAGATCGATTAAAAGAGAAAAAAAAACAATAAATATCATAAATTTAAATTTTGAAAAGTACAAAATAAATAAATAATTTACTTAATATAGCAATTTGAATATTTTTAATCATCCATATCATGTTTGTTGGCTTATCACTATATTGGTGCAATTAACATGCTATGTCAGAAAAAGGAATAAAAATGGTAACCGTTACCGAGAAAATGAATAAAAACACTGCCGCGTGTTTCCAAAGGAAAAGAAATTTAAACTTGTAAATCAATGGACCGAGGAAATTACAAACAAAAGATATGGACTTAGAGTGGGTCAGTAAGCGAGAAAATGAATGAAAGCAGTGCCACGTGTTTCCAAAGGAAACGAAAATTTTAAACTTGTACGTAGGCATATGGCCAAAAAAAAAAAAAAACAGTGTACATAGGCATGCTAAATAAGCCATAGTACGCGTACGCTAGCATTGTTCTCCAATCTCGATCACTATCCCTAGGCCATCAAATGTGAAAGTTTGTCTACTTTCTGTTAACAGCATCGAACTAATATTTTAAGCATACACATGCTTTAATAGTATCATCATTTAGCCTATGGAGATGTGGTTCGAAGACCTATCCGCTCAAATTGAAAGTCAATTTTGATAAAACCATTGAAGCAAGAGAAGCCAAAACATCTCGTGCTACTATGAAAAGCATTGGCTTCATGTGTGTCCTCTTTTTTCACCAGTTGAGGATATTGAAATCATCCCCCTCGTTCTTACCTCCTTATTCTCGCTCCTTCTCCTTAAGTGGTTGCACTTCATACACTAGCATGTCACTAAAAATTTTGTTGGAAATCACATGGTTGCTCCTAACAATTTGGACAATCTGTTTACTTTTCTTTGAAAAACCCTAGAATGAGTGACCATTGGAGCACTATGGTTGGGGTGGTGGTGGATTCGTCTGATCACGACACCAATACAAAGTTTTTGAGCAAATTTGTTGCTTCAATATGAAGACTTGTGGCCTTTGATTTAAGATCGGCCACACCAATATTCTTGTAGAATTCCTTAAGGAGTGCTTCAGTCGTATTGAACCTATACCTTAGATCTGGCATTATTGAAATATGGAAGAGTGGAGGGAGAGAGAAAAATATTCTTGGAGCTTACTAGCCGTTGCAGATATAGTGGTAGCTAGATTAGGATCAGAACTATAGTTATTCAGGATGCCTGATAGCTCAACCGAGTGGGCAAGTATGTAGTTGCTAATGAGATAGTAGCAACTTGATAAATGCAGTGTTGGGCCGCAAAATGCCTTAAATACCTCTTTAAGTGTATGTGTTATTTGCCAATCCCAACTTTCCATCAAACCAATGTTAGGATTAGAGGGATTGAGCAGGATATTGTGCAAATGAGTTAGAGCCCTTCTGCATTTCAGTACCCGATTAAACATTTTGAACATGGAATTCTACATGGTCTTACAATCAAGCATTGACAGCTTTTCATCTAAACAGGAGCCTTGACAAACTCCACATGCATCTTTTTATATCTCTATGAAACACAAAGACAGTTGGTTACATATCTTATCTTTTTGACATGTATGTCAAGGCCACAAGCTTCAAGGCATGCTTGCACTGCAAAATTCATAAAATGGCAAGCACATCGAACGTGAAAGAATTTTCTATCGCATACCAGATTTAACAACTACTTTAGATATCGAAAGGAAGTAGTGTTATTTGATGCATTCTCAAACGACTTACCAAATATGGCATGTATATTGTACAACTGGAGGGTTTTCTAGAATGTTATTTGCTATTGTCTAGCTTATGTGTCACTCCTAGAATAGATTAGAAGTAATAATCTACTTTTCGATTAATCATTATTCATCTATCTAGTAACAATTACGCATATAAAACTAGACCCTACATAATTGATTGATGATTTCCACACATTTAAGGTAAAAACGATACTACACAAGCAAAACTGAGTGCATTATTTAAATCGAAAATAAACATTAGAAGTCAGCATGTGATCTAAAAAATTAGATGAACAATAAATTATTTAAGAGGATTATACCTAGAAGAAATGTTGGACAAAACCTCTTTAAGAGCTTCATACCTTCTCATGAAATCGTTTATTATATCATTTTTTAACATTTGTAGCCCCGCATATTTAAGAGGCTGCATGGATCTCATACTCCAACTTTTGAATTTTTCATGATCGGTTACATGGAATGATATATTCGTAACTATCATCATTTCCACCAGCTTATCTTATGCATCTGTTGATAAATTGCTAGGTTACATGATCAACATGCTCGGTATGGGAGCAGTTTTCAACAGTGGGGTCTTCCATCAAAACATGCCCTTTGGACACATGTGATTCTACATGTTGCTTCAAGCATCTTATGCCATTGTGGGACTTACATGACAACCTATGGCCATAAGTTTAATAAATGGCATATTTAGTAGATTCTCCACTTGAAGTGGATTATTTTATTTATGTGAAATACTTCCAGATGATAGCTATCTTCTTCCTAGGCCATCTCGAAGAACTGCTGGTCATAGCGGAGTCCATATCACTCTGCATTAGGAATGATTGTTCTGATAGAGTGAAAGCCGTTGCCTACGAATAGAAACTAATTGTAGTTTAATTTTATAGTGATGATAACAAATAAATAAATAAATAAACATAATGAAAAATTATCCCTTCATCGTTCCCACTCACCATGGAAGGCAGTTGTGTAACTACTAGTAGAGATTGTGGATATACCGCTCTAGCTACTTTTTGTTTGTGGATATATACCTGTATCGATGGCAAGGACATAGGTGTTGAATATTTAGAGTTCCCATATGATTTAGTAAGGTGTTGAATCCTTGTGTAGTGTTTGCATATTCATTACCAAAAATCTATGAGTCATCAAACTCGTTGAAATTGGGAAGATTGCTTAGGTTGTTGTTATTTCTGGCCATATCTATTTGTAAACATAAAATTGAAAGTATAATATATGTCAAAATAAGAAATGGGTAATGGAGCTTAATAAAAAATACTAACAGCTTAAAATGCTTCAAAATGGGTAGCATTACAACTAGGTATTCAAGTTCAACATATAACTAGCGGGCGACACTCCCATGTTAGTCGCCGATGTGGGCACGTTAGCAAGCAATGTACCCACATTGACCAATTTTTTTTTAAAGTGCCCATTTCGTGTCCTACGAATACCTTTGAAGATGTAGACACGATGCTATCAAACCATTTGCCAAGCTCACTCGTCTTTCACACTTGCACTTGCACTTGCAATTGCTTTAGAAATTATTTTTACTATAAATAATGGAGAGTCCAAAAACTTCATACCATTGTACTAGAACACATGCACAATGTCGTTACAAAGAAAGAAAACCTACCCCATCCCCACCTTGTCCCCCCAATCCTTAGCCACGTGGTGATATTGATTTCTATTTACCTGCCCTGACTATGAGAGCACAGTATGAAAGTGAGTTCTATTCTCAGCCTGTCCTTTAAGTAAAGATTATGATATGGACGGTTAAACCAATGGCTCTACTATATTAGCACATTAAGTGTCATTGGTTTGATTGTACTGATATATCTTTCAAACGAGACATACGTCGATCTCATTCATATTTTTACTTTAATGCTACAACACACGAGGTCACAAAAAATCCTAATGCGATTCCTTGGTTGAATACTGGACACTAAACTCCAATCTTTATCACTACTTATATGTTTGGCTATGTGCCTTGCATTACCCGGGTTACATCAATAGTCTATCCATTAAACAATAGGGGAGATATCTTGCATAAAAGTTAGAATATAACCAATGCGTTCTACTAGATATTTAACTCAGCTAGTGCTTTAATATGTGCTAGTGAGCGTCAAATTGACCACCTGAAGTACCTAAGGCAAAAACATCTAGGATGAATTCATCATATGATTAGCTATAATATATGACTGAGGATGAATTCAAATAACATCTCTATCAAAGACATCTTCTTGATGGATGCAATGATAGATCGCCAACCATAAGATGTCAACTATTTAGTAATCTAATACATGCATTAGGTGCTCGAGAGAAAAGGACTCTCATCTCGCATACAATCACCTCATCACCATCATTTTGCAATCATGGGATTAGACCTTTCAAATTATAAGAATGCAAAAGAAAGGTCCACATTCATGAAGGGCGACATAGTAAGAAGGTTGAGTTTCAGGTATGATCATCAAGCTAAACAATATTATAAGGATCAAGGTGGTGCAGTACGATCGGGAGATGGAAATGAATTAGACAAATAGAGTTTCGATCTCAACTTAGATGATTTGTCCCTCCCCTAACACAATGAAGGAATAGGAAATGGACAGTGATGGAGTCAAGCTTAACATAACAATAACCTAGTGAATTTAACATGAATGAGATAATGCAGAGCCTACAACAAATGACCAAGACCCAATAAGAACATCGAGACATGCTTACAAAAATGAGTCCTTAGATGAACTAATTCTTCGAGTAGGCAGGTTATCGACCAGAGCATCCTCCTCCACCACCACCACTACCATGATATCTGCCCTCGAGTGACGCAGATGGTCAAGGTGGTTAATCATCACAATTGCATTATTTTTTCTAAGATGAAAATTTTTTTTTATTAGTAACAATGTAATGCATATTATTGTTAAATGTTAATGGATTTAAAAATATTGCTTTATTAATCATCTAAATTCTGGTTATGTTAATTGTATAATTTATTTATCACATTTTTTGAAACTAATTTGAATAATTATATTAATTAAAATTCTAAAAACCATAGGAAAATAAATCGGACCAGAAATAATAAAAAACTTGTGGAAACCGTATGATACTAAACTCGATTAATGACACATGACACGACACGCAAATAAATGGGCCGGTATGATATGACACATGAAAAGAAAAAGCATGTAAAGCACAGCATGTGAGCACAAATGGGCCGAGTACACGAAAGCACAGTGCACAAAATTAGGTATATTTACCATGCTTACAATTGTATGAAATCAATGAGCCAAAGAAATTGCAACAAAAAGGAGGTGTCATTACACAAGAAGAAAATTTTAAACTTGTATGAAATTAATGGGCTGAGGAAATTGCAACGGAAATAATAGTTAGTATAATAGCTTACAAGCACTATTATTCCTGTCTATTTATATACAAGCCACAAATATGTCCATAATTATATAATAGGTCATTTTTTAGGATGGGCCCCTTGAGGCCCATCCCTTGGGTTAATCATTTGTTAGTATCAACAAAATAGTGTTTATACAAATAGTTCAAACAATAGAATATTATGCATAGTAACAAGTATGAATATGTGCATCACACATCAATCTTTAACAATTAATATGAAGGTTAGGATATAAAATCTCAAAGATTACAAATAGCTTACAAATGTTTAGATTTTTTTGTAATTAAAAAACATTAAACTAAGATAATAATTACATATAGTTTTATGGCCTAGTATTTGACCTAAAACACAACCGTGGTGGTCTAAACAAAAGCGAATCTAGTCCAACATCACAAGTTACATTTACATGATTATTAATAAAAGAAGCAACCCTAATGTCTCTAGATTAACCAAAACATGCCATATCCAAATGTGTTGCTTTCAAAAGTTGCTCGTTTGGAGCATGCAAAAGATTTTCTTCTTCTTCCATGATTTGACCCTTTCATGCTAACATATTAGTGTTGATGTTGGCCTCTCGATGGCAATGATGAACTTTGGTCTCTTGAATCCTCGATAAACTTTCCCTCTAAAAAAGGATTAAATTTAACTATCTGAAATTAAGGTTTTGGGTGGAGATTAGATGTTTCACAACCATTTGCAAATCTAAGCTAATCTCTACTTTATTAATGTTGTTTTGCAGACATAGCTTTAATCCAATTGAAATTACAACTAGCTCTATTGTAAGGATATTAGATTTTCTTTTCATTTTTTCTACCATATTGATCACATTGCTCCAACGATTACTTGTCTTATTTGTAGATCAACTGATCCTTTGGTAAACTTATTTGGGGAAAGGAAGGGCGCAGGTGTGGGGGTGGTGGTGAGGGGTGGTGGGGGTTTGTTGGGGGTGGTGGTGTGTTTCCAAGTGACATTTATTCTTTTAATTTTGAACATTTTTCTTCTGGTGATGTTATGTGCCCAAAACTCATGTGCAATGGCTTGTATTTCTTCTAAGTTCATCTCCCTACCTTCTTAGTTGTAGATTAATTTATTTTAGGTCTGCCAAATTTTCCATAGACCAATTCCAAAAAAAAAAAAAAAAAGGATTTTGGTGTTGTTATTAGGTTCCTTTGTCTTTTAAGGATGTAAGTTTTAGCTTTAACCCAGTGCAAAAGGTTTGACTGATTTGAGGCAGTGGTGGGATGTGATAATTCCCATTTGCTTATAATGTTGCATATTGTGCAACATGTACATGTAACATGTAAGGTTGATTCATTTGTGGAGTTGCATCTAAGGCAACAAGAGGAGGGATTTGAATTTCTTTTTAATGGATTTTGTGTGGTGGTAGGTTGTCATTGCATACTCTCCATAAGAAGAGTTTAACCTTTGAGGGAAAAGTTGACTTCCATAGCTAGTTCCATTTTTCCTTTTGTTAGTATGGTTCTTGATTGTTGTTTTCTGGTTCCAATCTTATTGTGATATCCCTTATAGTCAGTTTGTGGCTTATATTTGACCTATCTTTGTGGGAAGTAGATGTACAGGTCCAACAAAGGATTTGATTAAATATGAAATTTAGAATCCTAGCGCATCTTCATCTCAAGTACGTTCATTTAACCAGCAGTTACTTACTGTTAAGGTATCTGAGTTTCTAGGTAAGGGCCCTTGAATAAATTTTCTTTTTTTCTTTTTGGCCTTTTGAATTAATTTTCTTTTTAATCAATTTCCTCCCCACCATTAATGCCAACAGTTGGTGTTGTGCCCATTACCAAGTGTGTTAAATCCAAAATAGTTTATCCACTTTTCATTTTCTAGTAGTTCCTTACTCAAAGGTGAGACTATTTTTGGTTGTTTTATTGTTGGAAGGTATCTGAGGTGTTTATATTTTGCTTGTATGAGTTTGGCACATTGACCTTTCTAGCTTTCCATTCTTGCCGTCTTTTTAAGGGAGTTTGCTTGATTCCCGATCTTTAGTTTCAGTAGACCTAGTCCTCCCCTCTCTTTTGATTGTATTATTTTTTTCCCAGGAGAACCAGTAGATGGATCTTTTTCTTCCTTTTCATTCCATATGAATTGTTTTATTATTTTCTCCGAAGAGTTGATGAAGTAGGAAGGTAATTTAGTCACTTGGGTATAGTACGTTGGTGGGATTTGTAAGATTTTTGGTAAGGACCAACCTACTAGCCATGATAAGGTTTCTAGCTTTCCTACCACTGAATTTATCTCTTTTCATTTCAAGGATGAAACCTAGTTGTTCATTCTTTGTTTAAGTGGAAAGCTAAGGCATTTTCCAAAATCTTTTATTTCCTTGAATCCTAGTGTTTGGTTTATTTGTGTTTTTCCCCCTTCTTGGATGTTATTTGAGAACATTATTTTTTATTTTTGGTGATTAACGGATAATCCATATAGCTTTTCTAGTTTCTCCAAGGTGGTTTATATTGAAATTGCATCCTTTTGGTCTGTTCTTGCAATGAGTGTCAAATCATCAACAAATGATAGCTCAAAATCACTTCCCTTAATTTTAAAGGGTCTCCAATTTTTTTTATTGAACTTCCATTTGAATTTGTCTATTGAACATTCCCATTGCAATTATGAACAGGTAGGGTAAGAGGGGGTCTCCTTGGCTTAAGCCTTTGCTATGGATGTTGTGGTTATGTAGTTCATGGCCATGTCTATCCACCAATTTAGGAAATTCAAACATGTAAGACACCAACAGATATTTTCCCAGTTAATCTTTTCAAAAGCTTTTTCTAGATTAGTTTTTAGGATCATCCATGTGCTTTCATTTTCTTTTTCCTATATGTAGGATCTCATTTGTGAGTAATGTTATCAACATTTTTCTTCCTTATGTGAATGTTGCTTATGATGGATAGATAAGTGCATCTGCGAAGGGTGAAATCCTATTTATGTGTGTTTTGACTATTAACTTATACATTAGGTCGCTTAGATTGATCGATATAAATTGATTGATAGTGCTTGTTCCAATAAATTTTGGTGAAGGGTGGAATACTATTTATGAGTGTTTTGACTATTTCCTTATACATTGGGTTTCATAGGTTGGTTGGTCTAAATTTGTTGATAGTACTTGTTCCTAAGCATTTTGGTATCAAGACAACTTGGGTTTGGTTTAAGGTTTGAGGTAGGCATATGTTTTTAAGAATTTACAAAATTTCATTGCAAACAGAGTTTCCTATAAACTTCTAATATTTTAGGAAAAAAAAAGTAACATGGAGCCCATCTTTGCCAGGTTCTTTCCAAAGTCCTAGTCCTTTTAAAGCACTAAGTATTTATTGATTAGAAATTTGCCGCTCTAGGTTAGGAAGTCTTCATTTTTGAAAACCATGAATTCTAAGTCTAAGAATAGGTTTTGGCTTGGCACTTTTGTTTATGAAGAGATGTACAGAGAGTTGAAGTGTTTAGTTATCAAAAGCTTTATGTTATATTGGTGATACTCCCATTCTCCTACTTTATTTTTAAGTACTAGAATGTAGTTTTTGTTTCTTATAGTGATGGTAAGGGAATGGAAGTATTTGATATTTTGTATCTCCTTCATATATCCATTTAGGTCTAGATTTTATTTTCCATAAGCCTTCCACTCTGTCTAGAAGGTTTGTTAGTTTTTCCTTAAGTACCTTTTCTTCTAGAACGAGGCTTTCATTTCGGTTTTTTATGATAAGTTGTTGTACAATGTTCATCCTTTTAATGGTGTTTTTTTTTTCCTTTTCTGTTTTGATCAATCCAAAAACTTTCCTATTCCATGTTCTCATTTTGATGGATAAATCCTGTATTTTTTAAGCAATCATTATTATGTTTGGTCCATATGCTTTTTATCATTGGTAAGCATATAGGGTGATCAAACCACATTGGTTGGAATTTAAAGGTACGGTTTTTTGAGTTCTAAACGTAGATAGGGCATTGTGTGAAAGAGGATGGGGTGGTAGTCAGATACCTGTGATTGAACATGAGAGACAATGGTGTCTGGGTATATGGAAGTCCACTCATCATTAGCTCAAGCTTTATCTAGTCTAAGTTGTACATGATTTTTTAAGCACTACTTGTTTGTCCAGGTGTATATGAAGCCTAAGTCCTTCAGAGCACATAAGTTCATGCATTTTGCATAGCATGATGCTTGTTTTTCACTAATCTTGGCTCCACCTCATTTTTCATTTCTATGGATAATGTCATTAAAATCTCTTAACATAAGCCATGATTTAGTTGCTACTATTTTGAGAAGTCAATGACGCTTTCCCAAAAGAGAGGTTTATTTGAGGGGTTAGGTGAACCATAAATACCTAAGAAAAACCAAATTAAATTTGAGAGGTTAGAGATGTGTACCTTCACAGAAGCATGGATTTCAATGTTTGTGGCCTTAGATGTTTCTTAATGTTATGGAGAGCCATACTTTATTATCAGAAACTATGTGAATTCTAGTTTGGTTTTGATCTTGATAAAAGCAAAACTACCACAAGTTATGTGTTTATACTTGCTAATGAAATTGTAAGTTAAGTTTCAAAATAGTAGTTAGTTGTGTCTACATAAATAATGAAAGTAAAGTATCTTGTGGTTACACAAGCAAGTGAAGAAGCAATATGGTTGAAAATGATTTTAAAGAACTTAAGCATGAACAAGAAATAGTCTCTTTGTTTTGTAATAGTTAGAGTATGTATCATCTTCTAAAGATCCTTTTGTTAAATGATAAAACAAATTTGAGTTAAATATCATTTCATTTCCAAGGAAATTGAAGAAGGAACCATGGATATACAACAAATCTAAATCAAGAATATTATAATATAGTAGACATCATAACAAAGGCGGCCAACAATGACATGTTTATTTGGTGTCAATTCTCTTATGAATTAATGGAAATATAAGTAACATGGAGTGGCAAGGTAAAAAAAACATGGTGTGAAGATATGGTTGATCATTAATGAAATTTCAAATGGGAGAACGTCAACATATTTTCCTTGACAAAAACAATGAGAAAAAATGACGGTAATATTCAAACCAAAAGGTTAAATTCACACTATTGCCAATTTTTATAAATAGGCTCAAATCCTTACAATTAAAATCATCCCAACGGCACTTATTTCTTTAGTTTAAGAGAGAAGCAAAGAGAGAGAAAATAGTGAGTTTTCCTTTTATTATAAAAAGAGGTAAATTATATAAAAAAGTATTAATATTTGGGATAAGTTAATTTAAGATACTAATGTTTAGTGATTATAAAAAGAAATCATTGTATGAGAGTAAATTTGTTCAAGGTATCAACATTTCGAGTGGTTTAAGAAAGAAATCAATATTATACAAAGTGAGTTAAACAAGATATCCATGATTGAAAATTTAGGAAAATTAATCCAAACATTAATATCTTAAATGAATATTGTGAAATGTTGATACCTCATTTGGTTTCATTAATAATATATTGATTTTTTTTAAGTATTAACCATTTAAAACGTTGTACTGTAAATGAACTTATGCCCAATGTTGATACATTTTGATGTTATTTCCCTTATAAAAAAAAAAAACATTAGTTGCTTTCTCCTTGTACAATAGAAAGGGTGCATAATACTAAATTTCTCATAATGACATTCTTTTATTCTTATCCATGGTTTTCACATAAAGTGTGTACATTTATTTTCTTGAGTGGTATTGTCCTCAAATTTATTAGCTGCACAAATATTGTTCTAGCACCTCTACATGCAATATTTACAGCAAAACTTAAGAGACATTTTTAACTTTGGAAGCATTAGTCGTTGGTTTGGCAGCGGGAAGCATGACGGTGCAAATTTTCACTATCCGATTCATTTGATGTGTTTGAGACATGGTTGTCCACTTGAGGATGAAGCATAGTTGCATTATTGCAACTTGCTATATTTTATGGTGTAAGTGTAACCTTTATGGATGTGTTAACACATTAATTGCACAACCTTGTAGAGTAACATGAATCAAGAATTGAATCTCTGCAACCATTGCAATCTAAGAGAGAGAAAGAAGAAGAAAGTAACTGCATTTTGTGGAACAGAATTTTGTTATTCTTACTAACTGTGTACAATACTATGCATATAAGTTAACTTGACAGCTCAGTAACAGCTTAACATAAATAAACAAATAAATATAATCTCAACCGCACCCCCCCCCCCCCCCCACCCCCCCCCCCCCCCCCCCCCCCCCCCCTTCAAGTTGGTGCTTCAACAAGCCCCAACTTGGAAACAGTACGAAGCAAATATGTAGTGGAAACTGTCTTCGTAAGGAAATTGGCCAACTGATGATGAGAAGGAATATAACTAGTAGAAACAAAACCTTTGGAAATCTGACCACGGACAAGATGAACATCAACCTCTATATGTTTAGTTCGCCATGTTGGCATGGGTTGTAGTAATCATCAATGCAGATTTACTATCAGAATGGAGAAAAATAGGCAAAGTAAAGTCAACCATCAAATCCTGAAGAATATAAGTGATCTAAAGAAGCTCTTTAGTAACAAAAGCTAAACTCCGATACATAGCCTCGCGAAGAAGTAGCAATGTGCCTTGTTTCTTGATTTCAAGAAACTAAAGAATCACCCAGTTTAATGCAGAACCTAAAAACTGATTTTCTATCAAGTGGACAAGATGCCCAATCAGCATCAGAATAAGCAAAGGCTGTAAAGAAGAAGTAGCAGGAAAAGAAAGGCCTAAAGAAGCAGTAGACTTCAACTACCGAAGCAAGAAACAAAGCATCCAAATGGGAAGAGCGTGGCTTCGCTAAAAATTGACTCAAACGATGAACAAGGAAAGAAAGATATGGTCGTGTTAATCCAAGATAGAGCAAGCGTCCAACCATTCTGCGATAAAAACTACGATTAGATAGAACATCACCAGCCTCATTATCAAGTTTGCAACCATAGGCAAAAGGTGTAGAAACAGGTTTGCAAGATGTCAAACCAGCATCAAGAAGAAGATCCAGAATATACTTGCATTGATGAAGGAGAATTCCATTTGAATCTCGATAAATCTCCAGACCAAAGAAAAATCAAGCGTCACCCATATCTTTAATAGTAAACATTGCATCTAATTGCAACTTCAGATCTCTGATGCAACTCAAACTAGTACCAGTTAAGAGAATATCATCAACATACACCAAAGCCACAAGAAAAATCCACCACATCATGTCTAGTAACATCTAGTGCTCAATTCTACAAGCACATGCGCAAATACGTAAACGTAAAGGAAACTCACTCGTCCATAGCTTTCTTCTAGGAGTCGAAGTAATCCTCTGGGAAGGGAAGATCTTCGTCCTCGATACTTAAACCAAAAGAAATACCCAACATGAGTATTTCATCCAAGTTCTACAATTCTACCTTAGAAAATTCGTAAAAAAATCGTATGAAATGGAAATTTCAACTTAAAATGGCCATAACTTGCTCATTTTATCTCGGAATTTCGCATATTATAGACCGATTTCTACCTACTCAAAAAGATCTATCTATTTCTAAGGTTATTTTTATCAAAAGAAGTTATTTTGGTCTTGGAATAGTAGCGTACAGATTTGAACGAATTTCAAAAATAAAGTTTTCAAATTTTTCTTTATTGAAGAGCTTTTGTACAAAAATATAGATATATTGTATGGTTGATAAATCCTTTGAATACATATATATATACTCAAACCATATGCATGAATTTAGTAGTGTTGTCTCAATAATGATTTTGTAAAACAATGTGTCTTAAAAGTGAGATAAGCTTAAGACTTGAAAATAAATTAATTTTGTTTTTGAAAAATTTCCTAAATTATCATAAGTGAGTATTTCCTTCTTTAACTCCATTTCTTAGTTATTGAGAATACTTAAATTTTCAAAAAGAAATCTTAATCTTTTAGGATTCCCGTAACTTTATTTCTAGTGTTTTGGAAAACATAGTTTTTCTAAATATTTTATGGTTATATGTTCTAAAGCCTTTCTATAGTTTGATCCACTTTAAAAGAATAATCATCAATGATCTTATATGTCATTTAATATTTTTATTCCTAAGTAAGGCTTATCCTTAGAAAGGTTATTTTTGATAATTTTGTAAAAAACTTATCTAAACTTTAATATGTTGATGAAAACTTTACATATGAGTTTAAGAAAACCTTTGTTTAAGCTTAAGAAATTTTCCTTTATTTCATTGGTCTAAAAGAGAGTTTGATAGCTTTGTTTTCATTGATAAAATACCATATAGTATTATTACTAAAACTTGAGCTAATCTTATTTAACTTTAGAAAATATTTATTAGGATAAAACTTCAAGTCTTTAAAGAAAATAATTTCTTATATGTGACAAAATTTATTATTTTCAAAGAGAGTTCTTATTCTTATTTTTATTACTTGAGAAAACTCATTTCTATTGTGGTTGAGACAATAACAACATATTCATGTATGAATGAGAATATATAACTATAAAAATAACATAAATAAAATAAGAGCATAAAAACAAAGTCAAGTATTGGGAACCTTAGCTTCATCAAGGTATCCCGGGACTAAGAATAGACTAGTCCTCAAAAGAAAAGAAAAGCAAAGCAAAGAAATAAAATTGTTTTGACTTGATATGGACAAGTCTAAGACTAGAAAGACTAGTCTTAATAATTGCATAAAGTAAGTAAATAAATAAATTGCAAGACTTGAAAATAAATAAATAACAAATGAGCTTATATGCTCTAAATAAATATATATACATAATATACATAATACTTATATAAGTTAGGTTAGAAACAAATAATAACAATAACAACATAATACATAAAGAAAAGAATAGAACATGAACAAAAACAAAACATGAATAAATTATTGCTTCTTTAACTCAATGAGTCTAAGAAACATACACTAAACTCATGTTAAGTTATATGAACATGATGAATAAATAAGAGAAATTTTTACCTAAAGTTTATGTGTTGGTTGAAGAAGAAAAGAATGGGTTGTAGTATTATGTGAAAATGGGTTTTCTAAGGAAAAGAAGAAACTTGAGAGAGATTTTGGGAGAGTAATTTTTGTGGAGTGATTTTGAGAGAGTTTTAGTAGGAAATGAGTTGTGTGAAAGAATGAAAGAGGAATGGGGTATTTATAGATTTTTGGAGTGGAGATTAGATGTAATAAAATAAATTGGAAAAGAAAACAAATTGAGAGGAAGAGGAGAGAGAGGGTGGACGGCAATGGCTTTGGAGGAAGAGAAAAATTGATTATTTTTGTTGTTTTGTAATAAAAAGAAGTAATATGTCAAGTATGATGTGATTAAAGTTGTATGGGGAAGGTAAATTGTAAGGTATAGGTATGGTAGAGTGTAAGAATAGAGTGTAAGAAAAAGTAGAGATAGGTGAATAGTAATGAATAGTAGAAAAGTACTATGAATAGTAGACTAGACAATTAAAATACCGGTAGTAAAAAAATACGCGTAATTAAGCTATATATGATATTTTTAGTTACCGAAAAATTCTAAAACTGATATTTTTGAAAACCTTATGTTTTTACGAATCTATTAGTGTTGTCGGAATATTTTTGCTATCAGGTGCTCCGGGGCACTTTTTTTTAAAAACTGATCCCGATCGGATCCGAGGGACACTAGAAAATTACGAATCTGATATTTTTAGGCTTCCCTATATAATTATGAACCATATTCCACAATTATCTCAGTTTCATTTTCTAGGGTTTAAGAACACGGGATTGCCGGATCTAGATTCACTAGACTAATCATATAACTAGGTTAACTTTAGGGTTTCGTTTTAACTTCCGGTTCTAGGATTTGCTAATATTATCGAAAAATCTAGGGGCTTACAATCTTCCCCTTCCTTTTGAGTATAACCTTTAGCCACTAAATGAGCTTTAAACCAATCCACACTACCATCCGGTTTAAATTTAGTTCTATAGACCTATTTACATCCAATAGCCTTTTTCCCTTGAGGGAGTGTAGTAAGTTCCCATGTACCATTTTTCTCTAAAGCTTCCAATTCTAATTGCATAGCATCAATCCAAGATTGTTGTTCAATTGCTTGTGAATAAGAGTGTGGTTCCATGATAGTAAAAACATTAGCTAACGAATGCACAAAAGAAGAAGAATGAAAGGAAAAAGTATTTTTATCAAACAAAGGATGCACACTTGCTGCTACAGGAGCATGAGAAGGATCATGTAAAGCATGTGCATAATCTTGTAACCAACTTGGTAATTTCCTCGATCGAGTTGATCTTCTTGCTAAAGAAGAATCAAAAGAACTAGATGAATTATGAACAAAATCAGAAGGCTAAACAGAGACTGATAAAGGACGTTTAGAATCAGAAGAACTAGATGAAGTATGAACAGGATCAGAAAAGAAAACCGAATCCATAGTATAATCAATGACAGAATCAGATTGTGAACCAAATTTAGAAATCTGTGGCAAAGGAGTATCTGTCATAGTAAACGAAGAATTCTTAAAAGGAAAAATGTGTTGATAAAAGAGCACATCTCTACTAACAATAATTTGTGCTTTTTCAATATCATAGAGTTTATATGCTTTTTGTCCTTGTTGATAACCCAAAAACACACATTTGAGCCCTCGTGGATCTAATTTATCTCTCTTTGGTAAAGGAATAGAAGAGTAACAAAGACAGCTAACTACTTTTAAATGAGAGTAATCTAGTGGATGACCAAATAACAATTCAAAAGGTGTTATCCAACCTAACAAAGACATAGGCCTGCGATTAATGAGATAAGTAGCTGTCAAAAGGCACTCACTCCAAAAGGATTTTGGAAGATTAACATGTAATCTCAAAGCACGAGTAGTATCCAAGAGATGTCTATGTTTCCTCTCTTCTCTACCATTTTGCTAGGGCATGTAAGTGGTGGTTCTTTGATGTACAATACCAAGGTAATCAAACAACGATTGAGTAGCATATGACAAAAACTCTGATCCATTATCAGTTCGCACAAATTTAGGAACAATATTGAAATGAATCTGAACATACATGAAAAATTTATGCAAGAAATGAGAGACTTGAAATTTGTTTCTCGAGAGGAATGTCCATGTGCACCTACTATAATCATCTAGAATGGTTAAGAAGTAATGTGCACTAGTGATAGATACAATCCTATAAGGACCCCAAAGATCAATGTGAAGCAAATGAAAAGCATATGGAGATTTATTGGAACTAGTTTCAAAGGGCAAACGATGAATTTTTGCCTTATTACAAGCATCACATAAAAAATCAGAGACAACAAAAGATTCACAACCTGGCAAATGTTTAAGTTTGGAGAAAGAGGTATGTCCCATCCTAGCATGAAGTAACTGAATAGAAGACTCGTTTTTACAAAGTGAAACAGATCTGAAAATGTTACATGGAAAGGAATCATCAAATTTGTCACAAGATTCTAGTACATACAATCCAAATACTTCTTTAGCCTTTGCAACAATTGCATTAGTGTTTGGGTCCTGAAATAAACAAGATGTTTGGTTAAATGCAACTTGCAACTGATTATGTTTAAGAATTTTGCTAACAAATAGCAATTTATGAGTGAACTCGGGTATATAGAAAACATCATACAAGATTAAGTGGGGATTTAATTGTATACGGCCTATGATATGAACAAATTTCACATCACCATCTGGTAAACGGATAGTAATAGGTGTTTGTAGGGTAACTTTATGGGTGAGAAGTTTCAAATATGGTGTCATGTGATCCGTAGCTCCCGTGTCTACTATCCATGAACCCACACTAAATTTTACTACATTAGAGTAATTACTCAAATTGAACACCATACCTGCAGAATCCAAAGAATAAATTGCATTCACTAAGCTAGATCCAGCAACATGATCTAAGTCACCTTTGGTCTGCATTAGTTTCATCATCTGCTTGCACAGGGTTTGTAGCATATGAGGATCAACATTCATGTAACCAGCCACAAGGTCAGAAGCATAGTCGAAAGGACTGTCCATGATCTGCCCTACATTATTCACATTAGAAATTAATGAATGCATATTCCTAGGACCTTTAATCTTTCTGCCTTTGTACCATTCCGAGTAACTGACAATCTGGAAACAATTCTCAATGGAATGACCTTCTCCTTTATAGTGTTTACATACAAGCTTTCCCTTCATCCTTTTCTTATCATTCATAAATTTAGATCTTTCACTTGCAGCAACAAAGGCAGTGCTATCAGTTTCCATAAGCATTGTAACCTCTCTTTGTTTTTCAATTTGTTGTACCAAGTAAAATGCTCGCCTAACCGATGGAAGAGGCTCCATAGACAGTATTTGGTTCCTCACATGTTCATATGAATCACACAAACCCATTAAAAACTGCATTAACTTGGTTTGTGACGCAAACTCCACAAGTCGTTCTCCCAAACAGCAAGTACAATATGCTAAATGGCCACAAGTACAAATAGGATATGCATCCAGAGCCTGCAATTCATCCCATGCCTTTTTAAGCTGATTATAATACTGACTAACAGATAAAGTTCCTTGCTTTAGATTACATATCTCGTGCTGCAATTGATATATCATAGGACCGTTCGATTAACCATATTGCTTAATTATTTGATCCCAAATATCCTTAGATGATTGACAGTACAAGAAATTTTGAGATAATTCAGGCGTCATTGAGCTTAAAAGCCAACATTGAACCATATAATCGCATTTATTCCATTTCTCTAATGCAACCGGATTATTAACAGGCTTTGATACAAATCTTTCAACAAAACCTAGTTTAGATTTTGCATCTAGAGCCATCTTGACTGATCTATGGCAAGAAACAAAATTTGATCCACTAAAAATGATATTTCCAAGACTCATATTCGGATTTTCGAAAGCAAAAAGATACATTGGATCATACATATTTGTTTCATTTCCAACCATGGCAGAAAACAAAATGTGGAGTAATAAGAGAACTTATAAAGATGTTAATAGATTCAAAGAACCTGCTCTAATACCATGTAGAGTAACATGAATCAAGAATTGAATCTCTACAACCATTGCAATCCGAGAGAGAGAAAGAAGACAAAAGTAACTGTATTTTGTGGAAAAGAATTTTGTTGTTCTTACTAACTATGTACAATACTGTTTATATAAGTTAGCTTGACAGCTCAGCAACAGCTCAACATAAATAAACGAATATAATATAATCTCAATAAACCTTTATAAATAAAAATGGAGTGAAACTTATATCCATGGTTATTTTAAAAAAATATTAAAATATTAATTATATGAAGATAATTACATAATACTATGGAAGTGCTGCACTTATTATATATGATACTAAAATTTTAATATATATCACATATAATAAACATTATATTCACTTTTTTTATCAGTATTGCCGCTATCATATGTAATACATGCAACATTCAATTTCAATATATGCCACATATATTAAAAGCGACATAGTAATGGTAGTTCTTTACTATATTGCATTTAATACATGCAACATATATTGAAAATGATATATTGTATGTAACAAATACAATGTTATGATAGTTTTGGTAATTATTTTAATATATAATTAATGTTTGTGCAATTTTTTTATTAGATATTGGAAAATAAGAAAATTATCTCTATAAAAATGATATATGATACATATATATATATAATATATATATTCTAAAGGTGTAACTATTTTAACCAATCTTTCCTTCTTTTATATATTTTTGTCCACTTCTATGCATGCATTCAAGCATTTTGAATATATTAGTTAAAGCTATGATTGAAATACAAGGGATTAGCAAGCTCAAGAGAATTCGGTTCTTGACTTGTAAAGTTAAGTTGATCTGATCTCTTCACAAATACTCCCCAATATCACCATTAACCTTTTCCTAATTTTATATGAGTTGTCATATCTATGTCATGGTATTTTTCCTTTGTGCTAAAAAAATTGGACAATATAAGGGGCCTCAAAACCATGAGACATCTACAGAACACCCACCTAACGAATTTTAAAACCAAACTACGGTTTAAACTTGAAATTTGGAGTGCCGATGAGGTGTGCATGGGAAAAAGGAAAGAAGAAAAGAGAAGTTTTATTGGTATTTAACATGCCTCTTGTCTGATGATTTTTTTAATAAATAACAATGACAATAAATACTTTTTAAAAAGTACTAACATGTGATGTTTATATATGATGTATTATACCAGTAATTTTGTGTTGTTGGTAGGTTCCTTTGTCTTTTAAGGATGTAAGTTTTAACTTTAACCCAGTGTAAAAGGTATGACTGATTTGAGGTGGTGGTAGGATGGGATAATTCCCATTTGCTTTTAATGTTACTTATTGTGCAACATGTACTTGTAACATGTAAGATTGATTCATTTGTGGAGTTGCATCTAAGGCAACTAGAGGAGGGATTCAGATTTCTTTTTAATGGATTTTGTGTGGTGGTAGGTTATCATTGCATGCTCTCTAGAAGAAGAGTTTAACCTTTGAGGGAAAAGTTGACTTCCATAGCCAGTTCCACTTTTCCTTTTGTTAGTATGGTTGTTAATTGTTGTTTTCTAGTTCCAGTTTTATTGTGGTATCCCTTATAGTGAGTTTATGGCTTATATTTGACACGTCTTTGCAGGAAGTAGATGTACAGGTCCAACAAAGGATTTAATTAAATATGAAATTTAGAATCTTAGTGCATCTTCATCTCAAGTGCATTCATTTAACTAGCACTCACTTACTGTTAAGGATTCTGAGTTTCTAGGTAAGGGCCCTTGAATTAATTTTCATTTTTTTTTGCCTTTTGAATTAATTTTTTGATTAATCTGTTTCCTCCCCACCATTCATGCCAAAAGTTGGTGTTGTGCCTATTACCAAGTGTGTTAAATCCAAAATAGTTTATCCACTTTTCATTTTCTAGTAGTTCTTTGCTCAAAGGTTAAACTGTTTTTTGTTGTTTTATTATTGGAAGGTATATGAGGCGTTTATATTTTGCTTGTATGAGTTTGGCCCGTTGACTCTTCTAACTTTCCATTCTTGCTATCTTTTTATGGAATTTGCTTGATTCTTGATCTTTAAGTTTAGTAGACCTAGTCCTCCCTTCTCTTTTGATTGTATTATTTTTTTCCCAAGAGAACCACTGGATGGATTTTTTTTCTTCCTTTTCATTCCATATGAATTGTTTTTTTATTATTTTCTCTAAAGTTTAATGAAGTAGGAAGGTAGTTTAGTCACTTGGGTATAGTACATTGGTGGGATTTGTAAGATAGTTATGGTAAGGACCAACCTACTAGCCATGATAAGATTTCTAGCTTTCCAACCACTAAATTTGTCTCTTGCCATTTCAAGGATAAAACCTAGTTGTTCATTTTTTGTTTTTATCTTCGTTTAAATGGAAAGCTAAGGTATTTTCCAAAATCTTTTATTTCCTTGAATCCTAGTGTCTGGTTTATTTGTGTTTTTCCCCCTTCTTGGATGTTATTTGAGAACATTATTGTTGATTTTTGGTGATTAACGGATAATCAATATAGCTTTTCTAGTTTCTCCAAAGTGGTTTTATTGAAATTGCATCCTTTTGGTCTGCTCTTGCAATGAGTGTCAAATCATCAACAAATGATAGCTCAAAATCACTTCCCTTAATTTTAAAGGGTCTCCAATTTTTTTTATTGAACTTCCATTTGAATTTTTATTGAACATTCCCACTGCAATTATGAACAGGTAGGGTAAGAGGGTGTCTCCTTGGCTTAAGCCTTTGCTAGGTTGAAAACTTTTTGTGGGTTTCCAATTTATTATGATCTCTATGGATGTTGGGGGGATGTTGTGGTTATGTAGTTCATGGCCATGTCTATCCACCAATTTAGGAAATTCAAACATGTAAGATACCAATAGATATAGTCCTGGTTAATCTTGTCAAAAGCTTTTTCTAGGTCAGTTTTTAGGATCATCCAGTTGCTTTGATTTTCTTTTTCCTATATAGGATCTCCTTTAGTAATGTTATCAACATTTTCTTCCTTGTATGAATCTTGCTTGTGGTGGATGGATGAGTATGTCTGGGAAGGGTGAATTCCTATTTATGTGTGTTTTGACTATTAGCTTTACGTTAGGTCACTTAGATGATCGTCTAAATTGATTGATAGTGCTTGTTCCTATGCATTTTGGTGTAGAGTCGAATACTATTTATGAGTGTTTTGACTATTAGCTTTATCATTGGTAGCATAGGTTGATCGTCTAAATTGATTGATAGTGCTTGTTCCTAAGCATTTTGTATCAAGACAACTTGAGTTTGGTTTAAGGTTTGAGGTAGACATTTGGTTTTGAGAATTTTTTGAATTTCATTGCAAACAAAGTTTCTTATGAACTTCCAACATTTAGAAAAAAAAGTAACATGGAGTCCATCATTGCTAGGTTCTTTCCAAAGTCCTAGACCTTTTAAAGCACTAAGTATTTATTCATTAGAAATTGGTTGCTCTAGGTTTAGGAGGTCTTCATTTTTGAAAACCATGAATCCTAAGTCTAATAATAGGTTCTAGCTTGGCACTTTTGTTTATGAAGAGATGTATAGAGAGTTAAAGTGTTTGGTTACAAAAGCTTTATGTCATATTGGTGATACTTCCATTCTCCTACTTTATTTTTAAGTACTAGAATATAGTTTTTGTTTCTTATAGTGATAGTAAGGGAATGGAAGTATTTGATATTTTGTTTCTTCTTCATTTATCCATTTAGCTCTAGATTTTATTTTCCATAAGCCTTCCTCTATGTCTAGAAGGTTTGTAAGTTTTTCCTTAGGTACCTTTTCTTCTACAATGAGCTTTCATTTGGGTTTTCCATGATAAGTTGTTGTACAATGTTCATCCTTTTAATGTTTTTTTTTTTTTTTCATTTTCTTTTTGATAAAACCAAAAACTTTCCTATTCCATACTCTCATTTTGATGGGAAATCTTGTATTGTTTTTAGGCAATCATTATTATGTTGGTCCATATGCTTTTATCATTGAATATAGGTTGATCAAACCACATTGGTTAGGATTTAAAGGTGTGGTCTTTTAAGTTCTAAATGTGGATAGGGCATTGTGAGAAAGATGTGGGTGGTAGTCAGATACCCTTGATTGAACAGAAGACTATGGTTTCTGGGTATATGGAAGTCCACTCATCATTAGCTCAAGCTTTATCTAGTCTGAGTTGTATATGATTTTTTAAGCACTACTTGTTTGTCCAAGTGTATATGAAGCCTAAGTCCTTATGAGCACATAAATTCATGCATTTACATACCATGATGCTTGTTTTTTATTAATCTTGGCTCCACCCCATTTTTCATTCTATGGATAATGTCATTAAATTCCCTTAACATAAGCCATAGTTCAGTTGCTACTGTTTTGAGAAGTCAATAAGGCTTTCCCAAAAGAGAGGTTTATTTGAGGGGTTAGGTGAACCATAAATATCTAAGAAAAATCAAATTAAATTTGAGAGGTTAGAGTTGTGTACCTTCACATAAGCATGGATTTCATTGTTTGCGGCCTTAAATGTTTCTTTATGTTATGGAGAACAATACTTCATTATCAAAAACTATGTGAATTTTGGTTATGTTTTGATCTTGATAAAAGCAAAACTACCACAAGTTATGTGTTTACACTTGCTAATGAAATTGTAAGTTGAGTTTCAAAATAATAGTTAGTTATATCTACATAAACAATGAAAGTAAAGTATCTTATGGTTACACAAGCAAGTGAAGAAGTACTATGGTTGAAAACGATTTTAAAGAACTTAAGCATGAATAAGAAACAATCTCTTTATTTTGCAATTTCTCTTTGTTTTGTTATAATTAGAGTATGTTGCATCTTCCAAAGATCCTTTTGTTAAATGATAAAACAAATTTGAGTTAAAATATCATTTAATTCCCAAGGAAATTGAAGAAGGAACCATGGATATACAACAAATCTAAATCAAGAATATTATAATATAGTAGACATTATAACAAAGGCAGCCAATAATGACATGTTTATTTGGTGTCAATTCTCTTATGACTTAATGGAAATATAAGTAACATGGAGATGCAAGGTAGAAAAAAATAGTGTGAAGATATGGTTGATCCTTAATGAAATTTCGAATGGGAGATCATCAATGTATATTCTTTGACAAAAACAATGAGAAAAAATTACGGTAATATTCAAACAAAAAGGTTAAAAGCCTATTTTTACCATGCATAACATATTTTCACTATGTTCACACTATTGCCAACTTTTATAAATAGGCTCGAATCCTTACAATTAAAATCGTCCCAAGAATTGTTATTTCTTTAGTTTAAGAGAGAAGCAAAGAGAGAGAAAGTAGTGAGTTTTTCTTTTATTATAAAAAAAGAGGTAAATTATATAAAAAAATATCAATATTTGGGATAAGTTAATTTAAGATACTAATGTTTAGTGATTAAAAAAAGAAATCATCATATGAGAGTAAATTTGTTCAAGGTATCAATATTTCAAGTGGTTTTAAAAAAGAAATCAATATTATACAAAATGAGTTAAACAATATATCCATAATTGACCATTGACAAAAATTAAAGAAAATTAATCCAAACATTAATATCTTAAATGAATATTATGAAATGTTGACACCTCAATTGGTTTCATTAATAATATATTGATTTTTTTTAAGTATTAACCATTTGAAACATTGTATTGTAAATGAACTAATGCCCAATGTTGATACTTTTTGGTGTAATTTACCTTATAAAAGAAAATATTAGTTGCTTTCTCCTTATACAATAAAAAGGGTGCGTAATACTAAATTTCTCACAATGACATTCTTTTATTCTTATCAATGGTTTTCACTTGAAATGTGTACATTTATTTTCTTTAGTGTTATTGCCCTCAAATTTATTAGCTGCAAATCTTGTTCTAGTCACCCCTACATGCAATATTTACAACAAAACTTAAGAGACATTTTTAATTTTGGAAGCATTAGTCACTGGTTTGGCAGCGAGAAGCATAACGGTGTTACCATTACATCTTGTGGGGTATGTCATTATCCGATTCGTTTGATGTGTTTGAGACATGGTTGTCCGCTTGAGGATGAAGCATAGTTGCATTATTGCAACTTGCTATATTTTTATAGTGTAAGTGTAACCTTTATGTACGTATTAACACATTAATTGCACAACCTTTCTAAATAAAAATGGAGTGAAACTTATATCGATCCTTGTTTTAAAAAATTATTAAAATATTAATTATATGAAGATAATTACATAAATATCATGGAAGTGCCGCACTTATTATATGTGATACTATAATTTAATATATATCACATGTAATAAATATAGTATTCACTTTTTTTCCTAGTATTGCTGCTATCATATGTAATACATGCGACATTCAATTTCAAGATATGTCACATATATTAAAAGCGACATAGTAATGGTAGTTCTTTACTATATTGCATTTAATACATGCAACATATATTGAAAATGATATATTGTATGTAATAAATACAACATTATGATAGTATTTTAGTAATTATTTTAATATATAGTTAATGTTTGTGCAATTTTTTTTATTAGATATCGGTATAAGAAAATTATCTCTATAAAAATGATATATGATATATATATATATATATTCCAAAGGTGTAATTATTTTAACCAATCTTTCCTTCTTTTATATATTTATTTGTCTACCTCTATGCATGCATTCAAGCATTTTGAATATATTAGTTAAAGCTATGATTGAAATACAAGGGATTAGCAAGCTCAAGAGAATTCGGTTCTTGACTTGTAAAGTTAAGTTGATCTGATCTCTTCACAAATACTCCCCACTATCACCATTAACCTTTTCCTAATTTTATATGAGTTGTCGTATCGATGTCATGGTATTTTTCCTTTGTGCTAAAAAAATTGGACAATATAAGGGGCCTCAAAACCATGAGGCATCTACCTAACGAATTTTAAAACCAAACTACGGTTTAAACTTGAAATTTTGATTGCTGATGAGGTGTGCATGGGAAAAAAGGAAAGAAGAAAAGAGAAGATTTATTGGTAATTAACATGCCTCTTGTCTGATGATATTTTTAATAAATAGCAATGACAGTAAATACTTTTTAAAAAGTACTGACATGTGATGTTTCCTATGTGATGTATTATACCAGTAATCTTTCAAGTGACGTGTCAATACTTTAAAACCTTAAACTAAAACTTTCTCTATAAATAGCAATGGATGCAAGAGTGAAGTTTGCGGAAAAGTAGGAAGAATAATGGCATTGGTTCAAATACACCAAACTCCGATATGGAAGAAGCTCTTGAGTCATGTAGGTCCAGGTTTCCTTGTTTCTGTGGCCTATCTTGACCCTGGCAACTGTAATACTCTCTCTCTCACTTTCATTCTCTTGCAACAAATCTCACCCACACAGTTCGTACTTAGGCACACACTAAAATTAATTAAATCAAAGAACTCAAGTTTAAGATATTATGTCAAATTCATACATCGGATTTGATTTTTTCTTTTTATTATTACTTAAAACTGCATTTATATTTCCAAATTAAAGCAATAATATCCATCTTCCTCTAGTTCCATTGTTATAAATATATGAAGACATACGCCGACATGATTCTCAAATGGTTTAAGGTACTGAAATGAAAAAACAATTTAGTGCCCAAGATGAGATTATTTGTTCAGATATAATATGGTCAATGTCTGTGTCAATAACCTTTTATTTGCTTCTCATTAAACGCAGTAGAGATAGATCTTCAAGCCGGTGCAGACCTGAAATACGAGGTCTCTCTCTTTCCTCTTTCTTCATCCTACAGAATTGTTTGGATTTAACTAAACCAGCAAGAGTTAACGTATAAGCAAGTAAAAAATGATAATACCATTGAATTCCTGGATGGAACACAGTTATTATGGATTGTGCTGATTGGACTTGGCTATGCTCTTATAATCCAGTCTCGTGCGCAAATCTCGGAGTGGTTACAGGTAATTAGTAACTATATATCATAATAATCACTAATAATACTCCAAAGAAGCTTCCACATAAATACAAAGATCGGATGAAAAGTCCAATGATCCTGGGACCATGGTACAGGGAAGCCGTTATATCAAATGATTATTATTATTTTTATTTGTGAATTGCCCGATCCATAATTTATCTATTGAAAATTTCATTATATTCACTTTTAAATTCTTGATCATCTTAAAAGTTAAATGATTAATAGAACCATAAATGTTACTACAAAATGTCCAATGATGTTTATTTTCTTATAGTATATGTATTTACAGTAATGTTTATTGTATAATTTTTTATGATACTAGATTGCATAAAAGTTATATCGTATTTGGTTTATAAAATATATTTGCAATTTGACACTCAACAAAATTAAAAACTTTTATTCTCGTGTATTAAACATAATACACGAGAATTATTGAATTAAATAGTACTTACACCGTACCATGTAGTTCTCTGCATCCTGTTTTATTTGCAAACAAACGCTAAGAAACACTAATTAATGTGTGTGCCTAATATTACGTCAATTCCTACTTTGATAACGCAGGCGGCATCTGTCGGAGCACTGTAAGATGGAGTACCCAAACCTGTGAAGTATTGCCTGTGGGCACTAGCTGAGTTAGCCGTTATTGTAGCCGATATACCCGAAGGTTAGGCTTGATACGTTTTTCTCCAGTGGAAAAAATATCATTAAATCAAAAATTAATTAAAAATATGCCTTATATTTTATTTAATTTATAAACACATAATTTATATTATTTTTTCAACTAGTAGGTAATCTGAGTATTATATAAAAGTGTCAATATTATTTAATAATTTTAGAATGAAAAATATCAATATTTCATTAATCATAAAAAATAATTTTATTTTTTTTTTGATTATGTCATTTTTAAAAAAAATAATTTTTAATATTTATTTATTTAATTTTATTTAGAAATAAATTTTATTAAATTAATTTTTTAATACCAATAATATTCAAACACATATCTCTCTAATAGTAATTAATTATAATGATAATTTTATATGAACTTGGATAATCTATTTGTCAAAAAAAATAACACAAGTTATGTATCTGTAAATTGATCAAAACACACGTCATATTTTTGTGATTAACCCTTAATTAAAACTTCTTAAAAAGAAAGAAGGAAAGAAAAAGAAAAACATAGCCACAATTTATAACGACCGTTCTTTCAACAAGATTATTGAATAAATCCAATTATTCTTTCTCTTCTACTCTACATGAGCTAAAAATTTTCCATGCATATATTGGGAAAGCTCTTTTAAAAATTTAAAATGTTCTAAAATTTTGCTACTGTTTTTATTCACTTGTAACTTTTTATGAAACATGGAAAATTATAACGAGTCAATATTGCATCAAGTTCAAATAAAGATTAGACTTTTAATGATGGAAATTTGTTTAGCAATGTTTGTCTCAATCTTGTTCTGATAAATACTACTTGACATGTGTTTAAAAATGATAAAAATCATTTTTTTTATTTTTAGTATATTTTTATTTATTAAATTTATTTAACACGTGATAAATGTTTACTTGTTAGAATAGAATAGGAGTTTTTTTATCAAGACAACAACTACTCTTACTTTTAAGTAATTATATTACACATCAATATAATGCTAAATGATTAAAATAGAGTATCACTGTTTGAAATAATTATAATAGAGGTTAATATTATATTATGTAGTTGAAATAAAAGGACCATCTCATCACTACCCTGCAAAGATGCCATGCCAGGTCAATTCAATGGTGTTATAAGAGCACTATAATAGGATTATTCGTTTGAACCACTTAATATGATATTGTTCATCTATTTTAAATATTTAATAATATAATTTTCAATTTAAACTAGACTCGAAAGGATGATCCCCTTACTTATAATTTTCTCCATAAAACTTAATATTGTCGAACCAATTGCACTCTCAAACATCTAAAAGGATATATTTATTTGTTTACTAATCCACTACAAACTTCTTTATGCAAAGACAAATTACATGAAAATAATTACATAATACTATCGTAGAATCTCATGTTTGCCTTTCTACGTGCGTCAGATGTTCAATATATGTTTTTAAGATGTAGTTAAATTCTTAAATCATAGGTAATACATGCGACTTTTTTTATTTTAACTAAATCATAAATCTTAAATGGGATTGCAATATTATTTACATAATCATTTTTATATAATTTATAGGGTTAATTATAGAAAAAAGTGGCCCATGTTATTACATTTTTACAACAATATAATCTGTGTTGTTTTATTTTATCTTATTTAGACAATTAACTGGCCTAAAATAGAGTATATCTTGTTCTGTCCAATGTGGACATTAAATCAACAAGCGTCAAGTATTGAAGTTATTAAAAAAAAAAAAAAAAAAACCATAGCCTTCGAATTTGAAGAAGAAAGAGACAAAATCATCTTCTTCTCCTACCGTCTTCTTCCCCCTCTCTCAAATTCATCTACAAGAACTGGATTCTCCGCTTCCCCACAAGAATTGAACATCACACTTTTTTTAGCCATTGAACATCTTCATATTTAACATGACAGAACATATCATCCAGCTATTTTGGTCATTTAGATCTCCAATGAGTTTCACTCAAATGCTCCGTACAAGTCGTCAGCTGTGAAGGTTTCGGTATTTTAGGCATCTAGGTCTAAGTATAGTGTTTGCTCATCTAACGATATAAGGTAAATTTTTTACCCGTTGAGTGGTTAAGGAACAAATGATCTCCCATTATTTGTCTCTACAACCTTACATGGAAATGGCAAAGTTCATACATAAAATCACAATCCAATCTTTACTCCAAACTGTAGCCTCCGAATTTGAAAGAGAGAGAGAACAAGTTTGGCATGGGTTCGATAGGCTTTATGATGAAAGATGTTTGGGTTAGTTGAGTTTGCGTGAGCTGCTATCCCTAAGATGAAGGCCCGACGTTTGGGTTTCAAGAGGTGAAGGTTGGCTCGAGCCTGGTAGTGAAGGTGGTTTGTCCAGCGCTTGATACAGTTGAGAAGAGGAAGGTTGGGGATTGACGACGATGATGATGATTCGATTGCCATTTTTTGAAATTGGAGAGGCGGAGGAGTGAAAGGTAAGATGTCTCTTTTTCAAATTTGGAAGCTATTAGCTGGGTTTTTTATTTTTTAATAACTTCAATAATTGACACGTGTTGATTTAACATCTTAATTGGGCGGAGCAAGATAGACTATTTCAAATCATTAATTATAAAATAAATAAATAAATAATACACACAGATCATGTCTTTATAAGTGCATAATAATACATGCCAATTTTTTGTAATTAACTCTAACTTTTATTGATATAATTTTATTTTATAGGATTAGTAGACATGTGTTACACTCCATTATTTAATCTCAAAAATGCAAAGAAGCAATAAGCAATACTGTCGTACGTAAAAGATTCAAGAAATTATATGCATAATTAAGTGTGAAACTGAAATATTTATTATGTGATATATCCATATAGCGTAGTGGATGTCAGATTTTAACTTCATATATATCACCAACTTTTAAGTGAGCTTGATGAAATGATTCATTTGTTGACATATATGCTTCGAATAAGTCATCCGATAACGCATTAACGCCTACGGTTATAAGTTATAATATATATATATATGTCATTGCAAACAAAGTGGAATCATTTTCAGATATGAAATTTGTCACAACTGCTCCATCTATCAATTTAGCAAATTTTCCTACTCCGAGGATTCTATGTGAAGATATCTACGGGCCACTTCGAAGAAAAATCATATGCCATGTACATTAATTATTATAGTGTCATATAAACACAAGTAAGAGTTTTGATATATATATATATATATTTATAAATATAAACACAAGTAATATTTTTTATATATAGCATATTTTCATAAAACACGATGATAGTGTTTTAAAATATATTTATTATTTTTTAAAAATATGTTTAAATAGGGGAGCATTAATGTTATCTATTATAAAACATATGACTAAAATATAAATTGTACAAAAGAAAATGACCAAAATACGAACATTATATTACATCTTGGATAAGCGATATAATATTTTACAAGGATATCGTATATTGCACGTGTAATACACAAAGGTATTGCATGTTCTTAGTACAATTCATATGCTATAATTTATACAATTATCCCACTTGTAACATGTCACACTCTTAGATTTTAAATATCACATTTTTAAGATGCTAATTAATTTCGTCTAATTAATATCTGCGATGACAAACATAATATATTATGCATGTTGAGATATTACTGGTACTTGTCGTCTCATTTATAATACCAATTAATTATATTTTATTGTGTTTTCCATTGATGTGCTTTATATTTGGACACGTTAATCTTTTCTCTTTTTCTTGTTCCCTTTTTTTTTTTTTTTTAATTTCCTCTTCTTCTTTGTGTGGTCGCACTAGTCCATCTCTATCTTATTTAATCTATTAATTAAAATATAACTTATTTGAACTCTAGTGTCTTTATCGCTTTAACAAGTGAGCAATTGGTTCAGGTAGTTTATCGCCTTGTCATTACTCAATAAGGAATTTGGCCCAAGCAAATAAAAATAAAAAAAATATAGGGCTGTAATGGCTCACTAGCTTTGGTAATAAGACCTTATAAAACAGAAATTTGCGGTGTATAATCCGGAGAAAAGATTGAATATAATTAATATATCACGTGAATATACTAAGAATGATTAAAATTTTTTCTTTAAAATTGTCTCTTTTTTACACTATACATTATAACCATGATTTAATAAAATAACAATGACATTTATGCATTACATGACATATATTAGCATCAATAAATTATGTAATATTACCAACAATTATTTGTGTGGCAGTGCAGCCCTCTGGTCACCTTCGGGCATTAATAATGCGAGAGCTATATATTAATGTACCAATGCAACTGCTTATATTTGTGAGATTTTTAATGAAAATGGGTGCTTGGTTTGAGTGCGCTACCAGTGATAGGAACTGCTTTTGCCATCAAAATGCTTCTCAAAATACCCATATGGGGCGGGGTCCTGTTGGCAGGTCTTAATACGCTTCTCCTTCTGGGCCTACAACGATACGGGGTGAGCCAACATATTAATGCAACTACTTGAAATTATATTACAAAAATAAATCAGAATTATAATCGTGTGCACTTATGACTCTTTTAATTACAATACTCATGCAATTTGCTTTAGTGATTGGGACTGTTTGTTTTACCGTATTCTAGTCATTTTAGCATCCTAGTTTGGTTGTTTTTAGACTGATATTAAATCATGAAATAGTACCTAATAAAAAACTGTTAATTTTACTCATAAAATGACTCAAAAGATACAATACAAATATAATAAAGACAAGTTATAGATGCAGATTAAATATAAATGTGATACAGATGAAAATCCAATAATTCAAACACACCCATAACTTTTGCGAATGATATGATATAACAATAGATCTTTCATATATATATATATATATATATATGTTTGAACTTTAATTTAAACTTACTGGATCTGCATGAACAATTGTAGATAAGAAAACTGGAGATGGCGATTACGGGTTTGATGTTGGTAATGGGGGGCTGCTTCTTCACAGTGATGGTACATGCAAATCCGAGACCAGAAGAGATAATCATGGGAATATTTGTTCCCAAGTTGACCGGAAATCGAGCTACTGGGGATGCTGTTGCTCTTCTAGGAGCCCTTATTATGCCGTAATGATCATTGTTTCTCTAGTTCTTATAATATATAATAATCCAATGTTTCTCAAGGTACTTATTTTTCATAATATCCTCAATTATTGTTATAACATATATATATATATATATATATATAAAAGAACAGTTTAGTATTGAGATCCTATTTTAGAAGTGATGCTCCGATGGTGAGCTCCACCACCTAACAGCCAAATGCCAAATGGTGGGCGAGATAATGGCCATTGCCTTATCCAGTCCACGGTGATCCAATCATGAATTTTATTTTACCACTTCCCCCATATGGTATAATGTAGATGGCAACCAGTAATTCGGTTCGGCATTTCTTTAACTTGTCTTTATGAATTTTAACTTTCTTAATGTTGTTACTACTTAATAATATTAGCAAATTTGTAGGATCGACATAACGTATTAGTGTCCCGCGTGACGTTAAAAATATTAAAATACATCAAGCCAGTGCCATATGACAAGATACAACCTGATTGCATGGTCTTAGAAAGTTTATGAAAGACACTTAAGTGGATTTTTTCATGCTATAGTAAATATCACGTGCTTGAAACATCTAATGTTTGATAGTATTTATAAGGGAGGTTATTAAGATAAGATGCTAGTTAAATAAAAATATGGTATGTTTTGTCAATCATGTTAGGTTTTCTTCAATTGAGGTAGCATCATTATGATAAGTTCGTCAAATTATAATAAATTTGGTCAATTATGGTAGTGGTAAATCTGTCCTATCGTGTTAAATTTGTTTAATTATGATAAATTTATCTATATATGGATAAATAGATCCTTATTTTAAGTCATTACATCAGACTTATCATAATAGCATTCTTGTTCACATGACAGACACAATCTTTACTTGCACTCAGCATTGGTAACTTCAAGAAAAATTTCTCGTACCTATGAGGATATTCAGGTTATTAACCTTCTTTGATTGGATAGAAATCTAATCTATCTATTTTTAATAATATCTTTTATTAAAAAAAAATAATATATAAGATAGTGGCTTTACATATAATTCTACTTCTTATATGTTGTATTTTTATAGCTTTGTCCTATGTTACACACACACACACACGTATATATATATATATATATATTCACTAACAATTATATTAAACAACAAATTGCAGAGTGCTAGTAAGTATTCCATGATGGAAAGTGGGGTGGCTCTGCTTATGGCATTCATGATCAATGTAGCAGTAGTGTCTGTAAGTGCATCTGTTTGTTCCAACCCAAATATTACTCTACAGAACAAAGCAGAATGCAAGGACATCACTTTAGAATCTGCTTCTTTTTTGCTTAAGGTCTCCTCTATGACCTTCTTTTTCTTTTATATGATTTTTTTGGGGGGAAATTTTGAAAAAGAAAAAAAAGAAAAGATATTTTCTATATCTATATTCTACATCAACATGAAAAATGGTATCTATTGGACAGAATGCTCTTGGTACATGGAGTTCGAAGCTGTATGCCATTTCATTGCTTGCTTCCGGCCAGAGCTCCACGGTTACCGGAACCTACGCTGGCCAATATATAATGCAGGTAAGGAAATCCAAGTTATATCGTAACATTTGAACATGTCATTAGATAAGACACAACACAACGTAAAAACAAATTTTTCTTGTCAAGACCTCATCATAGACCATATGTGAGATTAAAGCACAGTATGGTACAGGTATTCTAGACACAATACCCGTACCTTGCTCCAATAAGTTGATTTTTTGGTCTATGTTAGAATTTTTCCAACAAACCGATTATTAACTACACAATCAAGGGGACAAATTATAGAAAATAATGCCGTATGCCTAAGCAATAACATGCACAACCAAAGAGATTTACTATGTGCAGGGCTTTTTAGACCTGAAAATGGAGATGTGGTTGAGGAATCTGGTTACAAGGGGAATATCCATCATTCCGAGTTTGATTGTTTGCATCGTTGGAGGACCAGATGGAGCTGCTAAGCTTATCATTATTGCTTCTGTAATATCTATCCACCAAGAAAACTACTTGGTTTTTAAAGAAATTACTCTGCCGATGAACAAATCCTAATGTTTCTTCCTTTCCTACGACAGATGGTCTTATCGTTCGAACTTCCCTTCGCATTAGTTCCTCTCCTCAGGTTCACAAGTAGTGAAGCCATAATGGGATATCATAAAAGCTCCAAAACAGTGAGATGATCAAACTCCATAATTTACAATCTTATCTTTCGTCATAACTCAATTATCGAATCCATGGTTAAAACTAGCTCTTGCCACGATGTCAGGTTACTCTCCTTTCATGGATATTAGGAACTTGCACGTTTGGGATCAACACGTATTTCGCTGCAACTACTTTAGAGGGATGGATGACAAGTGAACGAATGCCAAAAGCTGGATCGATCCTCATAGCATTGATTGTTTTCCCTCTTTTGATGCTTTATCTAGCAATGTTGATATACTTGACATTAAAAAAGGAGACATCCGTTGCTGAAACGTCGAGTTTGATGACTATAAACACAGAGAGGATTGAGAAGCTAAATAGCAAGGCAAACGAGGGAGATGAAAACATTGACAAAATCACCATAGAGGAGGGAATTGACATATAGCTTACTATGTTTTGGAAAGAATTCCCATTTTTAATTTTAGCATTAAATGGACTTAGTTGAATAACATATGTTGTGGTCGTTAGACAAGTTCTTCGCAAACTTATCAATAATTGAAAGAAATAATGGGAAGTAATATACATGAGATCTCATAGATAGTGCTATCTATATCATATCTTTTTTTTATATACATTTGCAACTTATCTATATCATATTCATATCATATCTATTTGGTCAATTTATGAGTAAAACTGTCAGTTTTTCATTGGTATCTATTTCTTGACAATCTATTTAAAAACGATAGAATTATGATGCCAAAATAACCAGAATATAATGAAACAAACAAACATATTCATATATTTGGATTTGATTATTTAGATCAAGTGATAAGCCTTTGAACCTATCCCTGATCATGAGCACTCATCTATCATATAAGTTATTGATACTCTACATGTTCCATTAGATGTTATTGCTGGTTAAACTCTATAAACACTCGATAGACATTTGTAAATTATTGTTGGTTAAACTCTATAAACACTCGATAGACATTTATAAACACATTGCTATACTTTCATTTTGCATTCCGACGATATCAAATAAAGCTTAGATTAAAAAAGATCGTCGTCTCTTTTCAAGAACCATAGGGTTGGTGTTTTATGACTCATCTACCTATTACGTGTATATTCAAACTCCTTAAAATTACCTACTCCTTGTTCGTACATTCTTACTCTTAATCACCCCTTACTTATGCTTCTATGTCAGTTCTTTAAGGCCACGTTTAGTATGAGATGCATGTTACACCCATGTCAGTGCAATGAATCCACCCTACTAAACTATTAAGTAAGTTGCACCCATGTCAATGCTTCTACCATAACACTTTGAATTGATCATTTCACAACTTCACTATATATACATTCCACAATATTAGCATGGAAGTCATTAAACAACTAATCACCGTAATATTATTCAATTAACAATTAACTCTCAAATCAATAATTTCCAATAAAAGAGATTTTTAAGTTTAACCTATAAGCTAAAGTGAAAACTCTCAAGTCATATAGAACAGAATAAGTCAAGAAGGATTAATTAACCATAAAAGAGATTAATAAGTTTACTAAAATGACCATACATTTAATTAGATAAATAAGGGTATTTTAGTAAAATATTAAATAAGGTGCAAAATACTTGAGGAAAGACTGATTTAATAATTTATCCCTAAGTTTTTAAACTGAGTGTATCATGGTACTTAAATATCTTGTATGTTTAGAGATGGGAATTTGAGGAGCATTAAAGAAGAAAATTCATAAATTGGTTCATTTTTGCCAAAAAGTAATTTTAACTTTCTTTTTTTCACTATCTACTCGTCACTTACAATGTGCTAGAAGCTTCCATCGCTTGTTTCAATTTCTCATCTTCAATTGAAAAGAATCTAGAGCTGAATTTGAAGAGAATCAAAGATTGATTATGAGTACAATCGATCGATTCTTAAATTAAAGCTTGGTTTATAGTTTTTTGTGAAAGAACTAATGGATGATGTTGTCTATGCAAGGTCTTGGAAGAAAATGAAGCTTAGGATCATATTTAGATGAATTATTGATTTCTAAGAGAAAATCAACAAGGTAAGAATTGTGCTAATCTCAATTAGAAGTTTATTTATGGACATGATGTAGAGAATCTTCCAATCTACAAACTAATGTGTGGAATTCATGGTTCACAAGATGTTCTTAATATATAAGAGTAGAATAAGAAATTATAGGAGTTTAATTGATGATTAATGCTTGAGATGCTTTAATCCAAGATATTAATTGAGTTAAGTAATTATATCTCTTAATTATATGATTTAATGATATAATTATCTCAATTTAAGCTTAAATTGATGTTTTACCATGCTTGGTGGTGGTATGACACTTATGGTAGTAATTAAGCTGATTTTGATTTTTTAATTTTGTGGATTCTTGTATTAATTAATTTTTGGAGTGTTTAATTGATGTTTTACACATTTAATTGATGTTTGATTAAAGAATATATGCATGTGTTTGTGATGCCATGTTTAAGATGGAGTTAAGTGGCTATTTGAATTGATTTCTTGTAATAGGTTGATGATTTAAGCTTTGAGATGTTGAATATGATGTTGAGTTAGATATGTATAAGCCTTAGTCAAATATATAAATGTGTAATTAATGATATATATGATCTAAGAATGATTAAAGTGTTTTTTATATGTTAATATTGGGTTTTATAAGTTAATTTGGGCCTAGAGTGCTAATTTGGGCATAAATAGGTGTAATACAATAATTTGGACGTGTAATTAACAATACAAATATTAGAAATGGGCTATTGATGTGCAAGAATGGCAAGTAGTGCTTAGAAGTAATTTATGATAATAACATGTGTTTTCCAATGATTTAGATATGCTTTAGATTGCAAATTGAAGTTTGATTTGAGTTTGTTAAATTGATTAATTATTGGTGTTTATATATATTGGCTTTCTTAGGGGCTATTACCATTTGAGTTGCATCCCCACCACTTTTGACATTCTATGCTAGGGACTATCCTAATTCGTGTGAGTTACCTTACTCTAGTGGTTTTTGAAGCTCGATCTATTTTAGGTGGAGTTTTTCCTTCTGACTTAAGGAATGACTTCTAACATTTGATAGCTATTATTAACGTCTATGATGTCATTATGAGGTTTTATTAGTTTGAGGCCTATTTACATGTCTCGAGGGATCAGGGTAGTCATGTCTCCCTTCAGTCTCTTATAAATACATATGCCATATAGAGATTTTTCATCGGTATCTATTCTTTGCTCTCAATTTGTTCGAAAGGAGCACTCTTCAAATCCTTAGTGTTTTCCTACTTTCACTTCGTTTTAATGTCCTGACAATGTCGAGCTCAAGTAGTTCTCAATTTTGTTTCACATTATTCGAGTGGTAAGGTTCAAAGGGTCGACAAGGAGGTGAGCACTAGGCTAGGGGACTCGAGCTCAAGTGATGGCGTAAGTACTCCAAGCAGAGGTTTGACTCCGAGAGGCAATCGGGATTTGGAGGCTCAAGGAGACAAAGGGGACTCGAAGGGTACCGGCTCTTATGTCGGCTCATACACTAAACTTGCTAAGGCAATGTATCAGATTCCTTTGCATAAGTATCCAAATGATGGCAAGGGAAAGAACCTGTGGAGCTGTTGCACGGTAGGATAATTGTCAATGATAGGCCCCATGGAGTTCGTAACATACTTACCGAGGCAAAGCTTGATGAGCTTCAAAGGGCAGAAATGCAAGGTTTCCCTAAGGATTGGGAGATCATACTGCCTTCTCATTTTGATTGAGTTTGCTTGCTAGGAGGGCGGAAATTCGTCTTATATGATTAGGCATTTAGTTTTGGCTTGAGGATGCCATTTTCTCCCTTTCAAAAGGGGTTTTTTAGCCATCACCGACTTTCTCCCATAGCTTCTATCAAATACTTGGCATCTTCTAGTGGCCGTTGAGGCCCTGTGCCTACTTGCACATGAGACTTACTCTAGTTTTATTCTAGAGGTATTATCATTTCAAGAAATATGATGAAGGATTGTAGTATCTTATGAGGCTACGCAAGAGCTCGTTTATGCTTTTTGATGGCCTTACAAGCTCCAACAGCCAGCATCGGAAGAAAAGGTTCTGAATCGTTCGGGTCAAAGAGGGTTCCCAATACCAGTGCAATTTTTAGGTGAGGTGGTGCAAACTTATTCATTCCATGGTGCCATTAAGGTTGGGGCATCATGTTGCTAACATCTAAAAGGCTATTGATGAGTTCATGGGATCACAAGGTGGGAGGTCGTTGGATGCCAAGCTTATGATCAAGAATTTCTTGAGGGGGAGGCTTGTTGCTGATGAAGATATGACATGATTCTTCAAATGTGGACATAATCTCTCTGTTTCCCCCATTACTTGCCGAGTTGAGCTCTGGAGGGAGGATGTTGTTGTTGTTTGGTCACGAATTCGTAGTTTCCAAGCGTTTGAGCTCAACTGGGTAGGTGTTTGTTTTCTTTTTTTTTTTTCCCTAAATCCTTGTTGTCATTTTTGTTTCAGAGCCAGAGATGGAGGTAATGAACGTGAGAAATCTTTTTCTTAGTTCGTCAAGAAAAAGAGAGAGAGAACTTCTGTTAAGAGGAAGGTACCTACAAAGAAGCAAGCGGTTGAGGTTGATGCACAGGTTGCAGAGGTCGGTGTATAGATAATCGAGGTAGATAGACTAAACCAAGCAGGTATCGTTCCCAATGCTGGTCTAGATGCCTAACTTATGGATACTCCACCATGCATTCGGTCTCCCAATGTGCAAGGCAGGGCTCAACCTTCCTCAGTTGTGATCATAGCGAATATTTTATTATCTCCTAGGGCTGAGGCTATTGGGAGTAACACTAGTGTCCCAGGCGACCAGACAAAGGTTAGAGTTCCTAGGGGTCAGCCAGGTAGAGGTGTTGCTGGTGATCCAATTGACTTAATTGGAGGCAGGGCCTTGAAGTGGAGTGACATGCCTGTTGTGGCCTTCTTTTGAGGAGGTTGCTTGTCTTGAGGACAAGAAGGGGTTGAGGACATTCCATGGCGAGGTCCCATCCATGGAATTGGCTATGGACTTTTCGGTGCGAAAGATGTATGACTGAGGTTTACTCATTTATATATATATATATATATATATTTTTTTTTTTTTTTTGTTGTGGACAACCTCTAGGGTGTTCTTATCCTCCTATTGCTCGTTTTTAGGCTATAGTGACAACCACCGAAGCTTTTTAGGTTATTGAGGAGTAACCATATAGTAATAAGTTGTGTTCTTATGCTTGTTAATCTTTTGGTAGGCATTACTTGAGTTTGGTGCCTTTTGTTTAGAGCTCTGAGGAGGTTGGGAGGTTGAAGGTAAGTTTGGAGAAAGAATTTATTGAGGTGAAGAAGAGAAAGATGAGGCACAAATTGACCTATTACCACAATAGAGGGGAATGAAAGGCTGTAGAAGGAGATAAAGAGCAAGATCTTGAGTTATCAGGCCGATGTAACCAATGCAAGAAAGCAACTATCATTGGTTAAGGTTGCCGCTATAGATTATGAAAATAAGTGGAAGGATGTGAAGCAAGAACGGGATTCCCTATCCCACCAATAGAATGATGCTGCTCTAGGACTTGAGAAGTGGATGAAGGAGATCGACATGGTCGTCTTAGAGCTCGATAAGTTGAAGAAGGAGGTTCAAGCATCCAATTTGGAGTGCGAAAATATGAAGGTAGGATTGTTCCAATTTATTGCTACGATGATGATTATTATTGTTTTTTTATTTTTTCTTGTTGTTGCAAGTCCGCATGGACGGCTTGGAGAGTGTCTATTCGTCAGCAAGCAACTAACAGGCATGTCCTGAAGGATCTCTTTAAGAGCAATCAATGGAAGGAGCTATAGAGGAAGCTTGCTTCGGATACGGCTAAGCTGATAAGGAAGGAGCTGTTAGAGTGTTATCTAAACCTAGATCTTGGTTTCTTGGTTGTGCGCCTTAATGAGGTCCCTGTTGATGTTGCTAGAGAAGAAGATAAGGAGGAGGTGGATAGAGATGGGGATGAGAGGAGCATTGCTAAGGTCGGGGATGGTGATAGGTTTGGAGGTGTTCTTATTGAGTAGGGTATAAGGGTATCACTCCAAGGGTAGCCTCAAAGGGCTAATTAGTAGGATCTTGAATAAGTCGTACCCGATAGTCACTTGGAACTAGTGGTGCTTCTAGCAAAGGTCAAGTGGAAGCTGCTACTATAGCTCATAAACCCATAACGAGTGAAGAGATCTTTGCTAACTGTTGGACGAATTGAAATGTTTTACATTCATCATCAATCCCCCCTTCCCTCCCCCCCATTCAACACCACCCCCCCCCCCCCCCCCCCCCCCCCCCCCCCTCTCTCCCTTTTTTCAACAAGCTGTGTCGTTAACCCTTCAATAGTCTAAGTGTGTAATTTTTCTTTGAATGAACTTTTCTCATTGTTGTTCCTTCAATTTTTAGCTTTCCTTTTGTCCATTAATGCATGAGCTAAACTTTTCCTTTTATTGTCAAGAATCCTACTAAGTACCTTTAGCTTTATTATGTTTTCTAAAGGTTGTGCCAAAGCTCGACAGGATTGATCTTTGATACTGCTAATCGCTTTATCCTTAATTCAGTTTTTTATTTATTGTACAATGGCTACATAAGTTAAACCAAACATGTCGATCTGATACTTAGGTAGTGGTAGGCTAGCTGTAGTTGATGACATCAATTTGTGGGTAGACCTTCACATGCCAAAGGACTTTCTTTTCCAAAGCTTGTGCATTTCCAAGTCCCGATCGAATGGTTGGATCGAGTTTTACTTGAGATTTTTCAAGATTTGGTGGCATTAAGTGTTGATTCTTGTGCTTACTTCCACTTATAAATTGCTCTATTAGCCAAAGTATTTATTCACATTTCAATTCCAACGTTTTCTTTCATACTTCTTCTTATGCGAGATCCTCTCTTCTATTCTCATATTTTCTATAGTTGATTGGACCATGTAGTTACCTTTAGTCGATCTCTTTTGGCTTGAGAGGTTGAGCCCTTGGGGGCCACAAATTGTAGAAAGAAGTTTCTAGTACTCTATATGTAAACCCCGGGAATTTTCCACATTAGTACACGACCTTACTAGAGATTATATGAACTAGATAATAGATTTAGATTCTAATCGAAGTCTAATAATATATTAATATTTAGAGTTTGGATAGATGAAGGATTTAAGAACCGAATAAAGAAATTCTTTAACCCTAGTTAATACCAAAAACAAGATTTCGTATCTTGAATAAATAATTCAAGATATGATCCAAAATTTAGACCCGATACCTGATATACAAATAGGTTTAAATAGAAAATATGAATATAGAGATTACATGATTGTTTTTTATCCCGATAATGATTCAAGATTAGAATAACGAGTAGTGATGAGTTTATATTTAGACTTGAACCCTAAATTCAAGATTCCTAGTTAAAATTAAAAGCTACTAATAGGATTTCACGTTATGTATCAAAACTAAAGATATATATATAGTTTAACTTCTGTATCAAAAGCAATACTAAATAAATAAGTATTTACGCTTATAAATAGAAAACGATGACCCAAAGATAAATCGAAAAGATTTTAAATACACAACGAAAATACAAACTGTCGAATAACTCAAAATCTGAACCCCAAACAAATAATCGGATCACTGTATTGTTCTAAACCGAGTTTTCTTAAGCTATTAAAGCCTGAAACAAAAATTGACCTAACGAGCTTAAGAAATCCTAATCGCGGGAGATAAAATTATACAAATAAATAACTACGTATATATATAACCTAAATTTGTATTATTTGATAATCTAAGAGTTTTGTATACTTCTATAAATATATTTTTGTACAAAAACTCTCAAATATTAGTTAATTGATACCCGTATAACTTGTTAAATTAACTCAAAACTCAACTAAAATAATAAACTAATATATATATATGAATTACGGCTGATTTCGGTAGGAGAATTTCGGAGAGGAAGAGGAGCCGAAATTCCACAATAATTCACCTAAATTTGTCAAACAAAGCAACCCAAGGACCAATCACCAATTGACAACTCAATATAGCATTAATTGGAGTGATAATAACAGCCAAATGGGATCAAACCGGAAGAAAATCAAAGGAGAAGCAGCCGCAAGTCCTCTTCTTTCTTCTTCTATATATATGAGTAATCAATGCTCATAATGGAGAACAAACCAAAAACTCATCAATTCCCACACTCTCCAGAATGAAATTACTCCTCCATAGCCACTGGAACGAGTTGAAAACAGAAAACCAACGGATCAAACCAATCAAATACGAATCAAAAGAAAAATAACCCGAAAACCCTTGAATTCGAGCTCAAAGGTAAGTTAAGGTAACTCGAGTGATTTTCTTTCAAATCTAAGCTTTGTAACTGACTTCTAATAATCTTAGGAACGTAATAAACACAATCACAAGTTTTGGATTACATCAAACGAGCTTCAACGAGGTAATACTCCAAAACCCTAACTATATTTTGGTAAGAATCGAGATCTATATATATATAATATATATATGTTTTTAAACGTGTTCAAACGTGTTTTATGTCTTTATATATGATATATAAACACTTATAAATAGTTTGAGTATGTTTTTAACGTGTAAAATTCAAAGAACTTGAATTGAACCGAGGAGGAAGATGATGAACAGTACCAACGCTGCCTCAAAACCGGCAGTGTAACCGCTTAATGCCAGCGGCTTACAAAGATAGGCTGGCGGCGTAGAGGCAGCCTACACTGATCAGAGGCTACGTAAAATAATTTTTCACGTAAAAGTTGAATGAAAGCCGGCTTCCTAGAGATATACGCCGACGGCGTAGTACCGGCATACGTTGAAAGCCAACAGCTTTCAAAGCCGGTGCACTCAATATGAAAATTTCTTCAAAAACAATTTTACACCGGCATCTGAGCTTAAAGGCCGACGGCTTTGACCCGGCGTACAGCCAAATTTCTTCAACGCGAGCTTTTTCTAACCTAAACAGAAACTATATATATATGTATATATAATATACTTACTAAGTGTATATATATATATATATGTTATACAAGAATATATTAGATAGTTAATTTAATACAAATATTTAAGCCTATTTAGATTAATATCTAATAACTTTTAAAACCTTAGAACTAAGAAAAATATGTAGTGTTAATGAAAGTTATAAATAGTTAATTATTTGTTCTAAATAGATAAAATAGGTAAGAATGGAAATTGAAATAAATTAATTTCTTGAGTTTTGTGACTCCTAAAAAAAACAAAATAATTATGCGAGATAAAATAGGAGAAACACGACAACACTAAGTAATAATAATCACCAAAATATCAAGTTTAGGACACCAATCACATATAAGAATTTAGTTAATTTGTATTGATGAATACTTTGTTTTAAATAGGTGACTTTGACTCACTAGAAGATCTACCAGCTGATTACTACGACTGAATCGGTATGAGCAGGTGAGTAATTCAGTCATATTATACTGGTTGTTCTTGTAAGTAGCTGAATATGTAAAGTAAAGATAACCAAATAAGTGTTTGTTGAACGTATGGTATGATCTGATTGTACGATTGTTAAAATATCCTTATAAAAGTGATAATGCAATGATTGATGTTGTGAAATAATATAATGATGATTGTGTGTAATGTATGGTCACTTTGAAATTGATTAAGAATTATTGACTTAACAAAATAATATGAACATGCATTGCACAAATTGCATTATTGCATATATGGTTGTGACAGCCTGCTACGTATTAATATTTTGGATCTCTGTTTTCGCTTGGTTGTCCTAATGTGTTAGTTCTTCCAAGGTTCTCTTTGGTCTGGCGGTCCTATGAGGAACTAAAAGGCACCGAAGAACGTCGCCCGTAGAATCGTTTTGAAATGATTAATACTTAGGAAGTTTCTAAGGGGATTGCAGGAGATGATCTGTTCAATCAACTATATTCAAAGTGATAACCTTAAAACGAGAAATCGTTGATTCTCCTGTGTACTTAGTCTCTCCTGGGCAGGTGGGTCATTGAGTATTGGTTCTTTAACCCATTAAAAAGAGGGCGTAAATCTTTTTCCTGTTTGGATTCTAGATCATCCAAACTTGTATCTGTGCATATGGTTGAGTGCTTGCATTGCATATGATTGGCTAATAACTTGTGTGATGTGTGATATGTCTGGTTATTCACTGAGCTGTGGTTTCGCTCATACTCCGACAGTCTTTTCAGGTTTACTTTACGACCTTAGTTAGTTACCTCCAGGAGTATGGTTCCGGTAAGGGCTTAGAAGCTGAAGGTCTACAGTTATAGTTTGGTTTAATGATTATGTACTAATAGAATAGATTATTTAGTTGTGCACTTCAAAAGAACTATATGGTCTGTAATAGTTTTGTAATGTTTATTCACTAAGTTATTTCTTTCATATATTTGTTATTTCTTATCAAGCAACTAAAAAGATCATGTTGTTTTAAAAACCTGTTATTCTTTGAAGGTAATCTAGTGATAGTATTCAAGTGTAACTTGTTTACTACTACTAGGGTGCCCTCGGGGCGTGACACTATTATCTTTGTTTAAATGGGTTGGAGGCTCTACTATCCCTATTTACATAGGTTCATCACTAAGGTCAGCAAATGGGTTAGGCATGTTGCTTAAGTTTTGATCCCCATTAGCACCTCAGCCACTTGATCCGAAGTTGTGTTTCTCTTCTATGGCCCCTATATCAAGGTCACCGAACTTATGTCCTTGCAGGCATGGCTGTGGTGACTTCGGTGATGTGTTCCAAGTGAGCAGGCACTTGTCTTCCTTCAATGATATAGGCTCTTAATGGGTTATTCAAGGCCAAGGTCTTTGTAGAGGAAACATCCAACCCTTTCTCCTATTTCCTAGCTCCTTTCTTTGGGCCATTTTCATAGAAAGTAAGGGTAGCAAGGGATATAGGGGCTCATCCTCCTTCTTGAGCTCAATCTTTTGATGGCTTATCCAGGGTCAAGGTTATTATGGAGGAAGTGACGTCCCTTCTCTTATGCTCCAAGTTCTTTTCTTTGATCCTCTTCCATGGCAAATTGGATGGAAAAAGGCTAGGTACTTGGAGCAGGTGTATCTAGTTGCTTCTTATGTTAGGATTACTATGCGATTGGTGCATTGCCATCTTGTTGGCTTCAAGTCGTGGGATCATTCATGTTCACTCAGATTTGAAGATTAGGCTCCCTTTAGCTTGATGACTTAATGCTTTTCATCTTAAAGATTGGATACTCTTGTAGTTTCCTTAGGTTTGTAATATGTTGTTGTCAACTTTGGGTGGGTTGCTAGTCAAAACCATCCTGACCAAGAAGCCAATCAAAATTATTGTGATTGTTTATCTCTAATTAATGGAGTTCATATTTCCTTTTTACATTTTAGGCTCTATTTTTTTATGAGTACTTCGAGTTTACTCTTACTCTACGTGGGTAGTCACCCTTATGAGGGAGTTACCTGAGCTTACGAGGGGAGTAACCCTTAAGAGGGAATTATTTGAGCTCTTGAGGGGAGTTACCTTTAGGAGGGAGTTACTTAAGCTCTCAAGTGGAGTTACCCTTAAAAGGGAGCTATCCGAGTTTACGAAGGGATTTACCCAAACTCTTAAGGAGAGTTACCCTTAGGAGGAAGTTACCTAAGCTCATCCAGCACATGAGGGTAGAGTTTATTAAACTCCTATGACCCTTGTTGGACTTGTGTTGTCTTTTGTTAAAAGGAGGATTTGGAGAGAGTATATTGACATAGAAATCTATTTCATTCATGATCTTTCATGACTTTACATGGTCATATTTTGAGCCTTACATGTATGTGGTGAAAGTAAGTCTCATCTATTCGAAGAACTTTCTTAGGTTTTTAGCATTCCAAGTTCTAAGGATAAGCTTGTAGCCTAAGGTTTCAAGCTTGAATGCTCCATTCCTCAGGACTTCCTTTACTCCAACTGGCTCTTCCCAATTTGAAGTGAGCTTTCCAAGGGCTTCTTCTAACCCCATTACCTTTAACTTTCTGTAGATGAGGTCACCAGGGAGTAAAACCTTATGCTTGACCTTTTTGTCATAGTCCCTAACTTCTATTTGTTGGTAAGCTGCCACTCTCTTGCTCTTTATGTCTCAAGTTTCTTCCATGGCATCTAGCTCAACCCTAAGGCCTATTTCATTGAGGAGCTCATCATAAGACTGGACTCGGATGTTTGGTAGCTTGAGCTCGATGGGTAACACCACTTAAGATCCGAAAGCTATTCGAAAGGGGGTCTCTTTTGTTAGGGCTCATCTAATAGTGCAGTATTCCCATAATATGTTGGGGAGCTCATCTACTTACTTGCCACTTTGGCATTCGACTCTATCTCTCAAGCTTTACATGATAGTTTTTTTTATCACCTCGACCTAGCCATTTGCTCGAAGGTGCAATTGAGGTATAGTGTGCCGTGATTTTGTACTTAACGTAAAAATCCTTGATTGCTTTTGAGCTGAATTGTTTTCCATTATCCATTATGATGGAATGGGGGACTTCAAACCGTACTAAGATGTTGTAGAGGAAGTATTGAACGTCCTTGTCCGTGACCTTAACTACAAATTGGGCTTCTACTTACTTCATAAAATTGTCACACCCTACTATGATGATTTTTCTTTGTCCTATTGAATGAGGGAAAGGACTGAGAATGTCAAGTCTCCACATGGTGAACAGCTATGGGCTAGTGAGGCATAGTAGATTTATGCTTGATGTATGGTCAATGGGGGCAATTTTTTGATACCGTTTACATCATTGTACGAATTCCTTAGTGTTAGTTTTCATTATAAGCTTGAAGTAACCAACTCGCACGAATCGAGTATGCAATGACTGAGCTTTAACATGGTTATTGCATTCCCTAACATAGAGGTCTTCCAAACCTTGTTGTCTTTCTTCTAGGCACAAACAACAGAGTAGGGGAAAGGTCAAGCCCCTTTTATACAAGACTACATTGATCAGGGTGTAGTTGGTTGCTTTGTACATAAATTTTTTCACCTCTACTTAGTTTAGGGTTAAGGTACCATCTTTGATATATCTCTCTATTGGTGTCATCCAGCTAGATGGTGGGGTTATCTATTGTAGCTTAATTACTTCGTAGGTTTTGCTCATAGTGGATTTTTCTTTTTTTTTTGGAACTCCATGAAGATTTTCCCTTTGATTTTACCTAGGTGGGGGACTATCATAGAGGCAAGCTTGGAAAGCTTATCAGCCTCTGAATTGTTGGCTCTAGGTATTTTGATGATGTCCTAAGAGGGTAGCTCTTGAGTAAGAGATCAAACTGCCTCTAGGTATTTAGCTATCTCTTTGCTCTTTGCTACATATGTTCCATTGAATTGTTGTACCACGAGTTGGGAGTCTAAGAAGATTTTGAGGTCCCCTAGATATGCACCAATGCTTGTTACAAGCTTTAATTTGGCTAGTAAGGCCTTGTACTCTGCCTCATTATTGCTTACAAGGAATCCAAATTTCAAGGCATAGTAGATTTTGACTCCTTATGGTCCTTCGAAGACTAAATTGGCCCTACTCCTACCTTGTGTGGAGGATCCATCTACATGGAGAGTCCATGCAGCTTTCTGTTAATCTTCGGGCTCGAGCATACTAGAGTACTCAGCCATAAAATCTACTTGCAGTTGTGTTTTGATGGCATCTTGAGGCTGATATTGTACCTCATACGCATTGAGTTCTTTAGCATATTTCATCATTCTTCTAGATACGGTAAGCTTCTAGAGGACCATCCTCAACAGTATGTCAATGAGAACGATGATTTGATGCACTTAGAAATACGAGATAAGCAGCGAGCTGACACTACTACTATTAAAGCAAACTTTTCCAACTTTGTGTATCTTTGTTCTGCTCTTTGGAGAATGTGGCTAATGTAGAATATAGGTCGGTGTTCGTTCCCTTCCGCCTGAGTTAGGATTGATGATAGAGTTCAGTTACTCACTACGAGATATAGGTACAAAACCTCTACTAGGATTGGAGTTGATAACACTGGTGGTTCCATTAGGAAACATTTCACGTTGTCAAAGTCTTTCTTTGTTTTTTTAGTCTACTAGAACATATCAAGTTTCTTAAGGATCTTAAAGAATTTCGAACACTTGTTGATGCTGCTGGGGAGGAACCTACTTAATGCGGTTACTCTACCAATGAGTTATTGGACTTCCTTAACCTAAGATTGAGGTTTCATTTCTAGGAGTGTTTTGATCTTGTCAGGGTTGGTTTTGACTCCTCTTTGTGACACGACATAACCTAGGAATTTTCTTGAAGAGGTGCTGAAGGCGCTTTTCTATATTTTGAGTTTCAAATCATAGAAGTGAAAGCAATCAAAAGTTTCTTGGAATTCACATTGGTGGTCTATTGCTTGTTTACTTTTTACAATCATGTCATCGACATAAACCTCCATGTTTCTGCCAATCTAGGGTTTAAACACCTTGTCTTTGGAAGGTAGCCCCATTATTTTTTAGCCCAAACAACATTACTTTATAGCAGTACATGCTGAAAGATGTGACAAAAGAGGTGTGAACCTTATCAATGTTGTTCATCTTGATTTGATTGTAGCTGAAGGAAGCATCCATGAAGTTTAACAGTTCGTGTCCCGAAGTGCTATTGACAAGTTGAACGATCTGAGGTACCAGGAAACATTCTTTTGGACATGCCCTATTCAGGTCGGTATAATCCACACACATCCGCCATTTCCCACTGGGCTTCTTAACCAACACCACATTGTCAAACTAAGTCGAGTATTTTTCCTCCCTAATGAATCCAGTTTGAAAAAGTTTTTGGACTTCTTCTTCAATAGCAACCTGTCTTTCTAGGGTGAAGTGCTTAATCTTCTAGCGAAATGGCCTCTATGTTTTGCTAATGTTTAATTGATAAGTGATCAAGTTCGAGCTTATATCTCACACATCGGAGGTCGACCGAGTAAAGATGTCTTTATATGCCTATAGGAATGTCATCAAACTCTCCTTTAAGTTAAGGAAGATTGATGTCCCAACTTTTGATGTGCTCGAGATTATCCTCTAAGGTGACATCCTCGATTTGCTCAACGGGTTTACCACGATGCTCGAACAGATCTTCTAGTTTAGTATCTATGACACATACATGATCTCCTTTCAATGCTTTGAGGTACAACTTTTTGAACTGTTCTTGGTCTCATTGACATACCCTTATCCCTGCTGGGGTGAGGAACTTTGCCTTGAGATGGGGTTATAAGATGATTAGGCTGAATATTGACTGCATGGCTCTTTCTAACATGGCATTATAGGGGGACCAGCAGTTGACCATGAGGAAGTCTATCTGGTATGTAGCACAACATTCCTTCACTCCTAGCTTGAGGGGTAAGGTGATGATTCCCTAGGGCTAAATGGGTTGGTTATCAAAATCGTACAACTCGTGATCACACATTCTTAATTTTAGTTAAAACTCATGTTTCATTTGTTCATAAGCCTAAATGAAGAAGATGTTGGTATTGCTTCCCATATTGATTAGCATCCTTTTAACTTTCCAGTCCGATAAGCAAGTTGAGAAGACCAGAGTGTCTTGATGAGGAGTTTAAACCCCTTCGAAGTCCTTGTCACTGAAGGAGATGGTGGTATCGACATTGGTTCTTTTGGGCTCTAGGTTCATCACTTGTTGTGCTCTAATCAAGCTTGATTGTAGTCCTGCTCTAATCGAGGTCAGGGGTCTACCTATTGTGGTATTGATTTCTTTGTGGCATTCTCGAGTGAGTCAACTCTAATCCAGGTTATCTTGAACGTTTGTCCCTTTCTCCTTTTCGTTGGCTTTGCACCTATGGATGGGTCATTTAGGTTTTACGTCGTGGTTAATATATTACTTAAGCTAGCCACGTCGTATGGTGTCTTTAATGGCACTCTTGAGTTACCAACAATTCTTTTTATCATGCCCGCAGTCGCGGTGATACTTACAATATTCTATTGATTCTTCTCATTGGAGGAGGTGACAATAGGAGGCCTTGGTTTCTTACTTCAAGAAACACATCATGCATAGGTAGTCTTAAAGGGGCAAACTCATCGTACATAGGAAAAGCTTTCTCTTGTCACTATCTCCGCGACTTGAGTGTGTTTCAACTCGGTTATTGAAGTCGCGACAATCCTTCTGGTGCAACTTATCTCGATACTAATTTTGTTTTGCTTAAGCAGGCTCGATCTTTACCTCAGCCTCCTTCCTAGAGTTCCTAGTGTCTTCTTCTCAAATGTAATTTTGTGCCTTCTCCATTAGTTGCTCTAGTGTAGTGAGCTAGCATTTTCAAATTGAGTCAAAGAATGGGCTATCCGCAAGGACCCCTTATTTGATGGCCTTAAGGGCCATACCTTAATTCAGATTCAAGACTTCCAGACATGCTTTTTTGAATCTCGCTAAGTAATCTCTTAAAGGTTTGCCCTGACTTTGTCGTATGGTGTAGACGTACGAAGTGTTCTTTTTCGACGGCTTGCTTGCTATGAAGTGAGCCACGAAAGGGTCACTAAGCTGGTGAAATAAACTAATCGTCTTTGGCTCGAGCTTGTTGAACCAAGCTTGAGCTTTACCTCGAAATGTGGTGGGAGAGTTCTTGCACCAAATTATGTTTGAGAAGTTGTGTATCACCATGGTGGATTGGAACTGGGCGATGTGATCTTCAAGGTCAGTGATTCCATCATAGGACTCTAAGTTCAAGAGTCAAGCTTCAGTTAGGAGTACTTTGGACCGAATTTCAACCGTATATGGTGTTTTTCCAAAGATCATCTCTGTTGTGGATCTATCCTCAAAGCTTTCTTTAATGGTTGACAACCTCTTCATCATATTTTTTATCTCTTCGAAGGTGCATTCTTTTTTTTTAGCTTAGTTGGCTCTCTTTAGCAAGGGGTGTTAGTATGTGGTCTTGTGAGCACGAGTCAAGCTAGGGCCTACAAGATCTACCTTCGGACATCATCCATTATCTACTTGGTGTCTTGAGGAAGTTTGAGTTGGTATTGGGTATTGTGTGCTCTTATGTAGTGTTGTGGGAGGCTCTTACTGGGCTCCTAAAGACAGCGGGTCCCTAGTATACATTTGGGGTCAGTCTTGAGTTATGGAATCATTCTCTACTAGAGGCATTAGCTCGCGATGGTGTCATGGCACACCGGTGGTCTCTTCTGGGTGATCCTCTATCTAGCTTAAATGGTGGGGAGGCACTCCATCATGTAATGAAAGCTTGTTCTTCCATGTATAGGTTCCTTAATCATCTTAACTCTATGATTCTAGCTTACAAGAGGGCATTGGAACATTCATTTTCAACATTATTGTGCATGAGTTGCATGCACAAGTTCTCATGCTTCAACATATACCCTAGGTCTAGGAAACTGGTAGTGTTTACAGCAGTGGTTGGTTGAGGGTATGGTAGCTCATGAGCTCTGTCATTTGCTGGAGCTACTACAGGTTAAGTGATAGTTGGGTCAAGCTAGTTTTTACTCCACTGGGTATCGGCATGGTAGTTATCAGAAGTTACTTTTCATTTGATATGGGTTTTCTTTTTCACTGAGGAGGTTAGGGTTTATGAGGGGTTTTTTTTTTTTTTTTAAGAAGATGATCTTAAGGAGAAAAAAGATGGAATAAGGGTCTCCTACAGATGGCGCCATGTATTGCACGAGTTAATTTTGCTGGTAGAGATAGGCTCCTGCAAACATAGAAAAAGAAGTTAAAGGTGCACCAGAGGCTTACTCAACGCGACTACTCTAGTGCTTAAGTTAGTCTATAGGTCTTTCCTTATCCAAAGAATATTCACTTAAGGAAAAGTTGGGTAACCCTTTCCCTAGAGGGAAGGGTTATTTATAGTTCTTAGTGTCATACCAGAATGGGTTGACCAAATCTTTACGGTTATGGTGAATTTCCACTTGGTAGCTGACTTAGCACCCGAGTTGATAGGGGTGCTCGAGCTGGAGAGTTTATGACTGCATGGAGTGTGGCCAAGTTAGTTATGTTTTTTGTGCTCCACTCCCCCCGTGGGACTCAAATGTCTCGTAGTCGTTGTGTCCAGGAGAATTTGTGGAGATTACTCATTTACCAAGCCCGGTATAGCGAAAATAGCTTAAAGACAAGCTTGGTGAATTGTCTTGAAGTCAAGTTCCTCCGTCTTCTATGATTGACAGCTTTGATGGTACCTTGGGTTTCCTTACTGGATCGAAACCTAAGGCATTGTCTTGAGTGGGTCCTTCTCAGGCCTACGTGACTAGTTGTTCCTTGGGCCTCAAGGTTTAGGGGGACCGAGGCGGTTATGGCTTATATTCCACTATAAACACTATCAATTTTTGAGTTTTGATTGTTCTTGGTAAACTAATCTAGATTAACATGGAGCCAATATGAATTTGATATCAAAAATATAACTTTTCATATTTAGCATCTAGTTTTTGAATCAAAGTTATTTAGACATGGTTTGATTTGGTAAACTTGATATTGATTTTGAAAACTTGTTTGTAGACATAGTTTCTTTAAATAATTGAAAATAAGTATTTTAGACTTTATAAAATAATAATTTTTTATTAAACTAATAGATTTAACAAATAAAGGAATTAAAATAAATAAATAAACATCAGTTTAAATGAATTGGATGCCATTTGATGCCTTTTGGGTTAGGTCGGTCCAATATCCTTTTGGACTTTCCCATCTTGATTAGTTTTAATTAGGAATAAATAAATATGAATATAATAAAATAATCTTGAACAAATTCAAAATTAAATCGCTTTAATAAATAATAAATGAACAAATTCTCACTTAATTTATTGGAATCGGTTTATAAAATGAAACTTAATGCTTAAAGGGACTTATAACAATTGGTTTTGGAATTTATCTAATTATATCTTCTAATGTATAATTATGTGAACAAGCTTAATTAATATCCAGTTTAAGGATTAATAAAGTGATAAAGGATAATAAACTGGTTAAATTTAAATAATTTTAGCTAATTGAGCAAAAATAAAAAGTTGAAAAAGGTTCTATTTGTCTTTCTCTATTTCTACATTCTCAAGGTATTGGTCCTTCAGCAAATAAGTATCTTGTATCAAGTTCTTGGTACATAGTGATATTGCATGTTGTTGTGTGTGATAGTTAGAAATAAACTAGTTAATCTTTTAAACTTGACATAAATAATAATTCAATGATTGGTTGTGCATGGTCATTTTAGGTCAGCGAATGACAATGTTTGACAGATGTAGTGGTCACGTCCACACCACTTGGATGACATAATAGTTATAGCTAAGACTCGAAAGGCTTAGGCAGGTAATCAATAGGAAGGCCAACGTATGGTTGGTAAAGTAGATAAGATATTGAGAATTATTTATCTAGGAGTATGGTGACTTCAAATAAACAATCATGATTGACCAAATCCACTAATGTAGATTCAATGGAGAAACAAGAGATTACCTTCTTTATTTTTCTTTTTCAATATGGGCCTTGCCATTCCTATCAATCCCCAATACTTCTTACATAAGGTATTGGACCCCTTTGTTCCTAGTTGTTTTTGTGTGGAGTCATAAGTACTTTGTTGTTGTTGTTAATTAATGGACTTATTAACTATCTTTAACTATTGGTTGATGCATCAGAATCTACGCATGTGTGCAATTATGGTATACGCATATGTATGTGGTTGCTCGTGTTGGTTCCTTCTAGCTCATCCCGGTCTTTTCTTGTCTTTTCATGTTTTGATTACAATCTCTACACTAATGATGGGCTAGACAGATATGAGAGATATGATGACTTTTAGTTGCATTATAATTGTTGGACTTAGTTTGATTGTCCTTAAACCTTTTATCTAATTCCATCTCTTAATAATGTTTTGGACTTAGATACTTTTTAGACTTTTTGTGGTTTGGGCTCTTAAACTCTTGTTATGCTTATCTATTTATGGCTTGCATTGGCTTTTATCCTTAAAAAATGTCATTCAAAATCAAATATATGATTTATTATTTAAAATTAGTTTAATAATATAAATGGTTTCGAGATTCTTAGCATATAACACTTATATGTTATACGTGGTTGATTATGATGACTTTAGGTTTTAGGTTGTGACGTGAAGTATCAATTGAAATAAACCAAACTATTAATTTCGTTCAACCTTACTAATGTCTAATTATCCTTACTCATCTCTATTTGGATAAAGATATGTTACCATTGATACTACCACTAAAATATAAATCAAAGTAGAAATAGTCACAATAATCAGTAATCTTAAATCATACCTAAAATGAAAATTCCAAATAGTTGAGTAGTAAAACCTGATACAAAAGTACTAGCAAAAATTGGAAAATGCCATATCATGATTAAATAATTCTATATACAACAATTCATATAAACTAGCACAATAAATCACCATCACCATGTATCCTTCACAAAATAAACATAACTAGAACTTTAAGGTCAATTGCAAACTTTTATATGCTCCGTGGAGTCCAAAAGTGATTTTGAATGTGTGGATAATCCCAAGACTTCTTATGCCATTTTGATAGCATTAATCAAGCCCCATAGGTTTGGGAAACATATTGAAAATATGGATTAATTGGATGAGTCATTTTAAAAGTGTTGAACCTTTTGGTCTAAAAAGTCCATGAGTTATTTTGAAAGTATAGGTTCATATGTTCTTAAGAGTTCATGAGTTGTTTTAAAAGTGTAAAGCAAGTCACTTTAAAAGTGTAGATAGATTTCTAGTGTCATTTTTCTAAAATATGGATTTTGTTAAAATAATTTTTAATGAAGAAGGGAAATTTTGTCAACCACATACAACAAGCTCACATTTAATGTTCAATTCATTATTGGTCAATTTGCTTAATAATCTTAGCACATATATCCATCAAATAATGATAGTTTACATAATTGTATTCCAATCAAGATCTTTGTAATGACCTAAACTGATTTTAAATCTTAAATGATATAACTTGCAATGAATTAATAACCTATATTCATCATTGATTTCTTCTTTTTCTTTTTTTTTTTTTTTTTTTGCCATTATAATGGGAAGGGGGAAATCGCACCTAATACATCATAGTTGAGAGACCAAGAAAGGTGCTACTAGGCTACAAGGCTATTGGCATATTCATCATTGATTTCAAATCTTAAAGTTTTTACTTAATTTTTCTCTTGAATGGTTGATCATAACCTAATTAAAATCATATTAGACTCCATGAAAGCATACTTGTTGACTATGGAGGATAAGCAATTAAGTTAACCATTAAAATCACTAATGCAATCAACTAGGTTGGCCAAGTGGTTGACTTCCTTGATAACCAGGTCACCTGCATATCCCTCTATTTGGTCCAATCAACTAGTGCACATTTGCAGTTGACTGTAGTGCTCCTAAGTTAATCAAACGTTCTATTTAGTCAAACTATGCATGCTATATATCTAAAGTTTGAGTTTTAATCATCAAATTTATTTTTAAATCATGTTTACTTGAGGGACTGGTATAGCAATTCCCCTTTTATTCCTAAAAGACTTGCTATTATTATGTTCATTTGCATTTTGAACATATAATAAGTACTTCATGATGCATCATAATATTGAAATGTTGAATAAGGATTCAAGACCACTTTTCCATGAAGTGTTGTTACTTGACTATTTTTGTGCTTTTTTATTTATTTTAATATTTTTTATTTTTATTTTTATTTTTATTTTTTTTTTATTTTGTGATTGGCCATGAAGTATAACCACCCATCAAACTATTACCATCACCAAACCTACCACCATTGTTGGACCTACGACTATCATCTAAATATGAACTACCGTGACATTTATAATAATATTATAAATATTAAAGATTATAAAAATTTGTAAAGTACAACTAAGATATCATGTATATACATATATATGAAGATATTAAAATGTTACATATATATAAGTATAACTGATATTACGAGTAAAAATAATATTATAAACTAATTAAAGAAATCTGTGTATCATAACAAACATAAATAATTGCATATCAAATTATTATATAAGAGAATAAATAAATATAATATATATATAATATTATAATTAAGTGTCCATATTTATTTTATAATTACTTGTTTATTTATGATGTAATTATGATGGTAAAATATTATATTATGTCATATGAACATTTCATGTATACTTACATGGTATAAAATAATATAATAATTATAATTTAATTATACTAATAAACATTTCATATATACTTATATAGTATAAAATAATATAATAATTATAATTTAATTGTACTAACAACATTGTAATATTTATATCATATAGTAAATATAATATTTAAGCATTAAAATTATATAACAAATATTAATATTAGTAAATATGAATTATGTATAATATACAATATAAAGTAGTTACAAGTATCTAATAATATGCAAAATGTGACATATGATCTTTATATAGATATTATAGTTCTTATATTTTTAATAATAATAAATAACAATGATAAATTTAAACTTGTTTATAAAATAATGATTATGTATCAAATATTAAAATAAAACTCGCTCGAAGTATCGATTTATTCAAAACCAAACTTTAGATAGGAAAAATAAAGTTACTTTAGGTACCAAATTGTTCAAAACCAAACTTCATGTATCTAATTAAACTTTTTGTGAAAGTTCAGGTACCATTTTTAATATTATTTGTTCAATTAGTTCCTATCCTAATTTCTAATTTATGACTAATTAAATAAAATTTTAATGTTATATTTTATGGCAAAGACTATACCAAACCTATGTAATTTTCCTAAAGCCTATAAAAGTTATGTTATATTTAATACATAGATTTATATATGTATTATTAAGTTAAGCAAAAATGGATTTTCTACAAGGATAAATTTTATTATTACGAAATTTTATTGACAACATCTATAATTTCAAAAACTACAATTGAGCTATTTATATTTTGATATTTTTAAATCGTTAAAAATTGGGAGTGATTTTTTCTATATTTTCTTATGCTTTCATAAAACCTCATTATCAATTTTCAAGAATTAAGTTAGTGTATAATTCAAGAGATTACAGTTTTAGCAATTGAGAGTGATATCGATTGAATTTAAACACAACCCAATTTGTATTCAACACTAAAAAGCCAAAACTACTGTTGTTTTCAAGTTCTTTGGCTTTGTTACATCGAATCCCTAAACTTCTCCTTTTAGAAAACCTATTCATGCTAAGCTTAGGGAGCTAAGGTGGAAAAGAAGGATACATGATCGAGAACAGAATTCCTAAAATTTATTTAGAACTATGAGAGTAGGATACATTCTTGAAGAGCCTTCATGGAGTGGTTAGGAAGTCAAGTATAAGACTATAAAACAAGCATTAAGAGGGAAACAATTTACCATTTGCTTGCTTTCTAGCTTTTGATTTTTTTATTCCTATTTTTACTTTTAATTTATTAATACTATTGCTTTTTTTTTTTCTTGTTTTGTTCATAGCTTGCTGTTACTACTAATTTCGAGGGGCTCAAATGCATTTAAAGTGACCCATTAAGGAGTTAAGGGTTTGGAGAGTATGAATCTTGCCTATTAGTTGACTTGAAGTAGTTCATACATCGGCTAACACTTTATGATAGTCTTGTTCTTTTTCTCTTCCACTTCTTTTTCATTTTTCTTTTTTCTTTGAATAAATAAATGAGACATCATTAGTTTTAAAGTAGTAAGTGTAGTTGTGTTGTTATAGTTACGGTGGAGACTTGGGTGATGAACTGGTGATAGATCCTAGATGTCTTGTTGATAGTGTTGAGCTATGGTAGACAAATCCAAAGCTGTTGATTATTATATTATGTCTTCATTTTTTTTTCCTTTAACATGTGTTAAGCTAGTTTATTGACATTATCACATATGTCAATTTTGACTTTTTAGAACAAAATTGTTCACATTCAATTACATTACCTTAAAATATTAAATATGAGACCCTTTGATGCGGCTCCTATGATTGCTAATTTTATTCCACCCAAGTGTTAGTTATAAAATGTCATTGATGCATATGAAACAAAGAGTAGTATCTGAATCTAAATCTAATGATGATACTGCTACAGTGATTAAGGCTATGATACTATTAAAGAGTTCCCTTCTTGATGTAGGCACCCAAGAGAATTGTGAGTTTACTTGGGGCGAGCCTCCACAAAGACTTATAATAAAGTTGGTAATCCTTTTTTTCCCTAATTAACCTAAATATCGACTATTCATTCATCAAAGCTAAGTTTAAAATGACCAAAATTTCACAAAAAAAAAAAAAAGAGAAAATGTGCAAAATCGAAAAGTTATAATAAGATGAGGAAGATTTTAGGTCAATCACTAGTCTAAGATTGGCAAAATACTTATCATTGTTATTATTATCATCTTATTTCTTTGACATAGAGCCAAACGTTTAATATTTGAAAGATTACTTCAATAGTTGATACGATGACTGAGTGAGTTTCTTTATGACTATTACATCAATTATGTGTGTAGTTGTAGTGCATTATTATATATGTCAATATAAAAATGAAAATGCATGAGTAAGAATGAGAAATTATAGCTTTTGGTTGGTTAAATTTGCTTAAGTGATAAGATACTTGAAGAAAAGTGATAATAGTGCTTGCTTAAGAAATATAGATAAATTTCCCATGTCTTAGTTATCAATCAATTTGGTTGGTGACTTGAACATTGACTAATAAACTATTTGGCCTTGAATAAATGACTAGTAATGCATATGATGCATTGCATTAGGTGAGCAACCAGTATCACTGGGAGGAGAGGAGGAAGGGATCAGGTAGGTTGCTATCATGGTATCATCCATGGTCCAACTATAACATTAAGGAACTAACAAGTTCGAGGGAAGACGGCCTCTTCTACGTAGAATTTGCTAAGGGTCTCGCATAAGGTTAATATTTCACTTAGAGTATAGATGAATATATATTAATACATATAAAAAAATATAAAAAGCCCATTTCTAAAGGAATAGTACTAAGCCCTAGGGGCATACAATTCCTAGAAATGGTGCGCTTACATTAGTTTTATAGGCCCTTACAAGGATTCCCTAACCTCAAATCACAAAGGGCGCTAATTCGTACTATATATGATATAGCTGAGTGATGATATATATTTGCTAATTTGTTTGATTGTATTGCATATACTTGCTAAATGCTAATAATCGTTTGATAACTTGCTTTAAAGTGTAATAGAAGGAAATGCTCACTAAGTTGGATGTAGCTTATCCTCTATTGTAGGTGTCAATCCAATGGTAGGAGTGCAAGCATACCATAGACCTAGCAATACAAAGTCAAGTGGATGGTGTGTTTGGGGGTTGTCCAGTACTGTTACCCTGATGCTTAAGTTAGCTTTATGGGCTTGAGAGAGTAAATATATTGAATTGAGTAAACTTAGACTAGATTTGATACGGTGGTCATACTTTTGTGGGTAAGGATCTATTCATACATGTTAGTCATACCATTACTGAGATTTCATAGAGTCTTACTCATAATAGGCCCAAGCCCATATAAGGGTGGATGGTTTCGAACCCTAGGTAATGGTCCCACATTGAGGTGGAGATGGCTGAACTTGTACTAGTTCCCCATGGAGATCGAAGTGGAGAGTGTTGCCGTAGGCTTCCAAGTGTGAAGTTGCGACAAGAACTGCAAGAGGTCAAGATCTTTGTTAGACCAAGTCCTTTATGGAGCTCAAGGATGATGCTAAGGCCATTGTCGGGCTTGATGTCAGAGCTGAAGTCGTCACTAGGTTGAAGCCTTCACAAAGCTGCTAGGCAATAGCACCAATTGAAGCTTATCATGGGCCTACTAGCCCATTAAGTTGATGCTAGACTTCCTGGACTATAGTCAAATATTATCACGCCCTAAAAGGTATCCTAAACGTGGTAGTCCGCCACGTACGGTATTAAAACTTAAGAATGACTTCCTAAAGTCACACAAAAGTTTTCAACACTATATGTAAGGCGTCTATCACAACAATATGAGACACCGATAGAATGTATTGTCACGCCCCAAGGGATATCCTAAACATAACAGTCCGCCACACTCAATGTTAAAGCTTAAGTATGACAACCTTAGCCACTCTCAAAAGCTTTGATATTAAGTGTAAGGCGTGCTCTCACAAATTTAGAAGACCATACATGGAATTATGAAGTTTAAGAAGATATAATAACATATTAATAAAAGAGGATTCATAATATTCATTTACTTATATCAATGATCTTACAAACTTAGGGACATTTCCCTTATTCACAAGTCTATCACAAGAATATTGTACATCTTATCCAACACTAAACTTCATCTAGAATTTCCTTATCCAAAAAGAAACTACCTGACTGCAGGGTCCTCATGGCCTCAACCACAGATAAGGGAACTGCTAAAAATATCTATGGGGGTATAAGCTAACAGGCTTAGTGAGAACTATTTCCATAAATAACTTCTTGTAACAAAATTTCAAACAAGTTGTTTAAGCAATCAAATGAGATGCAACATACACGTGGGCAAACAAGGCATATAGTTTTCCAGGAACCATATGTTGGATGGATTTGCGCCCTCCATTCGGGGTTTGGTGATACGAAACCTCAAAACAAGTAGTTTTAGTTAAAAAGATTTACGCTTTCGACCAATGTCGCTAAGTATTGAAGTCTATTTGAATTGAGCCTTGCTTTCGGATCTTCTGCCAAATATTTCCTTTACGCCACCAAGCAATCGCTTTTGGACACTCCGCAAGTGTTGTTTTCGACCTGAGCTTACTATCCTTCTCACCCAAGGATAATAACCCAATGCAATATGACTCACTTCATGGTATGCATGAATCCATTTATTTATGATATCATAACGTTATTATTATCAAATTTAGGGCGATCAAAGAATCTCATACAAATCAAGTGTTATACTAAAACAAACATTTAAACCAATTTTGGCCTTGATATTCTTAGGATTCTTTCAAAAAATTATTTTATATACATATCCATTTGTCTTTTCCTAGCTCTAATGCAACTAAATTACAAGCACAACAAGTATAGTATTTAAAGGAAATAAATTCACGATGCCATGTCGACTGTTCTTCTTATATGGATGAGTCGTTCACACACTCCACTCAATCGAAATAGTCTTCGGGATATAGGTATTCTTCCTCGGAATCACCTAGCCAAAGAAAATACCCATAATGAGTATTTCTTGATGTTTTTCCTTGAATTTTGACAAAACAATGTCATGAGAACGTTAAAGTTTGTATAAAGGAAAGTTCCAATTTAAAACGGCCATAACTTGGTCATTTTAACTCGGAATCGCGCATATAATATACCGATTTCTACCTACTCGAAAAGATCTATCTATTTCTAAAACTATTTTTATCAAACTAAATCATTTAGGCCCCAAAACAGTGGCGATAAAATTTACCACGAATTTCTAACTGAAAAACAACTTTTATTCAATCAATCAAAATTTGCTTGATAAATACTTAGTTATCTATATAGTTGAAAAATTCTCTTTTTATGGTTACTTAGATCATATTTTATTCATGCTTAAGTGTTTGTTGCCCAATCATGTTTCTTGAGTAAAATAATGTCAGTTTGGAGTTTTAGAAAAACATAGTTTACAAGAATTCATTTTGTAAATCTTTTAAAATGAATATTTTGTTTCTTTTGTTTTCTAAGGATGTTTTATGTTTGCTTTATAACTTTTTGAAAATAAATTTTCTTCTTTCTAAGTTCTCCATAATAGTGCTATTTTTCCTATTTATTTTTCCTATACAATTTTCTTTGTCTATTTGTTTGCAAAGATCTTTATTTGAAAATTCCTCACCCTTTCCTCATGTTATGTTTTTCATAGAAATCATTCTTGTACCAAAATTTATTTTCTTTATAAAAACAAAGTGGAATAATAAGTGATTTAAGAAGCTTTTCATAGCAAAAGTAGTTTCTAAAATTATAGTGGATTCTTTATGTAACTTGAAAAGAAATAACTTTATTTTTATTTAAACCATAGATCTTATACTTCACATAAACTTATTTTTAAGTGTTAAAATCTCTTTTTTGTCAATTATTTTAAGAACTTGAAATTTTAGACAACAATTTAAATAAACATGAATTATGAGAAATAATAGCAAATAACATAAATAATAAAGTCAAGTATTGGGAGTCTTAACTTTTTTAAGGCTCCCAGGACTAAGAAGTAGACTAGTCCCAAAGTAAAAATAAAATGAAAGAAAGAAAATTTTGTTTTGACTTGATGAGGACAAGTCTAAGACTAGAGACTAGTCTTAAAATAGCAAGGAATAAGTAACTTGCAATGGAATAAATAAATAAACTGCATTGCATAAAATAAATAAATTGCAAGTGAGCTTATATACTCTAAAGAATATGTATATATATATAGATAATAATACTTAGATATAATAACAATAATATGAACAAAAATAATAACATAAACATAAATAGATTCTCATGAATAAGAACAATACATGAACATAGTGCAGCTTCCATAACATTTAATCTTTGGAAACTTACACTATGGTCATGTAAAGTTACATGACATGAGAAGAAGAAAATAATAGGAAATGGTTACCTAAAGAAGACTTTGGTAGTGTTATGTGGTTTTGGTTTTGTTGTAGGTAGAAGTTATTTTAGAATTATTTTAAGAGAGTTTTGGGAGGATACTTAGAGGGAGTTTTGAGAGGAGAATTTGAGAGATTTTTTTTAAGGAATTTGTGGATAGTAATTATGTGAAAGAAGTGAAAGAGGAGAGGGTATTTATAGGAAAATATGGAGTGATTTTTGTGTGATTAAATTAAAAGAAAATTGAAACAAATTGAGGAAGAGAGAGGCATGGGGGGCGCCAGCCATACATAATGGAGGGGGAAGAGGACTTTTATTTTGTATTTTTGTGGATTAAAAGAAGTAATAAGTAAGGTAGATGTGAAATAAAGTTATGGGAAAGGTAAAAAGTAAAGGTTATAGGTTATGGTGTTTGTAAGAGTAGGTGTAAGAAAAAGTAGAGATAAAAGAATAGTGTAGAATAGTAATGAATAGTGTAATGTAAAGTAGATATGACTAATAAAGTACCGGTAGTAAGAAAATATGCGTATAATTGCGATATCTGTTATTTTTACTTGCCGAAAAATTATAAAACTAATATTTTTGAAAACCTTATATTTTTACAAGTCTAACGGTATATTCGAAATATTTTTACTATTCCGAGCTCCATGACACGTTTTTCAAGAACTGTGTCCGATCGGATTCGAAACGAGTTGTAGTTTTACTAATCTGATCTTTTTAGACTTCCTTGGGTAATTACGCACTATTCTATATTCTAAACTCCTACTTACTCTTACTAAGTTTCTTATTCGGGATTGCCGGACTTAAGCTATCACGTCTAATTAGGGTTTTATTGACCTTTAGAGTTTTGGTTGACTTCCGATTTAGGGTTTTAGGCTAATCCGATTCCAAAATTTTTTAGGTTTACATGTATAGTTTGAGATAGTAAATACAACATACAAGAATTCTAGATAATCATCTCATTTCAACATTATAAGAATATAATCCTTACATTATCTTAGGGACTTTTCCCTTATAATTCTCCAAACAATCATAATATCGTCTTAGTCTTTCACACAAGGAAACAACACTAATACCAAAAGATGTTAAAGGATATTTAACCTAAGATCTTTAAAAGATATCCAGAAGCTTTTCCAAAACATAATCCCACTCGAGTATATGTAGTCTTCGAGCATAAAAGATATAGTCCTATTACAACAAAGGTCTATCGGAGTATAAGCATAACTAGCTTAGTGAGAATATTCCTGAATCAACATACTTGTATTAATAATTCCAAACAAGTTATTAAACAAGCATATGAATGCATCAAGCAAGTGATCAAGTAATATATATGATCTACTGGAAATCCTATGTTTGAATGGATTTAACCCTCCATTCAGGATTAGGTGTTTCAGGCTCTTTAAAACCCATCTTAAAATTCAACTTATGTAGTTTATTTCAGGCACACTCACCCATCTTGAAATAGTTCTTTCAGGCTCCTAATCGCCCACCTCACAGATTTATGGCTCCTGCAAACCCAACTACTATACTCTTGTCCCATTGAGTATAGTAGCTCATGAGATGAAACTAACTACGTGATATGCATGAATCAATTAATATAACTCATAATATATAATTAGAGTAATTTAAAGGTGATTACAAATTTCGCACACACTCCAATATAATAATAGTTAAAACACAAGTTAATTAGCAACGATTCATGTCTCGGTATGCTTAGCATTCTTTCAACCAATATTATCATATATAATTCATTTTCATCTTTTCCTACTTCTAGTGCCTCTACCTACAAGCACAATCAAGTACGTAAAAGGTAGGAAATAAACTTACTCGGCCATGAGGATATATCTTTCTTACGGATGAGTCGATCGGTAAATCCACTAATCGAAATAATCCTTTGGTTATAAATACTCCTCATCGGGATCACTTAATCAAGAATACCCATAATGAGTATTTCTTGTTGATTCTATAGTACTTATCAAAACTTATGTCATAAGATCGTTAAAATTCGTATAGACGGTAATTCTAACTTAAAATGGCCATAACTTGGTTATTTTAACTTAGAATTGCGTAAATAATATACCGTTTTCTAAGGTTATTTTTTTCATAAAAAGCCATTTGGGTTGGATAATACTACGATACAAAATAATTACGAATTTATAGCTTACAAAATATGATTTTTTTTTTTCCAAACTTTTCTTTACTCAAAAATCTTTAAGCAAAATATATGGATATTTATATATAGTGGAAAAATCCTTTGAACATATATAGGCACTCATATTGTATACATGATTTTTGTAGTGTTGTCTCACTATTGATATTTCATAAACAATTTATCTTTGACGGTTTTAAAAGTTAAAACTTTTGAAAATTTCTCCTTTTTGAATTGTTAGAAGGAAAACAAAAATATATTTGAGTTGTTATGAGTAAATGTTTTTCTATTATAATTTCATTTTCTCACTTCTCAAAAGTAAATTCATTCCAAAAATTTGGTTCTTTAAGTTATCTACCTACTTTATTCTAGTGATTGAAAAATAAACTTTTCAAAATATTCCTTAAGTTTTTGGTGTGGCCAAATATGTATGTTTTCCTCTCATTTTTATATCATTTTTCTTCTTTAGAAAATAAGTTTACCTTTAAACTTTACTTGCTTGGCAAATTTTATTTTTCTAAGTTGGTTTCTAAAATAGTGAGTTGATTTTATCTTGGTTTGAAAAACTTGTTTTATTTTTAATATTTGTTAAATGGTAGAATAATTCCCTTAGACAAGTTTATAAAAAAGCTTTCTTAATAAAGAATTGTTAACATTAGAACTTAGCAAAATTTTTATTTTAATTTTGAAAAGAGAATAACAACAGATAAAAATTTAGTTTTGAAGAGGCTTTCTTAGTATGTGATTTTCAAAGTCTATAACGAACCTATTTAAGTCTTATAAAAGATATGGTTGAGTTAAAGTCTTTAGTTCAAGGCTAAAAATTCTATCTTTATGGAGTGTTTTCTTTCATTTGAAGAAATCTTGGGCACTAATACTTTAAAACTTATGATTAACTTACTTAAGCTTTTAAAAACACTATTTAGACTTCTTTGTTGAAGACTCCTTTATTGAGAAATCTAATTCAATTTTCCTTGTTTAAGAAAGAACCATTTTTATTTTTACTTAAGACAATAACATTATAATCATGCATGAATATGATTATGTAACAATGTAAAAGTAAAGATAATACATAATAAGATAGAAAGAAATACTTGTAAGTAAATAAACATAATAAAATAGTCAAGCATTGGGAACCTTAGCTTTATCAAGGTATCCCGGTTATGTATTGGGAACCTTAGCTTCATCAAGGCAACCCGTGACTAAAAATAAACTAGTACCAAAAGAAAAGAAAGAAAAAAAAAAAGAAAATTATTTTGACTTGATATGGACAAGTCTAATACTAGAAAGACTAGTCTTAATAAATTGCATAAAACAAGTAAATAAATAAATTGCAAGACATGAAAATAAATAAATAACAAATGAGCTTATATGCTCTAAATAAATATATATACATAATATACATAATACTACATAGAAGTTAGATTAGAGCAAAAATAATAATAACAACAACATAATAACATAATGTAAAATATGAACATGAACATTGTTGCTTCTTTAACTCATATGAGTCTAAGAAACATACGTTAAACTCATGCTAAGTTGTATGAACATGATAAAGAATATAGGTAGGATTTTTACCTAAGGTTTAATGGAGGATTTGAAAAGAGATGAATGGGTAGTGTGTTTGTTATTTTCTTCTTGAAGTTGTAGGGAATGGTAGAGAGTATTTTGAGAGAAATTTGTTGGAGAGAGGTTTTGAGAGGGAATTTTAATAGACTTTTGTTATGTAAAATGAATGTGTGAAAGAATGAACGAGGAAGGAGGTATTTATAGAATTTTTGGAGTGAATTTTTTATGTAATAAAATAAATTGAAGAGAAATTAATATAGAGAAAGAGAGAGAGAGATGGCCGGCGATTTAAAGGGAGGAGAGAGAGGATAATTTATTTTTTTTGTAATTTTTGTAAAGAAAAGAAATAACGTGTAAGGTTTGATGTGAATAAAGTTATATTGGAAATGTAAAAAGTAAGAAAATAGGTGTGTAGATAGTAAGAAATAGATGTAAAAAAAAAAGTACAGATAGTGAAATAGTAATGAATAGTAGGAATAGTACTATAAATAGTAGACTAGACATATAAAATACTGGTAGTAATAAAAATACACGTAAACGAGCTATATCTGTTATTTTTAGTTACCGAAAAATTCTAAAACTAATATTTTTGAAATCCTTGTTTAATTACGAGTCTTTTGGTGTTATTGGAATATTTTTATTAGTCTGAGCTCCAGGACATGCTTTTCGAGAACTGATCCCGCTCGAGTCGGAAGGACACTCGAAATTCACGAATCTGATATTTTTGTATTACCCTATATTATTACTATCTATTACAAGTCATTGACTCAATTTGGTTTTCTAGGGTTTGAGGACGTGGAATTGGCGGAATTGAAATTGTTTGATTGTCTTGATCTTTGTTGACTTTTGAAACTCCAGTTTGACTAGGGTTAAAGTTTAATCCAACTTTACCCTATAAATTGAGGGGTTTACCTCAGGGATCGGCTAGATTAACTTTCTTATGCTTGGATTTTGTGTCGAATGATTAATGAATCTTCTCTTTATGAAATCCCGTGATTGAAATTGTTTAAGGTTTGGTTTCAACTTGGGTTAGACTTTAGGGTTTCGATTCGGTATTCCAAAACCATTATTGAAAAATTCAGGGGTTTACAAATATTCCCTACCAACACCCCCAAATAGTTTAATTTTGTAGTTAAATCAAAAGCTAGAAATGGGATGAAATCTAAGTGTAGAGTGTATCAAAGATCAAGTCTCATAAAATAAGAGGAGGATTAAGAAGTTGATGGGCTAACATAATTTGAGAGATAAGGTTTAAAACTAAATTTTTTTTCCTATGGCTTTGATTCCACTATTAAGAATTTAATAGCAATTGATATTTCTCTTAAACTCAAGTTTACCTAGTTTTATCTTTTAGTAGGGTATCGGATTCTCCACAGTTCTTGTGGACTACAGAATATCGATCTCCATAACTATTTTTATATAATTACGTAAAGGTATATCACAAGAGCAAATAATTAATTAAAGTTTTATAAATTCTAACTTGTAAAGCAATCCTCATATTAGAGATGCACCGTTAAAACTTCTTAGACAAGCCTATTAAGCCCCCACCTTAGGGTTGTTACAAGCTTTTTCATGATTAAGGAACATAAATAAGTGATTGAACTTTTAATAACATTTGCTGCATATTTAAATTTGATACTAGTTAGTGGTGTTATGAGTACAATTTCTTGTTTTTAAGACACTTTGAATGCAATAAATGGATATGTATATGCTTGAGAACAATCAAATATTTAAGCTTGTAATAATTAAATTCATCTTGGATCCACTAAAGCTTTCCTAGTCAGCTGTAGAGAGAATAGAAAATCATTCAAGTTGGTTAGACAATCAACCACCTAAAGGATAGGTTAACTATGTCCACTAATCTAGCTTGTGTAAACAAACTAGATTCATGGGTATCCATGTTGCCCTTAGATCTATCGAATGTCCTAGTTGGTGACTTGCGCATGCTATTTCACCAAACTTTGACTTTTAACAATCAAATTCATTCTAAGTTTCATTTCAAATCTTTCCTTTGTTTCATAATCTTATTTTCAATCAATTATAATGAAAATTCTAGAAAAGAAAACTAAGTAAAAAGAAATTGTATTATACAAAATGAGGAAATATTCAAGAAAACTAAAACAGTAAAGAAAATTAGGAATTCGAGTTTTTCATGTGGAGTTCTTTTATTTTATTACAAAAACCTAACTATGCATTTGACCAATAACTTTTTTGCTCTATAACAAACTAAGTAATTTGACTCTTATATCTAATTATTTCATAAGACATTTAAGTTGTAGTAATGAACTATGTAATATATATACACATACAATTATGATATGAATGAGCACAAATATGTAATGAAGTATTACATGCAGCCTTCCAAAAACCAATATAAAGTCTAAGGCTCTAAGCTATAACCCCCTTAACTTATGGTTTGAAAAGTTTATTGTATCATCAGTATTCTAGTTATCTAAATAAATTTCTCTCCTTGCAAGCTTTAAGGTACTTGAAAAGCAACCTTGCTTAAGATACCTTAAACGTAATCCTAAACTTTATAAAACTAATGATAAAACCCCTATGATGGATAAAGCATGACTTTGGTAACATATGACCTCCCATGTCCTTTAGTTTGTATTAATGAAGTAGGGATGATATTGAGTAGATTACGATAAAATTTTATGTCTAGGATTGTTCTCTTAATGCCTAATGATGCATTAAATGCAATTTAGAGTGGGTTACCTTAGATGCAATCCTAAGCAATCTTAGTTTCCCTCACCATCCATTGTGTGATGATGATAGCCTTTGATTTTGCAAGACTTATGTTTTGCTTGTCTAGTTTATTATGATTTCAATATTGATTTAGTAAATTTAGTGGTGATCAATCAATATTGGTGTTCCTAAATCATACAAGGGTTTGACCCAGATATGTTAGGAGGTGAGGGGTAGAGTTAGGGTCAATAAAAAGTAAACATACAAGGTACATTGTAATTATGAAAGTCAAATTTATATGATATAACTCAAATAAATCCACATTTGGATCAAATCTATCAACTACATATTAAATCCATACAAGACATATACATTAAAAAAGAAGAAAGCATAACATAATGATTATATTTTTTAAATTTATAATATATAGATCTAGTAAGTTTCTTTCTTAATTGAACTTTAATCTAAGTCGAGTCACCTAGGTCATGGTCTGATAAGTCTTTTATACTTTATTCCATACATAGGAATTTGTGCTTTACTTGATCTATTTTTAGATATGTTCCTATGATTATGTGCTATCATTGTGAACATGTTGCTTTTTAGCTCCAAAGATCATCAAGAGAAGAAATAAAGTGATTTGAATTAAGATTGGACCGTGTTTGAAAATAGATTTCAACTGCGCCCCACAAATCTCAACAGAAAGGAAGAAAACAAGGAAAAAGTCCAAATTGCACCCTCAATCACGCCATCAATCTACCTCGTAATTTTCACTAAGATAGACATGCCTTGTGATTCATGATACAACTCCAATCGTTCCCAAGCATTACGCTTACAATTCCACCCACGGTTCGAACTGAACCTAAATCGCACTTCTGATGAAAATGCATAGCTTATATCACGGCCAACTTTCGAGCTCGTGATCCAAGCCGCGATAAATGACCTTGTCACATGTTTACTACTTTATTGTCACACGCATAAATATAAGGACAAATCTGCTATGAAGAATCTGCTATGCCAACGAATAAAAGCTTCATGATTTATGTGCCTGTTACCTATAAATAAACGTGCATAGACATGTGATAACATATTATACCATATGTAATAGATTCCTGGCACAAAATAGAGTAGTGTGAGAATTTCTAGCAAAAGAAACTCTTCTTTTGCAAGAAATTCAAGTTTTCCAAGTAAATTCTTATCAATTCTAACATTTGTTCTTGCAAGATTTTTGTGCTTAATTTGTAATATCCATCGTTAATTTTATATTATTTCTCTTGAATTTATGGTTAATGTTTACATTTATGGAGAAATAATTATCTTAACTTAGGGTTTGTGAATCCAAGACCTGATTCAAGTGATTTCAAATATATTCTAATTAAATATTGACTGGATACTTGTATTTGGTATCTCGAACTTCTTTTCGTAGGTCTAATTGTGCGGTGTATCTTTTAGTAGTTCTTTTAAATAGATCTAAGTAGCTAATAAAGTTGTTCATAATCACCTACAGATAGGGATGATGAAACTTTCTATCACTTGGTTTTAAATTCATTGATATAGGTTTTAATAAAAGGAATTTTTAATCTTTATGCAGATCTAGGTTGTTAATAGCCTATGAAGAGATTCCAGTGGTCTGATATAGATTTAGAGTTTCTAACATTAAGAGAGGTTTTAGCTTACTTTAGCAAATCCGATAGTACAAGTATAACCAACAAACAACTCTTTGGGTTTGTTAAGAAATCACATGACAAAGACTTGGTAAAGCAAATCTTAAGCTCTATCTTGCATTAACAAACTTATTTCCTTAATTTTCCTTGAAAATGTGTATATAATTAGTTTTAACCTTAGCTTAGCTTTTTGCTCTTTGCCATGTTCTTCTAATCTTTTTTAGCTAGATAATAGATGAAAAGTGAGTATGATAGATACTAACGATCCTAAGGAATACAACTTAATACTTTCTATACTACTTCAATAGGTATGCTTGCTTATGTTATTGATTGCAACCGAAGTTGAGCATAGCTTATTAGTAATTTTATAAATTTTTGGAAAACTTTAGCTTCGTGTTTGCGCTTTTACAATGAGATACCCACAATAATACCACACACCACACAAGTTTTTCTGGTGCTGTTGCTAGGGATCGGCTGAATTCATGTATTTGAAGTTCAATGGAGTACTACCTAAAAGCTTTGACTCTATTATTCTAGCTGCTCTTGCATAATATCTCTTTTTAGGTAACTTAGTTTTTGCCTATTTCTTTTTTATCTGCTTTTTGTTTTTTGTTTATGTTGCTTTAGTTTGTTATGGAGATTTCTTAGATAATTAAAAAACTAGAGGAAAGCTCATTAAGGGATCATGGGAAGACAGAAGAAAACCTTCATTATTGTCTTTATGGAGAATTTTATGAGGATCCTATTTAGAATGTTGTCCCAAATTTTCCCATTGAGATGTGGAACCATCAACAACACTAAAGTTATCATTATTTAAACCCAATATTGCAGCAAGGGTACTCTTATTATGGTTTTTATCAACCCTACATGGAGGAGTTGTTCCTATCATTAATCAAAAACTTTGAGCTTCATTATCAAGAAACAGAGATGGTGGCATAGAGTCATGCTAACTCACTTAAGAGTTTGGAAGCGCAAATGAGCCACGTAGTTGAGATGCTCAAGGAAGGAAAGAGTCCAAGAAGGAGTTCACGCAGTTGCTTTAAGAAGCAAGAAAACAACTCAAGAACCCAAAAGATGAAAGGAAGATTGAAGAAAAGAGGTGGGAAGAAACTAGTGATGGAAAATTAGACCAACAGACAAGAGGAAGTAGAGGAAGAAAGATGTGAAATGGTAAAAGAAAAAGAGGAAGAAAGGAGACAAGAACCACCCCCAGTGGGGCCTTATAAACCACAACTCCCTTACCCAACAAAGGCCAAAAGAAGAAGAGATGAAGAGTAGTTCAAAAAATTCTTAGAACTTTTCAAATAGCTCTACATTAATTTGCCTCTAGTGGATGCTCCCTCTAATATGCTAAAGTATGCAAAGTTTTTGAAGGAACTCCTTTCAAACAAAAGGAAATTAGAAGAGATATCTATGGTGACATTTAAGAAAGAATGCTCAGCTGTCCTTCTTAATCAAATTCCAAGAAAAAGAAAAGATCAAGGTAGTTTCATTATACCTTGTCTGATAAGGAACTTACCTTAGTAGATTTAGGAGCAAGCATAAATTTAATTCCTTATAGCATGTTTAAAATATTAGGATTGGGAGAACCAAAAGCTACTATGATGAGTTTGAAACTAGCAAAAATAGATCAATTAGATATACTAGGAGAATTATTAATGATGTGCAAGTAAAGATATATTCCCTACTAATTTTGTCATTTTGGACATGGATGAGAATGTGGAACTTCCCCTTATCTTAAGAAGACCATTCTTGTTAACTGTAGGAGCTATTATAGATGTGAAGGATGGAACACTAGCATTGAGAGTATGGGATGATGAGATGATTATCAAACTATAAGAAATTGCCAAACAAGGATGAATAATGATGATGATTTTTTTGCTAAGTGTTTTTAGATTTAGAAGTAATTTGAGTGATAGGGACATAACCTGTGAGGATACTCTGAAAATGTTTAAGCAAGGGAAGTTTAGAAATTTTAGATTCAATTCATGAGAAAGAAATGATTGCACATCATGAAGTGAATGGGGAAGTTGTAAAGATGACTAGGGAAGATATCAAGAGACTAAGACCCTCTGTTGAAGAACTACCTGATAAAAAACTGAAAGAGTTACCTGATTAATTGGAATACACATTTCTTGTAGAAAATTCTAAGTTACCTGTCATTATATCTTTGAAACTTGATGATGAACAAAAAGAAAAGTTCCTGAAAGTCTTAAGGAACACAAGAGATCAATAGCTTGGAAAATTGCTGATATTAAGGGTATAAGTCCCTTATACTACACCCATAAAATTCTTATGGAGGATGAATATAAACTAATAGTGTAGCCATAGAGATGATTGAACCCAAACATGAAGCAGCAAAGAATGAAGTGGTGAAGTTGTTGCATGTTGGAATCATTTATCCAATTTCAAATAGTACTTAGGTGAGTCTAACTCAAGTAGTTCCAAAAGAGGGAGGGTTGATAGTTGTACTCAATGAAAAGAATGAATTGATTCCTATGTACACTATTACTTATTAGCATGTATGTATCGACTATAGAAAACTCAATGATGCCACCAGAAAAGACCACTTCCCATTGCCTTTCATAGACCAAATGTTAGAGAGACTAGTAGGGTACTCATTCTATTATTTCTCAATGGCTTGTCAAGATATTTCGAAATACTAATGGCACCGAAAGGATCAGGAAAAGACCATGTTTACATGTCCCTATGGAGCAGCTTGTAGGAAGATGCCTTTTGGTCTATGTAATGCTCAAGTAACTTTCCATCTATGCATGGTGACCATTTTTGAGGACCTGGTAGAGAATGTAATGGAGGTGTTTATAGATGATTTTTCAGTTTTTAGCGATTCTTTTGATGGGAGCCTCCTTAACCTAAAAAGAGTTCTACAGGAGTGTAAAGAAACAAACCTTGTATTGAATTGGGAAAAGTGTCATTTTATGGTGAATCAAGGTATTGTTTTGAGGCACAAAATTTCAAGTCAAGGAATTGAAATCGATACAACTAAAGTTGAAGTCATTGAAAAATTGCCTCCACCAACTGCAATTAAGGCAATTAGGAGTTTTTTGGGATATGTTTTTTTATTGAGGTTCATTAAGACTTTTCAAAGATTGCATGACCCTTAATGAAGCTTTTGGAAAAAGACACCCCATTCGATTTCAATGATGATTGTCTAATAGCTTTTAACCTGCTAGAGGAGAAGCTCATCAATGCATTTATAATGGTAGTGCCAAAATGGAACCTACCCTTCGAGCTAATGTGTGATGCCAATGATTCAGTTGTTGGAGCTATTTTGGGACAATAAATAGACCACCATTTCCAACATATCCATTACATTAGTGGGATTTTGATAGCCACACAAGCAAACTATACCGCAACTAAAAAGGAGCCGTTAATAGTCATTTTTTCCTTCAACAAATTCAAGTCATATGTGATCTTTTCTAAAGTCATTGTTTATATTGATCATTCGGCTTTGAAATACTTCACTACAAGAAAATTGGGCTTTGAAGACAAAAATTTTGTCTCTAAACGCAAATTTTATTTGCAAAAACCATCGTCGCAGATTTTATTTGCAAAATTATAACTACATTTTCTAATTTCCGTCTCAAAACTTCTGTCTCTAAAGGCTTATTTTCTTGTAGTGCTTGTTAGCTAAAACTAATTCTAAGTCTCGATTGATCCAATGGTATCTTTTGTTACAAGAATTTGACTTAGAAATAAGGGATAAGAAAGGTAGTGAAAACCTTGCTGCTGACCATTTGTCAAGGCTAGACAATCCCCTATTAGACCAATTAAAGGAAGAAATCAATGATGAGTTTCTTGAAGAGAGACTCTACTTTATTTACACTATAAATGAAGACCCTAAACCGTGGTTAGCAGACATTGCTAATTATTTGGTTGACAAAGAACTCCCTATAGCATTGGATTACAATCAGAGAAAAAGATTCTTTGTTGATCTTAAACATTATTTTTGGCAGTATCCATTTCTATTCTATATTTGTTTTGACCAAATGGTTAGACGATGTGTATCATATAAAGAGGGTTGAACAATTTGATCATTGCCATGCTAGCCTAGCTGGAGGCCATTATAGTGCAAATAGAACAAGTCATAAGGTATTAGAGGCAGACTTCTATTGGTCATTGATTTTTAAGGATGCCTAAATGTTTGTAGCAAATTGTGACAGATACTAGAGGTAGGAAATATCTCTAATAGAGATGAAATGCCTAAAAAATTCATTTTGAAATGTGAAATTTTTTATGTTTAAGGCATTGATTTCATGGGACCATTGCCCAACTCCTTTGGTAACAAATACATCTTAGTGGCAGTGGATTATGTGTCAAAGTGGGTGGAAGCCCAAGCTTTTCCTACTAATGATCCTCGAGTAGTCATGAAGTTTTTGAAAAAGTTCTTTTCAAGATTCAGATGTCCTAGAACTTTAATTAGTGACAAGGACACTCATTTTTGCAACAGACAGATTGAAAAAGTTTTAAAACATTATGGATTATATCATAGGGTTACCACACCTTATCACCCTCAAACAAGTGGAGAAATTGAGGTCTCTAATAAGGAACTCAAGTGAATCTTGGAAAAAAATAGTTGCAACAAATAGAAAGGACTGGATTTAGAAATTGGATGATACATTATGGGCCTATAGAACTGCTTTTAAAACATCTTTGGGGACAACACTCTATAGGTTAGTCTATGGGAAGGCATGCCATCTACCAATAGAACTTGAATACAAAGCATATTAGGCAATCAAATTAATGAATTAGGATTTAAGGGTCATCAGAAAACATAGGCTTTCTCAAATCATCAATATATTGGATGAACTATGCTTAAATGTATATGAGAATAATATGGTGTACAAGGACAAGGTTAAGAAGTGTCATGATGCAAAAATCAGGCATCCACATCAGTTTAAAGAAGGAGACTTGGTTTCGTTGTTCGATTATAGGTTGAAACTTTTTCTTAGAAAACTCAAGTCAAGATGGTCTAGTTCTTTTAAAGTCAAAAAGGTCTTTCCCCATGGTGATGTAGAGATTGAAAACTTTGACAATGAAATGTTTGAGGTCAAACGGCAAAGACTTAAACTTTATCAAGGACCATGACAAGATACAGGAAGGAATGAGGAGTTGCACTTGGTAAGCTGGCAAGCTTTTGAGGAAGTATTTGTCAAGCTAAATACATTAAAAAAGTACTTAATAGAAGGCAACTCATTTCTAACTTTTCGTTTTTCTCTCTAGCTTGTTCTTTTGTTGATGAATAAGTTTTTACAAAAGCATATTTTTTATCAAAGGGTGATGATCAAGGAAGATTAAAGTCAATTTTCGATGCCGCAATTAGAAATGTGAAAGAAGCTATGCATAAAAAGTTTGAAAAAGAATCGAGGTCCACCTATCAATTTTAGGCACGATTCAAACTGCAATTGAGTTAATATGGCCTTTTTATTTTTCACAGCTTCAACTGCGACTTGAATTGAGCCTATAGTTACTATAATTTTTTTCCCTGATTACCTTAGTCTTAAACAACTTAAATCATGAAGGAAACTGAGTCTGCAATTCTCGTTTGTTCTCAGCCTACGATTCCAAATAGAGAAGTATCTTAAACTTTGATTCTTTAAACCTTGCTTTGTACTTTTAATTGTTGATATTCCTCTTTCTAATTCATCATGTTTTAAACATTGATGACAATGTTCAATTTAAGTATAGGGCAAAGGATTAAGCAAGACCAAGGGTTGAGACTAACAACAATTAATTAAGAATAGAGTAAATATGTTTCATTGATCACTTTCTCTCCACAATTTTAGGAAAATAATGAAATAATAAAATTTGACCAAAATTTTTCAAAATTTTGAGATGAAGTCATCAAATAACTCAATTGATTTATTGAACATCATCATCTTGCTTATGAGTTAGCTTTACTTTGTTGAAATCACTTTATGAGTAGGACTTAGTCCTAAGAAGAGCAAGCTTGACTCCTCTATTAATTGAATAATGAAGGAAAAAGCTAAAAGATGGGGGCAAAAACCCTCTAGAGGAAAGAGAAAAGAAGAAGGTAAAAATCTTCCCCTCTATAGCTTTTAAATATACAAATAATGAATGGAAATGAAATGAAAGCACAAATAGTGAAAAAGATTCAGGGGATGAGTTGATGTATAGGACTTCATTCTTGAGTGTAATGCTTAGAGAGATGATTAAAGGACTGCATACTTTAAATATAAGGGATAAAATTAATTAAGTCTCTCTTACTTTGTTTGACCTTTTGAATAATTTTTTCTTTAGATCTAACTTAAATAGTAAGAGTAAAGTTTGATCTATATGGATAAATCTAGTAATTTTAACACATGATATAGTAGGATCTTATGAAGTTAATTATGTAGTGGAATGCTGAGTTTACTAATGATTAAGCTGAAGTGAATGAGAACTCTAAGTTCTGCTTGGTAATTTCCATTCATGATTTGTTTTTTGAAGCTTTGCTTTGTGATCTTGAAAGATGGTTCGGTTGAGGACAAGCAAAAGCTCAAGTATAGGGAAATTTGATAAGTGTTTTATACTTTATTCCATGCATAGGAATTTATACTTTAGTTGATCTATTTTTAGATAAATTACTATGATTCCATGCTATAATTGTGAACATGTTGCATTTTGGCTCCAAAGATTATAAAAAGAAGAAATAAAGTGATTTGAATTAAGATTAGAGCAAAACAACAACAATGTTTGAAGATGATTTCAACCCTCCCTAAAAATCTCAATCAAGGGGAAGAAAACAAGGAAAAAGTCTAAATCATGCCCTCAATCATGCTCTAGATCTACCCCACAATTTACATTGGGATAACCGCACCTTGTGATTCATAATACAACACTAATCATACGCACGATTCCACCCGCGGTTTGAATTAAACCTAAACAGTGCTTCTGATGAAAAGACATAGATTATATCGTAGTGAACTTTCGAACTAGTGATATGAGCTGCGATAAGTGGCCCCATCACATGTTTGCTACCTTATTGTCACATATGTAAAGATAATGATAAAATCTACTATAAAGAATCTTTCATACCAGCAAATAAAATCTTCATGATTTCTATGCCCTGTCACTTATAAATAAACATGCATAGATGTGTAATTACGTATTGTATCATATGTAATAAATTCCTGACATATAATAGAGTAGTATGAGAATATCTAATGAGAGAAACTCTTCTTTTGTGAGAAATTCGAGTTTGCTAGGTAAATTCATGTTAACCCTAACATTTGGTCTTACAAGATTTTGCTTAACCTATAATATCCATCATTAATTTCATATTATTTTTCTTGAATCTGTGCTTAATATTTACATTTATGGATAAATAATTATTTTAACTTAAGGTTTGTGAATCTAAGACCTAATTCAAGTGATTTCAAATGTGTTCTAATTGAATATTTACTGGGTACTAGTATTTAGTAGCTCGAACTTATTTTCATGAGTCTAATTGTGTGGTGCACCTTTTAGATCAATGTTTGATTTTAATTGAATAGATTGAGAAATCGTTCTTTTAAATAGATCTAGGTAGCTAATGAAGTTGCCCATGATCATCTAGAAATAAGGATGATGAAACTTTCTACCACTTGGTTTTAAATTCATTAAAATGGGTTTTAGTAAAAGGATTCTTAATCTTTATGCGAGTCTAGGTTGCTGATAGCTTGTGAAGAGATTTTAATGGTCTAACTAAATATGAAGTTTCTAACTTTAAGAGAGGCTTTGGCTTATCTTAGTGAATTCAATAGTACAAGTATACTCAATAAATAACTATTTGAGTTTATTAAGAAATCGCATGATAAGAACTTAGCAAAATAAATTCTAAGCTCTATCTTCCATTAACAAATTTATATCCTTAATTTTCCTTAAAAACACGTATACAATTAGTTTTAACCTTATAATAGCTTTTTGCTATTTATCTTTTTTTAGCTAGATAATAGATGAAGAGTGAGTATGGTAGATGCAGATGATCCCTAAAGAATACAACCTAAAACTATCTCGGCTACTTCGATAGGTATGCTTGCCTATGTCAGTGATTGCAACCGAAGTTGAATAGAACATATTAGTATTTTTATAAATTTTTGAAAAACTTCAGCTTTGTGTTTGTGCTTTCAAAATGCGAAACCCATAATAACACTACATACTAACCACAGTCCAACCACCTAAGTCAATCGAATTAACTTGAGTTGAAGTCAATCCGGGTTAAATACATAGACTGTCCTTTTTCATGGTCGGTCTTAGTTGAACTGGGTCAGTTTTGGTCTAATAACATTGATCAGTATAATTCAAAATGTTAATCACAATTACATAACCAAGAAGGGGGAATTGAATTGGTTATTCTTTTGAAATTTAAAACTTAAAACATTTTGAGCAAACGTCAAAAACCCCTTTGATTACTTACTTAAAATTAGCACAAGAATGGCTTTGCAATAGTATAACTTAGATTACTATATAATGCATTAAATAAAAAAGAAGGAAGAGAGAAAAGTTAGGACACTATGATATATAGTTGTTCAGCTTCATGTCTACATCCACTCTTCCTAGGTCAATCTTATATCCCATAAGGGTATGTTTTGCTAAATCTAATAAATCATTTATTAGAAATAGTATGCCAACACTTTTTGGACTCAATTCCCTCTTTTTAGTCTCCATAACAACAACAAATATAACTTAAATTGAAGGACATACGCTATAATTCTTTATCTAAACAATTCAACAATTAACGAAGTAAATGATAATTGCAAATAAGGTTATGATGAAGGTATTCAAGACTAGAAAATATTGATAGCAAATGTTGTTGCTTTTAGTGTCTTGTAAATTTTAAACTTTTATTTTATTTAAAGATCAATTTTCAATGGATAAATTTTGGATAAAACGTTTTTGGAACTTGACTATTGAATGATGAGAAGTTCTTAATATTTTGTAGTCATGATCTTGTAGTTCTTACCATTTTTAGAGCTTCAAAATCTAAATTTTTAAATATCTAAAGCTTCCACGTGTTAATGTTGATTATTTCTTCAAGTAAATATTCTTTTTAAGCTAATTTGAAAGATGGAGATTGGAGAAAAATCTTATGTGTGCCTAGATGACATAAGACAACCATATAAAAAGGCTGAATATTTATAGAAATGGCGGTTGTCTAAATTTTAAATGATGAGGTTATATAAAACTTGTAAATTTGAATTATGATTTACTCACCATATTAATATATCAAAGTCAAGCAGTTAGGTTAATTTAATAATTTTATTAGTTACTCAGTAAATAATAAATTATGTGTATGTGGAATTTGTTGAAAATAGGGAAAAATGCAATAAAGAGTCTGTATTTATATGGTTTTTGCCCAAAAAAAAAAAAATCCAAATTTTTTTAGCATGCGTTTTAGGGTCTACATTTAAAATCTACATACATTTTAAGACCTTCATCCATTTGTAGGTAACTAACCTAAAATGCATGTAAATTACAAATATAGCCCCTTAAATGCATGGTTAAAAAATCCAAGCCCTTTATTACAAAATTAGACAAATGTGTGCCCTTAAATGCATGATCGAAAAATTTGAAGTATTTTTTTTCTTTTTGCAAAATTACACAAATAAAAAAAAATCCATGTTATTTATTTACTATTATTTTTAAAAAAATAAGTTTTAAAACTTAGAGATAAAGTTTCCAACTCATGATATGTTTTTAACATATATACATCCACACGTATGTTCATCATTCGTAATTATTACGAAAAAAAATCCATGTTTTTTCATTTACTATTATTTTATTTGTTCAAATTATTTATTATTGTTAAGGATAAGAAAATTGTGTGTGTACATATATACACACACACACTTTATTTGTAATAATTATCCAAAAAAATTATATTACAATGTCATAGTGGTATGTAATCTATTTAATTTTATACTTAATACAGCAAAGTTTTCATGTTATATGAATTTCTCTTTACATTATATTACGATTATAATATATATATATATACAATTTTCTTATCTTAATAATAAATAGTGTTCAAAGTAATTAATATTGATTCATTAATGAAAATTTTCTTTTTTATTATAAGTTTTTATATGATATGACCTTGTTGTTAGGGGAAAAAGAAATTAATAGTACTAATTTAAAAAAATTATGAAAATATCACTAGAACGAAAATAATATTAGTTTTAGACAACTTAAACTCAGTCTCTTAAAGAGACAAGGTAGTAAGCAATTGACCTTGTCTTTTGGAAGATACGAGACTACCCTAGTAATCAAACTTTTCTAGCACTTGCTGCTTTTTCATTTATATCTTTAATACAACACTTGCCATATTCACTTTGTACAATCACCTATAAAGTACACAAACATGCTTAGACCCTATTATTCCACTAATCTCATGAAAAATCAACAACATCAACCTCCAACAATTCAACCAAAACATCCCCTACCAACAACATTATGAAAACTACAAAAAAAAAAAAAAACACAATATAAGAAATGACTACACTATTTCATATCATTATACGAAAAATAAAGATACAATAAATAGATAAATATAATAAATGTCAACATCATCTACTATTGCCTTCATATACCCCTCCTTTATCGAACAAATGTATGATCTACTAGCCTAAGGTGTGGATCTAGATCATGCTGGGGATGCTCCATAGATAGATTTACTTGTGTACTGGTGTCATCCCCATCATCACATTGTGGGCTGTGTTGATAAAATGGAATGGGGTATGGATCCACCTAAGTAAGGCCTCCCTTATATTGTCAAGCAGTGCTGAACGTCTCTTATGTGGAGTTAGGCACAAGAGTATCTAACAGATGTAGATACAACGATGATGATGATGGTTTAGGCTCATCAAGTTGAACATGTCGGGGCAAAAGCTTGTCTCTAATATCTCTGGCTACATCTCGGCTTTGCCCCACCCCCGCTTTCGCCCCTACCTTCACCTTCCTCCTTGAGGCATGCATCTTTGTGTTTATACTAGCTAAGGTAGTGGAACATCATCACCACTATCATCATGGTCCAAATGGGTGGGTGCTAGTGGTAGCGCATCATTTAGGTTGACACCCATGAACTCATTCATTACACACGAATAACATCTCATGCTATGGATGGGGTATCAGTTGGTGGAATGTTAGACATATGATATATGAAATTAGCTTACAATGGATAAGGAAGAGTAAGATTAGGATGTAACACACAAAAAGTAGAACAATAGCTTCATAATTACACATTGAAATTTCAATATATCTATTATTATCAATCTCAGATGCGTGTGGCAACTCATTTTCAAATATCTACACATATACTGCCACTAAACCTTCTACATACACCAACATCTCCTAAGCAACATCATTATTAGTCATTGGAATGACGTCATAACACAGTGTCTTATCTCCAATGGCAACCCTATGGAATAATGTAACCTAATGTATTGTCCTATTTGTCTTAAGTCGACTAAAAATTGTGGCTAAGATATGCTTATACATAGAATTCCTACACACACTAACCAAAACAACCAGACACCTATCATAATTAAAACCATAATTGCCTTCAACAATGTTTCCATGGGCATATAGCACAAACGTAATCTTATCTATTTCCGCTCCTACCCTACCAACTCAAAAAAAGAAGTTTGAATGCATGAAATGTGGTAATGAGTTATGAATTGTGATTTCCTAGAATGAGCTACATTTACCATTATAGGTTTATTGATCTCATTCTTAATTAAATATACGTTGTTGTGGCTTCTAACAATACAACATTATATGGATGAATATAAAAAATTATCATTATGGCATCATGAATTATCAAATTGAACATCAGAGAATGAGAACAAGTTAACAAAATACAACATTAGATAACATAATGCAACTTTAAGAAATGAATTTCATAAAATTTAATCACAATTCAATTTCGATGGAATGAATTTCATCAAATTATTTAATACAAATCTTCTTCCAAAATTATCAATGTAGCTTCAACAAACAAATTTCAACACAATGCAGCATTAGAAAACATGAAAAAAAAATCAAAAGACAAGTGGGGCAACTAATGTATGGAATTTGAGCATGAACTATGGACTTTGCTACAAATCATTCGAAAAAGGAACTAATTGACACTTAGGTGTGTTAAGTTGAACAAAAAATACCACCAAATCGTGTCAAATTGGCTTAAAAGGGAAGAAATCAAAATTAGGACTTATGGTTAGGGTTTATGCAAGAGGGATGTGGAGGAGAATAATAAAACTAGGAAGAAGAAAAATGGAGGTAGAAGATAGTCGGGCAAGGGATTTTGGTATCATAGACCTCGTTTTTAAAGAGACGAGTTTAAGTTACCTAAAACTGAGATTATTTTTGTCTTAATTTCATTTTTGTAATTTTTTCTAAAATTAATAATATTAATTTCCTTTTTCCTAGTTGTTAGTACTTAAATAAAAGAGACAAAAAAAAACAAATATTAATTTTAAATAATTATGATCCATGGGGATAGTTAATAAATCATGACAATATATATGTAATCATATACTGAGCTAGAAATATTATTAACTTATTACTAAGTTTCAAAAATTAAGTTTCCATTTAATAGTAAAGTATTCTTTTATGGGAAAAATTATGGAGGAAATAATGGTATTTGTACAACAACTAAGTGATATCATGTAAATAAGGGAACTTATAATAATAAAAAATGTTAATAAATTAATATCAATTACTTTGAACACCATCTAATGTGATTAAGATGAGAAAAATTGTGTGTGTGTATATATATATTATATTTGCAATATTAAGTGAAAAAAATCATATAGCAAAGGAACTTTTTTATATTAAGTAAAAAATTAAATAAATTTCATACCACTAGCTATGCTATATAATAATATAATTTTTTACTCAATATTACTAATATAATATTTCTACACATTTTTCTTATTCTTAGTAATAATGAATAGTTTCAACAAAACATATAATTGTATATGAAAAAACATGGATATTTTTTTTCAAATAACTATAAATGATGAACATATATGTGTATGTATGTGATATATATTAAATCATATCATGCGTTGGAAACTTTTTCCTAAATTTCAAAAAATATTTTCCAAAAAGTAGTAAATAAAAAAACATGGATTTTTTTTTAAGTTGTGTATTTTTGCAAAAAAAGAAAAAGACTTGAATTTTTACATCATGGATTCAACGATCCGTATTTGCACATTTTTGTAAAAAAAGGCTTGGATTTTTTAACCGTGTGTTTAAGGGTCCAAATGTAAACGGACTGAGGCCCTACTAATTATAAATATAGATCCTAAAAGGCATGTTAAAAAAATTTATGCCCTTCTTTTTGTAAAAATAAAAAAAATACAAGCAAAAATTTATTCTTTGCTGTAGTAGAGTTGGGTCAAGATGATATGGTGTCAAGTCCAAACTAGTTTCGAATAAAAGACTCAAAATTCAAGGTTGACTTAAATTTGACCAAACTTAAAATTTTAAGCTCAGACTTGATCCGGAATTGATCCCTAAAAAGCTCAAGCTTGACTTAAATAAGCTCAATTAGTTTTATAAAAAGCAAATAGACTAAAAAAGATTTGGGATTTAAGAATAGAATAAGATCTTAGTTAACTTGGTCTTGAAATATAATAAACATAAAATTGGATATAAGAGAAAATAAAACTACAAAAATAGGTTTAAAACAAGCAAAGCACACAAGTTTTGTAATTGAGGGGGAAAAAATTAGCATTTGTATGGAAATTCCCCAGTTTTATAAAATAATTATGAATATATGGCACAAAAAAAAAATACATTCCAAACTGTGCCTTTGACCAAACGATTTTTTTTTTTATATTTAATTAAGAGGGTGCAGGCGCAAATGCCTGTCCACATACGCCCTCTTTACGTAACAAAGAGGGCTCATCTGGCACCCGTACCCTCTTCATAAGTCCCTTAAATACATAACAATGTGTAAATTTATTACAATTCTCATATTCTATGGAATAAAAACATCCCTGTATCTAGCCATGACATTATCCTACTAACAAATTTTCACCCCATACAACAATTACTCAGTTAAGTAGTAGTTAATTACTATTAAAGGTACAATAACACTAAAAACAATAATTTTGAAAATATTTCAACAAATATAACATCTTACTATGAAACAATTATAATCCATACAATTTATTGTCTCCTTTTCTCATCTCTCCTCTTAAAAACTGCCCGACTAAAGTGTGCTAAGACCGAAGACTTCTATCGTAGTTGCTCTTCACGTGATTTCTATTCTTTCCCACCACCTTGTTCTTATTCTTTAGGTGAATGCATGAAGTCACTGGGGTTATCAAGCTATGTTGATATGTTTGATGAACCTAAGTTAACTGAGTCACACCCTCCCTCATATCTACTTCGTGTTCTTCAGGTAGTCATTCTTTATGCGTTACTAGGGTATCTGGATTAAACCAATATTATACTTAGGGTTCGATGTGTAATAGGGACTATGTACAGCCGAGGAGCTGCCAACAATATCACCAGGAAAGTTGCTGCTAGAAGGGAATATATCATAAGATGGTTTTGAACCTGTGCCTTGGAAGTATCCACCAGCATAACTCATGTCATAGGACTGTATGGTATGGGTTGCATTTGAGTACACTAGCAATGTAGGTATTATCTATTCAAGAATGGAAGACATGGAATGCTAACCACAATAGAGTCTTCGTGGTAGCTATGTACTACGTTGAATAACTCCTTGTTCCTATTCCACTCTATGATACGCTACAAGCCCAGCTTCATCACTATCATCTTCTTCTTCTTCATCCTCAGCAGCATAGCTACATTGAACTTGGGTAAAAAGCATCGATGCTCTATGCTAGTCATGATATCACATGGCTCTTTGAGCAATGCAAACCATGTAAGATGTTCTACCAGTTAAAGTTACCTTCTTGAAGCCTTGCACTATTGAAAAGAGAGATATCATATCTAATTCATGTAAATTGACATAACTTGATACAATAAATGAACTACAACAATTGTACTTACCATTCAACTGAATAAAACTCAAGATTGACCTACCTATTGACATGTGATGCGTTGATACTAGCTGAGGTAATCTAGATGTACCCCTCCACTCAACTCAATAAGGACTACACGAATTCACTAGATCATCCTGTTGTTGCACGTAGCCTCTGTGTAATTCCACACAATTTGTGTCAAATGTGTCATGCATGTCAATGGCATGAAGTTGGACATCAATGTTAGCTTCTAGTAGGATGCCCTGGTGGCTACCAAATTGTTGGAGCACATAATTCGAGAGGTGCTACTCAATAATCCAAAAGCAAATAAGAGGCATCCATCCTCATCTAAACTTTCCTCAATAGAGGTCTATCATACTTTGGCCCATGTGATCCAATCACGATGTTTCCATAAGCATACACCATAAAGCAAACAAAATTCACCATTGCAAACCTATACATTAAACGCATGCAAATAAATATCGATAAGAACTGAAAATGAAGATTGAATGTCATACATTGTTTTCAATTTTTCCTAAACTTTCGTAAGGCTTTTTAGTCTTTTCCACACATTACCATACCTTGACATAATTTACACCACTTTCATCTTGGCATTTTACTGAATAGTTGATATGCATGAACCAAATAACAACTTCAACAATCAAAACTTCACATGCATCAAAGTACAATACTATGACACATTAATGGGGAAGACTACTAACAAAAGTCATAAATTTTGACTAATCTAGTTCAAAGGAAAAACCTAATATATATATATATATATATATATACAGTAACCTAAGGTGGTTCAACACGATGAGGTAAATATGAAGTAATATGAGTAAAACAAGAGAAGAAAAAGAGAAATTTACCTTAAAAGCCGAAGATCTAATGTTGGGAAGTCAGTAGAGTTAAGTAGCTACACCTCTTAAGTAGGGGAGAGTGTTTTTTTATGCGGTTGTGAAATGAAGGAGTAAGGTCAGGCAAATGTTGTTTTTAAGTGATATCTGTGATGAAGGTGCAGGTGCTAGATGCGCCCTCTTTGTAACATAAAGAGGGTGTATGGTGCCGCATGAGTCTTAACTAAATAAAAAGAAATAGTTTGGTCAAGGCGTAGATAGCACTTACGGCTTTGTCTTTATATGTGGAATATATATATTGCCATATTTTTGTAATTATTTTTTAAAATTCGGGTATTTATGTACAAAGTAAAAGAAAATTATAAAAAGCTTATATAAACTCTCGAGCCTCTCAAATATTTTAAAACTCAATTTCAAATTCAATAACTTCTTGAATAATTTAAGCCATTTGATTTAACAAGCTTATATAGGTAAAATGGGATTCAACAATCTTATGGTGAAGCTTAGGTAAACTCAAATAGCTCCCGAGCGAGTTTGATTTATTCACACCAAACCAAACAGCCACTTGACGGTTGAGCCGCACATCGGTCACTTAAATGACACAACAAGCAAGCATCTAACTATAAAAACTAATGGCTTCCTCTTCTTTAACACTAAGTTGCTCTTTCTACTGCACTTCTTCACTACCCACTTCCCTTCCAATCTCCAAAACCACCATCACCACATGCTCTTCACTCTCTTTCACCACCTTAACAACAAACGATGTCCACTGCTTGACTAAAAGACCGTCTTCTAACAATACCAAAACATATGCTAAGTTTGATAAGTTCCAAAGTGGGAATGAAATACAACAACCCTCTTTAACTAAAGACGTGGTCACATCATCACCTTCCTTACAAGAGGGTGGGATGACTGAGGAAGATGAAGAGGATAATAGGTAATTGCAAAGTTTTTTTTTTATTGTTCTTTTTTTTTTTTGGAAATATTAACTATCTAATTTTGTTATGGAATTGGCTTATGTTGGGAATTTTATTTTCTTGATTCAAAATTTATGTTAATGATGTTATTATGTTAGTCATGTTGGTTTATAAGTGGATTCAGATACATGAAAATGTAGTGATGTAGAAACGGCCTGTCTTTATGGATAAGGTTTCCAAGTCAGATGTACATACAAGGTTCTGCTATCAAGTACCCTAGCACTCGATAAGAACTGAATAAGAAATCTTTTTTTTGTAAGGTACCCGTGTTCTCATTTTTTTCATGGTTAACATCTTTGTGTATTATCATAATGTATACTATTGGAGAGGAAAAATGGAAATCGATCCCATTAGGAAATCAGTAATCATACCACTCAGCTGCAGTGATTTTGGCACGGTTACACCAATGTTAATGAGAGAGTTAGTTTTGAATTTTAGCTAATTGGAAATTAGAAACCCCAAATTGAAGAATCATAACCCTATCTTATAATTACAATAGCTCTACAAAAAATATGTATTACAAACCATGGAACTGGAATATTGATGAAACTATTTCAACGAGAATGTTCAAGTAGAGATGCATCACAACTTCTTCTTCTTCTTATTCGTCAGAAAAGTCCTTGTGTGCCTAAAGTAATGTCTAAGGTCAATGTGAACCATCCAATTATTGATGTTCTGTTATGAATGCCAACAAGAGACAAAGAAGGAGACCACATTATTTGGCTGACTATGTTAGTTAAACATAAACTAGCTTAAAATAGGACAATATTCTTACAAGTACAGTTGTAATAATCAAAATACAATTCTAGTTCCAAGTAAAACAAAATATTTGTAACTGCCTGAGTTTTATAGGCATATAAATAGAAATGAGAAAGCAACAGAAGGGCAAGTTTTACCCTCATAAAATAAGAAGTGCAAGGAGTCATCTGGAGACTCGAAAAATCCAATAGATCTGCATACCCTGACCCTTTTTTTTATATCTTGCATGCGCAGAGAAACGAAATAGAGTATTCGATATATAAACATAAGAAATACTACTTTTTTTCTAGAAGGCAAGAAAACCCTAGAAAGTTGCAGAGAGTAGGAAAAGAGAGAGTGTTACCTGGTCAAGTTTTGGTGAAAGGCAGAGCAGAAATCATTCTTTTGTGTAAAAGGGGATTTTAATTCCTAGGGTTTGTTTAGATTAAATCCGGCCCCTACACGTGGGTTATCAATTGGTGCTTTCATTGATTTTTTTTTCTTTCTTCCATAGCCATGGCTAATGGAACTAGAGGAATTGCTCGCTTGCAAGAGGATTTGCAATAACATGAAAGTAAGATTTCTTCATTAGAATAAAAAACTGATAGATTGTTGTTTGATATGTCTCAAGTACTACAATTTGTTAAATTGCAAAAGGAGAATCAGGCTACTCACAATACTAATAGCAGTTCATCATTTTCTTCATGTAACAATGATGATCATCAGTTTCCCTATATAAGGAATATCAAGTTGGAACTTCCAAAATTTTCAGGCTCTAATCCTCTTTCATGGACATTTCAAGCCAATCAATTTTTTTATTTTCATCATGTTCTTGAATCCAAATGATTAAAATTGACTTCTTTCGCAATGGAAAAGGAAGCTTTAGATTGTTATAAATGGTTGTATAGAAATGGTTTATTATCTACAAGGCCTGCTTTTATAAAAGCCTTAGAGACTTGATTTGGTCCCTCATTGTTTGATGATTATAGGGAAAACTATCAAAGCTGGTTCAAATTGGTTTTGTTATTGAATACCAACATGCTTTTGAATCTCTTTCTAATCATGTGAATGGCCTTTTCGAAGATTTTCTTTAGAGTTTCTTTATTTTGGGTCTTAAACCCTTATTGCAACAATAGGTTTTAGTCTGTCAACCTACTTCTCTTTTGCATGCTATTAGTCTAGCCAAATTACATGAATCTAAATTTCAACAATTTCACACTCTCAAACAGCCTATTCCTTCTTTTCAACACTCTTCTTATAAATCCATAATTTAATCTTCTTATACACCTCCTTCTTCTATGTTTTCCAAACCTAAACCCCCTATATCTACTGCCTCATTATCTTCTTCTACTATTCCCAAAAAGCATTTACCTTTTAAAAAGCTTACACCTACAGAAATGGCAATTAAAGGAGAAAAAGGTTTGTGTTTCAATTGTGATGAGAAATTTAATAAAGGCCATATTTGTAAAGTGAAGTTTTTTATGATAATTAAACCTGATGATGAATCAAATTATGAGATTCCTTCTTTGTCTGACTTAAGAGATCGTTCAGATGATTTAAATGCTATTGAAATTAGCTATCATGCTCTTTCTAGAATACATGCTCCTAAAACCTTGAAATTGATTGGTAAAGTGCTTGGTAAGGAAGTGTCTATTCTAGTAGACTCACGGAGTACTCACAATTTTATCTAAGAACATGTGGCTAAACTCTTACGTTTGCCCATTCTTGCTTCTCATTCTTTTCAAGTCATGACTGGTAATGGTAACTATCTTACTTGTTCTAGTCTTTGTCAAAGTGTGCCTCTTATTTTACATGACAGTAAATTTTTGGTAGACTTTTATGTTCTTCCTATTTAAGGGATGAATATCATTCTTGGCATTCAATGGCTGACTACCTTAGGCCCTATTACTGTGGATTATTCCACACTTATAATGCAGTTTATGTTGAATGGCCAACACATTCTCCTTTAAGGCAATTCAATTATTGGACCCAAATAGATTACTCCACATCAGTTTCATAAATTGATGAAATCTGATAATGTAGCTTGTTTCTTTAGTCTTGTGGCCCAGAGGGAGAATATTAGTTATGATACCACCAACAATAGTGCTATAGAAGCACTTTTGGGCAAATTTCATAAAATTTTTGAGTCTCGTTCGTCATTGCCACCTTTAAGGGATGTGCAGCATCATATTCATTTGCAAAATGAGTCTTATGCTATTAATCTCAGGCCTTATCGCTACCCCTATTTTCAAAAAGTAGAGATTGAGAAATTGGTGCAAGAAATGTTGGATTCTAGAGTCATTCGCCTCAGTACCAGTCCATTTTCTTCCCCAGTCCTTTTGGTGAAGAAAAAAGATGGTTCTTGGCGTTTTTATGTGGATTATAGAGCTTTAAATCAAGCCACTGTGCTAGATAAGTTTCCTACCCCTACTATTGATGAATTACATGAAGCACATATTTTTTCTAAGCTAGATTTACGTGCAGGCTATCATCAGATTCGTATGTCTCTTAACAATGTTCATAAAAACGGCTTTTTGCATCAATGAAGGCCATTATGAATTTTTGGTAATGCCTTTTAGGCTTACTAATGCACCTTCTACTTTTCAAGCTATTATGAACTCTATTTTTCGACCTCATATCAGAAAATTTGTCATTGTTTTTTAAAGACATTTTGGTTTATAGTGTGTGTATGGAGGATCATCTTTCACATTTGACATAAGTTTTTACTTGTTTGGAGGAACATCAGTTTTATGTGAAACAATCTAAATGTTCCTTTGCTTAGTCTAAAATTGATTATCTTGGCCATGTCGTATCTGCTGAAGGGATTACTCTTGACCCAAGTAAAGTGGAAGCCATAAAAGATTGGCCTACACCCACGACTCCTAAACAATTAAGAGGATTTTTGGGACTTACAGACTATTATCACTACAAGAATTTTTATGTATGGCCACGTTTGCATATTTTGCAAACGTTGCCCTTTTATTATCATTTTAGTCATGTTTATTAAACGTTAACTTAAATATGAAATTGGTGACGTTTATAAAAAAATTTAGATTTTATGATCTTATTAATTGATTTGTAACTTTTTTATTTATTTGTAGACGTGGCTAATTGATAAGCACAATTTATTGTTGGGTTGTGGAGCCTGAATACTGTACACCTTTGCCACGAGCACGGCGATCCCCCTGCTTTTTAGGGTTCGGGGGCAACGCCCCCGATAAAAATTGTTAGTAAGGGTAAGGTACTTAATTGGTATATATATATATATTTCAGGTCAATTTTGAACACAATTGTAATATAAGGAAGGAATATGTGGAGAATCCAATCAAAATTCAAGCAAAGCAGCAAGGAGCACAAAAGGAGTCTAGATGTACGGCCGTGCAACTATCAAAATGAGGAAAATACATGGCAGTGTCTGGTACGGGGTCTTGTACGCCCGTGCAATAAGTGATTTTGAAGCAAAATGAAGGGGATTCAACTTGTACGCCCGTACATGAAGTGATGAAGAAGGGAAATGAACGAGATTTACGATTGCACGCCCGTACACGTATGGAGAATGATTCCAGTATTTAGCACTCCCTTTAGTACGCCCGTACATGAAGTGATGAAGAAGGGAAATGAATGAGATTTATGATTGCACGCCCGTACACGCTTGGAGAATGATTCCAGTATTTAGCACTCCCATTAGTACGCCCGTACATGAAGTGATGAAGAAGGGAAATGAAGGAGATTTATGATTGCACGCCCGTACACGTTTGGAGAATGATTCCAGTATTTAGCACTCCCTTTAGTACGCCCGTACTAGCCTTCCTTTTTTTTTTTTTAACGTTCTATTTTCACTGTTTAAAAAACTAAGAAATATAATACTTGAATCCCGCCACAATTTTTAGTCACCTGCAAGCATATCAAATCAACATCAAATAGAAGGACTATTCATTTTCTTCTCACTAAGAAAAACCAAAACCCTCTCAAGTCTCACGATCCTTCTTTGTGGATATCCAGGTACCTCAGTCTCTCTCTCTCTCTCTCTTCCTCCTTCCCTCGTCCTCACTCCTTTTCCCTGTTTGTTTCTTTTACTTTTTCACTAACACATTGTGTACATTTCCTTCTCTCAAGCGAAAGGCTCACAATCCCAACCGTGTTTGTCTTGGCTGTTCTTGTACGTTTATCTCTCTCTCTCTCTCTCTCTCTCTGTTATTGTCTCTTTGTCTTTGGCTTTTTCACTAACACAATGGTTGTACGTTTCCTTCTGTCCAAGAAAGACACTCCGTTCTAGCATTATCGTGCATGCAACACATGGTCATGACCTTCTCCAAGCAATAACGTTCTCACAACATTCTTTCCCTGTCAGGTAACTATTCTGGTATGTTTCAGTCTTTCTTTTGTTGCTCGCTCTTACTCGTTGTCTCTCTGTCTCTCACTCTTTTACTGTGTTTGTGTGTGGCGTAAGCTCGTTGTCTCTCGCTCTTGTGGCATAATCTTCTTTCTAGGATGAAAACAATGATGCAATGTTATTGGGTAATGAGTTGTTCTGTCTCACTCATTCACTATGTTTGTGTGTAGCATAATCTTGTTTGTAGAATGAAAACAATGGTTTAGTGTATTCCTGACTTTGTGTTCCAATGAGTTGGCATTTATCTTGATGCTTGTTACAATAACCTCTACTTCTACCTTTACCAATTATGTTGCTTGTAAGTGGCAAGTTGGCAACAATTATGCTTAATAGCTCTGTACCAATCTGTAGGGGCTAATATTAAATATCAGTCTCACTTCCATTATTGCAAACTTTGTCCTATTTGTTTATTTTTTATAATCTAACTTGTCAGCAATCTGATGTCTGATCAATGTGGTTAATGTAGGCATGATTTAGAAGTGAATGGTGTGTTATTGGCTAATGAACTTTGATCGTTAAAAGATTTAGAAATTCTACCTCTTTGATTGACTAGTATAATGGATAGGTCTAAGTGATTAATTAGAATGAAGAAATTATGGGTTTATCCTTGATTAAATTCTCAGAGTCTTTGTAATATTAGGCTGTCAGTGTGTCCTATTGCTTTTTATGACCATACTTTTTTGTATAAAAATTGAGGGTAAGAAGAAGATAATATGGTAAATGATAAAAAAGACCGTTAGAAAGAGAATAGGATGATTTGTTACTATGAGGTAAGTAATCTATTTATTCAGGACTCATAAAGTAAATGTTTTTTTGAATATTATATCAAATTTTGACTGTTCTTGAAGAAGCACTATTATGCTTTTACTGAGGTTTAAGAGGTTAAATCCTGTTGCACTTATATGTTATCACTCTCTGGTGCTGAATTTTGTTATCAAGTATGTAACAAATACTAAACTTAACCTCAAAGTGGGGTGTAGTATGTGCCCTGATTGTTTCCCCATTTTTCTAGAATGTTTGGAATAATGGATTCTCAATGGAGTAAGTGACTTATGTTCTTATAATTATGCTCCATAACAAGAAAAAGGTTGGCTAAGTGTTGTACTTAAGGTAAACTTTGTTCACTACTATATATAGTCTGGCGATACATTGTCGTTGAACTGTCTGTGCTGATGGGATATTTTTACCTTACAATATCATTGAAGTGTGTACTATGAGAAGAAAGCTTTTGCCTTTCGTAAAATAAACAAATGGGCTGTTTTTTCTTAACAATTAAGGTTTCCTATCATGGCAAAAAAAATAATAATAACGTTTCCTATTACTACCAATTTTCATGAGGGAGAATTAATATTGGCATAAAATTGAGACAATGACTCCATAATGAGTATGCCAATTCGATTATGAAAGGGTAGGTGTACATAATCAAGTATTTTAATGTATGAAGTGTTGCTTGACATTAAATCAATGTTTATAATAGTATGAGATGTTAATTTGATAATTGAATGAAGAAATAATCAGTGCTTAACTTATAGGCGATGCTAATGTAAGATAGATGAATTATAAACAAATATAATAAGATTAACTAAATTACAAAGAAAAGGGAAAGAAAGAGATATCATCATTTATGCAACTATAAATTTCAAGTGTCATTGATAATAACAAGCATATTGCAATAAAGTAATATCATTAAACAATGCGTATAAAGGATTATTAGAATAAAAATAAACATAAGGATTAAAAAAATTATATTTTGCCATGTGATTACAAAATTTCCATACTTTGAATAGTGTAAAGTAATGTTTACTAAGATTCCTAAAATGTTTTCTAAGATTGAGGGTAGAGGAAATAACATTAGGACCAATGTGGTGAACATGCTGCTATTAATGGTGATCAATATGATGATGTGATATGATATGTGTTTACTAATTTTGTGATTATGTCATATGAGATGTATTAACTAGTTCAATTGGATCTTACACTTTTATTTTCTTCCAATTATGTCAGAAAAAATGGACAAGAGTTGGATGAATTATGACATTGAAAGTGAAGAGTACGAAAGAGGTGTTGACTTTTTTGTTGCATACTTACGCTTAAAGTATGGTGTGCACGCAAGTTTAAGTTGTCCATGTAGGAAATGTTTAAATGACATTTCACAAACAGTGAATGTGATTAGAGCACACTTGCTTGTAGATGGGATAGATGTAAACTACCAGTGTTGGATATATCATGGTGAGGAGCCAACTATTGAGTTGCCTACTAGACATCGAGGTCGAATTCGTCACAGAGAATGTGACATGAGACCCATTATGGAGGAGAACAATGGGACAGGTGGTAATGATACCGATGGGCTCCACGAGATGCTTGAAGACTTAGGGGCATTTGTTGACAATCAGGATGAAAGCTCAACCCCTGATGATGGCTTCGACATTCCAGTCGACTATTTAGATGGGTTAAGAGCTGACTCACACCAAGAGCTTTATCCAGGGTGTAAGATTTCTAAATTCTCATTTATAGTGAAGCTTCTTCACTTAAAGGTATACAATAAGTGGAGCAACAAGTCTTTCGACATGTTGCTACAACTTTTACGTGATGTTATACCTAATGGAGAGTCTCTTCCGAAGTCTTACTATTACGCAAACAAATACTTGAGAGGGTTGGGCATGGGTTGCCATAATATTCATGCATGTAAATATGACTGTTGTCTATTTTGGGGTGATAACAAGAATCTTACACATTGTCCCACTTGTGGTACATCCAGATATAAAGTGTCCACTGGTTCTAAAATGCCTATTCCTCATAAGGTTTTGCGATACTTTCCTGTGAAACCAAGGTTACAACGCCTTTTCATGAATCCTAGAAATGCTCAAAAAATGCGTTGGCATAAAGAAGAACACAAGAGACAAGAAAACCTTATGGGTCATCCAGCAGATGGGTTGTCATGGGTAAAGTTTGATAATGAACATCCAGAATTTGCAAAGGATTGTCGTAATGTGAGATTAGGGCTTGCTAGTGATGGATTCAATCCTTTTGGTAATATGAGCCAATCATATAGCATGTGGCCCGTGTTGCTTCTCACATATAATTTACCTCCTTGGATGTGCATGAAGAGAGAATATATGATGATGACACTATTAATCCCAGGGCCTAAAGCACCTGGGAAAGAGATCGACATCTATATGCAACCTTTAATTGATGAGTTGAAGGATCTATGGAATAATGGGTTGTGGACTTATGATGCATACTCAAAGTCTTCATTCAAGATGCATGCCGCATTATTGTGGACCATTAATGACTTTCCAGCATATGGGAATTTGTCTGGATGGAGCACAAAGGGATACAGTGCTTGCCCTGTATGTGAAGATCAAACACCATCGATAAGGCTTAATAACAAGATTGGGTATGTTGGGCATAGAATGTGGTTACCAATTGATCATAGGTGGAGACGTAGCTACAAGTTTGATGGAATGCATGATACTCGTGAGGCTCCTGATCTATATTCTGGTGAAGATATTCTCCACCAGTTACAATCAGTAGTAGACATAGGAATGGGAAAGCATCCGAGGAAAGCTAGAAGAGTCCATAATGTTGGTCCATTCAATTGGACTAAAAAGTCGATATTCTTCCAGTTGCCATATTGGTCAAAGTTAATAATTAGACATAATTTGGATGTGATGCATATTGAGAAGAATATCTGTGAGAATGTTGTTAACACAGTGCTTAGGACTGAGGGAAAAACAAAAGATACTTATAAAGCTAGACTTGATCTAGAGGAACTTGGTATACGAAAGGAGCTACATTTAGTAAAACGGGCTGATGGCAAATACTTGATGCCATGTGCAAGCTATACATTAAGTACGAGTGAGAGAAGATTGTTTTGTCAATTCCTAAGGAATGTTAGATTACCTGATGGCTATGCGTCACACATAGGTAGGTGTGTGGACAACTTAAACTCAAAGCTTTCAGGTATGAAGAGTCATGATTGCCATGTTTTACTTCAGAGGCTATTACCTGTGGGCATTCGTGGCTTATTGCCAAGGGAGGTCACCCTCGCCATAGCTGAGCTTGGGAACTTTTTTGAGAGGTTGTGTCGACGCATTTTGAATGTTGAAGATATACGAAAGATGCAAAGTGACATTGTCACTATTTTGTGCAAGTTGGAGTTGATCTTTCCCCCTGCATTCTTTGATGTAATGGTACATCTAGCTATCCACTTACCTCAAGAGGCATTAATGGCTGGACCTGTTGCATATCGTTGGATGTATCCTATTGAAAGGTATAATGTACAGTCAAAAGTTACCACTTTTTAAGTTGTTATCCATGTTTTTCTCATGTACTATTAATCATTATTTGTAGGTACTTAGGCTCCTTAAAACAATTCGTTAGAAATAGAGCTTCTCCAGAAGGCTCCATTGCAGAAGCTTATGTTGTTCATGAGTGCTTGACTTGGTGTTCACTTCACTTAGAAGGCATTGAGACAACATTTAACCGTCCAGACAGGAATTTTGATTCCTTAGAGGATAGTGGCTTGGATGTCTTCACGAATAAAGTTGGTTTAATTTCACCACCCACATATGTGGTATTGTCAAGCGAGGAGGTTGATATTGCAAAATGGTACATTATTAACAATTGCCAAGAGATTCAACCTTACCTAGAGTAAGTTGAAAGTTACACAAAATAATATGTAAGCTAATGGTACAATGACATATAAAGTTACTAAGTAAAGACAAACATGTGCTACAGTGAGCATAAAGATGTTTTACGTGCACAATATGGGGATAACATAGATGGGCATCACAAAAAAGACTTTGGTGAATGGTTTATGAATAAGGTAAATACAAGAAAGAGCTTTGTATAGAATTACATTTTTTTTTATTTTGGTAAATAGAAGGGTTTTTAACTAGCTTGCATTGACATGGTATTTTGTTTAACATTTTTGCAGATGAGTGTATTGCATGATAGTTGTGACCCGATCATTAGTGCATTATATGCATTATCAATAGGACCTGATTCATGTTTCAAAAGGTACAACAAATTGATATATAATGGTGTGCGCTTTCACACATCAGAGTTTGATAGCAGGAAGAAGACTCAAAATAGTGGAGTGCTGGTAGAAGTAGACCAAGGAGATGAGAAAGTAGAATTTTATGGGATGTTAACAGATATATATGAGTTTAGCTATGTTAGGAACAAAAGAGTATTCCTATTTAAATGTAAGTGGTGGGACACTAATGAGAGGCATCGCAATGTGCGGGTGGATGACAACTTTAAATCTATTAAGGTTACTCGTACATGGTATGAAAATGATCCATATGTGTTGGCATCACAAGCTAAGCAAATATTTTACCTAGATGACATGAAATTTGGACTTGATTGGCGAGTGGTGCAACAATTCGAGCATCGCCACATCTATAACATTGACTCACTTGTAGGTGATGCAAATTTGTTCACAGATGTTGAAGCTTTATTAGTGGATGAGAGCTTAGAGGAACAATTAACAACAAATGAGGACAGAGGAAATGAGCATAATCCAGTAGCTGATTGTGATATCGAAGTGTCATTGAGAACTGATGTATGTGGTGAGACCGTTGATGGAGAGGCTGTAGAAACAATGATTGAAGCATCTCCATGTGAAGAGCATGATGGTAGTATTGAATGTAATGAAGATGAGGATACAGATGAGGATGAAGAGGATGGGTTGGATGATGCACTCATGGACTATGATATTAGTGATGACAATAGTATGATTGTCCAATTTTTATTCATTTTATCCTTTTTTAATTTAACTATAATGTCTATGATATTTTTGTTTATTGTCCATGCATGATGATTGAAAGGTAGAATCTTTTTCATTCTTTCTATTTATATGCACTTAATTTCAATCTATTTATGCATGTTGACATCTATTTATTGAGCCTTTGTCCTATCCAATTGTAGGATTATAATGGCTAGGGGACGAAGGAGTCTACAAAGGCGGGGAGGAAGGGCTAAACGAGACACCCGATTACCAATTAATGATGAATCGGATTCTCAGAATTTGGAGGAGGAACAACAATCACCGCAAGGCAACAATTCACCTAATCCTTCTCATCGAACAAGTTAAGTTTCCATCATTTTTTTTTTTTACTTAGAAGCTTTGTAAATATATATAGTTGTTGTGCAACTAATGAAATCACATTTTTCTGGTTCATCTTCTAGCAAATGAACAAGGACAAAATCCTATCATCAACAACTCCCTAGTAGATGCATCCTTACAAGGCAGCCATTCATCTAGTCCTCCCTCTCGCTTAGGTAACTTTAATGTAAAATATTACTTTCCGGTTAATTTATTAGTATAGTAGGTGGGTTTATATTCTCCTTTGCTTACTCTTTGATATTTCTGTTTTCGTTGTTCTATCACATTAGCTTATTCTTTATCAATTAAAGTGATTGTGCTATTTTAATTTTGTAATTTTATCATTATATGCCTTGCATGAAACTAGTAAAATTAACTGTCATTGTGAAGTTGTAAGTGCTCTGGTGAAACATGTTTTTGGTTGGTACTACAGGAAATGGAGAAGGACAGAATCATGTCATCAATAACCAAGTAGATGCATCCTTGAATGGAAACCCTTCATGTAATCCTTCACCTACCTCAGGTAATTTTTATGTGAGTTTTAACTTCTAGTTAATTTGAAGGTGTAATAGTTAGGTCTATGGTTATAGTTTCATGACCTGCTAGCTTCATGAGAGTCTCATATATATGTAGGAACTGACAGCCCGATCCTCACAACACGTAAGAGAAGTGTATACCGAGGAAAAGCACTTGAAAAGGAAAACAATAGAAGAAAGGGCAAGATGGTTATTGAGTTTACCTATTCTGGTGGACGTCCACTAACAGCAGACCAATCATCAAAGTTAGCCTCTGAAATGGGGAAGGCTTGTAGGGACTTACTTCCTCTTTGTATCGATGACTGGAGAAAATTCCCTCATGCAGAAAAACAACGGGCTTGGGAGAGAGTAAAGGTATATTTGAAGTGAATTTGCAATTTTTTTTCTTGTTTTGTTTCAAATTATTCAAGCTGGTTTCTGTTTTTTTTTTTTATAGCCAAATAAGCTTCAGTCAATATATAGATGATAAATTGAAAAGATCAATTCCATAATAAAGGAAATTGATAATTATAGTGCTAGTGCCACTTTTTTACTCCAAAAACAACAAAAGCCACTCTATTCTCACTCCACATAACACTTTGAAGTAGGTTTTTTAATCTCTCCCCAAAATGATAGAGATCTCTAAAAAAAAAAATTACAAATCCTTATTCCTCTCTTTATAATTTATTTGCTGCTAGTGTTCAAGTCCATAAAATGAAAGCTATATGATCTTAGGAGCATTAGAATTTAGACACAATAAAATAGCATGTAACATAGTTTGCATGTGATAACTCTATTGAGGACATTAGCACTATGAAAGTAAAGCAAATATTCAAGACACAATGCAGGAGGGCTTATAGTTGATTGAATGCACATTATAAAATCATGACTTAACTCTAATAAGTGTGGTCTCAACTTGATTCATCACTAATGACCTCTCGTAATTGCTGCTTGTACTCTAGTCTATACTATTCCTCTTTGTTTGCAACAAAGTGTGCACTATTCGTTTTAATTTGTATGTATTCCTTAACAACAACCATCATATGTTTTAAGATGATATAATTAAAGTGCACACATTCATCTTAAGGTTCTAGATTTTCCCTAATTCCCATTTTGATCCAATTATTTCTCATATGGCACTATCTGTGGTGGTATTGTGTTTCAAGAACATGATATTAAATAAATTGAGATACTGTATTAGAATTTATGGTTCTTAATGTTTTTCCATAACTGATTTGCCTTTGTGACAAACAGATTCTAATTTAAATCCATTGTGTCAATTTTTTCACATGCTCTTTTCTAATATGGTTAAATTATTTTTAATAAAAGCTGGATTACATCCTTAGGGGTAAAAAATGGAATGTTTGACTTCTACTTCAGCATGTCTATCCTGTTTTCCTTCAGCAAATAAAGTGAGGAAGTTGCTAAGTTTATGGCCTTAGATATGTTGATATCTAACACACTTTGGAATTACTGTATGATTAGTTGTTTCCCATCCACGTAGTGTGATAACCCATCTTGATTCATGTTTAGAAGGTCCAGCAAGATGTATAACTGTCCAGCAAAACATTTAGGGGAGAAAAAAATTGTTGCAATTAACTATCACATTAGGAGAATGTATTGCTTATCCTTGGAAGGTAAGAAATGGAAAAGCTAAGGAGAGAAGTGTGAGTTTCTTTCTTCCCACATGTTGAAGTTATAATTCGAGTAGTTGATCTCTTTAATTTCTGACATTGTTCCTTTGTAAAAGCTACTACAAGAGACTTCTATACTTGTTTTCTTAAATTTCTAGAGCTATTCTATTCCTGTTGCTATTGTTGCTACTTTTTTAATTGATGGATTTGATCCTTTTTATGTGAAAAAAAAAACATTCTCTTCATCTATAGTGATATGTTTGATGTAGAATCGGTTGAATATTGATGACATCATAAAAGATCCTGAAAAGTTCCGAGCTGCTGATAAATGGATGGGCAATCTCCATAGAAACCATCGATGTAAAACTAAAAATAAGTGGAACAAGGTTGGTGATGTTGCTAGACCCAAAGGTTCAAGTGATGATGATTGGAAAAAGGTTACTGAAAGATGGACTAGGGAGATTGAACAAGAGCGATCAATATCACAATCGAATGAACCGTCTGCAAAGGTGAATTATAAATCATTTATGCACTTATAAATTTGTTTATACTATCATATGTTTGCTGATTTTTTCATTTATAGAAGACAAGGTCAATGATTGGGAGAAATGCACGCAACAATGTCAAATATCTACATAGGGCTGGCTCTAGATCATTTGAGAGTAGGAGAAATGAGCAAGTGGGTATTTATTAATGTTTTTTCTATGCTTATATTATTGATTAATGCTTTAACATTTTCCATACATATCTAAATGTGTAGATTAATCAAAATAACCAACCATTTAATGCCATTGAGTTCTTTAAGCAAACTCGATATAGTGTTCCAAGGCCTGATGGCACAGGAGGTTGGGTATCTCAACAAGCTGCAGAGGATTATGTAAGTTTATTGGATGTGTAAAATTTTAGACTTATTTTAAAGTAATGTGTTATACATAATGTATGTCTTTATTGTTTGTAATTCAGGATAACATGGTGAAGATGTATGAAGAATCTCAATCTTCAGATAGTCCATTGACTTCGCAGGAGGTTGTTGATAGGTTTATGAATGCGGTTTCAAGGTCAGACTATCATCCTGGAAGAGGGTATGGACCACCACCAATTGGGAAATCAGCACGACGACGAACTTCTATGGAAGAGTTGAGAGCTGCCTTAGAAGAAACAAAAGCAAAGCTTCAGGAGGAAAGAACCCTACGCGAGGAACAATCTGAACAGGTAATTATTGTCACTTCTATGTTATTGATGGTTCACTAGATATTAGATAAAATATACACCTGCTATAACTGGTTGGAGTGTTGATTGTTGTTATTGATCTGGTTGTTGAGGATATTATTCTTGTTGGCTGTTTTTTAACTATGATTTGGTTAGCTATGTTTTTGGAAATTGTTGGTTGTTCCTTAACTTCATCTAGTTGTACTCTTTCAAATGCATAAATAATTTAAGGATGGGATCATTTATAGGTTGATAGTGTGGTATGTGGATAGCATGCTTGTAGTAAGGTAGAAAAGAAATAATAGTGTTTTCACTTAAGTGAAAAAAAAATTATGTAAAAGCTGCTTAAAAAATTTCTCAATGTTCTTACAAGATGTGTCTATGTGTTCTAGTTGTTGGATTTGAAAATATGGTCACTAACATATTCAAATAACATTAAGGAATTGGTTTCATAAGGTTTCAACAGCAATTATTTAAGATTTTTTGCAAAGAAAAACTCACTTTGTCACGCAATATTGAAAAGTTCATTCTTCCTTTCCATGTGACAAGCTTCGTTTTGCACTTTTTTAGTTTTTCATAAAAATCTAAAATGAGTATTTACTTTGGAAGATATATTGGATTTGCAATTGGAAGATATTATGCTAAATGTCTCAGTTTTGTTCTCTTTGGTTTATGTCTATCTAAATTCTAAGTGATATTCAATCTGTTCGAGCTAGTAAATTTTAAGAAACAACGGATGCATCATGGAGGCATTGCATATATTCTCAGCATGTTTTACCTTTGTTCTCTTTTCCTACATGAATAAAGTATAGAAATCTTCCTTATTTCACTTTGTTTAGTCTCTTTTACGGGATTGGGAAAATGTTGGCTTTTAATATTTGGGATACCTTACAAGATCTTGCAAAAGAATTTCTTCAGAAGATTAGATCATGATATTTGTACAAAAAAAATGTTATGAATTGCATTTAAAGCTGAATGTAACTTTCATATCTATGTAAAGTTCTTAAATGATAAATTTGATAGATGTTCTTATTCAAAACTAAATATAAGTTTAATTGTCCTTTGCATATTGGTATGTATGTTTTGCAGCTAGCCAAAATTACTGAACTGGTACAACAACTTTGCTCCAGCTATCCTAGTACTTCAAGTAAGTTATTTCATTAAGCTTTGACATTACTCACTCTCTTTCTTTCATTAATAGTTCAACAGTAAGTATATTTATGTGTGCTTTATTACTTAACATTTTGTTTTACAGAAAATCCAAGTGGACGGGATCGATCTCTGAGGCCATCTGATAATGAAGATAGTGGTGGAAGTGAGGATGAAAGTGGAGAAAGTGAGGATGATAATTGAGATAGATAATAATTTTTTGGAAATTCCTATGATGGAATATGATCATCTCTTTTAGCATGTTTGAATTGATGCTTTTAACAACTTATGTGTAGGTTTGTTTTGAGGAGGTGGGTAGGGGTTTTCTAACCCTTTTTTTTGAAATATACCTCCAATTGAATAGGATTATGTTTTTGTACATGTCTAAACTAACTCTCAAGAATCTTTTGTCTTGCTTGATGTTTGAACTTATTATATGAGTATTTTGGTTTCACTTTGCACAAGTGTGCAAAGTGATTGATGTATGTTGGAAAAGTTTATGTTTGTTTATCGTAATAGGGTTATGGGTTATACACATTACACAGGTGCAATGAGCTTCTACATAAATCTTAGGTTACCCCAACCAATTCGAGCCGCCGTATATTTACAGGAAAAGGTGTCTTTAAACACCACTTATGTATTTTGCTAAACAGGTGCAATGAGCTAGGTATATATAATGTTCATTTGTATATTAGCCACACAAATAATATGGCTTATCGTATAACATATGCCTATGTTTCAATGCCACGTTTCATAATGTAATTCTTGCGCTAAATTACATTGGCCACGTTTTCTTATTTAACGTCGCAAAATCAACATAACAAACAATTCCATGCATGAAAAGTTTGTATATTAGCCACACGAAAATGTGGCCTATCATGTCACATATGGCCACGTTTCAATGCCACGTTTTAGAGTACAATTTATACGTTAAATTACCTTGGCGACGTTTTCTTACTTAATGTCACCAAATCCATTTCAAAACAATCCCAAATAAAAAACGCGGGAACAAATTTTGCATATTGGCCACACAGCAAAAGTCGCCTATCATATAACTTATGGCCACGTTTAAAAATTAAACATGGCGAAGATAATTTAGCGCGAAAATTACCTTGGCGACGTTTTCTTACTTTATGTCACCAAATCCATTTCATAACAATCCCAACTATAAAAGGCGGGAACAAAATTTGCATATTGGCCACACAACAAAAGTCGCCAATCATATAACTTATGGCCACGTTTTTATGTTGCCTTTCATTATGCAATTTTGGCGCTGAATTATCTTCGCCATGTTTAATTTTTAAACGTGGCCAAATTAATCGGCAACACAGATTGGGCTACGTTTATTAGCCACATTTATTAAACGTTGCAAAATTGATTTTGCCACGTTTTTTACTCAATTTGCAACGGTAATTTGACGTGGCTAAAGCTCAAAATTCTTGTAGTGTATAGACGTTTTGTTTGTCATTATGCCAGCATTATAGCTCCTCTTACAAATTTATTTTAGAAAGAAGTTTTTTTGTGGGATGACAGTGCTACTGTTGCTTTTATCAAACTTAAGGATGCTTTGATGTCTACCCTAGTTTTAGCTCTTCTTGATTTTACTCAAACATTTGTTATTGAGTCTGATACATCAGGTGCAGGATACATCAGAATTCTCATCCTATAGCCTTTTTTAGTAAAAAATTTCCTTTGCGACTTTACAAGACTGTAGCTTATGTGCGAGTCTTAAAACAGAGTTTCAAGATAATAAGGAACGGAAAAAATGGATGGCTGATTATGAGTAGGGAGTCTCTTTGCAGTGGCCACTTACAATTAAAGATAGGTTACTTTTTCTTGGAGATAAGATTTTTATGCCTCCTCAATGAATCTTTTTTTGGAAGAGTATGAGAAAGGATGTGGATGACTTTGTGAAGAGTTTCCATGTTTGTCAACAGATCAAATAATTGACAACAAGCACAACAGGTTTACTTCAACCTTTATCTATTCCTTAACAAGTTTTTGAGGATTTGTCTATGGATTTCATTACTGGGCTTTCCAGTATCGAAGGGATATTCGGTGATTTTGGTAGTAGTTAATCATTTATCCAAGTATTGTCATTTGAGTCATCTTACGGCATCTTACTCAGCTACATTAGTAGCTTTGTTGTTTGTGGATATTCTGATTAAATTTCATGGATTTGCTAAATCCATTGTTTTTTATAGGGATAAGGTATTCATGAGTCATTTTTTGACTGAGTTATTCATATTGAGTGGGACAACATTGAAGATGAGTTCAGCTTATCACCCTCAACCTGATGAACAGACTGAGGTCATGAATCGATGTTTGGAACAATACTTAAGAGCATATGTCATGGATTCTCCTACGTTATGGGCTAAGTTTTTGCCATGGCCTGAGTATTGTTTTAATACTAGTTATCACATGAGTGTCGACATGGCACCTTTTCAGGCATTATATGGTAGAATTCCACCTATTATTTCCAATTATGTGCATGACCAATCTTCTTTAGAAGCCGTTGACCATAAACTTGTGTCTAGTGATGTTATTTTGAAGACTTTGAAAGCTAATTTAGCTCAGGATCAACTTCAAATGAAGCATTTAGCTGATAGTCAAAGAGTTGATAAATGTTTTGAAGCTAGGGATTTGGTGTACGTGAAGCTGCAACCATATCAGCAAACTTCTTTAGCCAATAGGCTTTCTTACAAGCGTTCACAACGTTACTTTGGGCCTTTTAAAATAGTAAGGAAGGTAGGGAATGTGGCATATCTTTTGGAATTACCCGAATATTCGAAAATTCATTCAGTTTTCCATGTTTCATTGTTGAAAAAGGCATATGGAGACTCTATTGAGACAGTACCACTTCCTCAAGATTCTTTTAAGAATCATCCAATTTTAAGATCTTTGGCTATTTTGGATACGAGGGTTTTGGTGAGATAGGGAACTAATATCCCCCAACTTTTGGTCCAGTGGGAATCTATTCTTACGAAAGATGCCTCTTGGATAGATCTCTCAAATTTCAAACAAGATTACCTACTTATCACCTTGAGGACAAGGTGCTTTTTCCAACACTGGAGGAACATGCTATGAATGCTAATAGGAGACAGTGAAGGAGACCACATTATTTAGCTGATTATGTTAATTAAACATAGACTAGCTTAAAATAGGAACAATTCATCTTACAAGTATAGCTGTAATAATTAGAATACAATTCTTGTTCCAAGTAAAACAAAATATCTGTAACTGCTTGAGTTTTATGGGCATATAAATAGAAATGAGAAAGCAACGGAAGGGCAAGTTTTACCCTCAAAAAATAACAAATGCAAGGAGTCATCTGGAGACTCAAAAATCCAGCAAATCTATAAACCCTGACCTTTTCTTTTATATCTTGCATGCATAGAGAAACAAAACAGAGAATTAGACATATAAACATAAGAAATACAGATTGTTAAACACTTAAGCAACCAGATCTATTTTTTTTTTCTCTTTCTTGAAAAGCTAATTGATTTCTGGAGAGCATGAAAACCCTAGAAAGTTGCAGAAAGCAGGAAAAAGAGAGAGAGTTACCTGGTCGAGTTTTGGTGAGAGGCAGAGCAGGAGTCATTCTTTTGTGTAAAAAGGGATTTTAATTCCTAGGGTTTGTTTGGATTAAATCCATCGCTACACGCTGTTATCATGTTCCTGTCCAAGGAAATAGTGAATTTTCACCAAAAGAAAGATAACTAGATTTAATAAATTGTGTCTTAAAGTTTGGTCAATCTTAAATCGTTAAATCTTACCAACTCTCAAGCATTGGAATCATAATTAAGGTTGTTGATGGTCATATTTTAATATGGCACTGGAGTCTTAAATTACACTTGAAAGATTGTTGACATACACCTGAGGGAATAGGATTATTAAAAATTTTGTGTTTTTTGTTATTTTAGTGAAAAAGGTGTTGGGGATACATAAACCCCATCACGATATATATATATATATATATATATACATTATTAACATAAAAATACAAAAATATCCTTATACTACACATTTAATATACTAACACTCCCCTCAAGATATAATCCACTCAAACTCCTTGAAGAGACTTAGTAAATAAGTTAGCAAGTTAATCTTCTAATCTCACATAGGTTGTATCAATCTTCTTATTCAACAACTTTTCACGAACAAAGTGACAATCAATCTCAATATGATTTGTTCATTCATGAAACACTAAGTTTGATCTATGTGCAGAGCGGTTTTGTTATCACATATTAGTTTCATTGGTTGTGATTGTGGAAAACCGAGTTCTTCCAACAACTATTTAAACCAAAGTAATTCACATGTTGTAAATGTCATTGCTCTATATTCAGCTTCTGCACTTGATCTTGCTACTCCAGTTTGCTTCTTACTTTTCCATGAGACAAGATTACTACTAACAAAAACACAATATCCCATGGTTAATCTTCTATCTAATGGTGAACCAGCCCAATTAGCATCTGTATATCCAATAACGTGCACATGACCATGATCTTTGTACAAAATACCTCGACTTAGAGATCCTTTAAGATAATGCATAATACAAATCATAGCATTCCAATGACTTGTGCGTGGTGAACTCATGAATTGACTCACTACACTGACTGCAAATAATATATTAGGTCGTGTTATTGTAAGATAATTAAGTTTACCAACTAACCTTCTATACCTCTCTAGGTCATATAAGACATCTCCTTCATTAGGCAAAAGCTTAACATTAGGATCCATCGGTGAATCAATTGGTTTTGCTCCAATTAAACCAATTTCAAATAGTAAGTCAAGCACATATTTCTACTAAGACAGATATATTGATGCGGACGACGAACATCAATGTATGCTGCCAATTTTGAAATGTAAGCCACCAATTGATTTATGACACCGATGTACTAGCCAGCCTACATCTTCAATTTTTTATACACGATTTTATTTATTTGTCTTTAACATTTCCTTATGCAATAGTATAAATAGGCCTTTAGGCTTATCTTTTATAATCAGAACATTTGGTATACTTTAAACTCTAACTGAAAGAAAGTTTTTCTCTTAGAAGTTGCATGTTTTGCAATTGAGTGTTTTCTAGAAATTATCAGGTGAGTTGATTTTTGTTTTTTACACTTTCATACTGCATCAGTTTGGTATCAGAGCCAAGTTAGTTCCTATGAAGATGGAAACCAACGACAACATTGATGGTGGTCACATCTTCGATAGTGTTCGGGATGTGGAAGTCTTGCAAACCAAGTCACATGTTCAAAGGGCAGTGTTGGATAGCATGGATTAGAGATTCCTACATATAGAACAGCGCTTTGATGACATGATCGATCGATCCGATGCCAACAGGAACAGGAACAGTTATGTAAGATGACCAATGGCAAAGTATGCATGAGGCAATCCGGTTGTTAGACCTATTGCTGCGAACTGTAGATTACATACATATGGAAGAGGTAATTTTGACGATTATTATGAAGGTAAGAATGAATATGGAAAGATTGATTTCAAGCAAGAGGTAAGTATTCCATATTTTAGTGAAGATCTAAGGATTGAGAATTTTATTGATTGGATTGCTGAGATTGAGCGAATCTTTGAATATATAGAGGTTCTTGAAGAGAAAAGGGTGCAATTGATGGCTTACAGATTAAAAGGCTACGCATCTGGATGGTCGGAGAGATTGCAGAAAAAGTTAAGTCGTGAACAAAAAACACCTATTAGGACATGGTTTAGTTAGAAGATATTATTGAAAGATGAATTCCATCCTCTTGATTATGAGGGGATAAATTTTCAACAACACAAGCAACTAAATGAATTGTTGTTAGCCCAATCAAAAGTAAGTTTACCTAAATTGGCTTCTCCATTAGATACCTTGGAAATAAAAAATATGAAGCAGGAAGAATTACAAGAAAACATCCATACACAAACAGATTTGCAAGATAAATCGAACCCACCTTCATACCTAATTAACATACCGAGCAATGATAACCTAAATACACCCACCATTGCCACTGAATCATATCCAGTTACTACCAACGATTAATAAAGTCATATTTTACTCAACTTTGCAATTATCAAATCATGTTTATCTATTATAGATTTTATAGATATCAAATGGAAATGGTACTTTAGTATGCCTAAATTTTTATTTTAGGTCATTAAGGACTTAGACAACAAATACAAGAAATTGGGAGAAGTTTCATGCAAATTTGGGAAAGAAGTCAAGCAAGGCCAACCATGCAAGTATTAGGATAGTTTTGGCTATGTTTCATAAATTCAATATATCTATCTCATATGAGCTCCTATTGAGATGATTTAAAATGGTACTAAAAGCTAAGAGAGAGATCTTTAATTTTCATGTTTTGAGAATTCATGAATTTGAAATGCATCAGGGCCAAAATGTGTCGTGAAGTTGCTGCTATTACAGTGATGGCATTCACGTTTTATAAAATGATAGAGTTTAGTAAATTGCAGATATCTCTCTAATATTATCTCCTTTTGAAGTGGTTAAAAATCCTATGGAAATCTAAGAGAGAGATATAAAATCTTCATGTTTTGAGGTTTTGCTAGTTATGAAAGAATGAGGGTTGACAATCATCTTGAATTCACTGTATGTGCAAAACAATAGCAAGATTTGCAGATTGACAATGTTTTAGTAAATTCAACATATTTCTCTCATCTAAGGTCCATTTGATATTATTCAAGTTCCTATTGAAAGATGAGAGAAATATCTACAACTTTCATTTTATAAGTTTTGGAAAATTCCAATTTTAGTAAAGTCAAAAATCACCATGAAATTTCTACACATCAACACTGCTTAAAGGCTGCCATCTATCTTGCTTCGGAAATAATTTTTACAATGTACATCGGCTACTAGAGATTCAAGGCTGCCAGTTTTGAAGTCGCTGTACATTCAAAAATGCTCTCAGAAATTAAATTTTGAAAAGAAGGCCAGCTAGATCCAAAAGTACACCATCGGTGTAAAGTGCCAGCGTATCTTCCCTGCAACTGTTCATATATAAACTTCTCTTGTTGTATCATTTGGTTATGAGAAACCCTAGGCACGATTTTCTTTGATATTTTTCCATAGCTCCTAGATAAATTAAGGTATAAAACACTAGAGATCTTTTCTTGTTGATTAAATAAGGATTCCACATTGGGATTAAGTGAAAAACATCATTTATGTATGGATTTTGGCATGGAATTCCTGATCAAGGTGATTTAATTCCTTTTTCTTCTGATTCATATATTAGATTTTGTTTAAAGCTTTCTCCTGTGTGATTTGATTAGGGTTTTTAGTTGTTAATCTGGGTTTTTGTATTGTGGTTTAATTGCTATTGATTCAATCCTTGTTTGTATTCGAATTGTTAATGTTAATTTACTGAGCATGTATTTTAGATGAGATATGGAATTCATGTTCGATTAGGATTGCAATTGTGAAATTATTTTCTAATAGTTTCTGTGAATATCTAATTGGGATTCGAAATCACATAAGGATATGGGTTTGAAATTCTATTAGGGTTTAGTAATTTTTAAAGATTAGTCGATTAATCACTTTCCTAGAAATAGGGGACATTGATTGGTTAATCTAGGATAATTGCTTACTTTAGAAAAAGGGGTTTTCATTTAGTGCTTAATTGATTGATAATACTAACCCGTTGAAAATTTGAATTTGCAAGCATTTCTTGGTCAATAGCAAACATTCAATTTATTTCTAGATTTGATTGGCTCTAAACCTAATTCTATTTGAGGTGTAGAAATCCAAGATTTTTCTATAGGTTAGTCTTATAAAAGAAAAACTGAAAAGAGAAACAACTTTGCTTTGCCTAGCTATGAATTGGACTAATACAGTTAAGAGCTAGTTCTCACTCCCGTGTATTCGACTTGGTATTCACTGAAATTTTATTACTGCATACGCACCCGATACACTGTTGGTTAAAGATCTGCGCATTTATAGGAAATTGAATATAACTAAAAAGAGTTTTAAAAGTCATATATTAAAAAAGCGTGATCAACGATCCACTGCTCATCACTACCACAAATCCATACTCTATAAACACAGATACCCATAACCCTAATTACAAGAACCTAGTGAAACCTCACATTCATATCGGTTGGGTAGCCCTTGAAAAGTTTTCTCCTTATAAAATTTTGAAAAATTCTAAAACATATTGTGGCGAGAGCATCAATGAAGGGGATAAGGAAGATTAAACTGGGAGCGAATTTTCATGGATTTTGAAAGTTAGGTCTAACGTTAAGATATTTTGGAGATTATTAATTCGGAAGGAACTGGTAGATGGTGTAAAGACCTTGAGCACGAATGCAATTCTAATCCTAGGATGGTTAAGATATTTTACTTTATACTTGTCAAGATTTATTTTTGTAGGTTTATCTTTAACCCTTGAAGATGCTTATTTATGATTCAAGGTGCATCTCCATCAGTCTAAGGTTGAAGAACCCCTATAACCAGATTCATCCATCAACTCGAGGACGAGTTTTGCATAGATGGGAGAGAATGATGCGGATGACGAACATCATCATACGCCGCGAACCCTAGATTTATGCCACCAGTGTACTAGCCGACTTACATCTTTAGTTTTTTATACATTATTTTATTTATTTATCTTTAAGATTTCCTTATGCAATAGTATAAATAGGCCTTTAGGCTCGTCTTTTGTAATCAGAACATTTGATATACTTTAAGCCCTAATTGAGAGAGAGTTTTTCTCTTGAAAATTGCATGTTTTGTAATTAAATGTTTTCTAGAAATCATCCCGTGAGTTGATTTCTATTTTTACGCTTTCACGTTGAGTCATATATACTTTGTTTAGATCAGGAAACTTCAATTTAAAGAAAATATTTCAAATTACCCATATCCTTAGTTTGAAATTTTTGGTGTAGAAAATCCTTCGGTTTCTTAATCCCGTCATGGTCATCTCTTGAAATCACAATATCATCAACAGACAAAACTAATATAATTTCCTTAACATCGTACTGTCAATAAATATAAAATGATTTGAATTACATCTGGAAAGGCCAAATTTCATCATAACTGAACTAAATCTACCAAACCAAACATGCGGAGATTATTTAAGCCCATATAAAGGTTTTTTTAAACAACAAACTAATCTAATCTCCCCCTGAATAACAAAACCTGGTGGTTGTTCCATATAAACTTCTTCTTCAAGATAACCATGGAGAAAACCATTTTTAATATCTAGTTGATGTAGAGGCCAATGATGAGTGGCAGCAAAAGAAATCAGAAGGCGTACTAAAGTTATCTTAGCTAATGGTGAAAAGGTATCCCAATAATCAACACCATATATTTGAGTATAGCCTTTAGCAACTAAATGGGCTTTCAATCAATCAACCGTACCATCAGGTAAGACTTCCACTGAGAATACCCATTGACATCCAACTGTGGATTTACCATTAGGAAGGGGCACAAAATCCCATGTGTTATTATGATCAAGATCAAACATTTCTTCTTGCATAAAAGTAAGCTAGTCAGGATGAGCTAAAGCTTCTGAAACAGAGTTTGGAATAGAAATAGCAGATAATGATGCAATAAAGGAAACATAAGAAGGTGAAAGAAAAGTATATGTAATGACATTTGAAAGTGGATGGCATATAGAAGGATGAATATCTCGCTTACCTTTTCTCAATGCAATGGGGAGATCAAGATCAAATAGAGGAGGATGATTTGAGTTTGTTGGAGGATTTGGGGAGATGTAGAATCATTTGGGCTAGCATACTGTTGATGAACATAAATTTGCATATCTGGCCGATTGAAATGAGGGAATCCCTGCGAATGTCGAAAAGTTATAGAAGTGCCCTAATCAACTGGAAGTAAATCATGAAAAGATGACAAAGGCAACTCGTCCCTAAAAGATGGAGAAAGTGTGGGAAAATATGGAGCGGACTCAAAGAAAGACACATCGAGACAAACATAGAACTTATTATGTTTAGGTAAATAACAACGATATCCCTTTTGAATACGAGAGCAGCCAAGGAAAATGCAACGAATCGATCGAGGATCAAACTTGTCGATACCTAGAGAAAGTTGAAGAATAAAACACAAACAACCACAGATACAAGGATGCAAAAGAAAAAGCGATTGATTAGCGAGAAGAAGATGCAAAGGGACCTTGTCATGTACAGTAGATGGCATTCTGTTTATGAGAAAGTATGTAGTGAGAACTGTATAAACCCAAAAATGCTTAGGCACATTCATATGAATCAATAATGTCCTAGCAATCTTAATGAGATGATGATTTTTACGCTCAGCAACTCTATTTTGCTGTGGAGTATAAGCACATGAGGTTCAATGAATAATAGCATGCTTCTTCATATATGACTGAAATGAATTAGACATGTATTTTTTGGCATTATCAGTTTGAAATACCCAAATAGAGGAATTAAACTGATTTTGAATTTCAAAATGAAATGCACAAAAGATATATAATAACTCAGAACGACTCTTCATTAAATATAACCACATCATCCTGGAATATAGGGGATTGATAGCTTTCAAGAACTAGTAGAAATGAACGCCACCCTTGGTTGTTTTCAAACCAAATTTGATCTTGGGCCAAGCGTTGCTAGCCGGTAATAGCCGAGGGCAAAAAAATACTTTTATGGAATAAGGGCAAGAAGGACGAGAAGAAGGATTAGTAGTTGCCTAGCTGAGGAACTTAAGGCCGACATTCAGAGTGCGGTCCTGGAGTTCAAGATGCCGCCTAAAACTAGTGTCGATCATAGAGAGGCATTGATTTTTCAATGAAACAAAGCCTATCTCTTCTTCCCTCTCGCTTCAACAACAGAGCTAGATACAGATACAGATCTAGATGCGAGATGATCCCGAACCTATTTCATAACCACCATACATCACCAATCACATTCCACATCCCACTTCAAGCTTTTCGATCTTAATGTATGAAGCATGTTGATGTTTGTTTGTGAATTGTATGATTGCTTGAGAACTTGACATAATACTGTTTGACTATATATTTAAATGGTCATGCATTGCACAATTTGCATTTATTGCATAAAAGGTGTGACAGCTCGCTAGTGTTAGTATTTTGGTTCACTGGTAAGGTTTAGTCCTTCTAGATGAAATGTTCCTAATTCTACACAAGGTTACATTTGTTCTGTTCAGTTCCATAGGAACTAATTAGCAAATGAAGGAATGTCATCCATGGTATCGACATGAGATGAGTAACACTTAGTAGAGTTTCTTTGTTCCAAGGTAAGATTGAGATATTGAGACGTCAAAGTTAAGTACTTGGTTTAGTTGTTTGGTATATTCCTCCGTTGGTTCTCTAATTCTCCTAGGCGAATAGGTAATTAAATCGTTGTCCTGACTAGGTTCCTTTAACCTTAATGGGAGGGCATAAATCTGCATCATGTTTGGTTTTTGGGTTGTTCAAGCTTGTACTTGTGCATATGGTTGATTGTCATATTACATATGCCTGTTAATTATACTTGTTTGTTATTGCTTGTTGTGTCGTCTAGTGAAGCTGTCTCACTATGTTGTAGTTTTGCTCACAACCCAATAGTTTTTGTGTAAGAATAATGTTAGTTGGGATTGTGATAAGAATGTGTGAGGAGTGTTCCTCCATCAGACTTTCTTAAAGCTAGAAAGATAAATTACAATGAATTTAGAATACAATTTAGATAAATCCTATAAATATTTGAGACTTTGTATTTTATAAGTTGAAACCCAATTTTACTATTTGGTAAAGGATATCGATTATTTGTGATTTTGATAAAATGTGGAAAATCGAATTCCATAGTTGAGTTTCAACAATGGATTATATGTATTTGTATATGTATAATTAATATATGAAAAGACAATAAACGAATAGTCTAGTAATTTCTGACTTATAAGACAATTCTCATATTATGAGTTCACATATGGTAACTTTAGAATAATCCTACTAGATCCCTATTTGAGTCGTGACAAAACTAATGTTTGCTTTATATCTGGCATTATCATTAACTAAACTTCGAGTTGGAGATAATTCAAGGCATATAGATATAGTCACTGTTAGGTTTCAATCGAGGAATTGAGCCATAACTGCTAGTGGACTGATTAGGTGGTTCTAGAACTGGTTAGGAAATTACTAATATCATGGTTTTTTTTTTTTCGGTGAAGAACTAGGTAGAACTCGAGATTTCAACTGGTCTCATTGAAAATTTAAAAAAAATAAAAATCAAAGAAAAATTTTAAAAATTAAATATGTAATTATTAATATTTAAACTATTTCATATGAATAGCAAAATTTATTATCTATCCATATTATTTAATATATTTTTATTAACAACTAAAGTAAATATTTGATGTATTTGTATGTAAATAAATATGTATACTAAATAAAATTTAAAAATTATTGGTTAAATGCATTAATACTCTTAGACTCAATTATTATTTAGAGTTTTAAACTTGTTTTATTAGAAAATAAAAATTATTTATTTCTTTTTTTAATTAAAAATAATAATAATAATAATAATGTTATGGGTTCTAGAATCGAACCGGAACCACCGTTTTCATGGATAAAAAATAATGAGAGACGGCTTTGATTCTTTGATTATTTAATTTCAAAACGAGTTGCGGTTTCGGTTGAGCCCAGTTCTAAATCCATGTACGAGACAATGCTGGCATCCACAGTGATATGAGACGATACTGATCGACTATAATTATTTGACACCGACAACATGTGAGATGTTCTTAATTAGACCATCACTTTTCTTTTTTTACTCGTAATTTGCCAATCGCTTCCGTTGCTTTTACATATTTAATTTCACCCCCCAACACCCCCACCCCCACCCAGCCACCCACCTACCTACATAGCCACAAAACAGGCCCCTATGATTCGTAGAATAACAATAATAAACGAAGAAAGAGAAATAAGGTTGCATCTGATAAATAGCGACCAACATAGAACAGATCCAAATTCAGCATTGCTAATGGGTATATTGATATCTAATCTATATTCATTTTGATTTATTTAATCTGTTTTTGAATAATTAAATCTTTTTTTCTTTTTTTTCTCTTTTTTACACGTTCCAATTCGGATAAACACTAAACAAACATCAAACAGGTGTAAAGTGGTCAAACCAAATGCAATAGACAAAAGGACACATTGAAGAATACACGGCTGCCATGTTAATTTTTCTTTGTTGTTATTTTATTTCTACCAACTCCGGAACAGTCAATAATGTTGAAATTTTATATATATTATATATAATGCACGGGCCTTTCATTGTCGTAGCAGGTACATCCTGTCCAATAGATCCGAAGCCGGTGTGTACCACGCGTCACGCCACTTTATTATATCAATCAAATGAATCTGAAGCCACAGGGACGGAAAAAAAAAAAAAAAAAAAAAAAAAAAGAAAGAGCCACTGGGACGAAAAAAAAAAAAGGCTTAAAAAAGGATGACAAAGTTAAGGCATTACTTTCGGCTAGGGAAATAAAATTGTAATATCCCTTGAACATGCTAAATTGTCTATTTCAAATTTTATCAAAATTTTTAATTCACTTTCATGAGTTCGTTATCACCATTTCTAAAATATATTATTAATTTTTTTTGTTTTTGTTTTCATAACATCTATCCGGCCATGTTATTGCATTTAACAGAATGGAGATTAAGAGATTGAACCACAAGCTTTCCTAATGTTTCCAATCAATTTATATAATTCATGCCATATAAATTGATAGGTAAATTTTATAAATCAAAATATCTTCGTTTAAGTATTTATAATTCCAAAAGTTTAATTATAATATATATCTATCCATAGAGTAACATGTAATATTAGTAATTCAAAAGTATATAAGAAGAAATGCGAAGAAGAATTTTTCTCTTTCTTTCTTCTTTCTCACCTAAAAAGAATAACGTTACATTTGGTTCACTAGAAATGAATTAAACTGATAAAAAATAAAAAATCTTTATTTTATGGTTAATTATATTTAAAAAAAGATATTTTTTGTAAAAAATACAAAATTCTTTTGATAAAAAGAAAGAATACAATTTTTTTTATCTAATATATATTGTCTAGAATAAACATTATCCCTTATCTTTGGCCAAAAAAAAGAAAAAAACATTATCTTATCTACTCTTTTGCTAAAACATAATTTTTTTCTTATCAATAACGGTGGATTCATCATGATCAAAATTGACCTTACAATCTCTTTGCAATAATTGGCCAACACCAGATAAATTTTGAATTAGGAAATAATGAACATGATGAACTAGTTTGGAATTAGTTTCCTTTGTGTTGGTAGTAATGCCACATTTTATAAGAGAAAATTGGGAAATTCTATGGTCCTATAATTACTTTTGATTGGACTAGTCACTATCCAATGGCTTATACTAAGCCCAAATATGTTCAAATCACTAAAATAGTTAATATTTTAATTACTTTATATTTTAATAGTTAGATGGTTGATTGGACGGTCCATCAATAGAACTGTAGAAGCTCTCGAGAAAATTATATGAGAAGGCATAAATATTTGGGATTAAGTTCGTTTTAAGGCATCAATGAATACAGCGGTTAAAAAGATATAAATATTTGAGTAAGAGGGTCAAATAAGCCACGCTAACTGAGGGTGTATTTTTTTTTTTTTGGTCAAATATCACCTGTAATGCACATGATCTTCTTCTTCCTCCAATCTTGGCACTCCTCTCTCTTCTTCTCTCTCCATCCCTCTCTCATCTTGTCCATAAAAAATTATCTGGATCTATCACAAATCTATATAAGTTAGAAACATTCTTTATATCCTATACCTCCATAAAAAGGTTATTGGCAACTAACGGCATTGTCATATATGATCAATAAATAGGTGAAACTCTTCATGGATATATATTCTCAATACTATTGCCCCCTCCCAATTCTTCTTATGATTTCTTTAATTGCATTATATAGCTAAGTTGATTTGATTTTTCTCTAAGAGCTATTGTATTAATTATGTTGTTGTGGTAGTCAAGTTTCATAACTTGTTATTTTTCAATAAATACCAATTCCACATAAAAAGATCCTATCTATTTATGCCTTATAATCAACTCTACAACCAATTATAGTATTCCAACTTTTTATAAAAGGAATCAAACACATTGGGGCGACAACAACATCTCTTGTTAATAGTTGATATTATTAATGACAATATCAAATAGTCTTGTGCCCATAATGAAAGATTGTAATGCCACAGAACTCTGCCCACCCAGGAATTTTCCGTTTTAGTCATACGTCATATGGTTTTTGTCCTTTGGTACCATCGCTTTCTAGGAGGTCCCCCATCCTAAGATTACTTTGCCTATACGCTAAACGTTAGAATTCCGACGAACTCCAAGCTATTGCACCAAAATGCATCTCTGTTTTATAGAGTTCTACCTTTATATTTAAGAGGTATTACATACTCCTCCACTGATAGAACCGATATCCTTATTAGTTTCGTTACACAAGTCTAAAACCACACCAGACAGTGAGGATGTACGCCCCAGAATTCCACCTACCGAGGTATTATCCATTTTAGCTACACGTCACATGACGTTGTCCTTTTAATGCTAACGCTTCTCTGGGAGTTATCCATCTTGGGATTACTTTGCACAGAGCACGCTTAACTTTGGAGTTTCGATAAACTCAAAGCTATTAACCAAAAAGCGCCCTTATAATTAGAGTTTCACCATCTATATTTGAGAGGTATTACATACTCCCTCCCTTATAGAACTAACATTCTCATCAGTTTCGTTACACAAGTCCATAATCACACCAGACAGTGAGGACACACTCCTCTACTTTCAGCTAATGAACTGCTCTGATACCTCCTATATGTCCCGGAAATCCATCCACCGAAGCTTCCCAAGAGGTCACCTATCTTAGGATTGCTCAGCTCGAAACATGCTTAACTTTGGACTTCCAACAGAATCCAAACCATTGCACCAAAAGGCGCATCTATGATTAGAGTTCTACCATTTAATTTAAGGGATATCACAAAGATGGATGAATTTTTCCAATCGGATATATCATATTATCATGAGTCAAAAAAGATGAAACTCTTCATGTTGCTGGTCCAATTGATAAAACTAAAAGGTCGGACAGAAGGAGAGGTCTCTAAGGCCCCAACCCTTGCCTTTTATATTAGGGATCATGCCAAACTTATACACATATACATCATATGGAAGACAAAATGAAATATCCTAGACCTTCACCTGGTTCAATTAGAATATTTTAGTTTAATAATAAAATAAATAGTTAATTGTGAATATAGTTTAGATAATTTAAATGACTAAAATAAGTAAATAATAGAAAATGAATAGGCAAATCAATATAATTAAATCATTTTCTAATTAGCTTTGATATTTAATATAGTTATAAAAAGGATTAAATCTAATACTCTATTTTAAAAATATATTTATATTATCCTTTTTCCTTTCTTTTGCCTTTGACTTTCGTTCCTCTTTTCCCTTATCTTTTCGCTTCTTTTCCTTTCTTTTTTCCATTTCTTTCTATCTCCCCCTTTTTTCTTCTCTTTTTTCTCTCCTCTTCGTTCAAAATTTAACTCTAAATCTCAAATTCAAGAAGGCTAGACAAGGAATTAAAGTTAGAAAAAAAAAAAAGGATAAAAAGTGGAAATCAAGTTAGAAGAAGCTCTAATAACAAGAAAAGGAGATCAAGTTTCATGCTTTGCCAAAAAGATAAGTTTTGTTATTTTTCTTTGTTTTAATTGTTGTTTACATATGTATATGATATGTTAGTGTTAAATATAAGTCGGGTTTGTGATAAAACTTATAATCAAAGGAGATTTGAGCACAAAAGCTAAAACCTAGGTTGTATGTGTTTATGTGAAGTTGGGAACTAATGAAGTGGATTGAGAGGTGCTTGTGATGTAGATTGAGTATTGAAGTGTTAAAAGATGTGGAAATGAGTTGTTTGTTGTTGTTATGAAGCTTTAATTGAAGTAAAATGTGTAAAAGTTGGTAAAAGGATGTAAAAGAAAGAAAGCAAATTCATGATAGGGATGCAGGGGCCGTACAAGCATGCATGAAGTCATGAAGAGTGTATTAAAGACAAATTTTTGCTTTTGAGCAAATTTTTGGGGTCTATGCCGGTGTATGCATAGGCATTAGGACCCGTGCTGAGTGTTGCAATGGAAAAACTCTAGTTTAGACATTTTTTCAGGGTCAGCATAGCCTCGAGCAAGATCGTATAGGCAGGTCGTGCAGCTTTCCTTGTTTCATAGTTTGACATTAATTTGCTCATAAATTTTTCATCTAAACTCGGATTGAGGTGATTTAAAAGGCTACGAAAAGCTTAAAAAGAGATCTACAACTTTCATGTTTGAGTTTTTACGAATTCTAAAAGTATCAAAGCCTAAGTTTCATTTGTTTCCAATTGCTACAAAAACAAACAAAGTTGAAAACTTGTTTTACTAATTAAGTGTATGTAGTTAAGTATTTTTTGGCCATCACGTACGTAGTTAAGTATAAAATGAATCTTTTTGAGCTGAAATGAAATAGATCATTGATAGTTAATATGCTATGTTTGTTGAATGATATAATTAAGCATGAGTTAAGTGGATTTATAGATTTAATAAATAATTTGATTTAATATAGAATTAGAGATAAAATGAACTTAGTTAATAATCTAAGTCCAACTTGGCTTAACAAACTTGAATAAGCTAAAATGAATTAGATTAATTAAGTTTAATCACCTTTGTTTAGTAATCGAATTAAATGATGGACTTTTGATTGATTTGGCTAAGTTAATGTAATATAGGCTTAATAAATAATAATTGGCTTTAGTTAATGAATTTGGATAGACCTTAGTATAACATGGGGAATAAGATGTTTTAAATATGTGTTTGCTTAGGAAATAGATGTCTTTGTATATGAATGTTTTGATGATATTGCTATAATAAAATATAAAATAAAGTGAAAAGAAATACTTTGACAAACAAAAGAGAACTGTCCATCTTTTGGTGGGACGACTTTCGCAGCTATAGCAGGGTTCCAAATCAATGTCTAATCAAATAAGATAATAAAATAAGTTAAAGATGAATGGATATTTAATTAAATGCCTATATGAGTTTAATTATTGAATAGATATTTGCTTCTAAGTCGATTCTTTGATTTATCTTCTAAGAGGGACTTCGGTCAACCTTTTGTTTTCAATTGGTTTTCAATTAGATAAGGTATGCAATAACTTGCATATTGTATACTAAGATAGACATCTAAAATGGATTAAGAACTTAAAGATGGCTTAAGTAATGGGTATTGTTTTGTGCGTGTGTCGTTGAATCTTGTCGGGAAGCGACAATCTTGTTCGAGCGGACCCAGTAGTTTAAGCGCTTAGGTCACACCAGTCATGATGCAATGACATTCATAGGTGGCTTGGCGGATAGCCGAAGAGTATACAGTATCAGCGTAATGTTTACTAAAACTTAGAGTGATATAACATGGTTTAGTCCACATTTATGGGACTAGTTGAATTAGACGATGTTATTGACTAAGACTAAGTAAAGAGTGTGTAATGGCTGTGAACCCTAGAGGATGCTATTTTTCTTTATTGGTTATATCATTTAGGAGATATAGGTATTCGGGTTGCCTATGTCAACTCCCTAAGCGTCGTATGGTTACTCAGGACCCCAGATTCCCAATGACTTGTTCTAGAGTGTGAGTGCTCCCGTGTTACTTGTTTTATTAAAATAAAAGATAATAAATTGTTATTTGTTGCATTGCATTTAGCTAAATTTGTGTGCTATTCTATGTGTATCGATGTTACTATGTACTGAGCTTAGGCTCATTATTGTTATTGTTATTGTTATTGTTATTCTTTTTCCTAGTATTATATAGATGATTGAAGTTGATGATTGAGGATTGATGATGATGATGATGATGAAGTTGTTGTTATTGATGAGTTGTTGATGTTGGTGATGATGATAATGATGTTGATGATGGTGTTTGTCTCAGGTTTTGGGCGACATATCGGGAAGAGTTTGTTGAAGAGTGAATTGGGTTAGGACTGTTGATTTTATTTGTATTTGTTTTATTTTGTTTTAAGTACTGGATTTATATTTTAATTATAATATTCTTTTAAGAGGCTTGTTAGAGCCCAAGTTTTGTAATTTATAAGTTCTTAAAGCTCTATTTACCATCATGAAAGGTATTGGTGATACTTGATGGTATATGTCACGCCCCATAGGGTACCCTAAACGTAACAGTCCGCCGCATGCCATATAAGATTCCCGAATTACCACCTTAGTCTTTTGAGAGTCTCATATAGATGTAAGGCGTACCTTTACACAATAGAGTACAAGTCCGAATGGAGATAAAAGCTTAATTTGGCATGCATAGGCAATAGGATATAATTCATGAAACATAAATAAATATTACAAATTCTAAGGGGCATTCCCCCGCAAAAGAATATTTAACGGTCCATTACAGTCATCCAAGTCTTAGAAGTTTTCTATGGAAGTCTAATACAGAAATTACAACTTCTAGGGAAAACTCCTAGCTTCGGTACCTGTTCAGTCGGGTCTCGTTGCCTAAGCCATAAATGTGTAAGCTGCAAAAGGAATGGACTGTAGGGACGTAAGCTAACTAGCTTAGTGAGTGTAATCTCCCACAAAAATATTTATGCCACAGCAATTCAAACAAGTTATTTATCAAGCAAGTGTATGCATCAAACACATGAGTTCAACATACATATGACCAACCGGAAATCATATGTGGATGGAATTGCGCCCTCCATCCCGGGTTAGCAGATTAACGACTACTGTGGTACTAACAATATCCCGTTTATGGTTCACGGCTAACCTACGATTATTCGATGTCGTTTATGGTTCACGACTAACCTACGATTATTCGATGTCGTTTATGGTTCACGACTAACCTACAAATGCTCATGCTCCATCCCCTTGTGATATGCACATGTCAATTTAGCATTAACCCAAGTAGTTGATTAAGCCAATTTACTTAGGCGATCAATCAATTTATCAGACAATCCATCATAGCTAACTATACAATCGAAGTTTATCAGCCGGTTTCGATATTCTTAATTTGTGTTCTCACATCATCATCAATCATATAATTTCCCATTAATCCCCATCATTCATATTCCATTCAATTGACCTACATTCTAGTGCACTACTTTACAAGCACATACAATGAATTGGGAAGAAAAACTCACTCCGTCATTGGTACTCCGTTCTTCTAGTAATAATAATCCGGAGGCAAATAGTCACCATCCACGGGTTCACCTATTCATATAAGAAATACCCTAACAAGTATTCTACCAACTTAGGACACTAAAACTCTAAGAAAACTTAGTAAAACCGAAATCGCGTCATTTTCGAAGTTCCATTTTAAAATGGCCATAACTTGGTCGTTTTAAGTCGGAATTTCGCAAATTTTATACCGATTTCTATCTACTTCGGAAGAGCTTTCTAAATATGAAGTTTAAATCAAGTTTTGAAAATATCTAAACCTCAGAATTGAGGGATCAGATCTGTACAGCGGGTTTATCAATTCCAAAAATGCGGTTTTCATGAATGCATTTGAGATTCCTAAGTATGAAATGATACTAAATGCAATGGTAATGGTTTTCCCTATCATGAATGTCATGATGTGAACTTTAATGAGTCTATGTTCTCATAACTTTTTAGATTTAAAGAATTTTAAAATAAACTTTTCTTAGAAACCATTTTATACTAATGTTTAGTAAGTGAATTTCCTACACTTGACCACTCCTACATATTACAAGGATTTTCTTTAGAAAAACTCTACTTTATTCAAAGAAATTTTGACCCTTATATTAGTTATATCCTAAGGCCCTTATTTCTTTAATAAAATCCACATTTATAAACTTTTAAGTGGGTCTTTTACTATGGGGTTTCCAAAAATCCGAATTTACAAAGTCCATTTTCAAGTTGATTCTTTTAGGAAAAATATATTTTGTACTTAAAACTTTAAGTATTTATTATACCTATATCCTAAGGACTTCATTTATTTAAGAAAATATCATTTTTGAAGTTGGAAAAATAGTATTTTCTAACCCTACATACATTATTACGAATTTTGTCTACATGACTTCTAGCTCAAAACTTCTATGGACTTCATTTCTTGTTTCCAACATTTTCTTTGGTAAAAACTCATTTAGACTCATGAAAAATATTACTAAACATTATCTATTACCCATAGGCTTCATTTCTTTTATAAAATATATGTTTAGAAGTTGTTAGAAGTGTTTTTGACCTAGGTTTTCAAAGTCATCCGAATTTTCATAAGTCTTTTTCTTGCAAAGTACTTTTCTTTTTGACTTCATAGACTCATCTATCTATAGATCTATATACTAGGAAAGTCATTTACTAAAGACAAAAGTATTAAAGACTATTAATGCACATAAATACAAAATAATAATGAAACCTTAGATGCCTACATGATCATGAGTAATAAGATGATGGATCTACTTTATCAAATGCTTAAATGAGTTTTAAAAACATAAAAACCATATTTTTACAAAAGATCTTTTGTTTAAAAGACTTTTTGATGGATAAAAGTAAAGCTTTTGGTATGAAAGCTTCTTTAAAAGATAGATCCACTTTGTAATGGTTCGGGATTCTTGTTTTGATATCTCATTATCCCTACTAAAAGATCATGGGGACATTTAGTTGAAATATCCAAAAATCACCTAGCCATAACAAAGTTTTATGAGTGGAAGGAGTGGAACTTTACTTACTTGAAGTGGAATGGAAGATAAAAAGAGGAAATAGAAGTTGTGTGAATGTGTGGGGCTTGGGAAGTTTCGGCCAACAAGGGAAAAGGAGAGGATTTTGGAGCTTTTTACACTTTGTAAAATTTGGAAAGTGAAGAATGAGGAGAGAGAGAGGAAAGATAGCTTATATAGGAAGTGGAATTAGGTTAAATGAATAAGGAAAATTCAAAAGGAGCATGGGAGGGGGGGGCCCAAATGGCGCCGGTTTGAAGCTTAAAGGGGGGGGAAGCTTGCTTTGTTCCATCTTGATTTAGCTTTGATTTGATTTGTATCACTTGTCATTAGTTGAAATGAAATGAAGGGACAAAAGTTATGGAAGAAAGGAAGGGATTTGATTGATGGTAAGAGTTAGACTTGTAGGGTGGTTAATAGGTAGGCTAGGTAGTACTTTATGAATAGTAGTGAATAGTTGACAAGACAATTTAATTTACGGTAGTAATGAAATACGAATAAAAAGGCTATAACTGTATTTTTCATAAACCGGAAAATTATGAAAAATATATTTTTGAAATCCTTATTTTATTTCGGTTAAAATGAGTACTCATAAGTATATTTTTGAAATTCTAGTTCCGGGGCACGTTTTTCTATAATGGGTCTGGGATGACCCGAATTGAAATTTTCCAAAAATATGATATTTTCTTGGTTTGAAATATAATTAGGAACTATATTCAATTTTAAATTTTCTTATAAAAGTTTCTTAATTGGAAACCGAGGAAAAGCCAGAATTAGGGTTCCTAGTTCTCACTCCAGACTTGAGCTATTCCGGTTTAGGGTTTTGGTTTCCGGTTCTAGGGTTTTCTTGGCTACCTGAAAAACTGGGGTTTACAGTATAACTTTGTTTGTGAGAAGATTATCTACTCATAAGAGTAGATAATAAAACATTTTGTAAAGTTTATTTTGTGAATTATAAATCCAATGGTTTCTAGAATTTAATTTGATGATTTCATAATTAAAAAAGTGAATATCAAATGTTGACAATAAACAAATCATTCTAGGAAGCTTGAACGTGTAATACATAAAATATTATACGTAGCGGTAACAGTCTTAAATTAATTTTAGGGTGTTACACAAAATGTCATTCTTAGAAGATGAACAAAGAGAAGGAGAGAGTGGGGTATCAAGATCAAAGGAAGAAGAATATCATGTGCATTACACGTGTGTTAGAAATAATACACAAGGAATACTTAAGGGGGAGAATTAAGTATTACAAATTTTTCCAGTGTTATCAAACCAGATTAATTAACTAAGATAAGACAAGAGTTAAGTTAAACAAAAAAATGCAGCAGAATAAACTAATTAAAATTGATTAACAAATAAGCAATGATAAAGAAGCAGAGAGAGAGAAAGAGAAGCAACACAAGGATTTAACGTGGAGTTCGACCCACTGCCTACTCTCCACGGTGCAAATGCCTCAAAGAGGACTTTTACCACTATATTAACTATTCCAAAATCAATGCACCTCTTAGACAAGGAATTACAACAAAGCCTATCACAATAGGACTTTTACAATTGCCTTTCACGAAGGACTTCCACTTGATGAATTAAGTTTTGTGCTGATAACACACGACCAAAATTCTCTTTGCCTTCCATAAAGGACTTTCGCCTAATCGTAATTAGGACGATGTTGGTAACTCCAGACCAACTTCAAATACCTCTCACTGAGGACTTCTCGCGTAATCGTAATTAGGAAGATGTTGGTAACTCTAAACTAGACTTCAAATGCCTCCTACTGAAGACTTCTCTCAATGCGTTACACGAGGACTTCACTTTGCCTCCACTAAGGACTTTTAACTTTGCCTCTACAAATGCCTTATTTGAAGACTTTTTTACAAACAGCTCTTATATGAGTAGAAATTATAAACTGAAAAGCTCTTGAGGAATACACAAATTTCCTTTACAAAGAAACGCTTTTACTTGAATAGATTTACAACATAAAATACTTTAGGAATTTTACAAATTCATTTTACAAACTGAGCTCCTTAAACGAGCAGATAAACAACTTTTGTAAATCTTAAACAGTTCTCAAAAACTCTAGTTTAGAGTGTATCAGCAAATTTCGAAACAGAATACTAATTGTTCTTTTAAAAAAAATTTACAGATTAACAAGAATGAGAATAAAAACATAAGAAAAAAATTTACAGAACGTTATTTTTGTTTTTACTGTGCATTCAAAAAATTCTAGTATTTTTCATTCTCTTTTGAAGAGAAGAGAAAAATTCTATTTATAGCTACTAATAAGAAATTTACCCGTTATAAAAAAGTTTTTGACAATCCATACTTCTATTTAATGTACTCAAAGTTTTAATAACGTGTAAAAGTTCAAAAGCATTGAAAGAGCATTAAATGTATCTAACACATGTATTAAATATATTTCAACAACTTTTTTCGTTTTCCGTTTTACTTATATTATTATATTATTAAATAATAAATAATTAAAAAAAACTTTTACTGTCATGCTTAAGAATAGGTCGAGCCTTTTTTTTTTATATTTTTTATAAAAAAAATGCTGAGGGTAAACTTTCTAAAGTAGAGGTCTAAGGTCGAGGCTTAAACTTCAGCCCTTGACTTTATAAATTTTGCCAAAAACTCCAGCCCTTGATTTTATGATTTTGCCTAAAACACCAGTTCTTGACTTCATAGTTTTGTCCAAAACTTCAACACTTAACTTTACAAGTTTTGCCAAAAACTTAGTATTTTGTCTTTATCTGATGAATAATGTCTCCACCTTTCTTCTGTTAAGCTTGATAGTTTTGTCTTGATTTTTCTTCAACTTTTTGTTCTATTAAAACTTAAACAACAGCAAAACAAATACAAAGCATATCCCCCTTTTTGATAAGAATAAATATGCACAATTAATTCTAAAATAATTCTTAATTGTGCATATACTTTTCCCCCATTCTCATCAAAAAAAAAAAAAAAAAAGAGAACAAAAAGAACACAGATTTTGTTAAAAAATATTAACTAAAACAAAATCACTTTTCTCCCTCTATCAAAAGCACTTTTCTAAAAAAATATTTCTCCCCTTTTTAAAAAAAACTTTTACTTATTTTTTCTCATGAAATTTTCTTAAAAAAAAAAGTGTCTCCTCCTGGTTCAAACAACCTTTTTTTTTATTTTTTTTTAAATTTAAAACAAAGCATAGAAGGATATAAACAAATTCATAACAATAGAAAATTACTGAAGATAAACATTACCATACAAGCACAAACACAAACATGCATGCAAGTGCAGACTTTAATCTAAAGTCTGCAATATTTGTCAGCTAAGAGACCTAAGATCAAATTTTCAAGAAAGTTCCTAGTTCAAAAATATTTTAGCACTCATCAACCTTTAACATACTCAATTCTCCTCTTAAAGTGCAAAACCATTCTTCACTCAAGGGTTTAGTAAAAATATCAGCAAGCTGATGGTTTGTATCAACAAATTTTAAGCAAATGTCCTTGTTTAGAACATGATCATGAATGTATTGATGTCTAATCTCAATATGATTAGTTCTTGAGTGTTAAATAGGATTTTTAGTAAAATTTATAGCACTTGTATTATCACACCGAATTGGTACACTTTCAAATTTTAAACCGAAGTTTAACAAAGTTTGTTTCATCAATAAAATTTGTACACAACAACTGCCAGCAACTATATATTTAACTTCAACAGTTGATAATGCAACATAATTTTGCTTTTTTGAGTGTCAAGATATTAAAGAATTACCAAGAAAATAGCATGTGTTACTTGTGCTTTTCCGATCTACTTTGCTACCAGCAAAGTCAGTATCTAAGTATCTAACAAGTTCAAAAGAAGTATGTTTGACATACCACAAGTCAATTTCAATAGTGCCCACAAGGCAAGATTAAAATCGTGCACATATACATACAGAAAACATGATATCAGGTCTAGAAGTTGTTAAATATAACAAACTACCTATCATGCATCTATACATATTTTCATAAACATTTTTACCTTTTTCATCTTTATCTAGTTTTACACTAGTGCTCATAGGTGTAGATTTAAACTTACAGCTATCCATTTTAAACATTTTTAACAAATCCTTAGTATATTTAGATTGATTAATAAAGGTTCCAGATCTTGATTGCTTAATTTGTACCCTAAGAAAATAAGTGAATTCTCCCACTATACTCATTTCAAATTCTTTTTGCATAGACTCAACAAAAACTTTTATAAGTGAAGAATTAGTAGTACCAAACACAATGTCATCTACATATATCTGTACTATTAATATATCAGAATTGTGATTTTTGATAAAAAAAAAAGAGTTGTATCAATTTTTCCTCTTGAAAATTAATTATTTATCAAAAAGCTACTAAGTCTTTCATACCAAGCTCTACGAGCTTGCTTGAGACCATAAAGAGTTTTGTTCAATTTACAAACATGATTGGAAAATTCATTATTTTCAAAACCCAGTGGTTACTCAACATAGATCTCTTCTTTTATGAAACCATTTAGAAAAGCACTTTTAACATCCATTTGATAAAGGATAAAATCTTTGTGAGCAGTATATGCCAAAAGCATTCTTATACATTCTAGTCTTTCAATCGAGGTAAAAATCTCATCAAAATCTATCCCCTTTTCTTGTGTATAGCTTTTAGCAATTAACCTAGCTTTGTTCCTAGTTACTATTCCAGATTCATCCAATTTATTTCTAAAAACCCTTTTTGTTCCTATGACAGTTTTATTTTCAGGCCTTGCAATAAGATTTCAAACCTCACTTCTAATGAATTGGTTTAGTTCTTTTTACATGACTTGAATCCAAAACTCATCTTCTAAAGCTTCTTCAAAGGTTTTAGGTTCAAATTTTGATAGAAAAACTAGATTGGTTGTGTTTCTAAGAGATGATTTAGTTTGTATCCTATTTGAAGTTTCATCTTGTTAAGTTTTTTGGATGTGAATTAGTATATTTTCATTCTCTAGGTAGGTTACTAACATGTTCATGCACATAATCAGCAGTAGCAGATTTTTTCAACAGCAGAAACAGTACCAGAAATTTCAACATCGGAACATGAAAGATCATTTATTCTATCACAAACATCATCAACATCATTATTAACATTTATAGGAGTCAAACAATCATAAAAAAAAAAACATATATAGATCTTCTACAATAGAAGTTTTTTTATTATATACCCTATATGCTTTACTAGATGAAGAATATCCTAGAAATTCCTATATAGATTTAGCATCAAATTTTCCTAGATATTCTTTTCATTTATTAAGATATAACATTTTGTGCCAAATGGATGAAAATAAGAAATGTTTGGTCTTTTTCCTTTCCATATCTCATAGGGGTTTTCTTTATGATTGGTCTAATAAAAATTATATTTGAAATATAGCAAGCGATTGACAGCTTCGACCCAAAAATATTTTGGCAAATTATTTTCACACAACATGGTTATAGCCATTTTATTAAAGTTCTATTCTTTCTTTTGGCTACACCATTCTGTTATGGTTCTAGGTGTTGAAAAAGTGTGTTCAATACCATATTTTTCACAAAAATTATTCATTTCAAGATTTTCAAACTCTCCCCCATGATATATTAAGACCTTTTTCATTTTGGACTTTCTTACAAAATCTAAAAAAGACATCATTGGTTTCGTCTTTAGAGGCAAAAAGAAAGTCCATGAAAATCTAGAGAAGTCATCAACAATAACCAAAGTGTATCTTTTTCCTCTAAACTAAAGTTTGAGTAGGACCAAAAAGATCCATATGTAACAGTTGCAATGGCTAAAGTGGAAACTGCATCCTTAGCCTTAAAAGAAGTCTTAGTTTGCTTCCTTGTTGACATGCTTGACAATCTTGTCATTTTGAAAATTTAAACTTGGTAAACCTTTGACAAGATTTTTCTTTGCAAGTTTTGAAATTAATTTCATATTAGCATGTCCCAATTTTCTATGCCATAACCAACTATTGTCATTTTGAGAATATACATATTTGACTTGATGATTAAAATCATCTAAATTAATTTTGTAAATATTTTTTTATCTATATCCTTCAAAGAATACTTGGTTATTATCAATTCTTTCTATAGTACATCTTTTGGCATAAAATTTTACTTTAAAACCATTATCACAAAGTTGACTTATACTAAGCAATTATGTTTTAGATTATCTACAAAACACATTATTAATAAAAGATCTTTGTTAAGGATAATGCTACATTTACCCAAAACAGTTGATTTTCTATCATCACCAAAAGGATCTTTGAAAATTTAGAAGCAACTTCAGTCATATGCCTAGAGTATCCACTGTCCAAGTACATTTGTTGCTACCACTTGAGGATCCCTGCAAAGCAAGTTATTATTTCTTTGGTACCCATTTCTGTTTAGGTCCTCTTGGGTTAGAAACATAAAACTTCTTTCTTAGCCACCCAAACATACTTGCTTTTATGACCCAAGAGCAAAGCCTTCCTTATTGCACACTTGTGTACAATATGGCCAGACTTGCCACAATAATTACAAGTGCCATAAGTGCTTTTACAAATCGAGTCTTAGAGACTTATAATTCCTGTGCCTATCATAGCCAATTCCATATTTGTTAGGATTAAATTTTTGCTTACTAAGGAGAGTATTTAAATTTTTTCTCATTGTGTAAATTTAGCTATGATAGCTTTGAATCATCTAACTAGATTTCAGATTTATATTTTCTGTTCTTAGCTCATCTAGCTCTTTCAAAAGTTCATTGTTATTGATGTTGTTGCTAGTAGATGCAGGTTTATTATCTCTTTTATAGTTTTAATTTCTAAATCTAAAAGATCATTTTCAATTTTAATTTATCATTCTGTTCAACTAGAATTTTATTTTATGTTTTAGTTTCCTATTTTTATTTCTAATTTCATTAATTTTCAGATTCATGCTCTAAGATTTTCATGCAAGTTGTTTTTTTAGAATTTAGAGCTGTTATTATATCGTCTTTTTCTTCATTTTCAGTTTTAAGCTCATTAATTCATCTTGAAACTTCTAATAACTAAACATTTTGCATCATATTTTTAAGTTGTTTATTATCTTCTTCAGATTTTTTAAGCTTTTTACAAACCTTTTTATACGTGTCAAGCAATTCTTATTAGAGCAGGAAGTTAAAGGATTGTTTACCTCATGTGGATTGTTATGAAGTATAACTCTTCTTCATTAGAATCTGATGACTCTTTATCACTCTAAGTAGCAAAATGCTTCCCTCTGGATCTTTTTTGTGCTTTCTTGAGGAGAGGACAGTTTGGTTGGATGTGTCATGGTTTCTGGTACTTATAGCACATAACATCCTTCTTTCCTTTCTAAACTTTGAGGAGCTACCAGCCTTCATAAATTTGTTGAAATTCTTTGCAAACAACACAACATCCTCGTTTATCTCCTCCTTATCAGGTCATCATTGGTTGCCTTCAGAGCAATAGCCTTATTTTGGGATTCTTCATTTTGATTCATGATGAGCTCATAAGTCTTGAGTGCACCAACAAGCTCTTCTTTTGTCAGTATGCTAAGATCTTTGGCTTCCTTTATTGCTATCCGATTTTCTTTCCATTCATTTGGCAATTATCCAAGTAATTTTGAATTTATTCCAACATTAGTAAAGCTCTTGCCCAAAAACTCAAAGGATTAATGATATTAATGAATCTATTATTCATTTGATCAATTGTTTCACCAGACAGCATCTTAAAACTTTCAAATTGACCAACCAACAAGCTTATTTTAGTGTTTTTTATCCTTGAAGTTCCTTCATAAGTTACTTCAAGTTCATCCCATATTTCTTTAGTAGATTTACAAGTACAAACTCTATTGAAATCACTTTCATTCAATCCACAATGAATAATATTCATGGCAGCTTCATTATAATCCAGTTTTTTCCTATCATCTTCTAAATATTGATCTTCATTTTTATTTTCAATTGTAAAAGGTCCTTTTCAACTACTCTATATTAATCTATGTTGAGCTTTCAAAAATATATTCATTCTATACTTCCAATAAAGGTAATCACCCCCACTAAGAAGCGGCGGCCTATTTATAGCCCGACCCTCCAAGAATCCTAGTATATTAGAAGTCATGATCTTTTCTCTTTTACGTTTAAGCAGTCAACCACAAGAGACCAGACTCTTATACCAATTGTTAGAGATAATACATAAGGAATACTTAGAGAGGAGAGGGGGCATGGGGAGGGGATTAAGTATTATAAATTTTTTCAGTTTTATCAAACCAGATTAATTAACTAAGATAAGACAAGAGTTGAGTTAAACAAACAAATGTAGCGGAATAAACTAATTAAAACTGATTAACAAATAAGCAATGATAAAGAAGAAGAGAGAGAGAGAGAGAGAAGCAATACAAGGATTTAACGTGGAGTTCGGCCCACTGCCTACTCTCCACAGTGCAAATGCCTTAAAGAGAACTTTTACCACTATATTGATTTTTCCAAAATCAATACACCTCTTAAACGAGGAATTATAACAAAGCCTATCATAATATGATTTTTACAATTACCTTTCACAAAGAACTTCCACTTGATGAATCAAGTGGTTTGCTGATAACACACGACCAGACTTCTCTTTTCCTTCCACGAAGGATTTCCTGCCTAATCGCAATTAGGACGATACTGGTGACCCCAGACTAGACTTCAAATGTCTTCCACTAAAGACTTCTCGCCTAATAGCAATTAGCACGATGCTGGTAACTTCAGACGAGATTTCAAATTTCTCTCACTAAGGACTTCTCACAATGCCTCACACAAGGACTTCACTTTGCCTCTACTGAGGGCTTTTAACTTTGCCTCTACATATGCCTTCTTTGAAGACTTTTTTACAAATAGCTCCTATATGAACGAATTTACAAACTAAAAAGCTCTTGAAGAAATATACAATTTTCCTTTACAAAGAAACGCTCCTACTTCAACAGATTTACAACATAAAATACTTTAGGAATTTTACAAATTCCTTTTACAAATTGAGCTCCTTAAACGAGCAGATAAACAACTTTTTTAAATCTTAAATAGTGATAAAAAACTCTCGTTTAGAGTATATCAGCAAATTTCGAAACAGAGCACTAATTGTTCTCTTAAAAAAAATTTACAGATTAACAAGAAAGAGAACAAAAACATAAGTAAAAAAAAAAACTTTACAGAACGAGAACAAAAACACAAGTTAAAAAAAAAAAAATTTACAAAATGTTGTTTTCATTTTTACTGTGTTCAAAAAATTCTAGTATTTTTCATTCTCTTTCAAAGAGAAAAAAAAATTCTATTTATAGCTCTTTATAAGAAATTTACCCGTTATCAAAAAGTTTCTGACAATCCATACTTGTATTTAATGTACTTAAAGTTTTAATAACGTATAAAAGTTCAAAAGCATTGAAAGAGCATTAAATGTGTCTGACATATGCATTAAATGCATTCTAACAGCTCTCTTTTTTTCTTTTTACTTATATTATTATATTATTAAATAATAAATAATTAAAAAAACTTTTACTGTCATGTATGCTTAAGAATAGGTCGAGCCCAAATTTTTTTTTTTTTATAAAAAAAATGCCAAGAGAAAACTTTCTGAAGTCGAGGACAAACTTTCGGAAGTCGAGGTCTAAACTTCAGCCCTTGACTTTATAAATTTTGCCAAAAACTCCAGCCCTTGACTTTACGATTTTGCCCAAAACTTTAGCTCTTGACTTCATAGTTTTGCCAAAAACTTCAACACTTGACTTTACAAGTTTTGCCCAAAACTTAGTCTTTTATCTTTATCTGATGAATAGTGCCTCTACCTCTCTTCTACTAGGTTTGATAGCTTTGTATTGACTTTTCTTCAACTTTTTGTTCTGTTAAAATTTAAACAACAACAGAACAAATACAAAGCTTTTATAAATATATATAAATATTTTAAGTATTTAAACAATTAAGGATATTTAAATAATTAATTATATAATACTCATTCTCATCAAAATCATTTGTGAACATAAAGTTAAACAACGTGATATTTAACGTAGAAAATATACATCGTTAGTTAGCATACCTTACTTGACTCACTACAAAATGTCTGTGCCTTTTTTCAATCTTTACAAATGTTGATGTGTTAAATGAACTTAACTCCAAACGTTTATTTCTTCACGTGTAATTTTCCTCATTTTATAGTGACATCATGAATCTAGCCATTTTCAAACTTCACCTTAGGTTTAAATTTAATATCAAGCTCAACAAATAACTCTTCATTCTCTGTTAAGTGATTACTGCAACCACTATTAGGATACCAAATATTCTCGACTAATTTTAATTACGTGCCATTTATTCAAAAGTGAAATACTTGTTTATGTTGGTTTTCTTCGGATAACTTTGCAATTTTATATTTTACTCTCTGAATGATTAAGATTTAATTATCATTTGCATTTATAATAGTAATCCTTGAACCATACCAAAATTTTTTGCAATGGTCCTGTGTTAGAATTAATTCTTAATTACAGTATCTCTTCACCACACAGCTCATACTTGCAGTCGCGCCGAATTAGCATTATTCTTAAACGAACCTAATAATTATTCTCAAAATATGCGAAAAATTCCTTTCAAAGATTATAACAAGTGTTCAAATATAGTTAATTATGAAAATTTCATAAAACAAATCACAATTCACAAATGCACGCACGGAAAACGGAAGTAAAATTCCACCGGAAAAAAAAAAAAAAACCCGGAAGAAAAAGTTTTTTTCGGTAATATAATGATGTCCTTTAAAATAAAATTAAAAAATATACTTACAAAAAATATAAAAATGATGTCATTTAGAATAAAGTTTAATGATATGTATACTTACATAAAATATAAAAATAAACAAATGCAAAAATTGAAAACAACTAGGAAACGACAAGCATATGGAAATAATAGGGATAAATTGTATGGATCGTTAATTCTTAAAAATATTCGCAATGACGCGTGCATTGTCACCTTTTAAAATCGAGCATACTTGCACCTTTTATATACGGCACTCACCATTTTATGGTTTTTGGCTGCTAATGTTAAACACCCACGTCCCTAAAACCAGTAAAAAAAGACTTTAAAATATAATATTAGGCCTTTAAATTTTTTTTAAAAAAACCTTATAATTTATCCCTATGATTTTTTATATAAGGTCGTTCATAATTTTTTTACTTTATAAATCTTATATATTTTTATATAATACACTCAATAAATTAAAAAAATTATAAAAAGATGTGAATAATGGAAGAATCTCTCAAATGCTGTTAGACCTCAAAAAGTGGTGTCCTCCACTTAGGATCCTATGTAAATAATATGAAATGTTGGATACTCTGAGAATACTTGAAAAATAGTCAAACCTACCATGTGATATCAACAATTAGGATTGCAAACAAGCAGAGCCATCGTTTAAAATTTAGCAAGCTCAGCTTGAGTCTAAAATTGAGACTCGAGCTTGAAGCTTAACGGGCTTTTATCAAGATTGAAATTTAAGTCCGAACTCGACTCATTTAGATAGTCTCATTTCCATTTTTTAAAACCTAAAATATATATATATATCTAAGTATTGATATAATATATATCCATAATTGTTAAATAGAAATTAGTTTTTATTGATTTAATTATGTAGTTATAGATAATATATCATGTATAAAAAAATTCTAAATTTGCTAACGAGCTTATTAACAAGCCTGTTAATGAGTCTAATCACGAGCCAGCTCACGAGTCTAAACGAATTTGTTCACAAGCCGACTTATGACTCTAAATCGAAACTCGAGCTCGGCTCGTTTCAATAAATGAGCTTTACTTTGGGCTTGAGTTTGGTTTTGTGCTTGGTTCGTTTAGTAGCCAATGCAAGCCTAAAGCCAGTCGAACTCAAGTAGCTCATGAATAGCTTAGCTCGTTTGTAGCTCTATTAACAATAATTATAGCAAACCTAGAAACTGTTTATTTATTTTTCACAAAAAAGCAAAAAAACTGTTTGTTTATTTATTCTTTTCCCTACCCGAAGTTTGACCCGTGAATGCAAACATGGACGAGAAAACGAACTCCTGAGACCTTCAACCCCAATTTCACGTACCAACCCTAGTTATATCGTAATTGCACTCCCGAGGGTCTAATTTGGACTTGGTCCTTTTGTTGGCCCCTTTTTTCCTTTGGTATCATACACATTCTTTGTTTAACATGACATTGGAGTTTGTTTCCACCGGTATTTAAATTTAAATCTAAAAAACTTCGTTGATTCTGTGACTTTAATTGTTGAACTTACTATTCAACTATTGATTAAGATTAAAAATATTTCAATGATATAATTATTGTTTGATATAAATTTAAAACCGTTTAATAATTGATGAGAATTTTCCCATAACGAAAGGATTAATGTAGCTTTTAGCACATAAAACTTGACAAAAGTAAACTTATTATGAAGTTAAAAATAATTAAATTAATGTATAAAATTATTTTTCATGCTCATTAATGTTATTGAGAGTGTTTGTTTCATCTATTAATGTGATCAGATTGCCATACATGGAATTGGGAGCTTCTACGGTTTGTTGATGAGATCATCCCGTCATTAATTTAATCATTAAAATAAATATAATAAATGAAATATTAACTTTTAATAATTGGATCACGATTGAATATAATGTAAACTGTTGAATGGTAATGAAACTGATCCGTTAAAATTAATCGTGCGACTATAGAATTTTCATTAGAACTTTGCTATTAAAGGAATAGAATTTGCCTGGTTTTTAATTTCATTTTCTTGTGGATGGTATTACAACTACCGACAAAAAATGAGGAAAAAAAAAGTCGAGAGAGAGAGAGGAGAGAGAGAGAGATGGACCAAAACTTCAGACGAAGAGAACCATATAGACTTCTCGAGTTCCGGTTTCGGGTCCAAACCGGGACCTGAACCATCCGGTCCGGTTCCAATTTTGGAGGACCTCAATGGGGCAGGTCAGAACTGGGGATCCACTGGTTCACGGGGCGAGTCCCATGATTTGGAACTGGACAATTTTTTTTAAAAAAAAAAAAAAAATTTGATTTGCCAAAGCAAATATAATTTTGTCAAAAAATGTATTTTACACTTAATTTAAAGGAAAAAAATTATGAATTGGTTACTACAAAAATGATAAATACATTTTAATACACTTAATTTACTAAAAAAAGGCCTTTTTACAATTAATTTATGTTTTTTTTGTTTTGGTGTGATGGTTTGGACTCGTTAGTTGAAGACCCGGCAAGGACCCACCGCCGGTTTGAAACCACAGGTGGCAATCCAGGTCGGGTCCGTTCCGACCCGAGGAAAAGTCTAGAACTAGACATATTAGATTTATCATTACATTATACTAATGAACGGGGCGGTGCCGCTGTATTTGTTAGTAGACATCGTCACGGTTCGGTTCGGGTCTGGAACCGGACCCGAACCGTCGATTCTCGGTTTCAAAATTGGTGGAACCGGAATTGGACTCGTGGGAGTCGGTTTGGTTCCCGGTTCTTAGGAACCATCAGTTCCCACGGTTCGATTCCTATTCTAGAGGAACCGGGAACCACGAAAATAAAATAAAAAACCAATTAAATAATTTACTTAATTTAACTAAGAAAAATGCAAAATAAATTTTTAACTTGAAATAACATTTAGCCTAACAATAATTGTTCATAGCATTAGTTAAAAGAAATTCTATAATTATGTATTTATTTATATACAATCACTTGTACTTTTTTAGTTGTTATATTAGTAATGTGACACTATAAAATATTCAAGATACAAATTATTCTCAATAACAAAAAACGAACCACACATTGTTAAGAAAAAAAAGTCTACTTTGATTAGAAGTCTGCATAAATTTAACAATATATGATTTCAAATGTATTTATTACTTATGTTTTTAATAATAACACATTAAATATTGTGAATAGGAAATAAATTTTTATTATTTATGCAAAAGTAGTTTTAAATATTGTTTTATAATTACAATTTTTTATACTTTTCTTTTCTTTTTTCTTACTTTTTTAATAATTTTTATGGTGAAGAACCGCCGGTTCTACCGGTTCTTGAATTGACTGTTCCAAAACAGCCGGATCATATGATTTTTAGGGATGGAACCGTAAGGATCCGCTGAATCGATAGGCCATTTATCAGTTCAGATCCGCTATTCTCAAGTCGATTCCCGACTCAAGAACTGTCTGTGACGGATCAGGTCGGTTTTCGGTTTGGAACCGACCTGTGATGATATCTATTTGTCAGTACTTTGGAGTCTCGGCACCCATCTTTATCGCTTTCCTTCTCGTTTGGTTTCTCTCTCTCTCCATGGTTTTTTTTTCCCCTTAGGAAAAAGAAAGGGAAAAAAAAAAAGGATAAAACGGAAAAGGAAAAAGAAAAAGAAATAACCTGAGTCCTTCTCTAGATGCGTAATTTGAGCAAGCATCGTCCATCACCATCGGTCCATGGGGGTAGATTTATCTGTCGTATCAGAACTGAAAACTTTCTTCCACTTTCTCGAAACAGCAAGCATCTATTGTTTTCAACCATAGTTTTACCTTTTAATTATAAGCTTTTTTTCAACTCTGATGCTCCTTCGTACACAAATGTAATTATGGTAATTCTTAAAGATATCAATCTCTCTACTTTTTCTCCCACTTCTTTTTACCCCCAACACTTTTTTCTTCTTCTTCTTCTTCTTCTGCAGTTCAAGATTTTTCTGGGTTTTAGTAATAGATCTCATGAAAGCTTCATAGTTCTTGATAGAGTTCAACGTGGTTTTGTCTTTCTTTTATTTATTTATTTATTTTTGTAATTTTGTTGTGATTATAATATAATCAATGAAATAAAAATAGGTAAAAATCTATTTTTATTACAAAAAACTATGTACCACAATCCAATATAAGTTAGTCACACCAACTCCGTAGACAGAATTAACACCTTTAGGCTAGTAGAATACCTAAAGCAAAATTAAGTATTAAATTAATATTTTTTAACTTTAAATAATTAGTTGTGTTTCGGTCAGGTATGGCTAGAAAAAATTTTTTCGTACGTCCATGCAAAATCATAAATTTTAACAATCACACTTTTCTAAAGTACAGATCTTTAGGTCGATTTTTCTTTCTTCTATTGTTTCCTACACAAGTTCTGGACTTCAACGATGCTGCTCTGTTTTTGGCAGTTGGCTGATTATTGGGGTAGTACGTTTTTCAAAGTAAATAGGAAGTGATGAAAAGCCAACCTGGAATTGAAAATATATTATAATTGAGATGATAATGGTACGCATTTTTATATACAGGCACTAATGCAAGCTTATTTATTTACGGAACAAATTAATTAAGACGTTACTGTGATATCCTTTGAATTCAAGGCACGTGGCTGTGACTTTATCGCTCTTTATATATATATATATATATGTATGTTTATTCATTCTATGATTCGTCCAAGTGACGACAAACTAGATAAAGACGTCTTTCGATGGTCTCATTTGCAATAAGCCAATACAAGCATTCGTTCAAATAAATTTGAATAAGATTGGCCAAAAAAAAAAAAAAGAATAAGAAGAACTAGTAAGGGTAAGAAAAACCTAAAAGCATCATATAAAAATTAACAGAGAATATAATTTTCTTACATTATGTTTAGTATGTATGGTAAGGAAGAAAAATTAAGTTTTATTCAATTCGAAAAAAAAAATTTGTTTAGATCCGAATACATTTTATAAACCAAATATAGTATAATAATCTTTGTCTAGTCAAGTCCATGAAAAATGATACAACCATATAATATCCTACATCTCGTTCACTTTGTTGTGATTATAATTTTATTATAATCTTATTTTTTATAAAGAGTTATTACAACATTTAATTGATCAAAATAATAATTCCATAATGAATATTTGTTGCAAAAAATATTGATTAATCATTATTTATTCAAACTTATGAATAAGAATACAATATTGAAATTATCTTTTTTATAATATCTTTATTTAAATTAAAAAATTAATAAATAAAAATCTTATTATAACTTTATTCTGTTTTTTAATAATAATTTCATTATAATTTTACTCATTTAATAAACAAAATGTTAGTTTTTAAGGTTTTACCTATTATAATCTAATACTTTGATTTTAAATAAAATTTAATCTAATGTTTCTATTAAATAAAAACCTTAACAGATATTAGGTTTGAGCTGAATTTATTTTGGGCTCAATAAGACAAATAATTTTTTTGGTCGATATGATTTGTGGGGCTAAACTCTAGAGTAGTGTAATGCAAAAATTTTGTCCACTATAAACAAGCGGCTTGACGGTCCAATTTCACTCCAAACCGTTCAACTAATCCAACACAGATATCACCAAAATGGCCATGCAGCTCCTTTCCACTTCTCCCAAAGTTGCCATCGTTTACCTCTTTGCCACAGCAGCTTTCCTATATTTTCTTCTATGGATTTCACGATTTCTCTTAAGCAAACGTGGCAGCAAGAAAACCCTACCACCTCCACCAATAGCCAAAGGTGCACGGCCTTTTCTCGGCCACCTTGCCCTCCTTGGAGGGCCCGACCCAGCTCACATAACCGTTGGCAACATGGCTGACAAATATGGACCCATTTTTATGCTGAAGCTTGGCGTCCACCGAACCATCGTAGTAAGTAATTGGGAGATCGCAAAGGAGTGCTTCACAACCCAAGACAAGGCGTTATCAAGCCGACCCAAATACTTAGCCGCTGAGCTCTTAGGCTACAACTATGCCATGTTCGGGTTTAGCCCCTATGGCCCTTACTGGCGCCATATCCGTAAGATCGCAACCTTGGAGCTCCTTTCTAACCACCGGCTTGAAACCCTGAAGCACAAACGGGAAGATGAGGTACAGGCCTCCATTCGGGAGGCTTATAACTCTACATGCAAGAAGAGTGATTCCATAATCGACATGAAGAAATGGTTTGCCTTCACCACCTTCAACGTGGTGACGAAAATGGTGGTTGGGAAGAGATTTGAAGGAATGGATGAAGACAATGAATCAAGGAATGCTCTGAGGAAATTCCACGAGCTGACGGGTGCGTTTGTAATTTCGGATGCAATCCCTTTGTTGAGGTGGCTTGATATTGGGGGTTACGTTAAGGAGATGAAGAAAACTTCTGAAGAACTTGATTTCGTTGTGGGAGAGTGGCTGAGGGAGCACAAGGAAAGGAGGAGGACGTCTGGAGAGTTTAAAGGAGAGCAGGATTTCATGGATGTTATGATAACTTTACTGGATGATGCTGAGGAATTAGCTAGCTATGATGCTGATACTATCAACAAAGCCACTTGCCTGGTATGCTACATAACATTCTTTTACCGACTATTTTGTTCGGATTTTTACGTGATAAACTATGAATATATTCTCCGACATGGAATTCATCCATTGGAATTATTCCTGGTCACCTTGATCACCCCCAGATTCTATATGTTTAGAAATTTTTAATCTTTTCTTAATTAAATTAAAACAGAGATAAACAAAATCATTCAGATGTAGGATTATAAATCCTAAATTTATATATATAATTTTATGAGTCTGTAACCATTTTTATATCAAAATTACTTTTTATTGAAATATAACATTCTAATACGTCGAAGGAAAAATAAAATCAAATGAAAAAAAAAAACAAGAAAAAAGAGTTTTACAGGGAAAAGGGCGAAAAAAATCTACTTTTTCCTTACGTGTGGGAAACGTTTCCCAGAACGGAATGAATTAAGACCGCTCGACCATTTCCAACACACGACGTGTCTTTATCGCTTTCCTTTTTATTGCAGGTCTTTTGTTCTGGTAACATTGACTGTTAGTGAAACTCTATTACACCTTTATTCGTTATATTTAGAATTATTATTATAAAAAATATAAAATAATTATTTTTAAAAATTGTGAATTATAATTTAATGATAAAATTATCTTTTTTTTTAAATACCCAAATTCGAATAAAAAATTAATGAAAAAAATTATATCATGAATAATAAATTTCATTATAATTTTATTTATTTAGTAAAGTGAATAAGTGAATAGTGCTTTAAACATATAAATATGGTCCTTATGGTGAATTTAATAGGATCAATCTCGTTAGATTAATCGAACCATTTATTTAATTGTATTCATTGTCAGACTATAAGCTGGATGGTTCCATCATGGATCATAGGATAAGTTCCCTTGAACGTATTATGTAGTAAACAAATACTAAAATAATGACCCATTTATTAGTAGTATTCAGCGGAACATTATACTCATCTATAAATCCTTTCATTGGCTTTTTTATTTTTTTTCTTTTTCCTCAAAAAGCTACTTTATTTATAAAATCAAGATAAAACTCCTAAAGAATGAGGAGGTTGGGTAAATAATCATCTAATAAGAGTTTCCATGCAAGAGAAAAGGAGATTAAATCTATAAAAGCAAAAACATATTCCTTTATTCTTTGGAGTGCAGCCCAATCATTTATTTATATATTTTTATACGTTGAATCCAATAAAAGATACCCCCAAATCATTTAAATAGGACATCGGCAAAATAATAAAGAGAGGCAAGATATAATGGTAAAAACTTATTGATTTAATCAATTCCAAATAAAATAAATAAATCCAAACATATTTAAACTCGTACAACAACGTGTCTTGGTTGGAACTTCATATTCCAAATTCTCCAATTACCGCAAAGGGGCTTGATTGGAATTACGTATTCCAAATGGTCAGCTCCGATTTTAAATCATGGACCCCGAGCTATGTCAAAGAAACCTCACAAAGGCTATCATTACAAAGGCTATCATTTTAAAGCAACTTTATCTGATAATTGCTTAAGAAATTATTTGATATGACATATCAACATTTTAAGTAATTTAATCATTTTTTTAGAAAATTACTTAAGCATCTTAAGTAACTTACTATTTTATTCAAAGTTATTTAAAAAATTATTTAACATAATTTTTAAAAAATTTCGTGATCCTATGTTATATAAATTAGATATAACTAATATCAAAATTACAAAAAAAATTTAAAAAACCTAAACAACTTTTTTTTTTTTTTGTTTAGCTAAACAACCTACTAAAACTAAACAATTTAGATAAAATATTAAGTAGCTTTTGATTCTCCTACTAAGCAACTCGGATAAAGTTGCTTGCAATTCAAAATTGGTTACGGTCATGTCAATTATGTATAAAATATCAAGCGGACACATCACCATTGTTGAATTCGGCCTCTCCATTATCGTTCCAACTCTCTTTTGATTATTTTATAAGATGATAGGTCTCATCTCGTGTTTTTTTTTTTTTTTTTTTTTTTTTGCCGTGGTTTTATCTCTTGTTTGACATATCGAATTCTAATTGTTTTGTTTTATTCTTTTGTTTTCAAATAGATTATTTGCTATAAAATGGATACATATCAAAATTAGAATTTTATTTATGAACAATATATATATATATATATATATATATATAAAGATAGAGTTAGGTATAGGTTTGTTTGTTTCATTTTTTTTCTCATCAGTTGGTATCGTTTTCAAACAAATATTTGTTAATAAATAGATACGAATGAAAAACAAATATTTTTACTTATAAATTAACCAAGAAAATTAGATATGATAAGACAAAAATAAAATACAGATTTAGATTGGATATAAATAAGATACATATGAAAATTAGAAAATCCATGCAGACTATAGATGTTGATACATATCTGACAATGTAAATAGATCCATATAAGAGTTGAAGGATAATTTCAGATTGTGAAATATAGAAGCTGACACATTTGGAAAACTTATATTATTATAGATCATATAATTATAGCGTAAGTAAAAGAGTATACAAAATATAATTTTTTTTGGGGTAAAATTTTCTCACTGGACAAAAGTAAAGGAAAATAAATGGGATTGTCACAACTGCCACCTCAAGCTTCACCACAGCGAAGGGCGCGTCCCTAAGCTCTCAGGTCACTCTAGGCAGGGATTGTGATGCTAGGTATACTGATTCTCCCAACACACCCTCAAGCACAACTAGGTTACCAGAGGTATTGTGTAACGACTTGGAACTATACCCATCGAAGTATTGTCGCTTTGGCCACGTGCTGCACAGTTTTGTCTTTTATACCAACGCTTCCCAGGGGTCACCCATCCTCGGATTGCTATGACTAGAATACGCTTAACATTGAAGTTCTGACAAACTCTAAGCCATTACACCTAAAAGACGCCTCTATGATTAAAGTTCCATCATCTATATTTAAGGGGTATTACATATTCTCCTACTTATAGAATTGACGTCCTCATCAGTTTCGTTACATAGGTTTAGAACTACTACTGCTTGATACCATTTGGATACATCATAGAATGGAATGAAATTAACATATTATTTATCAAAAAAATCTCTAGTAATTAATGTGAATACTAAATAAATAAGAGAATAAAAAGATAATTTAATTGTAATCATTTACAAGAAAATAATGGAATAGCAATTCCACTTTTTAAAGAGCGGAATCGAATTTTGCTCATAGTCAAAATTGTCGATTTTCAAGGATTGTGGCTCCCACTTTTAAAAATGCAACAAAATATAGAGATAGAAATAAAACTGAAATCGAAATCAGGATTTCATTCGGTTTCATTTCTACGTACCAAATTTTACATCAGTGAATATATATGAGAATTTCAATTGAAAAAGAATAGATATGAGCATTTCAATTGAAGGAAAAAAATGGTGTCAATGATCATGATAGATTGATACTTTAAATTGATAAAGAAAAGGAAAATTTGAGAGTCCACCCAATAATTAATGTTTGCCATGAAGTTTTGGTGTGTAAGAAAGAGAAAAGAGATATTCTCTTCTCTTAAAAATTTTCAATATCAATTTCTTTCTTTTAGTACTATTTAAATTAATCCCGGATGAGATGAATGCATGGATGGAAACGGGACTAGTTGTTATTTTATGATATAATGATATTATTTAGAATAAGATTTCAAAAATATCCCCTATGTCAAATATAAAAATTCATAATTACACAGATAACATTATAAGAAAAGTGACTTTTAGAAATAAAATTCTATGAGGGAAAGTTAGTAAGATAAATTGTATTTCTATGAATAAAATTGACGATAATAATTTTTACAATTGAAATTGATATTTATGCACAAAAATGTTGTCTATAAACTCCAATTTTATAGTAGTGTAAAAAGTAGATGAACAAAAGCATATATAAATAGTAATGTTGTAATAGAAAGGGATAATGACAAAAATTGTACTTGAACTTTCACAAAAAAAGTAGTAGGTATCTGAAGTTTGGCTTTGAATAATTTAGTATCGAACAAATTTTTCATTGACTTTTTTTATAACTTATTTCACTTGCTTAAAGTATAAAAAAAAGTCAACAAAAACTTTGTTTATGTACAAAAATAGCCAAAACCAAACTTCAATATGAAAAAAGTTAACAAAAACTTTATTTAGATACAAAAAATTCAAAACAAAACTTCTAGGACATAATTGTTTTTTTGCGAAAGTTCAGGTACCATTTTTATTATTAACTCTAATAAAAATAACATCATTTTAAGGTCGACATGATTTATAGGGCTTGCGGAATGTAATAAAAGAAAAAAAAAAGAGTATTAGAAATCTACCATTTTTCCCTTGTACTTCTTGTAACGCCCTAAAAATTTAACTTGATTAATTAAATAACTTAAGGCATTACCGCCACGTATAATACTCTAAAGTATTACACGCTAAGGCTTTCTTTAAAAGATTTTGTTTATGTTGGACATTGCTACTCAATTTTAGGTTATGAAATCGTTTAATTAGATTATTGAATAACTGGATTTAGCAGCGGAAAAATAATTTATTAAAATCATTTATAAAACTCTACTCCCTACAAAACAGACCAACTTTATAAGAAACAAAACTTTATAAAAATACTTTAAAATCTACTCTTAAGGGGTAGACAGCTATTTACAAACAAATAGGCACTAACAAGCCCTTTAAAGAACATTACAAGTTTAGAAAATAAATCCATCTCTTAAAGCTAAGACAAAATAAAATAAAACAAAGTACAAATAATCCATTGGCCCTAACTCACATAACTCATCCTCATCCTTCCCGGATTAACTGAAGTGCCCAATACCCGAGACAAACATCATTACATCATCCATATCAACATCTCATCATCAACAACGACAATAACAACAACATCAACAATACTCCACATCATCACAAATCATCATATCATCACTCATCTTTATCAACTCCTGTAAAAAGAAAAACAACATCAAGAATGAGCCGAAGCCCAATACACAACACCACAATCACACACAGAGTGGCACGCGAGCTTAACTAAATGTAATGCATCAACAACAGATTATTATCTTTTCTTTAAAGTAAACAATAGCACGGAAGTATTCAAACTCTAGACAACAGGGAATCTGGGGGTCTTGAGTAACACGCTGGATGCTCAGGAGATTGATATAAGCAGCCCGAATACTTATATCTCATAGATGATATATCTGAAAATGAGAAAATAGCCTCATTCAGGGTTTATAGCCGTTACACAACTTCATTTATCTTAGTCCATAACATCATCTAATATAACGTTCCCATAAACGTTTAAACTAAATCATGTTACTTCATTCCAAGCTTAAGCACCGTTATCCCGATACCATTTGCTCCATCAGCTATCCCCGTACCCTCAATGGAAGTCATATCTCAATAATGAAGGGCCTAAGTGCCTAACTATTGTGTCCCCAATCTGAGCAAGGTGCCGTTCCCCGGACCGGATATCGAACTGCTATCTCAGGTCAGAAACGGATTTAAACGGCGGAATAGACAACCAATTCAAACAATTATTAGGTCGAGTTTAAGTTCTTAGTCCATTTAAGATACCTATCCTAACAATCACCACGTGAGTTACCGCGTACCTTTTGATGACGCTTACAACTCAAAAGAATCAAAAGATAACCTAGGAGAATCCACAAATTAAATTCAAAGATCTATTTCAACAAATCAAATTCTCATAAGAACTTAAGTTATAACTCATTTATCTACTTATATCAACTTTTACTAAAATCCTATTTGAACAGATACTAAATAGGAACTTCGCTATGGTTTCGAATATTGCCCCGCCAAAATACGGATAGTTCTCCTTTGTTTTTCAAAATATTTCCTTTTCTTTTTGTTTATAGTGTTTTATTACAAAAACATCAACAAAGAATTCATAAACCAAAAACATTCATTTTTCCAAGTAAACACACATTTGAAACAACATATTCACCATGTTAATCTAAGGTTATCCTATCTCATTAACTTACACCAATTAGTAACTATTAACTCCTTTTAACTAAATCTTAGCTAAATTGATTAGAGTTATTTATTTAAGTTATTTACTAAATCAAGTTGATTAAACTTAAACAATCTAACTCATTTTAGCTTAGTGAAGTTTATTAAGCCAAGTTGGACTTAGATTAATTACTAATTCATTATATATCTAAGATTCTGGTTACTTAATCTCAAATTAGCTTAAACCTAGCCAAATTCACCAAAGTTAAACAATCTCATCCATTTTAGTTCATTTAAGTTCATTTAGTCAAGTTAGACCTAGGTTTGTTAACTAAGTTCATTTTATAACTAACTTCTAGATTAATTATTTGTTAAATTTATAAATCTACTTAACTCATGTTTAATTACATCAATGAACTCACATAACACATCAAATATCACTTATCTATCTCATTTTAACTTAAAAAGAATCATTTACACTTAACAACAAACATTTAGAAAGCAAATACAAGTTTTGACTTTGTTTGGAAAATATATTAGCTAAAAAGAAGTAAAATTTAAGCATTGACACATTTTGATTTTGAAAAAAGTTAAAACATGAAAGGATCTCTTTTTAAGCTTTCCAACGCAATTTGAATAAACTAAATCCGAGTTCGGATGAAAAAGTTATGATTAAATTACAAAACATCATCGCAGTAGAGAATTTCGTACCCGATGCTAACCAGACTTAGTTCACGGTCGTGATTCTTGGAAAGCTGTTATAAAATGACTTTCAAGCTATGAATCATGCCCGTGATTGTTGAGTTTCAAAGTTTTGTGACCAACCGAGCCTAGCAAGGCATGGATCATGGCCGTGATTGATGGAAAGTTTGCAAAAAATCACTTCTAAGTAAAAAAATCATGCCCGTGATTGCCTAAAATTATCTAAGCCAAGCCTACTAAGGTCTTAACCACACCCGTGATTGATGGTTTCCCTTGAGTTACAATTTTCATTATCTTTCAAACTTCATCTTATCAAACTTTTACATATTCTACTTTAATCAAAACCTCGTAAAAGCTATATACAACTCATATCAAGTCTAAACAACACTTCTATACTCATCAACAACACCAAACACAATCAAACTACTTCAACAAATTCCAACCCCACTATTCATCATCTTCTTCCTCAAACCCAACTTCCATCAACATTAATCCAATATATACAAATGTGAACAGCACTTCCAACTCAATTCAACATCAAAGCAATATATATAAACTCATAAACTACAAACAAAACAATATAAACCATATACTTAGCTTTTGGAAGACATGAAACTTTTCTTCTTTCTTCTTGTTGGAGTTACTTCTACTTGATTTCTCTTCTCCTATCTTATCTTCTAGTTTGATTCCTCTTTTTCTCTTCTTGAAATTGAGATTCATGTATTGAATTTTGAGAGAGAAAGAAGAAGAAGAAGAGAAATGGAAAGAGAGAAAACAAAGGAAAGAAAAGAAGAAGGAAAGAGGCAGGGAATAGGAAAAAAATAAAAGGAAGGCATAAGGTTTATATTTAAGATATTTTAGGATTTAGGTATAGATTTAGAACTATCATATCAATATCTATAGTTCTAGAAGTATTTAGAAGAAGTTTTTTGAACTAATAGGTTAGAAATTAAGAGCTTAAAATAAGGACTTAATTTAGAAATTTATTTTAGATAAAATGATATTTAATTTGAGTTCGGGTTTAAGAACTTATATTTTTACTTAAGCAAATGAACTCAAAATTTTGTGGGGATTTAGGAATTAGAGTTTTGGCTAAGAATTAAGGGTTTAGGAATCCTATAAACATTTTAATGATATGTTTAGAGATTTAGGAATCCAAAATCTCAATTTCACCTTAATTTATTACTATTATAATCATATCAACTTGTCTATTTATCCTATAATTCATTTAACTTTTCTAAATCTATCTCAACTCAATTTCTAATATATATAGAGATTTGGGCCATTTCACTTCTAGAGCCTCCAGTATGAACTATTTCAAGTTTACAAAAATTTTTGTATGTGAGTCGAGAAAGATTGAATTCTAAGAGAAAAGGGGTAGAAATTAGCACGCCAAGCTGATGGACCATTCAAGATAGTTGAGTGGGCTAATGAAAATGCTTATAAAGTTGAATTGTCAAATGATTGTGGAATTTCCAATACTTTCAATGTGGTAGATTTATCACTTTATACTTTTGAATGAGTTTGATCAAGAATTAAGATCAAATCTTCATAAGCCTAGGGAAGATGATGGGAATCATGGTTCATATGGTTTGATAACTCAATTTAGAGCTAGAGCAAGAGGATTGACAAACTTAGCTCAACAGGTTATCATGGATGAACCAAATGAAGGTGAATTAAAGTATATGCATGGTTATGAGATATACTTTGCTATTGGGCACAGTTTAATGAGTTTAAATGTGTTGAAGACAACGTTCAAATCTAAGCAAGCAATCTCTCTTCTAAATGATGGTGTGTCTTAACCTACGCTCATGCCTACATTAGTGGTGATTGACATAGCCACATAGAAGACCATGTGAATGAAGTTTATGAAAAGAAACGAAGATTGAAGGTCCCATTGCCTGATCTACAGCTATGCTTTAGACCGCACTTAGGTCACACTGAGACAGCCTTTTTTTAAGGATGGTTGTTTTGTCAGTTGAAGACACGGCTTGACATACGGCCATATGAAATAGTGGGGCCTCTTGTTATGTTTTTGAAATTAAATTTTAGTTTCCTATTTTATTTGTTTTGATTTTTATATTCCATAATTACCCTTGGTCGACTTGTGAAAGTATATAAGGGTAATTAGGGTTATATTAACTTTAGCTTGCCATATTTTGATAACTTAACAATGATTGTTGTCGATTCCCTTTCAGTAATATTGAGTTTTCTTCTTAGAATTATCCTTTGTTGTTTCCTTTGATTGTGCATCATATTAGTAGATTGGAATAACTAGTTCGATTCTCTTTTTAGTGCATAATATCCAATGATAGATTGTTCATTTCTTTTAGTTTCGATTTTACATAAGTCATAAAAACCCAAAAATATATTATAGATCCCTAAATTGCGATATAACGTTAGATCTGTAAGACACATGAAAAATTCTCTAATTCATATCATTTTGGTATCAAAGCTTAAGGTTGTAGATTGTGGTTCAGGCATTGGTGGTGTTTGCTTGTGTCATAAGTTAATGATTCAATTGCTTATGCTAGAAATTTCATTCTTGTTGAAGATGTTGGGCTGATGCAAAGGCTTCTAAGGTTGAAAGCATCGTAATACGGGTAAGTTTACGGATTCTATGAGAGATGATGCAATGCAAGCAAATGATGATGCGTTAACAAAACAAAACCCTAAGAATTGTTAAATATATTGTTAGGGGAAACCTATATAACCAAAAAATGCATGAACATGAATTCGTTAAGGACTTAGAGGTTAGTTTAGGAGTCTAATTATCTCATGGTGGGCATGGAGTAGTATATGGATGCAGAAGAGGTGGTGATAGAGGTAGAGACTATGTACGTCAGCTGATACGTGGACGTCAAGTTGGAGATTAAAATAATGATTTGGATGATCATTGTGATGAATGTAGGCCTAGATGATTGCACAGTATTGAGACTGCAAAATTTAAAATGCCATCTTTTGATGGTATCGGTAGAGCGGATAAGCACTTTGATTGGGAGGATCAAATCGATAAGCATTTTTACTATCATGAATGTGATGATTTGCAACAAGTTGAACTTGTTGCCATTGAGTTCAAGGTATTTGAGTGCAAGTGTGAGGTTGGAAAAATCGCATATGTGAAATATGGGACTTATGTGAAGAGTTTATAAGAGGAAAAACCCATTAATCTAATACCTTAAGGTTTTAGGTTATAGATGGTATCAAGCCCATTGGTGTATTCCTTTATAAGGTCCATTTAAAGAATTTCTCTCGCTAAAGGCTTCTCCCTCTCCTAACAATTAGTATCAAAACTGATGGTCCGATTAGGAAACTTCCATGGTTGAAGAGCTTTGTAGTGTGATTCGTTTGTGAAAATCTTCATGTATGGTGAGTAGGTAGGGAGCAAGCCACTCACAAAAAGTGGTTTAATTGAGTCAATTTGATGAGCTCTTGTTGAGGGGGACTATGTCTAGCCTATTGTAGAGACTCACACTTGAGGGAGAGATTTGTTAGGGTGCAAGTGTGAGGTTGAAAAAATCCCACATGGAAAATATGAGGCTTATGTGATGGGTTTATAAGAGAGAAGACCTATTAACAAGGGTTATAGATGGTGTCAAGCCCATTAGTGTATTCTTCATAAAGTCCATTTAAAGAATTTCTCCCCATTGAAGGCTTCTCTTTCTCCTAACATAATGGCTATGTAGCATTAGTGGAAGAATGTCTTAGCTAGTAGGAAGAGCAATGGAAGAGTGATGTTACTATTTGGGTGGAGATGTGGGAATTATTGTAGTAGAGATTTGTTACTGGTTATTATACTTAGGAGTTTTTAATGAGAGTCAAACTTTGCGTCAAAGCAATACGAGCATTGTTGAATATATTCATGAGTTTGAAATTTTTACCATCCATAGCAAATTATGGAGACTCCAAATCAATATATTACTGGGTTTATTGTTGGGTTGAGATATGATATTGCTGATGTGGTGGAACTTCAAAGGATTGATACCTTGGACAAGGCGATGTTGATGGAGGACAAGGTTGAGAGACAATGCAAACATTACAAATCTTTAGGTAGTTCTTCTAAATCTAAAAGTAGTCATAAATCTTATTGGTTTAATGATAAAAAGAAGAGTACTAGTAGTCATAAGAATGAGGATAAGCATGAGTTGAATCATGAAAAGACTTGTGAAGAAAAGGGGAAGTTGGATTTTAAGTCATTCGGATCTCGTAGTGCTGGAAAGAGAATTAGAGACTTTAAATGTTTTAAATGTATGGACTATGCTTATATGGCTGCCAATGTCTAAATCAACATGTTGTTTGTCCTCATGGAGGTTGTTTGGAGAATTATAGTGAAGGGGAAAGGAGTTGCTATTCTGATTTTGATAAAAATGATGAGGAGGAAGTGCTAGCTAAGCAAGTAGTTAGGGTTGTTGTGCCTTTGAATGGTGTAGTCAGGAGAACTTTGAGTGTGATGTTAACGATTGATCATGAACAAAGGGAAAATATATTTAATATAAAATTCTTGGTGAATGGGGTTGTTTGTGTGACTATTATTGATTTCGATAGTTGCACCAATGTTGCAGTAATGACATTTGTCAAGAAGCTACAACTTCTGATCACAACTTATCTACAATTGTATCAATTGCATTGGCTCAATGACAAGGGCTTTGTTCACATCACTAAGAAGGTATTAGTTCTTATCTCTTTGTTAATCATTATATAGATGAGGTTCGTTATGATGCAGTGCCTATGACATCACATATTCTATTAGAACGTCTTTAATTATTCTATGGGAACGTGAATCATAATGGTATGGACAATACTTATTCTATTTTATTCAATGGAAACCCTATGAGTCTCAAGACTGAAACAAACACATAGGGACTTTAATCTTCTCAAGAAAGAATTGTTGTTATTGACATAAGGGATGATTGAGAAGGAACTTACCAATGGACAGTTGATGTACTTGTTACATGTGAGATAGACTTTAGGATTAGAAAGTGATTCTCCTTTTCCAGATGGGGATCAACAGTTATTAACGCAATTTTCTCATGTTTTCCCTTAGGAGCTTCCTAAGGGATTACCTCAATACTAGGAGTTATCTTGTCTAATAGGCCAGCTTATAGGATGAATCTTAAAGAGGCTAATGAATGGAAGAAACAGGTTGATGAATTATAAAAGAAGAGGTTTACGCATGACAACATGAGTTCATGTTTGGTGCTATCATTATTGATACCTAAGAAAGGTGAAAGTTAGCGAATATGTGTGGATAGTAGGCGATAAATCGTATATTACTGTGAAGTATAGGTATCCGACATCATACCTTAATGATATGTTGGATGAATTGCATTTTACCTAATTATTTTCTATGATTAACTGAAGAGTGTGTATCATCAAATAAGGATAAAGGCTTGAAATTAATGAAAAAAGCTTTCAAGACTATACATAGTTTATATAAGTAGAAAATGATGCCTTTTGGATTGTCCACTACTCCTGATACTTTTATGAGATTGATGAATTATGTGTTGAGGGAGTTCTTAAGAAAATTTGTGGTGACTTATTTTGATGATATCTTAATTTATAGCCTGAATTTGGATAGTTATATCATATACTTGACATCGGTTTTTATGGTGTTGAGGAAGGAGAAGTTATATGCTAATTTGAATAAGTGTATCTTTCTATTAACATGAGGTGATTTTTTTGGATATGTTGTATCTAAAGAAGGCCTCCGTGTTGATGAGGAGGAGGTTAAGGTGATTACTGAGTGGCCTATTCCTACTAAGAGTTTGTAGTTTTATAGACTTACTTCATTTTATAGGACATTTATCAAAGATTTTTAGCACTATTGTAACACTTTTGATGGAGTTGACGAAAGAAGGGAATGCCTTTTTAGTGGAATCAAATGGATAATCAAAGTTTTGATCAAGTAGAAGTTGGCATCAGTGCTTGTGTTAGTGTTACCTGATTCTAATAAAGTTCTTGATTTTGAATGTGATGCCTCCAATGTTTGAGTTGATGCAATTCTTATGCAGTAGAGACATCCTATTGCTTACTTCAGTGAGAAGCTACATGGAGCGGCTTTGAATTATCCCATCTATGATAAAAAATTGTATTCTTTGATTTGAGCATTTATGGAGGTAGTTAAACTTCATGGCATTCCACAGTTTATTGTATCTGGTAGAGATGAAAAATTTTTCAGTTACTTTTAGAAGACCTTATGGAGAATGTTGGGTAAAAAGTTGTTGTTTAATGTTACTAGATTTTAATAAAGTTTTTAAACTTGAATGTGATGCCTCTGATGTTGGAGTTGGTGTGGTTCTTATGTAAGAGAGGTCTCCTATTGCCTATTTTAGTGAGAAGCTACATAAAGTGGTTTTGAATTATCCCATCTATGATAAAGAGTTATATTCTTTGATTCTAGCTTTTACGGATGTGGTCAAAGTCCCTAGCATTCCGTAATCTATTATATCGATAGAGATTTTAAATTTTTTACCTACTTTTGAAAGACCTTGTGAAGGAGTTTGAGTATAAGTTGTTGTTTAATACTAAATGCTAACCACAAACCAATGGGAAAATTGAAGTTGTGAATAGAACTTTGGGTTCTTTATTACGAGCTATAGTTATGAAGAATTTAAAGGATTGAGATTTATGTTTTCCTATTGTGTAATTTGCATATAATTGTTTGGTCCATGGAATGACAAGTAGGTCAACTTTTGACATAGTTTATGAGTTTAATCACAATACTCCATTAAATTTGCTTCCTAAAGCTCCTATTGCTAAAAATAGCAAAAGTGGATTGGAACATGTTAGACAAATTCAGCGGCTACATCAAAAGGTATAGATTGCTTGCAAAAGCATAGTGACAAGGTTAAAGAAAGAAGAGACAAAGGTAGATGAAGAGTTGAGTTCAAATTTGGTGATTTAGAGTGGATTCACCTTTAGAAAGATCAAATTATGGGAGAAAAGGGGTAGAAATTAGCACTTCGAGCTAATTAACCATTCAAGATAGTTGATCGAGTGAATGAAAATGCTTATAAGGTTGAATTGCCGGATAATTTTGGAGGAATTTTAGTTACTTTCATTGTGGCAGATTTATCACTTTATTTTTTGAATGAATTCGATCAATATTTAAGAGAAAATCTTCGTGAGCCTAGGGGAGATGATAGGAATCATGATTCATATGATCCGATAACTCGATCTAGAGCTAGTTGATTGATGAACTTAGCTTAACAAATTATCATGGATGAACGAATGAAGGTGTATAAGACATATGCATGGTTAAGAGATACACTTTGCTATTAGGCATGGTCTAATGTGTTTAAGTGTGTTGGAAAGACAAAATATGATGGAGAATTCCACAGCATTAGAGGACACGCCCGTGGTGAAGGCGATGTTCTAATCTAAGCAAGCAATCTCTCTTTTGGAGCATGGAGTGTCTCAACTTACACCCGTGCCTACACTAGTGGCCATTGATGCGACCGCATACAAGACCATGAGAATGAAGTTTACGAAGAGTAACGAAGACAGAAGCTCCCATGGCCTGATCCATAATTGTGCCTTAGACTACACTTGGGTCACACAGCTGTGACTTGATTTGTTTTGAAGTCTGGTTGTTTTGTCAGTTGAAGACACAATCTGATATGCGGCCGTACGAAACAGCATGACCTCTTCTTCTATTTTCGAATTTACGTTTTAGTTTCCTATTTTATTTATTTTTTATTTTTATGTTCCATAATTGCCTTTACCTTACTTATGGGAATATGTAAGGATCATTAAGGTTATGTTAGCTTTAGCTTGCCATATTTTAACAACTGACATTGATTATTATCATTTTCCCTTGGAGTAATATTGAGTTTTCTTCTCAAGATTATTCTTTATTATTTTCTTTAATCATGCGTTATAGTAGTTGATTGGAATAACTAGTTTGATTCTCTCTTTGGTAAGTAATATATAAGATAAATCATTCATCATTCATTTCTTTTAATTTTACTTTTACATAAGTCATAAAAACCCAAAAATATATTACAAGTCCCTAAATTGCAATATAACACTAGATTTGTAAAACACACGAATTCTCCAATCATATAAGAAAATATCTTATCTTCTGAATTTTTGTATAAGTTCATGAAAAATAACCATACAAAAAAATTTGAAGTTTCTTCTTTAGGTACTTAATAAATACTATTAGGGATTTATGAAGATTTCCATATTTTATTAGTGTAAATAAGAATTTGTAACTACTACTGAGAAGATATGGTGAATTAGTGTATAAGATCACTATGATATACAAAATTATTAAATGAAAGTATTGTCTTTGTCATTTAGACATAAAATAAAAAAATTTACATAACCAAACACGAAAGGAAAAGAAGGAAAAAAATATCTAAAAATAAGAACCTAAAAAATCTTATACTAATAATGACTTGAGGCCACCGTTTCAAAATGGACAAAAATCATAATTCACGTGATGATTTCAAAATGGTTATATTAAATATTAGAAAAATAACATCGTATAAAAATAGATGAGCCATGGTAGGTGACTTAACAATCATATAGTTGGTTTTTTGTTTGAATCCACTCCAAAAACTACATTTTTACTTGTCTAGCTATCTAATATTTTATTTAACAAAAGCATCAACTGTTAGCACATCAATAACTGCCTTGTGACATTTCTTATTAAAATTTTATTTAATAAAAATACCAACTATTAGGACAACAATGAATGTTTGTGGCGTTCTTCCAATTTGTGGCAACAAAAATAATTGTTGTTTCATCTAAGGTGTCTTTTGAGATTACAATATATGCCTGTTCATGTATCTCCATGTTACACTACAATATATCTGCATCATCTTTCATTTTTAACGGTTGACTGGAATAACTGCAACATAATATTTTGCCATAAATATTAAATAAGCATAGATCAGATTATTAGAACAACAAACAACTATCTTGGTATTGAAATCCTAACTTCAAGTTAGGATTTTAGTACAAAATGACATTGTGCTTTGAGGTTAGGATTTCAATTGTCACATTTCTAAAAAAATTTTCTCAAAGTTTTAAATTTGAAATTTTATTTCTTTTGCCCCTCTGTTTTTCCTTTTCCCTTAATAGGGAGGTATTTTCATAATCAAAAGCAGGGGAGGAGGGTGGAAGAAGATGATAGACTATTTTCAAATTAAGCTAATCATATATGATTTATTAAATTGAAGAATTGGTTATATGTCTATAATTTTAATAAAACATAATAACAATTGTGATTTTAATGTTCTATTAAAGAGACAAGAATAAAGGATATACAATAAATTAAAATTCCAAAACTAAGGCAATTGGAAAAAAGAAAACCCAAAAATAAGACACTTTAAATTGTGTCTTAAAGATATGATTTCATTTTGTATTAAAATCATATCTTTGAGATATGGGTCTAATGTTGGTGCAATGGTAAGATAAGATCTGGATTTTTTTTTTTTTTCATTCTAAAGGAAAATATACAAAAAACATAACAAACTTACTAGTAATCAAATCCAAGTCTTTATTTCCAACACCAAAATACTGACCACCACACCATACAACTACATGTGATATTATACTTACAATATTTCATTTAACTATTTAAAATCATCTCGTTAAGATATTATTCCTTCATGTGCTTGTACATGAATAAATGCACATTTGTCCGATGGATTAATATGATCAATTATAAACATGATGTATCTCAACTAAGATCAAGATATTCTATTTAAAATATATGTTTTTTTAAATAATTAAGGAATACTATTGTGTTAAACCCATTTTACAAGATGCTGTTTCCACTAATTACTTGTACCTTAAAGAGTAGTAGTATTAAAATAAGGGTAAACGTCAAATTTGGTAACAAAATTTGCAAAAAATTCAATTTGATACTTGAAGTTTGAAATGACTAATTTAATACACAATCAAACTTTTCGTGACTGATTTTGCTATCTCTTTAAGACTGTTTGTTTTATTTGTTGTCAGGGAAGAGATGACCTATAATTAAATTTTTGCTACCTCTGCTAACATTGTCTAATATTGATGGACTACATCTTTCACATTAGTAAACGAAACAAATGACATTAGAAAAGTCATAAAAATAGTTATGAAAAATTTAATTAGGTGTTAAATTAATAACTTTAGAGTTCAATTATCAAATTAAATTCCCATGTAAACTTTAGATATCAAATTTGATATCTTCCCTTAGTATAATCATTTAGAATACACAATAGTCTATAATTGAATTAAAAAAAAAAAAGTCAACTACACAAATGGATTTAGATAAGAGTTAATACAGGTAGTCTTGTCTATGTTAAAAAGTTTAATCGAACATTAAAATAGTAACCTTAACAAGATAGGTAGTTATTTAAAAAATTAACTGACATATATATATCAAATGCATATTACGTTGTTCTATAATTGTTTTTCTTTCAATATTTGTAGTCTCAATGAACGAAATTATAGCACATTTCTCACTAAATGAACTGGTCATTCGCTCATGGCCAAAAAAAATTTAAAAATAAAGAAAAGGTCTTTTCGCTAAACATATGATATCTGATTTTCTAATATTGGAAACTGTTAGCCCGGAAATTAATTTTATCACGACAAATGAAAATTTTAGTAGGTAGGATATAGATCTGTGTTTAGCATAAAAATAAAAAGTATGTGGATCTATTATCCATTCTCAATAGCTTTGCTTGTTTTATTTGACCAAGTAATTATAATCCATGCTAACAGATGTTATTGGTGATTTTATTTAGTATGAAATTAGTATCATTATTAGAACTACGTCCAATGAAATCGAAATCACAAATAAATTTACAATGTAATATCTTATTTACTGGTACTATAATTGAAAATTTTCGTATCGTCTTAATTTTTTCACATAATCATATTCCAATCATATGGTGCTCATAGTATTAGTGTGTTATGTCAAAAAATGACGGCTCCACATTTTGGCTCCTGACATGAGCATAAATTTTCAAAAGACTAATTTTTGCTTTTGGTGAAAGCCTAATGTAATTCTTTATCACATTTCCCCGTATATAAGCATGTTTTTTAATGGTTTAGGTAGTATATACAGATGTTTTGAAGTTATACTTTGTTTTATCAAGGGACAATATCATAAGTGGTATTTGAATTCTGATAAAATATGGAATCAGGTACCTAAATTTAAAATTTATTAATTTAGTACTTAAAAATTTTAAAATTGACCAATTTAACATCTAAAAGAACTTGATAGAAATATTGTTGGGTTGCATTAAAAGTTTTTTTAAGTATTAAATTGAGCAATTTTAAAGTTGATGTGCTTAATTGTATATATTTCATTAAAGTTCATGTGACATTTATGATGTTAGCCCTTTTATTAAAACAATGATACATCATCATGAAATAAACTACATGAATTCAGGAATTCCAAATCCAATTTTGTAACTTGACATTAAAGAACATTACTAATAAGGATTAGCATCACTACATAGTACTTTAAACTAATTGTACTAACTTTTCCATTAAAATTTTTTTCAAAATTATAATATAGTCAGTAAGTTACAAATGAGTCGAGCTATTCAAGCTCGATTAGTAAACGAGTTAAGATCGAGTCTAAAATGAAGCTTGTTTAACTAAATGAGTCAAGTTTAAGCTTTGATTTAAGTTCATAAGTTGGCATATGAATAAACTCGTTTAAGCTCATAAATAGGCTTGTTAATGCGATCATTAGTAAATTTATGAATTTTTTATACATGTTATATTATATATAATTACATAATTAAAATAACAAAAACTAATTTCTATTTAATGTTTATATGTATATATAATTATGACAACACTTATATTTATAAATAATATTTTAGGTTTGGAAAAAATAGAAAACAGGCTATATAAACGAGTTAAACTCATGCTTACGTTCAATAGGCTTGATAAAAAGCTCAGTTTAACTTAAGTTTGTTATGTAAATGAGCTGAGCTCGAGATCGAACTTAAACTCATTTAACTAAACAAACTGAGCTTGAGCCTAAATTCTAGGCTTAACAAAATGCTTAGTTTGAGCTTGAGCTTGAGCTCAAGTTTAATCTCAATAAATTTTAAACAAGTCGAGCAAAAGCCTTTAAAAATTTTGACTTGGCTCGACTTGTTTGCATCCATAATGATTAGAATACAAACCCAAGGACAAATAGTACCTACAAACTTAGTACGGACCAATGTAAGAGAAGATTCAACTGTGATGGCACCCATGATCAAACCATCAAAGTTCCTCAAAATTAAAAATTTTCCAGTTCTTAGACCATGTGCAATACCAGGTTGTTCTCTCAAATTTTAATGTGAAAAGGATCATTTATTGACATATGTCCTAGTTAGTGTATTTTGTTCTAGGTATAGTGTATTTATGTTCTAAATACAAAATGTCCCAGGTCAGTATATTTTGTTCCAAGTAAAAAAAAAAAATATGCAAGGTATGTACTAGATCAGTGTATTTTGTCCAAGGTACGACTTAACCCAAGAGTAACCCTATGGTCATGTCTTCAATTTCCAAAGCATCTTATTGTAGGGTTTTCATACAAATCTTCATAAAATCTTTGCAGCAGAAAATAAAAACCCTAAAGCAGGAATCCATGTGCTTTGATTAAATCAGATATCAAGTGGAATAAATTCGAAAATTTACCTTGTAGTTTCGTATTTAGAAACTTAAAATCAATTGCTTCCACTTCGGATCTATAAGGCACCACGATTTGTTGCACCCTCTACGTAGTCCACACGAACAAGCACACAAAAAAGGAATCACCTTTGTGTGAGATTGATTAGGAAGAAACGAGTGTTTTTCTGTCGTATTTTTCCTCTATGTTAGGGTTACAGAGTTTCTCTGCGGTCTAATATGACAATAAAGAGTCGTAACCCTAATAAAGGCTATTGGTCTTATTTATAATATATTATTTTTTTCAATTGACATTAAATACACCTAATCTCATTAGAAATAGACATGACAACAACACTCTTAAAATAATTAAACTATTATTCATAATAATAATTTAATTATTTTATTCTTTCCATTGGACTTTAAAAAAAAATCCATGATCCTTTTTTTTTTTTTTTTTGCTTATTCTTTTGTGTGTGACCCTGTAGGTTCATTTGATATTGGCAGTTAACTTAAAAACTATTTTTCAGTAAACAAAACATAAGTAGCCTCTAGCAAGATATTATGTTTACCCAAATCAAATGAAGATTGGTGATCCGATTTTACCTGTTCTATAACATATGTCATCATCCTTTTGTCTCATGATATTTAGATTGAAAATAAGACATGGACAAAGTTACCCTTATATCATTCAATCTTGTTGTTTTTTGATCTCTTAATGAGCTGATAACACAAATGAAATTGATGACACTATCAATTATTTAGCATGGCCATGCGTTTGTTAGTCTCACTTATTGAGGGGCCCAAGGATATCTTTCTATAAAGAGAGAGACAAATCCCATCTTAATCATTCGACCTCCTCTACATGATTCACATTATGTTCAATCAAAACCTTTATGATTATTCGGTTAAGAACAATATTTGATTCAATCGAAACATAATGTTACTCATGTTAGAATATATGGTGATTTCAGGTCTAGGGATGCATTGACATTGTTATGATGAGAAACATTTATGACTAGTCCATGTAGTAATCTCATAGCGGGTCAATCCAATATAAATATATCTTCAATATATATACTTATGAATTTTATCTGTATCTCTATACATATAAACATCTCATGATTATCAAATGAAACTCATAATGGATTTAATTCATTATAAAGTAAACATCCAAACTTTATAATAAAAATGTCTCTAAATTAAAATACATGAAATGAAATACTTAGTAATTGGCTAGGGCACAATCACTAACACTTATGATTTTCATAAATAATATAAATTAGTCATTCAAAACTAGTATTAAAAATCTTAAAAATAAAAATGGAAAGATACGTTCAAAGATAAAAAAAAAATCCTTTATAATGCTGATATAATTATTTAAACATTGCATTAGGTTAAACATGTTCTTATAATTTCTCAAAAAGTACAGTCCATGAAAATGATAAATAGTAAGTTAGGAAGAACCATGAAGAAGCGTATGTGTGTTAAGATTATGTAATTCCCAACCGTCATCAAATCATATTATTATTATTATTATTATCATTATTGGATTACGTGATCCCTAGAAATGTGTGTTCAAAACTTAGGTTTTTTAATGAAATTGATTGCAATCTATAGACGGAAAGAAGAATTCTTTTATGCACTAGTACTATTGAGTCAAGAGATGATTCTTAATACATGGATCCTGTTTAGTTCGATAGTTTCTAATCATTTTGACATTTTTTTTTATGGTTTTTATATAGATTGTTTGTTAAGAAATAGATAAAAATGAAAAACAATCATTTATTCATAAAGAGAATAAATGGATGAGATACAAATCATATATAGATATAGATCGAATATAAATACATATAGATAATGTGCTTGGATTAATGCAACCTCATTTTGGCAAATAGTAGTAAGCATTTTTCTAAAAAAAAAAAAAAAAAACTACTCAGATGGACAAAACTTGTGCAGGCTCTAATCTTGGGGGGAACAGACACTACATCAGTGACCTTGACATGGGCTCTTTCTCTACTTTTGAATAACCATGAGATTCTAAATAAAGCCCAAGAAGAGTTAGATCAACTAATTGGAAGAGAAAGACAGGTGAAAGACTTAGACATATCAAATCTCCATTATCTCCAAGCCATCTTGAAAGAAACTATACGTTTGTACCCTGCTGGCCCACTTTCCGTTCCACATGAAGCTGTAGAAGATTGCATTTTGGGTGGCTACCATATTCCAGCTGGCACTCGTCTCCTCGTAAACATCCATAAGATCCACCATGACCCTCAAATGTGGTCAAACCCTTTCAAGTTCCAGCCTGAGAGATTCCTCACCACATGCAATGATCTGGATTATAGAAGGCAAAATTTTGAGTATATACCATTTGGAAGTGGAAGAAGGAGTTGCCCTGGAATATCATTTGCAATTCAGTTTCTTTGCTCATCCTTGCTACTTTGCTTCATAGCTTTGACTTCACAATACCAGGGAATGAACCAGTGGACGACTGAAGGTGTTGGATTAACCAATCTTAAGGCTAGCCCTCTTGAAGTTCATCTCAGTCCACGCCTCCCTCATCATTTGTATGGATGAATTTGTGAGAAGAAAAATCTATATGCTGTTTTTAGCTGTTGTACCCTTGTAAATAAATAAAAATTACACTAGAGGGCTAGTTTTTAGCTATTTATCCTTTTTTAGGCTATATATATATATTGAAAACAAAGAAGGGCTTTCATTAAAAGTACATTAGTGAAAGTCTTTTTTTTTTTTTTTTTTTCCTTCTTTTGTAATTTGTAACGCAAACTCTAGAAAGAAGAAGTAACTAAAAATCAAGGTCCTCTAGTGTAATTTTCCACTATAAGCTTGATATGCACAAAGTATATGTAGTATTTTGTACTTTTGTTTTGGTGCAAAAACTTTCACAGCTTTTGGTGCAAATACTTGTTAATTATATCATAAACTATATGTAGAATCATAATATATATATATATAAAATATAAAATATTAGATTATAAGAGCATTTACATTTGGGGTTCTTCACTTGAGCTTTTAAGCTTTAAGGTTTGTATGCATGTGGAGGGCTTATTTAACTTTTTGGGTTCCTCTCTCAGTATCCCTCAAAAGCGTGTTCCTTCATAATATTTTATTCCTCTATGTGAAAGTAAAAATATTATGGAAAAGTAAGCAAAACCCCGTAAAATCTTAAAAGAAATAAGGAAACTCTTGTAAATATTTTTAGAGATAAAGTGCTAAGGTTTTTGAGATGGAGAGTTTTAAAATACTAAGATAACACCTTAATGACCTTATAGACATAGATGCCCTGAGAGTGGCTATTTTAATTTCTTTTTCACTCTATCTTTTGAATAGAATTCACAGCATGTATAGACATCTTTGTCATTCTTAGATGTTACATAAAAGGGCTTTGTTTTGATAAATATAATCAAGAATATCTCCTTGCTTGTTTCTACTCTTTTGGATGATATATATATTCCTAAACTCATCATATAATGTTTGTTATATTTACATTATCTTCTAAGTAATAAATGGCTAGCATTTATTGTTTTATCTTAGTAAACTTATTAATATACTCGCCAAAAACAATGGAAACATCACACCTATTAATACTGATGGAAGACTCTTGGATGTTGAGTCAATGCAAATTATAAGATTTTGGTCAATGTAATGTAACATGTAAATCTATCTTCATAATTTTTATGAAAACAACAATGCACAACTATCCCCATCTAACTAATTTATATATCTTATCATGTATCAAACAAAAAGAATGATAAATATCTTCCTTTTATCAAAGTCTTTCTTTGCTTAAGCACATTCCTTTTCATGCTAACAATCCAAGATCATATTTTGCATAAATCAATTTTGGTTGCTCTACACTATGTAGGAATGGATTTTAGTATGTGTCTTTTCTCCAATACCAAGATAGGACCACCTTCTGCAGAAATCAATTTTAATTGCTCCACATTCTAAACACTCCATATATGAATCAATTTTAGTAGCTTTAGTCTTTGCATTCTTTGTTGGAATCAATTATTTTAGTTGCTCCACAACCTTGACATCCTTAGAGTATTAGACTTAGGGTTGTGCAGAAAAACTGATCAAACTACAAACTAATTCGGATCGAACTGAACTGTACCAAAATTTTTGTTTTTTTTTTTAAATGGTTTAGTTCATGACCCTTAATTTGAACTAAATTGTATGGTTAGAACTAGACCAAACCGTTTTACATATTTAAAAAAAAAAAAGTAAACTCAAACGTATTATTTTTTTTCTTTTAATTGTTTTATCAAAAATTTGATTATTTTTAAATTTTATATATATGTGAGGATTATTCATGAAAATGATATTGAAATGGTTATATTATGTTTCAATTGTTGTGCTATGTCTATAAATAAGATAATTTTTAAATTTTAGTCTTTAGTGTTATGAACATTCTTATTTTTTTCCCTTTATGTTATTAATTAATCCACTTTCATTACTTAGTTACTTACTGCGTTTATATAATTGATAGTGTGCTAATTAAAAGTGAAAATAATTAAAATTCACCCCTAATAGAATGATGGCATAATTTATTTATCAAGTTTGGTTTATCATTATAGTTCAATATGATTATAATTTTATGATGGATCAAATCACTCTCTTACCATAAGTTTTACATATTTATTGCCTCTTTTGGTATTTGAATTTAGATGAGGTAGACAATTAGGTATCTAAAATTTTAAAATCTAATTTCATCCATAATTAAACTTTTCATGATTTTAACTTTTAAAAAGATCAATTTTATACTATTGACAGTAAAACATAACCCTAGTCCCACTTGGTCTCTTAAGCTTAAAAACCCTTACAACCTTTGAAAGCCCACGAACAAGGCAGCTCGGTACATCTTGACCTTAAAGTCATCTAAGAGCATAACACCTCAGCTGTGCATGGTGATGCGGGACTCACTATCAAGTCCTCATGTCAGGACGGCTTTATGAGCTTATTCGGACACTAGGTTTACTAGCTCCACCTTAACCTAGTCCGACCTCAGGTGCTCGTCATCCTTAGCTATAATAAGCGTCCTAGTCACACCTCATGATTAGGGGGACATCAACAGCTCAACCACACTCCATCAAATTAGGCACATAAGCACGGGTACCATTTCTATACCCAGTACTAAGCCTTGTACTAACTGTCTTGATACGATCCTAAAACCCTATAAATACCCCCTTGCTTCAAGCAAAGGGATAAGAGAGGGAACAGAAAATATAGAGTACAAATAGGAAGGCCAGTTATTTGATATTATTTTGTAAAGTAAGGGGATAAGAGAGGGAACAGAAAATATAGAGTACAAATAGGAAGGCCAGTTATTTGATATTTTTTTGTATGAACCTTACTTCTACCCGCATATTGACTTAAGCATTAGAGGCCACGTCGGCAACCCCTGGCATCCCTCTGATCTATCTTTTGGTGTTTACAAGAGTAATCTCTACCGGCCTAAATTCAACCCATGTAACATTTCTAGCACCGTCTATGGGAGTCGAATCGATAAATACCTTCCTGTTACCTCTTTCTAAAAAAAAAAACCTTCAAAAACCTTAACCAACAGAACTACTTCTTCATAATGCCTAGTCCACAACGGAGCAAGAATGAAGGTGATTCTGCTCCTTGCCACCCATATCTCACCCTATTGATGGCAAAACATCCAAAATGCCACGTCATGGTCTAGTCGTCCCCACTGACATTGACCATAAAGATGAAGGCCGGATTTGGAACTAGAACACCTATGCAGGCACCTAGCATACCAAAATATAGAAAGCGAATGATCGAATGCTCTCCTAAAAACTAGGATAACAAAGTTGGAGGGGTTGAAGGACCTACATTTAGAAAAGCGGGCCTCCAATGCATGGAGAAGCGCCTTTCTAGCTTGATCATCACTCAGATGTAATGAAGGGTTGATGGAGAGAAACCATGATCATACTATAGGATCATCACAGACTAAAACTCCCACCAAGGAATGATCCTACAAGTTTAGAGCACACATCGATGAGCTCGCACTTCTCGTAGCCGGTAAGAGCCCCCTATGCAGTATTGCGAAGGCATACGACCTCCCAGCATTCGGCTTGAGTATATGTAGGGCACTAGGTCGATGATCACCAACCTAAAAGAGGGAGAACTATAGAACATATGCAGGTTGGAACCGTGGGAGGGATACCCCCACTCTTACCCTAGAAGACACACAGCTCGGCTCCAACAAGGAATGTGCTTGGAAGAGATACGTGGCATGATGAAGAGACTATCCACCATTAAGGAGGGCTTTAAAAGTGAGCCCGCTGCAAAAGCATCCCTAGGCAAGATGCCTTTCGTACCCGAAATCCATTTGAAGTACTTCCTACGGGAGCTCGGCTATCGACTCAAGAATTGTATGATAGAACAACAAACTCGGAAGATCATGTTGCCCAATTCCAGTCCACCATAGCGATACACAATTTTTTAGATGCCATATGGTGTAAAACTTTTCCTGCTACCTTTCGAGGTACGACTAAGGTTGGGTTCAACAGGCTCGAACCAAACATAGTGAGTTCCTTTTCTCAACTCACCTACTTCTTTGTTGCATACTTTGTGGCAAGCAAATTGCTAGAGAAGAATGCTTTCTGCCTTTACACAGTGTGGCAAAGACCTGACAAACGCTCGAGGGACTACTTGGCGAGATTTAAGAAAGCATGCTTGGAAATCCTAAATCTTAACCAAGGTGTGGCTTTGGAAGCCATCAAACAAGGAGTTTTTGCCAACGACCCATTCTTCGACTCCTTTCGAAGTGCCAGCTTACCACGCTCGAGTAGGCGAGGGAAAAAGCCCAAAAGTATATCTAACACAAAGATACCAAGAATGCCCAAAGAGAGGCCAAAAATGGGTGAAGCCAAACTTGAGCCTACGAAAATTTATGTCGGGAAAAGAATCGGCCGAGAGATCACCATGACACCAACCGGGTCGATAAAAACCAAGGTCTCAAAGATGGCAACAAGCGAAGACATTTTCCAATGTACGATGAATTTACTTCTCTCAAACTACCAGTACACAACGTGTTTCTTAAGATAAGAAACCGAGGCTTCTTACCGTCACCATCCCTGATGAGACTAAGCCTATGATGAAAGGATTTTAAAGAATATTGCAAGTATTACTGTTGGCAGCTCAAAAGTGCCATAGAAGATGTCATATGGCAAGGTTGGATGAAGCAATATGTATCACAACCTAAAGGCGGAACCCCTGGCATAGAAAAGAAAGGTCGACAAACCCAAAAACGTGGCCATCGCCTAGAATCGTCCAGATCACCCTCGTCCTCACAGGTTATGCCATGGGGAGATTAATAGCATTATAAGCAGGCCTATTACCTCCATGAAGCTAGGTTACCGCTTAGCTTGGGTAAATCTCGACTTATAATGAACATGGAGCCTAAAAAATTGAAGATTGATTCCATGATCCCATTTTCTGACAAAGATTACAAGGAGTTCCAAGCCCTCACCAAGATTCCTTGGTTATCACCACTCGCATATCAAGATGAAAGGTCAAAAGGGTGCTGATTTATACAGGAAGCAGTGCCGACATCCTCTTCAATCATGCTTACAAGCAAATGAAACATGAACTGAAGCCAAAGCTAATGCCATATGACCACAAGCTATATGGTTTTGATAATAACCCATCAGACTTTGAGGCATTATCACTTTGCCTCTCGAGCTTGAAGAAGAGCCATCTAATGTTGAACACCTAATAGATTTCCTTGTGATTGACTGTTAGTTTCCCTATAACACCATATTAGAGAGAGGTAGTCAATCAATATTTTCCGTGATTGTCTCTTGGCCAAACCTTAAGGCTAAATTTCCCACCCTAGTGAGAATCAGTGTGTGCTGAGGAAACCAAGAACAATCCCGACAGCTGACATTAGAGCCTTGAAAGGAGATCATGTATGCTCAGTGGAGGTAGAACCAAGGCATAACCTCTAACAGCGCAGTGAGCCAGCCAATCTTAGGGAGGAGGTTGCCCTTGATGACAGTCCTACCACATGATCAAAGTGGGAGCGACTCTCCGTCCTGATATCAAAGAGGGTTTGATTGCCTTTTCAAGGAAAACAAGGATGTTTTTGTTTGGTCACTCGCTGACATGACAAGCATAAGCGCGAGTGTGATCACACACCAGCTCAATAATAACAAAACTCAAAAGCCAGTACAGAAGAAAACCCAACAATTCATTGCAGAAAGCCAGGTTGCCATTGAGGAAGAAGTCTAGAAGTTGCTCCAGGCTGGGGTTATTAGGGAAGGAAGATACCCTATGTCGTTAGGTAACTTAGTCTTGGTCAAGAAGTCCAACGACAAATGGTGAATGAGTGTAGATTACATAGACCTTTACAAAGCATGCCCAAAAGATTGCTTCCCACTACCATGGATCGATCAACTAGTTGATAACACCTCGGGACATGAGCTCTGAGCTTCATGGGTGCTTTCTTTAGTTATAATCAAATCAAAATAAAGGACACAGATGAGGTCCACACCTTATTTTTTACATCATTTGGCACTACTGCTATAGAATGATGCCCTTTGGACTAAATAACGCCGGTGCCACGTTTTTAGATGTTGGTCACTGAGGTGTTCAAACCTCAAATAGGTCGCAACATGGAAGTATACGTTGATGACATGATCGTGAAAAGTAACAAGTTAAAGATCATCTGTGTGGCTTCTAAGAAGCTTTTGACCGACTTCGTTTTTACAATCTAAAGATGAATTCGCAAAAGAGTACCTTTGGAGTTGTCAAGCTCAGATTTTGCTTCTATTCTGCTAAAGCTCTCCATCCATATCAAGCCTAACACATTTGACACAGAACACTCGATAAAGAACTAGTATGAGTTTTTGTAAATAAGCCTGGTTTTTGAAAATTAGTTTGACTTGGAGTCGCCATCGGCTAAAGTGAAGAAAAGTGAAACAAAAACCAATGGGTGGTTTGGTTTCCAGTTCGACTATTGATACGCATGAAAAACCAGAAATTAATGGATCCGGAGGCTGCTATTTTAAAATCTAAATGATTATTTAGACTTTTTATGGGCTTTAAAAATCTTGAAGATATGAGCCAAATAGAAGGAAATTTTGGATTTTTTTTATTTTTCAACTTTTTAGTCTTTTTTGAAAAAGCCATTTATATAAATTTATAATTTTTTTTTTGAATAATACCTAAAATATTATTATTATTATGACCACCCGCAAGTGTTTATGTATCCGCTAACCAGAATCAGGACTCCATAGTTTGTTTTGATTTTTGTAAAATTTTTAATTTATTTGTATTTTTTAATTTTGAAAACCCGCCAAGTTTAAGTGTTTAATCAATTTTCTTAATCTTGAAAATTCCTACAGAAATCTAATTTTTTGTCTTTTTTTTTTTGAAGACTTCTAAGAAAAACTATTTTTTTTTGGAAAACCCCATTTATTTTTGTTTTTGGTATTTTTAGAAAATAACTAAGATGATATATATATATATATATATAGCCAGCAAAAGGATTTTCTAATATTATATTATATATAAAGAAAAGGGTAAAAAAGATTTTTTTTTTATTTTGTGAATTTTTCTCATTTTTAATTTTCTTTAAAAGGGATAATATTTACAATGATAAAAAAAATAGTTGATTCACTAAATCATGTTAATAATTCATAGTGCAAACTATTACTAAAAAAGGCAAGTATCAAACGTAGCATATATTCCCAAAAGGAGATCCAAAAAAAGTAGTCCAAACGCTATAGCTAAAAAAAAATCTATATATATATTATTGATTTTCGTAATTTAACCTAAACATTTATTCATTAATCATAATAAAACTTATCTTAAATTTATTTATTTACTAATTCGTTTTTTCTCACTTAAATATCATGTTATCAATACTAATATAAAAATAATTGCGTGCAAACCATACATACATAAACATATATATTTTTTCTTTTTCTTTTCTCTCCTTTTTTCGTTTTTTTTTTTTCTCTTTTTCTTTTTTTTTTTTTTCTTTTCTCTTCTCTCTTTTTTTTACTTTTTTTTTTTTTTACTATTTTCTGGTTTTTCTGTACATGTACATCAGAGTGTTTCATCTATACTAGACTACTACTACTAATAATAATAAAAGCAACTAAGCACGAAACAAGTTGGACCTTCACAAAATGGAGAGTTCGAACCGAGCACGAGACCTTCAGATCCTGTAACAAAGCGAAAACTAGATGGGTTTTCACCTTTTCATTTAATGGAACCCGATCCTCGATGGATGATGGTATTATTTGAATTCCTGCAAAATATAAAAACAAGTGTAGTCTCTCTCAATGGTAACTAGGATGGGGCAGGAATTGGTGTTCGACGGTTTGGATTTTGGGGTTTGGTGTGGTTCTGGGTTCGAGATTAGGGTCAGAGTGGTCTGGTAGAGTTTCGGTGATCTGGGTGTGTTGGATGGTTCTTGATGGTGGCGCGTGTTTGGATTGAAGGAACATGGTAGTCGATGGATTCAACTAATGGCAGTTTCCATTCGTTGGGATCGGAATGGAGGTTGGATTTGTGAGTAGTGGTGGTCTGGGTTTGCGGTTCGAGGCGATGGGAGTTAATCATGTTTGGGAGGGGTTTGAGAGTTTATTGGAATGGCTGATGTCGATGGGGTTATTTGGATGTGCGAAGGTAGTTGGTTGGGTTCTAGTTTCATTTAGGATAGCAAACTGACGATGGTTTCCACTAGTTAGGGATGACTCGCGTTCCTGGGTTACTCGTACATGGGTTTAGTAGGGGATTTGGTTGGGGTGAATGGTAGTGAATGATTGGGTCGATGAGAGATCTCGTTCATTTTTTTAGAGGAGCTTCTGATCATGTTTTAAAGAAGAGATGAGTAAGGTGAAAGGGATGAAGGCAGCCATTAATGGCTGACTGTTATGAAACTTAAAGAGTCGGAGAAGGGGGTTATGAATTTCAAATTTCGTCATTTCATTTTTTAGCGTAAATCTATACTTAAATGACGTCAATTCTAAAATGATTTGCATTTTTAGTGTCACAACGGTTGAAAATTGAAAAGGCATCAAAGAAAAATGAGGCGATTTGATGAACACAAGCTCGCGTTCTTTGTTAATGGCAGATAGGGGCTAAGAGAGAGACGACACGCGGGGATACATCCGCGCGTCTCTCAGGCGCGTGGGAGCTTGGCTTGAAATAGCCTAACTTTCCAATAAAAAATAAATAAATAAATAAATATACACACATGTGTGTTGATTTATTTATGTTATGAAATTTTGTTAAATATTAAGTTGAATAGAATATAATGTGTTGGTGTGATTTGATAATTATGTCTCTATAAGGACTTGACTTACCTAATTATCAAAATTAGGTATGCCAAATCTCTCAATCATGCATAATACCTAAGTATTATAAAACACTCAAGTATTATGCATAAAGTTGTCCATAAAGCAGATATATGTATTGAGTGTTTATTTAAACCTGTGACAACATCATAAAACTTTAATATAAAACTACTCAATACATGAGTAGGTTGACTTTATATAAAACTTGGAAGAACCTTAGTGTCAACTAGTAATACCTTAAAACATACAAAACTTGTTTACGAACAAAGCATAAGAAACAAAGTTAAAATCTTATTTTACAAACCAGGGCTTTAATAACAAGCTCATGACAAAAATACATTTCATATTTAAAGTCTTTAAAAAAACTTGAACAAAATATCTTGGTTCATACACAGGTTTCCTAACCATCCCTCTCATCCAAGAAGGCCTCCCAATCTATCTTGTAACCCATATCATCATAGCAATCATCATCAATATTAGCTATAAGATAGCAACATGAGCCAAAGGCCTAGTATGTAATAACACAAGCAAATACAAAGTGGCAAGTATACTTAAGCTAAATGCAATGCAACAATTAATGATTTAGTTATCTTTGATTAAGTGAGTAAAATAATACTGGAGTATTCAAACTTCGATTTCAATCATGGGAATCTAGAAGTCCTGAGTAACACAGCTGCTCAGGGGATTATTATAGGTAGTCCAAATACTTATAACTCCTATACCTATAAAACATAGTAACAATCTCATCTAGGTTAACACTGTTACAAAATTTTACTTAACTTAATCCATAGTATCATCTAGTTTAACCGGTCCCATAAACGTGAATTAAATCATATAATTTCATTTTAAGAATAAGTAAATGTTACCCAGATACTATTCACCCTATTGATCACCCACTTAGCAACTCAAGAATCACCATTGCATCATGGTAAAATATCATTGTATCATGACAAGATTGCCGCTCCTTGGACTAGATTCAATGGCGAAAAGCTCAACCAATTTCAAACAATCTTTAATTCATCTTTGATTAAGTCCATTTAGGATATGCCTAGCTTAACAACCATCAAGCAAGCTATTGTGTACCTGAGATATTCTTGACAAAAGGATCGGTAACTAGATTTAATGGTGTAGGGAAATCTGATAAAAGAAATTACATCATTAATTCATTCATTTACATCAAACAACATAACTATCACCACATACTTATCATCACCACATTAAGAACTATACAACATTAGAATCCTACTTAGATCACTAACATAACATTCAATTCACCAAGTAATCATTATAACATAAAAATTCACGTTGTTGTAAAATTAAAACAAATAAATAATACAAGAACAAGCAAATCATTTACCTTTAGAAGATTTAACTTGAGACTTGAGTCTTAAGGAAGAATTCTTGGCAAATTTGGGTAAGAAAAATTTGAATCAAAAGATGGAATGGGATGAAACAAAGGCACTATTGGCTTTGGTCTGTTTTTGGCTTGTGAAATTTAGCAAAAGGAAGCTTTGAAATTATCCTTTAATTTTGACTTTAGTGGTAGATTTTTAAGAGACAAAAGAGAGGATTGGGCTTTGTTTTGGCTTGTTTTTGGGCTCAAAAATTTTGTTGCTATGTTAGGGTTTAGATTGGGATAAGTTTGTTTTTGAAAATTAAGTTTAACATGCATTAAAACAAACAAACAATACAATTATCAAATCACAATAACACATTATAAATAAGCTATTTTATTCTTCCCTTCTTTAAGAAGTTTCGTCCTCGAAACTAACCTTATTCATTACTTAAATAACTCTGGATACTTTTGTCTCATGGCACTTTCAACTTCCCAAATAGCTTCCTGTTCATTCTAGCCACTCCATTGCACTTTAGTTATGGGAATTGTTTTGTTCCTTAGAGTTTTATTCATTCTACCCATAATTCTAATAGGCTTTTCAATTGTAGTAGATCTGGCAGGATTTCTGGTTGATTTGTGTCGGTGATAGCCTCAGGATCTGATATACATTTTCATAAATGAGATACATGAAAAACGTTGTGTACATCGGTAAATTTGGGGGCAAAGCCAATTTATAAGTCAATGGTCCAATTCTTTCTAATATCTAAATGGACCAATATATCTCGGGTTCAACTTTCCCTTAACGCCAAATCTAAACACTCCTTTTGTCGGCGATACTCAGAGCAATACATGATCACCCACTTCAAACTTGAGAGGTCTTCGGCTTGTATCCGCATAACTTTTGTATCTATCCTGAGTCGCTTTCATTCTCTATTTGACAACTTGGATCTTATCAACAGCCTGTTATAATAAATCTGGGCCAATCAAAGCTCTTTCTCCACTTCATCCCAGTGTAGAGGAGATCTACACTTCCTTCAATATAAAGCTTCATAAGGAGCCATATGTATTGTTGCTTGTTAACTGTTGTTATAGCCAAATTCAACCAAAGACAAATTATCATGCCCCAACGGGTACCCTAAACGTGACAGCCCATCGTATGCAATATTAAAACTTAAGAATGACTACTCCAGTCACTCAAAAGCTTCCATATCGGTACAAGGTGCACATTCACATCAAAGGAAGACTGGTGAAGTAGTGCATTTTAAGATATTGGTAGCGGAACATACAAAATAACACTAAATATATTTCATAGAAACATAAAGTCTTACAACTTCTAAGGAGCATTCCGATAATTTTCATAATAACATGGTTCTACTTAAAATAACTAAAGCTAGAAGATTTTAGAAGAAATCTACTATGGCTTCAAAACAGAATTCCTCCAAAAGCTTCTCAAAATAAAGATTCTACCCGGGTGGTCAGGATGGTCTCGAGTGCAAAAAGATAATCCTGCAATATCAAAAGTCTGTAGGAGTTTAAGCATGACTAGCTTAGTGAGATATTCCTTACGCAAAAGTACTCATAACAAGCAATCAACCAAGTTTATTAATCAAGCATATGAAATGCAACAACCACATGATCAAACATTACATACGACTATTCGTTTCGTATTGTGATGGATTTACCCCTCCATCGATGGTTAGGGAATGCTTTGAATTGGGTCCCAAACGACCTCTCTTAAAGTTGTGCGCATCTGGGGTTCCAATGAACCGTACTATTAGTTCCCGAGCTTTCTTTACCTAAAGCGATCAGTCCTGCTCGGCTACAACTTGAGACCGTATTCCCCGAACGTCCTAAACCTCAAGGTTGTAGTAAGGCAGCTTACCTTTCCGTCCCACGCTGAGGAGTAGTAGCCAAATTTCGAAATGATATTCTAAGTGGTATGCATGAGCAATTTATTATATGGGGATTTCAATATGACATTAAATTATTTAAAGCGATCAAACAGTATTTGCACACATGACAATATATACATGGAAACATTTATATCAATCACAAATCGGGTTCCAATATACTTATTGTTCATTGATCGCACACAACGATTCACATACATAATTCCATGATATCCCACATGCATAACAATTTTATCTTTTCCTAATATCTAGTGCTCTATTCTACAAGCACATGTGCGAATACATAAGCGTAAAGAAAACTCACTGTCCATAGAGTTCTTCTAGGAGTCGAAGTAATCCTTAGGGAAGAGAAGATCTTGGTCCTCGACACCTAAAAAAAAGAAATACCCAAAATGAGTATTTCATCCAATGTCTATTCAAACTCTCTAATTCTATCTTATTGAATTCGTCAAAAATCGTATGAATGGAAACCCCAACTTAAAATGGCCATAACTTGCTCATTTTAACTCGGAATTTCGCATATTATATACGATTTTAACCTACTCGAAAAAATCTATCTATTTATAAGGTTATTTTTATCAAAAGAGTCATTTGGGTCTTGGAATAGTAATGTACAGATTTGATACGAAAATTCCAATTTCAAAACATAAGTTTTCAAACTTTTCTTCATTCAAAAATTTTTGTACAAAAATATAGATAATTGTATGGTTGAAAAATCCTTTGAATACATATCTATAGACTCAAACCATGTGCATGAATTTAGTGGTGTTGTCTCAACAATGATTTTGTAAAACAAAATGTCTAAAAGTGAGAAAAGCTAAAACTTTGAAAATCTCCTTTTTAATTTTGTTTGGAAAATTTATTAGTAAGTTTCCTTCTTTTAACTCCATTTCTTAACTTTGAGAATAATTACATTTTCAAAAAAAATTTTAATCTTTAAGATTCCCATAAATTTATTTCTAGTGTTTTGGAAAACATAGTTTTTTCTAAATATTTCATGGTTATGTGTTCTAAAGCTTTTCTAATGTTAGATCCACTTTAAAAGAATAATATCAATGATCTTATAAGTTAGTTTTGAAAAACTTATCTAGACCTTAGTATTTTAGAGTGTTGGTAGAAAAACTTTGATAAATAAGTTTAGGAAAACTTTGGTTAAACAAGGAATTAAGTTTAAAGAAACTTTCTTATTTTATTGGTTTGAAAAGAGAGTTTGTAATAACTTTACTTTATACATTTATTGATAAAAATCACATATAGTGTTATTACTAAAACTTGAGCTAAACTTATCTAATCTTAGAAAATATTTGTTAAGATAGAAATTATTCCTTATGTGACAAAATTTATTTTTAAAGAGAGTTCATTTTTATTACTTAAGAAAACTCATTTCCATTATGGTTGAGACAATATCAACATGTTCATGCATGAATGAAAATATGTAACTATGAGAAATGTAATAAAACAACATAATAAGATGAATAAAATAAGAGCATAAAAGTAAAGTCAAGTATTGGGAACCTTAGCTTTATTAAAGTATCCCGGGACTAAGAATAGACTAGTCCTCAAAAGAAAAGAAAAGAAAAGCAAAGAAAAGCAAAGAAAGAAAATTGTTTTGACTTGATATAGATAAGTCTAAGACTAAAAAGACTAGTCTTAATAATTGCATGAAATAAATAAATTGCATAACTTGAAAGTAAATAAATAACAAATGAGCTTATATGCTCTAAATAAATATATATAAATAATATACATAATACTTTATATAAGTTAGGTTAGAACAAATAATAATAACAATAACAACAACAATAACAACATAATAATAACATAAAGAAAAGAATAGAAACATGAACAAAAACAAAACATGAATAAATTGTTGCTTCTTTAATTCTCATGAGTCTAATAAACATACACTAAATTCATGTTAAGTTGTATGAACATGATGAGTATATGAAAGAAACATTTACCTAAGGTTATGTATTTGTTGAAGAAGAAAAGAATGGTTTGTAGTAATATGTGGGAATGGGTTTTCTAAAGAAAAGAGAGAACTTGAGAGAGATTTTGAGAGAGGGATTTTATGGAGTGATTTTGGGAGATTTTAGTATGAATTGTGTTGTGTGAAAGAATGAAGGAGGAATGGGGTATTTATAGATTTTTGGAGTGGAAATTAGATGTAATAAAATAAATTGCAAAAGAAAAATAATTGGATGGAAGAGAGAGAGGGGAGGCGCCAGTTCTAGTAGTATAGGGGGGAAGAAATTTATTTATTTTGTTTGTTTTGTAATAAAAGAAGTAATGTGTAAAGTATGATGTGATTAAAGTTGTATGGGGAAGGTAAATTGTAAGGTATAGTATGGTAGTGTGTAAGAATAGAGTGTAAGAAAGTAGAGATAGAATAGATGAATAGTAGAAAAGTACTATGAATAGTAGACTAGACAATTAAAATACCGGTAGTAAAGAAAATACGCGTAATTAAGCTATATTTGATATTTTTAGTTATCGAAAAATTCTAAAATTGATATTTTTGAAAACCTTATATTTTTACGAATCTATTGGTATTGTCGGAATATTTTCACTATCCGGTACACCGGGCATGGTTTTTGAAAACTGATCCCGTTCAGATCTAAAAGACACTAGAAAATTACGAATATGATATTTTTAAGCTTTCTTATATTATTACGAACCATATTCCACAATTATCTCAATTTCGTTTTCTAAGGTTTAAGAACACGGGATTACTGGATCTAGATTCACTAGACTAAACGTAGAACTAGGTTAACTTTAGGGTTTCGTTTTGACTTCCGGTTCTTAGGGTTTGCTTATATTATCGAAAAATCTAGGGGCTTACACAAATGGTCATGCCATTGCCTTCCAAAATTTAATGCATAGGCTTCAAAATATCTTCTGAAATTTGAATTGTTCTTTCTGATTGCCCATTTGGTTTTTTATGAAAAGCATTACTAAACTAAAGACGAGTACCTAAGGATTCAGGCAAACTTTTCCAAAATTGATTGACAAATCTTGGTTCTCTATCTGACACAATCGATATTGGTATTCCGTGTAACCTCACCATTTCCTTTATATAGATTTGAACCATCTTCTCCGGCAAACATCCAACTCTCAATGGATTGAAATGAGTGGATTTTGTCAATCTATCGACGATTACCCATACTACTTCATGCTTTGCCAATATTCTTGGTAGGGCAGACACAAAATCCATTGTTATGTTGTCCTACTTCCATTCAAGTATTGACAAGGGTTGAAGTTCACCTCCGGGTCTCTGATGTTCAATTTTGATTTGTTGAAAAATTAAGCACTTTGCCACAAAATCAGTAATATCTCTCTTCAATGCTTGTGTAAGTCTTTGTACATTTTTATACTACCTGGATATATTGAATAGGCTGACATGTGAGCTTCTTTGATCACTTCTTTTCGTAACTCATTTACTTTAGACACCCATAAACAATTTCTATATCGAATGTATCCATGGTCATCTATCCTCAACTCTTTCCTTTTTCCATTCCCTATAGCACTTGTCAATTTTTATCCTTTAGAATCTTCTTTTAGACCTTATATAATCTATTCTAGGATAGAAGGTTTTAAATTTACACTTGCAATCATCACTTCTACCCTCTTAAAAGTTATTTCAACATCAAGTATTTGAAGTTCCCTTAAAATTTCCTTATGACTGGTGAGCATGATTACTATATTCATCTCTCTCTTTCAACTCAGAGCATCTGCAACTACATTGGCTTTACCTGAATGATACAGAATCTCCACATCATAATCTTTAATTAATTCAAGCCATCTTCATTGTGTTATATTCAATTCTTTTTTAGTGAAGATGTACTTCAAGCTTTTGTGGTCGATGTAAATCTTAGATTTCTCCCCAAATAAATGTTGTCTCCATAACTTTAAAGCAAATATCACAGCTGCTAATTCTAAGTCATGAACCGGATAATTCTTTTCATGGGGTTTCAATTGTCTTGAAGCATAGGCTATGACTCTATCATCCTACATGAGAACACATCCTAGTCCCTAGATCAAAGAATCATTATAAATCATAAATTCTTTCCCACTGACTGGTACCACTAACACTTGAGCCGATACTAACCTTTCTTCCAATTCTCGAAAACTTATTTCACATTTTTCATCCTAAAAGAATCTAACATTTTTTGGAGTTAATCATGTTATTGGAGAAGTGATCTTCGAGAATCCCTAAACAAATCTTCTATAATAGCTTGCTAAACCCAGAAAAATTCGAACTTTGGTAACACTTGTAGGTCTTGGCCAATCCAGAACAGCTCAATTTTTTTCGAATCAACTGAAATTCCATTCTATGTAATTATATGGCCCAAAAATGGGATTTCTTCCAACCAGAACTTGCACTTACTAAAGTTGACATATAACTTCTTTTTCTTAATCTTTGCAAGACAAGTCTCAAATGCTCTTCGTGTTTCTCCACACTTCTAGAATATATAAATATGTCATCAATAAAGACAATGACAAATTGATCAAGATAATCCCTAAACATCCGATTCATCAAGTCCATGAAAGCCGTAGGGGCATCTGTCAAACTAAATGGCGTGATTAAAACTCAAAATGTCCATATCTCGTATGGAAAGCAATTTTAGAAATATCTTGTTGCTTGATCTTGAGTTGATAGTATCCAGACCTCAAATCAATCTTTGAAAATATAGCTGCATCCTTTAACTAATCAAACAAGTCTTCAATCCTAGGTAAAGGGTTTTATTCTTGATGTCTACTTGATTTTAACTCTCTGTAATCAATACACATCCTTAAGCTTTCGTCTTTCATTTTCACAAATAATATTGGTGCACCCCATGGCAAAATGCTAGGATGAATAAAACCAAGGTTTTATAATTCTTCTAGTTGATTTTTCAATTCTTTTAATTATATAGGAGCCATTCTCTTGGAACTATATCAGTTTTGAACTCAATTTCTCTATCAGGTGGTAACCTAGGTGGTTCCTCAGGAAAAATGTCCATAAAATCCTTCACTACTGGTACCATATCAACATTAACCTTTGAACATTTCCCGTGGTTCTTGTAGTCTTTTCCCACAATTCTATAGCATACATGCTCTTGGGTCTTTTTCTTTCCAAAACATGAGTAACTTTTCCACTCTCCAAATCAAAGCTCATTTATGCCTTAATACAATCTATTGTGATTTTATATAAATTCAACCAGTTCATTCCCAATATCACATCAAAATAAAACATGGGTAAAACTAGCATATTAATCGGCATATTTACATCAACAATCATTACATCAACATTCCTACATATACATGGCTCTCTAGATTTTACACCCAAGGGAGTATTAATACTCATTATTCCATTAGATAACACTTCGAAACTCATACCACACTCATTCATGAATTTTTAAACTATACATGCATGTGTCGAACTAGTATTTATCAATGCATATGTGTGGCAAGTTGCAATTAATATAGTACCTGCCAAGGTATTCACAAATGGGACTTCCTTACACTGTTGTAATGCAAATATTCTTGTTGTAGTTATCCTTTTACCAGAATTAGGTTTCTCCTTGCAATTTGCCACATGATGTCCTCTTTGCTTACAATAAGCACAAAAGATGTGTTGCAACACCAGATCTTTGCATTCCAAAGCCTTATGTCCTTCCTTACCACAAGAAAAACATGCTCTAGGAGTCTATTTACGTTGAGCTAACTCATGCGGTCCAAAACATCTAGTACATCTCCTTTCAAAATTTATAGCAAGCGCATGAGCCTTAGCTGAAGATCCCAAACTTAATTTCTTTCCCATAAATCGTCTTTTTCCTCTGCCAAAATTGTCAAACTTCCTACAAGGAGTAGATGGTGTTGGTCTCTTGCCTAGAAAAGTATATCTCCTATCTCTTTTTGTCTTACTTTGATTTAGGATTTGTTTTGCTAGCTTTGCTTTGGTTACTTTACCTGCTAGAGTAGGAAGTTGAAACATTTTAAACTCTCCTTTAATTTCCATATTGAGGCCATTTTGAAATTTTTGAACTTTCATCCCCTCATTATTAAATCCTTCACCAGCAAATATAAGCAACTTATAAAACTCCGCATAATATTCTTCAACTGTCTTGTTTCCTTGTCTTAAACCCAAACCGTCTGAAATTAGCTATTCTCTGACCATAGTTGGAGAATATTGTAAAAGAAGGCTTTCTTGAACCTAATCCAAGAAATCATTCTCTCTGGATTTTCGCTCGCCAATCTCCACCAGTTAGAGGCATCTCTTTTAAGCATATACACTACCAAATCAACCTTCTTGACCTCAGGGACTTCATAAGCTACGAAGGCTTTCTCTAACTCCTCTATCCAATGGTCAGCAACAGTTGGATCTGAAACATTTCCATCAAAATCTAGAACTAGCCTAACAAAATCGTGTAATTTCATTTGATTATTCTGTTCATTCATCTGCACATTTCCTCCTTGTCCCATAACCTAGGGAATATATTGTCTCATTAACTGTTGTTGTTGCTGGTACATCATCTGTTGATAGTGTTGTGTGATAGCAAACATATCTCTAAAAATTGTGCACATGGTGTTCGGATCTCCCATTAGCATCTAAGGCATTTGAGGGAAAGGTGACATTTGAGGTAGTTGTGGTATTTAAGTTGTAGACCCTGAGGTAGGAGATGAACTAGTCGTTGAAGCTAGAATAGATGATGAAGTGGATGCTGGGATAGCTGTCTATGGAGGAGGTGGAGGCATATCTTCTCTATCTGTTAGTTGTTTAGTTTGTCTTCGTGACATGTCCATCTTTATGCCATATACAATATATGCATGACATACATTCAACTATGCGATTCTAATCTAATTAAATTAAATTCAATTAACAATAAAACAAACAATCAAACAAAACATATCATTCAAACAAAACTTAGACTTATTCCTTGTTAATCTTACCACATCTAAGGTTAATTCACTCCTAAGCTATCACACTTAAACAAACAGTCATACAAACAAACACTTCGATACCCATCTGCAAGGACTCTGCTTACCTAATTACCAAAATTAGGCATGCTAAATCCCCTAACCACGCATAATACCTAAGTATTATAAAACACGCAAGTATTATGTGTAAGGTTGTCCATAAAGAAGATGTATGTATTAACTGTTTATTCAAACCTATGATAACATCATAGAACTTTAATATAAAACTACTCAATATATAAGTAGGTCGACTTTATATAAAACTTAGAAGAACATTAGTGTCATCAGGTAACACTTCAAAAGATACAAAACTTGTTAAGAACAAAGCATAAGAAACAAACTTAAAATCTTATTTTATAAACCAAGACTTTAACAATAAGCCTTTAACAAAAATACATTTCAGACTGGTTGAAGATCAGGAGCCTTTAACAAAAATACACTTTAAAAGATATATCAATGTATACGCCTTTGCAGCTTCCTCTAACTGGTGGAGATTAGCAAGCGAAAATCTAGAGAGACCGATTGCTTGAATTATGTTTAAGGAAGCCTTTTTTTACAATATTCTCCAACTATGATCAGAGAACAGATGATTTTAGATTGGTTGGGTTTAAGACAAGGAAGCAAGACAATTGAAGAATATTATGTGGAGTTTTGTAGCTTACTTATATTTGCTAGTGAAGGATTTAATAATGAGGGGACGAAAGTTCATAAATTTCAAAATAGCCTCAATATGGAAATTAAAGGAGAGGTTAAAATGTTCCAACTTCTTGCTCTAGCAGATGTAGTGACTAAGGCAAAGCTAGCATAACAAATCTTGAGTGAAAGTAAGACACAAAGAGATGAGGAAGCTGCTTTTCTAGACAAGAGACCAATACCATCCACTTCCTGACAATTTTGGCAAAGGAAAAAGACCATTTATGAGAAAGAAATCAAGTTTAGGATCTTCAGCTAAGACTCATGTGCCTCCTCTAAATTTTGAAAGGATATGTACTAGATGTTTTAGACTACATGAGTTAACTCAATATAAATGGACTCTTAGAGCATGTTTTTCTTGCAGCAAGGAAGGACATAGGCTTTGAAATGCAAAGATCTGGTGTTGCAAATCATCTTCTGTGCTTATTGTAAGAAAAGAGGACATCATGTGACAAATTGTAAGGAGAAACCTAATTCTGGTGAAGGGATGACTACAACAAGAATATTTGCATTACAACAGTGTGAGGAAGGCTATCTATGAATACCTTGGTAAGTACTATATTAATGGCAAATCGTCACCCATATGCATTGATAGATACTGTTGTGGCACATGCATGTATAGTTGAAAAATTCATGAATGAGTGTGGTATGAGTTTCGAAGTGTTATTTGATAGAATAATGAGTATTAATACTCCCTTGGGTGTAAAATCTAGAGATCCATGTATATGTAGGAATGTTGATGTAATGAATGTTGATGTAAATATGCCGATTGATATGCTAGTTTTACCCATGTCTGATTTTGATGTAATATTGGGAATCAACTGTCAAATTTATATAAAGTCACCATAGATTGTATTAAGGTGGAAATGAGCTTTGATTTGAAGAGTGAAAAAGTTACTTATGTTTTGGAAAGAAAAAGACCCAAGAGCATGTATGCTATGGAATTGTGGGAAAAGACTATAGGAACTACTGAAAATGTTCAAATGTTAATGTTGATATGGTACCAGTAGTGAAGGGTTTTATGGATGTTTTTCCAAAGGAACTACCTGGGTTACCACCTGACAGAGAAATTGAGTTCGAAACTAATATAGTTCCAGGAACATCACCTATTTCAAAAGCTTCTTATAGAATGGCTCCTACAGAATTGAGGATGTGTATAGATTATAAAGAGTTAAATCAGGTGACCATCAAGAACAAATACCTATTACCCAGGATTGACTATTTGTTTGATTAGTTAAAGGATTTAGGTATATTTTCAAAGATTGATTTGAGGTCTTGATACCATCAAATCAAGATCAGGCAACAAATATTTCTAAAACTGCTTTCCATACGAGATATGGATATTTTGAGTTATTAGTCATGCCATTTGGTTTGACAAATGCCCCTACTGCTTTGATGGACTTATTGAATCGGGTGTTTAAGGATTATCTTGATCAATTTGTCATTGTCTTTGTTGATGACATATTGGTATACTCTAGAAGTATGGAGGAACACGAAAAGCATTTGAGACTTGTCTTGCAAAGATTAAGAGAAAAGAAGTTATATGCCAAATTTAGTATGTGCAAGTTCTGGTTGGAAGAAATCACATTTTTGGGCCATATAATTACAAAGAATGGAATTTTAGGTAATCCAAAAAAGATCAGAGTTGTTCTAGATTGTCTAAGACCTACAAGTGTTATTGAAGTTTAAAGTTTTCTGGGTTTACCAATCTATTATGGAAGGTTTGTTCAAGGATTCTTGAAGATTGCTTCTCCAATGACATAATTAACTCAAGAAAAATGTTAGATTCTTTTGGGATGAAAAATGTGAAAGAAGTTTCCAAGAATTGAAAGTAAGATCAATATCGGCTCCAATGTTAGCGCTACTAGTTAGTAGGAAAGAATTTATGATTTATAGTGATGCTTCAATCCAAGGATTAGATGTGTTCTCATGTAGGATGGTAGAGTCATAGCCTATGCTTCAAGATAGTTGAAACCCCATGATAAGAATTATCTAGTTCATGAGTTGGAGTTGGCAGCTGTGATATTTGCTTTAAAGTTATGGAGACACCATTTATTTGGGGAGAAATGTAAGATTTACACCGACTACAAAAGCTTGAAGTACATCTTCACTCAAAAAGAATTGAATATAAGACAACGAAGATGGCTTGAATTAATTAAAGATTATGATGTAGAGATTCTATATCATCTAGGTAAAGCCAATGTAGTTGCAGATGCTTTAAGTTGAAAGAGAGAGATGAATATAGTAACCATGCTCACCAGTCAAAAGGAAATTTTAAGGGAACTTCAAAGACTTGATGTTGAAATAACTTTTAAGAAAGTAGAAGTGATGATTACAAGTTTTAGTCTAAAACCTTCTATCTTGGAATAGATTAAACAAGGTCAGAAAGAAGATTCTGAAGGATAAAAATTGACAAGTGCTATAAGGAATGCAAAAAGAAAAGAGTTAAAGATAGATGACCATGGATACATTCGATATGGAAATTGTTTACGGGTGTCTAGAGTAAATGAGTTACGAAAAGAAGTGATGAAAGAAGCTCACATATCTGCTTATTTGATACATTCGAGTAGTATAAAAATGTACAAGTACTTAAAGAAGCATTATTGGTGGGAAGGTATGAAGAGAGATAATGGCGGATTTTGTGGCAAAGTGCTTAATCTGCCAATAAATCAAAATTGAACATTAGAGACCCAGAGGTGAACTTCAACCCTTGTCAATATCTGAATGGAAGTGGAGAAACATAACAATGGATTTTGTCTTGCCCTACCAAGAATATTGGCTAAGCATGAAGTAATATGGGTAATCGTTGATAGATTGAAAAAATCCACACGTTTCATTCCATTGAGAGTTGGATGTTCGCTGGAGAAGATAGCCTAAATCTATATAAAGGAAATAGTCAGGTTACACGGAATACCAATATCATTTGTATCAAATAAAGAACCAAGATTTATCAGTCGATTTTGGAAAAGTTTGCATGAACCCTTGGGTACTCATTTTTAGTTTAGCACTGCTTTTCATCCACAAACAGATGGGCAATCAGAGAGAATAATTTAAATTTCACAATATATGTTGAGAGCTTATGAATTAGATTTTGAGGGTGATGGGATGACCATTTGCTTTTAGTTGAATTTAGTTATAACAACAGTTATCAAGCAACAATACAGATGGCTTCTTATGAAGTTTTATATGGAAGGAAGTGTAGATCTCCTCTACACTAGGATGAAGTGGGAGAAAGAGCTTTGATTGGCCCTGATTTAATACAACAGGCTGTTGATAAGATCTAAGTTATCAAACAGAGAATGAAAGCAGCTCAGGACAGATACAAAAGTTACATGGATACAAGGTGAAGACCTCTCGAGTTTGAAGGGGGTGATCATGTATTCCTTTGAGTATGGCTGACAAAAGGAGTGTTTAGGTTTGGCATTAAGGGAAAGTTGAATCCGATATATATTGATCCATTTGAGATATTAGAAAGAATCAACCAATGGCTTATGGATTGGCTTTGCCCCCAAATTTATCCGATATACACAACATTTTTCATGTATCTTAGTTACGAAAATGTGTATTAAATCTTGATGCTATCATCGACACGAATAAACTGGAAATCCAGCTAGACCTGACTATAGTTGAAAAGCCTACTAGAATTATAGGTAGAATGAATAAATCTTTAAGGAATGAAGCAATTCCCGTAGTTAAAGTGCAATGGAGTGGCCAGAGTGAACGGAAAGCTATATGGGCCATGAGATAAAAGTATCTAGAGTTATTTGACAATGAATAAGATAAGTTTTGAGGATGAAACTGTTTGAAGGATAGAAGAATAAAATAGCCTAACTTTCCTATAAAAATTAATATAAATATGTGTGTGTGTGTGTGTGTGTGTGTGTTGTTTAGATTTATTAAAGTTATGAAATTTTGTTAAATGTTAAGTTGAATAGAATATAATGTGTTAGTGTGATTTGATAATTGTATTGCTTATTTGTTTTAATACATGTTAAACTTAATTTTTTAAAAACAAACTTAACCCAATCCAAACCTAAACATAGCAACAAATTGTTGGAGGCCAAAATCAAGCTCAAAAATAAGCTAAAGCAAAGCCCAAGCCACTCTTTTATCTCTTAAAAATCTGCCACTAAAGTCAAAACTAAAGGATAATTTCTAATCTCCTTTTTTGCTAAATTTCACAAGCCAAAAATATAACAAACCTACTGTTGCCTTTGTTCCATCCCATTCTATCTTTTGATTCAAATTTTTCTTACTCAAATTTGCTAAGAATTCTTCCCCTGAACTCAAGTCTCAAGTTAAAGCTTCTTAAGGTAAATGATTTGCTTGTTCTTGTGATTATTTGTTTGTTTAAATTTTACAAGAATGTGAATTTTTATGCTATAATGATTACTTGGTGAATTGAATGTTATGTTAGTGATCTAAGTAGGATTCTAGTGTTGTATGAGTTCTTAATGTGGTGATGATAAGTATGTGGTGGTAGTTATGTTGTTTGATGTACGTGAATGAATTAATGGTGTAATTTCTTTTATCAATTTCCCTACACCATTAAGTCTAGTTACCAATCCTTTTGTCAAGAATACCTCAGGTATATAGTAGCTTACTTGATGGTTGTTAAGCTAGGCATATCTTAAATGGACTTAATCAAAGATGAATTAAAGATTGTTTGAAATTGGTTATGCTTTTCACTGTTGAATCTAGTCCAAGAGTGGCAACCTTGTCATGATGCAATGACATGGTAGTTAGGCGCTTATATCACATATGTCATGATGCAGTGGTACACATGATGCAATGGCGATTCTTGAGTGGCTAAGTGGGTAATTGATAGGGCGGATAGTATTTAGGTGACGTTTGCTTATTCTTAAGATGAAATAATATGATTTAGTTTACGTTTATGGGACCTGTTGAACTAGATGATATTATGGATTAAGTTAAGTAAAGTTATGCAATGGCTGTTAATCCTAGATGAGATTATTACTCTATTTTATAGATATAGGAGTTATAGGCATTCGGACTACCTATAATAATCCCCTGAGCAGCTGCTGTTACTCAGGACTTCTAGATTCCCATGATTGAAATCGAAGTTTGAATACTCTAGTATTATTTTACTCACTTAATCAAAGATAACTAAATGATTGATTTTTGCATTGCATTTAGCTTAAGTGTGCTTGCCACTTTGTATTTGCTTGTGTTATTGCGAACTGGGCCTTTGGCTCATGTTGCTATCTTGCAGTAATGTTGATGATGATTGCTATGATGATATGGGTTAAGAGACAGATTGTGAGGCCTTCTTGGATGAGTGGGACCGCTAGGAAACCCATGTGCGGACCAAGATGTTTCGTTCAAGTTTTCTTAAAGACTTTAAAGATGAATGTATTTTTGTTATAGGCTTGTTGTTAAAGCTTTGGTTTGTAAAATAAGATTTTAAGTTTGCTTCTTATGCTTTGTTCCTAATTAAGTTTTGTATCTTTTGAAGTGTCGCTTGTTGATACTAAGGTTCTTCTAAGTTTTATATAAAGTCGACCTACTCAAGTGTTGAGTAGTTTTATATTAAAGTTCTATGATGTTATCACAAGTTTAAACGAACAGTTAATATATACATTTTCTTTGTGGATAACCTTACGCATAATACTTGAGTGTTTTATAATAGTTAGGTATTATGCGTGGTTGGGAGATTTGACATGCTTAATTTTGGAAATTACGTAGGCCGAGACCTTACATGGCCAACGCTTGTGTTGTACGCACTAAAATGAATCCCTTCTGTGTGCTACTCATGTGGATTGAACTCCGGCCTCTCTTTTTATCTTCCTAAGCCTTAGCCAACTGAGCTATTTGGCTTTTGATTAAATTGATCACTTAAAATATGTTTGAGCTATCAAGATGAGTTTCAATATGATTTCAATAAAAATGAGTCAAAATTGATATGGGTCTAAGGTCCAAATGATTTATAAATTAAGCCTAAAGCACTATAAAGCTAATATGGATTTTCTTTTTCCATTTATTTTGTTTTAATTAAAAAAGCCTATTTACTAAAAAGATGGGATTTTCTAACTTTTAATTTTTTTTAATTACATATATATTTTTTTAACTTTGTAATTTTTATTCCTTTTTATTAATTTTTTAACTTATCTAATATTCTTATACAGTACATAGTGACGCTTCAAGGAATGGCCTTGGATGCGTATTAATGCAAGAAGGAAAAGTTATTGCCTATGCCTCTCGACAGTTGAGACCCCACGAGCAAAACTACCCCACACATGTTTTGGAACTGGCCGCGGTTATCTTCGCCTTGAAACTTTGGAGACACTATTTATATGGATAGAGTTGTGAGATATACACGGATCATAAGAGCATTAAGTATCTGTTCACACAAAAGGAATTAAACATGAGACAAAGGAGGTGGCTGGAATTAATAAAGGATTATGATTTGGGAATAAACTACTATCTAGGGAAAGTCAATGTGGTTGCAATGCCCTAAGTCGGAAAAATTATGGGGAAATAGCCGCTTTGATCACAAGCCAAAAGGATCTGATTAGGGATTTTGAGAAGCTGAAGATTGAGTTCATAGACCAAAGTGTAGAGCTTGAGATAGCTAATCCGGCATTGGAGCCAACCTTAATAGAAAGAATCAAGGAAGCCCAAAGGTATGATGAGGTGATACAAAAGATTAAAAAGGAAACCCAAGTAGGAAAATACCTGGACTTTACAGTAGACGATGAGGATGTGATCAAAATGAAGGGAAGGTTGTGTGTGCCAGAAGATGAGGAGTTAAGGAAGGAAATAATGAGTGAAGCCCATAACTCCGGTTACACCATGCATCCAGGAGGTACCAAGATGTACCAAGATTTGAAAAAGCCACTATTGGTGGAACAGCATGAAGAGAGATGTAGCAGATTATGTGATGAAGTGTCCGGTTTGCTAACAGGTGAAAGTAGAGCACCAATGGCCAGCCGGATTGTTAAAGCCTTTACCCATTCTTGAATGGAAGTGGGATTAGATATCTATCGATTTTGTGCGTGGTTTCCCAAAGACTTCATCTGGCTGTGATGCTGTATGGCTAATAGTGGACCGGTTAACCAAGTCAGCGCACTTCTTACCCATAAATATGACTTATTCAATGGAAAAGCTAGCTAAGATCTACATTCGAGAAATTGTGCGATTACATGGCATACTAGTAGGGATTATTTCGGATAGAGACCCAAGATTTATGTCTAAGTTTTGGACAAGCCTGCAAAAGAGTTTGGGTACTAAATTGCACTTCAGTACAGCATATCACCCTCAGACCGATGGACAGTCTGAGCGGACAATCCAAACCCTGGAAGACATGTTGAGGGCTTGTGCCTTGGAATTCAAAGGGAGTTGGGATAGTCATGTACATCTCATCGAGTTTGCTTACAACAACAGCTACCACTCGACTATTCAAATGCCACCCTATGAAGCCTTGTATGGACGGCGTTGTAGATCCCCTCTATTTTGGGATGAAGTGGAAAAGATAGCTATCGGGCCAGAATTGGTACAAGAAGCAGCAGATAAGGTGAGGGTAATCCAACGAAAGATGAAAAAGGCTCAGGATAGACAAAAGAGTTGGGCAGATTTGAAAAGAAGAGAACTCGAATTCAAAGTAGGTGACCATGTGTACCTGAAGATAAGTCTAATTAAGAGTATAAAAAGATGCGCACACAAGGAAGTTGAGCCCGAGATATATTGGACCCTTCGAAATTTTGGAAAGAGTCGGAGATCTAGTGTATCGGCTAGTTTTACCACCAAATTTATCCGGGATTCACAATGATGTTTCATGTGTCAGTGTTAAGAAAGTATGTGCCTGACCGGAGAGGATTTTGGAGTTGGAACCTATTCAGCTAAGGGAAAATCTGACATAAAGAACACCCCATAAGGATATTGGATAAGAAAACTCAAAGGCTACTGAATAAGGATATTCATTACGTTAAAGTATTGTGGAGGAATCATGCCTTCGAGGAAGCAACTTGGGAAGCTGAGGAGGAAATCGAAGGAAGTACACTGAGTTATTTGAAGGACAAGGTATGTCAGTTCAGTTTTAAGGACAAAACTCTATTTAAGGTGGGGAGGTTGTAAACCCTGGTGTTCTTATAGTCAAGTAAACTCCGGGAATCGAAAAGCAAAACCCTAAATCGGTCTAGTTCAAGCCTAGTGAGAGAAGCTTAGAAACCTTAAATCCGGCTTTCCTTCGGTTTCATAACAAAAGAAGTTTTAAAATAAATTAATGTGAATTATTATTTTAAAGTATAATTCAAACCTTAGAAAGTTTTAATTTCGAAAATTTTCTATTTCGGGCATTCCCGAGCCCCATTATGGAAAAACGAGCCCCGAGACTAGAAACTCAGAAAAATATTCTGAATATTCATTAGAACCAAAATTTTATGAGGATTTCAAAAATATAAATTTTATAATTTTCCAGGCTATAAAAATTACAGTTATAGCCTTTTTCCCGTATTTTCTTTACTACCGGTAAAGTAGATGTCTTGTCTACTATTTACCACTATTCACAAGTACAACCTACACTACACACTACCCATACCCTATTCTTACATCCTTACAACTACTTATTATATTTTCTTTTCCAAGAAAATTTTGTTTCCTACTTAATTATTACATTTTATTACTTAAATTATAAATTAAATCAAATTCAACTCACTCCCCCTCTTCCTCCATTGTGGCGGGACACACCCCTCCCCCTTTTCCCCTCCATTTGTTTTATTTTTACTTCTTTTAATACAATTAAACCCTAATTCACTTAATATATAAACTCATTTTCACTCTCTCTCTTCATTTTCACTCTTCCAAAAATTTTGAAAAGAGAAAAACTCTCTCTTCTCTCCCTCTTTGTTGCCGTGACACCCCCTCCCACACACACATCCACTCACAAACTCATTTCTTCTTCCTTTCTTCTCCAAAACTTCTTTTAGGTGATGATTTCAAGCTTTGTTACTACTTAATCTTGCAATGGCAAGAGTATTCTTGTGTGTTTTCACCTTAAAATCCCAATGAGCAAATGCTAGGGACAAGAAAACATTAATACATGAATCTCAAGCCATTACAAGAGTTGATCTTGTGTTTAATAAGCTTTTGTTGAAATATTATTATGTTCATGTATATAAAAGTAGAGATCTTGCATGAAAAATATATGTTCATGTCTTTAAACTCATTTTCATGCACTATAAGTTGTAGATCTAATATTTAGACACTCATAGTTTTCTTAACATTCATGTTCATATGAATATTTTGTATTTTCATGCATTAATGTTCATAAAAACTTAGTCTTGTATACATAAATGTGTTAGTTGGTAGATCCTTATGAATATAAGAAGGAACTTGAAAAGAAAAGGTTTTTGTTAGAAATGTTTAAGGGAAAATTCGGATGAACTTCAAGACCTATTTTAAAAACCCTTGAAACCACTTTGAAACTCATATTTTATATGAAAAATGAAAGGTATAAGTAATAGGTATCTCTAAGTAATGATTTTTACAAGTTGAAATGTGTTTAGACATGAGTAATGTGTAAAACAAGTAGTGGAATTAAGATGGAAAATTTTGAGTTAGTGTTCAATTTGTTAAATTCGTAATTTGAGATGATGCCTATATAAACACCTAGTATTCAAGCTCAAATTGCATGTTTTATGTGTTAAATGAAGTCCTTAGGTAATAGATATAGTAAAGTTTTAAATTTTGATGCATTAAACAAGTTTTCTCAAAGGAAACATGCAAGAAATAAATTTTTCCAAAATTCGGATTTTTATGAAAAGCTTATTTAAAAACATACTTGCAAAGTGAAAAATGTAAATTTTTATGTGGAAATGAAGGTCTTGGATAGTATAGATGATGAAGACTCATTTTTATTTAGATAACAAGAAATTTCTAAGAATGAAATTCTAAAATACTAATGAGATGCCAAATTGGAAGAATTTGACTTTTAAGAAGTAAATATTGTTGGAGTCTTGTAAGAATTAGGAGTTTTTAAAGTTTCATTATAAAAAATCATCAAGATTATGCATATATTGAACTCATCACATGTCATTCATATTAGGAACTCATTCATATTTTATATACACATGAATCATCAACTAGATGCATTTCGATCAAGTGCAAAACAATTTTTTGGAAATGAAAAAGTTACAGAACAGATCTGATCCCTCTGTTCCGTCACCTAAATGTTTTCAAAACTTAGAAATAATATTAGAAATAGATAGATCTTTCAAAGTAGATAGAAATCAATATAAAATTTGCGAAATTCCGAGTTAAAATGACCAAGTTATGGCCGTTTTAAGTTGGAACTTCTGCAAATAGCGAGAATCACGATTTTGTTTAGTTTAGATGCATAGTTTGAATTAGTTAAGTGATGAAGTTCTCATTAGGATTATTCTTATTTGGTCAGAATGACGATACCCTACCACCCGACTACTATTACTAAGAGACCGACGTACCATGGCCGAGTGAGTATTACTTCTAATTTCAATTATTGCTTGTAATTGTAATGATAGTTGCACTAGTTGCTAAGCAAAGACAAAAATGAATATGCATGATAGGGTTACTTGGGAATTATATTTGTCTGCTGTTGATATGTGAAGTTGAATTTAAAGAATATCGAAGCCGGGTGATAACTCATTGCTTTTATAGAGAGGAGCTAGAATTGATTGTCTGCGAATATTGCTTGGTCACCTAAAAGAATTGGATTAATCGAATATTAGACATCCAATATAAATTTGAACTCATTCATACCACGATGGGGATGGAGCATTAGCATTTGTTGGTTTTTGTGATCCATAAAACGAATATGTTGGTTAATCGTGATCCATAAAACGAATATGTTGGTTAATCGTGATCCATAAAACGAATATGTTGGTTAATCGTGATCCATAAAACGAGTTATTATTCAGTTGACCGTGAGCTTAAACGGTGTCGTACCGTATGATTCGTTAATCTGCTAACTCGGGATGGAGGGCGCAAGTCCATCCACATATGATTTCCAGCTGTCCACACTTGAACTTTTGCTTGTCCTCAAGCAAAATAATGAAGAACAATATGAAATCTCTTATAGATAGTACAATTTTCCCAATTTAATCACAATTTCTTTAACTTGTTTTTCTGGTATCTATTGCTCTAACCATACCAATTTCTTGTAATTAGAGTATTATAATCAAAATTTAGGAGTTAATCCAAACAAAACAAGTTTTAATCTCAACTTTTAACAAAATAACCTTCTATTCAAAAGCAAATACTCAATCTACTAGGAAAATACTCATTTAAACTTCATTGGATTTCTAGTTTTTGTATATATATTCTAAGTAACACAAAATGAAAGTATGTGGTATCTACTTTTTCCTTAGAATTTTCCTTCTTTATTATAAGTCTCCTTCCTTTGCATATTTGCATTCATTTTTTTTTTCTTTCTCAAGCATTTATTTTCTTTTTGGGAGTTTTTGCCTCCATCTTTTTGCTTTTCAAAGCTCATGAATTGAACTTTTGCATTCTTCCCTTCTCGTTAGTGAGTTCATTGAGTCGGCATATCCCAGGCTCATCACCTAAGTGACCAGGTTTCAAAATACCCCTAAGAACTCTTCCTCACTTTAACATTCAGTTCAGATACTCATAACTCAAAATTTCAAGTCAGAGGAGTAGTGGCTATGCTTGTTTTTTCTTTTTGAATGCAATAACAATATCAAAGACTTTATTTTTATGAAGGATCACTAAGTTTAAAAGTTTCTTCTACCTTTCACCAGTGTTAAAATTCAAAGAATATATACAAACTAAAATTTCCTAGAAGTAGACCTATTTATTTTTCACAAAAGGACTCGACCAGCTCTTAAATTTCCAATTCCAAAGTGTAAAATAAAGTAAACTTGTTTCTTAAGGATTTTACAACTTAATTTTAACTTAGTAAACCAATCACAACAGCAGGTGAGTAAGATACTTTCACAAGTCAATTTCATTGATTTTCAGTCTTTACTTTGTACTATGTCCAATTTCAAGAGATTTTTGAAAAAATTTTGGCAGAATTTCCTCATAATTTGCTTTCAAACCCAAAATACAAGGTGGGTAATTTTCAATTAACAGCAGACAACAGATCATATTTATCACTTCAATTCAACACTTCATGCAATTTTCCCTTCCCCACACTTCAACTAAATAGTGTCCTCACTGTTTTGCAACAAATTAAATCATAGGAAAGGAACAAGAAATGAATTGGATACTTCCCTGAAGTCAGTCGTTTCACAGTCATCAAAATTTTGCATTGCAAGAGAATTTGCTTTGTTGGCTTTCCTGGAATCACTACAAAAGAAAAACAAAAACAAAAATAAAAGCTGAAAAAAAATAATAAAGGAGTTCACCCACAGGAACTTGGGTACTCAATAAATATACAAGCCAAAATAAAAATATAAACAATAAAGATCAAATGAGAGCTAGCAGGGTCTCTAGCTCTCTGGCCCTGGACTCTGTTTGCTGCTACCCTCAGGAGTATGTCTCTGTGTATCTCCTGGGCTAGCCATGTGTGTGTGATCTGAACTGAGTCCGTCTGTATGATGTGAACTGTGTCTAGATGTCGAGCCTGGATTTTCCCACTATCTGGTTCATTTCTCCTAACCCGATTCACATTAAACCCGAACCCATTTAACATGAATCCTCGACTAGGGGTTAAAAGAAATTTTAATTTTTGAAAACTTTTTAGAGTCGCCACCCGATATAAATCGGGAAAAAATAAAAAGCTAGGATCAATGGGTCCGTTGATCCTAATTTAGCTACTAGTCTGCGAAAATTTGATTTAAAAATCAAACTTTTTTAAAAAAAAACCAGATATCATGGATTCGGGGGCTAACCTATTAAAACCAAATGGTTACCACTTTTGGAATTTCAAATTTATAATTTATCCTTTATATGCTCAAAAATTCAAATGAAACATCATAGCACAAATATTTACAAGTCAAATCATTCATTTTTATTTTTTATGTGCTTTTCTTCATTTTTATTTTTTATTATTTTTTTAGAACATGAATATCAACAAAATATCTTATATTTACAAATTATTTATTCACAATATTAAAAAAACAAAACATTTTTTTTTATTTTTAATGTCGCCGCAGGTGCCTACGTACTCGCTAATCGAGATCAGACAAAACGTAGTTCTTTTAAAAAAAACTTTAATTTGTTGATCAATTTATATTTTTGAACTTTTCTCACTTTAAGTTCATTAAATTTTTAAATTTTTGTGAAAACCATTTTTGATGATCCTATGATCTAATCAATTGATTTTTTATTTTAAGAAAACATATTTTTCTAAGTCCAAAAATCATTTTTTTTATTTAAAAATTTTGGTTTTGGAAAATCCAATTTTGTCATTTTTATTTATATTATTATTATTATTAATTATTATTATTATTATTATTATTATTATTATTTATTATTATTATTATTATTTATATATTTTAATAATCATCATATAAATTCACAATATTTCAAAATATTTTTACAATATATTAAAATTATTTTTCATGCATCAAATACGCATTTCTAAAAGCAATTTATGTATAAATACATATTAAAAATATTCAAAAATATAAAAAAATTTATATGAAAAATAATATTTTGATTTTTCTGAATTTTTCTGAATTTTTTATGAATTTTTTTTAATTTTTTAGTATTTTTTGCTATTTTCTGAAATTAATTATATAATAAAAATATAATAAAATAATGCGGATTGACCTGAGCCGTTGGATGGAGCGGATGCGATCTGGATCGTCTGATCTGAAGACCAATCCTAGCCATTTGATCTCGTTGACTTAATCTGGGGCGTTGATCTGCTTGATCAAATCTGGACCGTTGATCTGCTTGATTGAATCTGGACCGTTGATCTGCTTGATCGAATCTGGGCCGTTGATCTGCTTGATCAAATCTGGACCGTCTGATCTGGATGATTGAATTTGGGCCGTTGATCTACTTGATTAAATCTGGACCGTCTGATCTGCTTGATTGAATCTGGGCCGTTGATCTGCTTGATTAAATCTGGACCGTTTGATCTGCTTGATCGAATCTGGACCGTCTGATCTGGTTGATCAAATCTGGACCGTCTGATCTGTTTGATCGAATCTGGACCGTCTGATCTGTTTGATCAAATCTGGACCGTCTGATCTGGGCTGACCGTTGACCGATGACAGACGACCGTTGACCAATGTCGGCGGGTTGGGATTCGGATTTTCGGTCGGATTCGGATACCCATCGGCGCGAGGAAGACGATCACGCAACTTTCGAGCGCTCGTCGGCCGTCCCATGGTGGTTGTTGTCCTCCACAAGCGTATCGGCCCGACTTCTATGGTGGTGGCGCGTCCGTTGGTGGTGGTAGTTCTCACAGAACCACCAGAAGCGGCGGTTCGCGATGGTGGGTATCGGCGGCTCAATCGGAAATTTTAAAAAAATTTGCAGAACTCAATTCGATCAAATTGATCAAATCTAAGCACACTTGATCACTTTAAACTTGTTCCTAAAGCTCTCAATACTCAAATTGGATCGAAATTGATCTAAGATTTGAATTTCAAATTTCGATCTTAAGAACCCTAAGCTTCGAAATTTTCGAATTCCTTCATTCTGATTGTGTTTGTTGAAATTGAATTGTGCTTTGATCCTAGTTCCTCTATATAGATTGCAAGCTCAATTTTACATTCGTATTGTTTCAGAAACCAATCAATTTTTGCCTCTTCATTTGCACGAATTTAATTCAATAATTCGTGTTTAATTCGTTTTAAACCGATGAATTGATGATTGATCTTTCATATTCTTCCTCAGATCATCCAATGTGGGTAGATGAATCGTCCAATTTCATCAATTCTTGTAAATCATCATTAATGGACAATTGAAGCTTTATAAATTGCATTTTTTTTTTCAATTTTTCCAACATGAATTTTGTGACTTTTGGGTTATTTTTACACATGATTGTGCACTGATCTTTTCAATTCCATGTCTATTTGCAATGGCATCATCAATTTCAACAATTAATGATGTTTTGTCAGTTAAAAATTGATGCAAAGTAAGGCAAAAAGTCACTTTGAGGAAGATGCAAAGGCAAAAAAAAAAAAAATAATAAGATGATAAAAAGGCAAAAATTTGCCTTTGCTAGGTTTTGAACTTGGGTCCTTGAGCTTGGGTATGTATTTGGGTCAATGTGTTTAACCAACAGGCCATTTGGCCTGTGCCTTGATCACTTAGCCAATTTCATCAATACTTAAGGCTTTCAAATGATGAGTTTAATTAAACAAATAGTTTTTGAAATTTGTTTAATCAGCTTTAAACAACTTATAACTAGAATTTTGTATATATCAAGCTCAAATAATAACTTATATTTTTTCTCTCATTTTTCCCTCATTTTTTTTTTTATATTCTTAATTCTCTTTTTGGCTTTTTCTTTATTTTTGTAAATTTTTCATTTTTTTTTTGTGAGCTTAATTATAATACTAATTCTAATTACAAATTAAAGCCTTTAAGTTGGGCAAAAATTGGGTGTCTACAGCTGCCCCTCTTTGTGGTGAAGTTTAAATAAAACTTTGCCACAAAGACAAAAGATAGCTAATTTTTGCCCTTTGACAGAATCTAGGTCGTCAAATGGTATCAACTTGACAGGACGGGCTTGGTCATTTGGGTTTGGTCACCATTTGGAATGGAAAGACTTTTGACCTTTGTCTTGATCACCATCTTGAGTGGATGGACTTTTGAATTCTGTCTTAATCACCATCTTGAGTGGATGGATTTCTGAATTCTGTCTTGATCACCATCTTGAGTGGATGGACTTTTGAATTCTGTCTTGATCACCATCTTGAGTGGATGGATTTCTGAATTTGGTCACCATCTCGAAAGGATGGATTTTGAATTTGGTCACCATCTCGAAAGGATGGATTTTGAATTTGGTCACCATCTCGAAAGGATGGATTTTGAATTTGGCATCATCTCGAAAGGATGGATTTTGAATTTGGTCACCATCTCGAAAGGATGGATTTTGAATTTGGTCACCATCTCGAAAGGATGGATTTTGTATTTGGTCAGTACTAGACTATCTGTCGAGTCTAGACTGAGGGGTACTTGTGAATTTTTCACATGGGAGTTTTTTTATGACAATTTTGGTTCCATATCCAACATCGATGATAAAAAGCATGCTTCAATTTTCTATCAAAATTAGTTATCCTTGCAGTAATATTTTCTTTTAAAATAAGAAAATCAACAGACCAAACTGTATAAACGCATTCATTCAGCATTATAAGATGCTCAAATTTCTTTCTCTGATGATTCAAATGGTGTTTGGTTGAAATTATTGGAAGAATTTTGTGGGTCAGGCTTTGATCCGACTTCAGAGAATTTCAGGGATATCAACTTTGCTTATAATTAATTAAAATAAAATCAATTGATCATTGAAATGACAAATTTTATTGATCAAGGATAATACAACTTTACAGCATCTGAGTTCACAGGATCCTTTAAATCGGGTCCATCCATTTGGGAAAGGATTAATGCTCCTCCCGACAAGACCTTCTTCACTATGTATGGTCCTTCATAATTTGGTGTGAACTTTCCCTGGAATCTTGCACATTTGGCAGTACTTTTCTCAGAACCAAATCACCTTCTTGGAAATTTCTTGGCTTGACTTTCTTATTAAATGCTCTAGCCATCCTTTGTTGATATAATTGCCCATGACACATGGCAGTCAATCTTTTTTCATCTAAAAGATTTAACTGTTCAACTTTTTGTTAACCCATTCAGCTTCTTCGAGCTCTGTTTCAGCCATACTCGGAGTGAAGGAATCTCAACTTCTACTGGTAAAACGGCTTCAGTTCCATATACCAGGGAATAGGGCGTTGCCCCAGTTGACACTCTTACAGAAGTTCGATACGCCATCAATGCTAATGGGAGCATTTCATGCCAATCTTTGTATGCAATTGTCATCTTCTCAATGATTCTCTTGATGTTTTTGTTGGCGGCTTCTACTGCTCCATTCATCTGTGGGCGATATGGAGTGGAATTCGGTGTTTAATCTTGAATTGCTGACATAAATCAGTCATTGCATTGTTGTTCAGATTTGTACCATTATCGGTAACGATACTTTCTGGAGTTCCATATCGAGCAATGATATCTCTTTTGATGAATCGCACCACAACGGCTTTTGTCACACTGGCGTATGAAGCGGCTTCAACCCACTTGGTGAAGTAATCGATTGCAACTAGTATGAATCGATGACCATTTGAAGCTTTTGGCGAAATTGGCCCAATTACATCTATTCCCCACATTGAGAAGGCCACGGTGTCGACATTGACTGTAATTCCTTCGGAGGAGCATTTATCTTGTTTGCGTAAATTTGACATAAATGACAAGATCTCACATGTTTGATACAGTCCGATTCCATGGTTAACCAGAAATATCCTAGCCTCATAATCTTTTTAGCTAGCATATATCCGTTCATATGAGGTCCACATACTCCCTCATGAACTTCTTCCATTAATTTTTGAGCTTCTTTTTCATCTACACATCTCAACAGGGTTGTATCGAATGACCTTCTGTATAAGGTATCTCCACTTAACAAGAAATGACTTGCCAGACGCCTCAATGATTTCTGATCCTTTTTTGTAGCACACTCAGGATAGCTACCTGTTTGCAAGAAAATTTTGATATCTTGAAACCATGGTTCACTTGACTCAATCACAGCACAGAATGCGGGTTCACTTCTTATTCGGACTTGCAAAGGTTGTATTCTTGCTCCTTCAGTGAATTGGATCAAAGAGGCCAGAGTAGCCAATGCATCAGCAAATTGATTCTGAGTTCTCGGCACATAAGTGAAGGAAATTTCTTTGAATCTTCCTGCTAACTCAGCCAAGTGATTATGATAAGGAATCAACTTGGGATCCTTAGTTTTGAACTCGCCTCGAGTTTGGAAAATGATAAGTGATGAATCTCCAAACACTTCGAGCTCCTCGATATTCATTTGAATTGCCATTTCTAATCCCATGATGCATGCCTCGTATTCCGCTACATTATTTGTGTAAGGAAACATTAATCTGGCTGATGCCGGGAACTGTTCTTCTTTGGTGAGATGAGGACTGCCCTATTCCACACCCGTATACATTGGCTGCTCCATCGAAATACAACTTCCAACTGTTGCTTTCGCTTCTGTTTCTGCTATCTGATGCCTTCATCTGGAAACTGATCTTGTTCCTTTAATTCTTCATCATCAACTGGGCTTTCTGCAAGTTGATCAGCTAAAACTTGTCCTTTGACTGAACTTTGACTTACATAAGTGATATCAAATTCAGAAAGCAGCATCTGCCATTTCGAGATTCGACCAACCAAAGCCGGTTTGTGCCAAGTATCGCAATGGATCATGCTTCGTAATCAACTCGATCGAGTAGAAGAGCGTATACTGCCTAAGTCTGTGCATAACCCATACTAATGCACAGCAGGTTTTTCTATCTCTGAATACTTTTGTTCTCCATTTGAGAATTTCTTGCTTAAATATAAACAGCTCTTTCTTTTCCTTCCTCATCTTTTTGCCCGAGACACAACCCATGGATTCAGGAAGAATCGTCAATACAAGAACAACGGTTTCCCCGGTTTTGGAGTAACCAGTACTGGTGGATTCGTCAGATATTGCTTTATCCGATTAAAGGCTTTTTCACATTCGTCATTCCATTCAATTAGGGCATTCTTCTTCAGCAGTTTAAACAGCGGTTGGCACTTATCAGTCAACTGTGATATGAATCGAGCAATGTAATTCAATCTTCCCAAGAGGCCTCTGATTTCTTTTAATGTTTTTGGTGGAGGCAAATCCTGAATTGCCTTGACCTTATCAGGATCGATTTCTATCCCTTTTTGGCTAACCATGAATCCTAATAATTTTCCAGATGTCACTCCGAAAGTGCATTTTTCTGGATTCAATTTCAACTGAAACTTCCTTAATCTTTCAAAAAGCTTCCTTAACACCACTACATGATCCTCTCCTTCCTTTGTCTTGGCGATCATGTCATCTACATATACTTCCACCTCTTTGTGCATCATATCATGAAGTATAGCAAGCATTGCTCGTTGATAAGTTGCCCCGGCATTCTTGAGACCAAAAGGCATGACTTTGTAACAAAAGGTTCCCCAGGCTGTAACGAATGTGGTTTTGACCTTATCTTCTTCGGCCATTAATATCTGATTATACCCTGAAAATCCATCCATGAATGAAAATAGATGATTTCCAGCGGTATTGTCCACTAAAACATCAATGTGAGGCAACGGGAAATTATCTTTCGGGGTTGCTTTGTTTAGATCTCTGAAACACAATTCTACTTTCCCGTTTTTCTTAAGTACTGGCACTATATTTGATACCCAATCCGAATAATCAGAAACCTCAATGAATCCTACTTCAAGCAACTTTTTTACTTCATCCTTGATTTGGAGGAGTAAATCTGGCCTAAATCGCCTTAATTTTTGCTTTTTAGGTTTAAAATCCTCCTTTGTTGGCAATTTGTGAACCACAATGGATGGGTCTAAACCGGGCATATCGCTATACGACCATGCAAAAACATCCAAGTATTCGGCTAGTAACTTGGTTAAATCTTGTGCCGTGCTCTCAGGCAATTTTCCCCCTATCCTCAGATTCCTAGGGTTTTCGCTTGTTCCCAAATTAATCACTTCAATGGTTTCGGGAATTTCAATCCTTCCTTGTTCAAAATTTTGCCAAATTTCTTGTGTTCTAAATTGATAATCAATATCATCTTCAACGTCTAACCCAGTAGAGTTAGAGGTGATATTGATATTTTCATTAATTATACGCGCGAGATATCCCTGAACTTCATCACAATTGTCGAATCTGGTTGAATATGAATGAGGAAATGAATATGTGAAAGCACAAACAGAAATAAATTTCATTAAACTGGGACGGTGTTTAAGTACACTTATTTGAGCATCACATAATACTGAAAAACACAAAACACAAATCTAGTCTTAGATAAGTTCTTACTTAAAAGACTTAATACTAGCGCAAGGCACAGAGAACCAATTTCTCAAGATCATTTCTTTGGATGAAGCATCTTCTTTGATATCATCTGGCTGCTGGATATGATGTGGCTTTGGAAAGGAATGGCTGATGTGAGGGATTTTGATAATTGGATCATACTCCTTGTCGAGCTTCCTCCTTCTCATTTGGTTTTTCATTTCTGCCACTTCAGCACAAGTGGGGGAATAACCCAGTCCAAAGGTTCCCACCTGAGCTTCTTTTTCATCATTCATCATACAGACTTCGTCAAACATTTGGAGCCCGAAGTCTTCTTCTCCTTCTTTTCCAATGTAAGGGACAGCCGTCTCCTTGTAAATGGCATAATCCTGTTCTCCCATAACAGTGATGAGTTGACCATTGGCTATGAACTTAACCTTCTGGTGCAGGCTTGATGGTATTGCCCTGGCAGCATGGATCCATGGTCTTCCCAAGCAGATTGAATGTTCTGGGGATATCAATTACTTGGAAAGGAATAATGAAAGTTTGAGGCCCGATGGTGACTTCTAACTCCACTTCACCTATTATATCCTTTTTGACCCATCAAAAGCACGAACCACAGTAGAGCTTGGTTTGATGTCTGACGGTTCAATCCCCAATAGGCTCAAAGTGGCTAAGGGGCATACATTCAAAGAGGACCGTTGTCAACTAATACTCGAGATGACTTTCCACAGCTTTTGACTACAATGAAGAGGGCTTTGTTATGTTGATCCCCTTCCTCTCCCAGTTCTTCAGATGAGAAATGATTTGCTCATTTGCAAAGATTGAGTTGATTATATGCCCCAAGGCTTCTTCTGATACACCCTCTGGAACTTTCACTTCTTCTAAGGCTTTGAAAAGAGCCTCACGGTGTACATTAGAGCTAATCAGCAGACTCATGAGCGATATTTGGGCAGGTGTTTTGGCCAACTGCTCGACAACTTTGTATTCACTTGCTTTCATCAGTTTTGCCAATGCTGACTTCTCTTCATCTTTCTTCCCTTCTTCATTTTGCTGCTGTGGCATATTCACAGTTGCATTCTTCCGGTCGACTCATAAACTCTTCCTGAGCGAGTAAGGCCACCAACCATGGCCATTGAAGCATGATTACCGCTTTATAATCAAATGGAGCGGCTTTATAATCACTCACAGCAAGGGGTATCTGAAAGGTATAGCTCTTAGGCTTTGATGAAGTTGATCCATCTTCACTGCCTTTGCCTATCTCGATTTTGATGGATCTAGGTCCACCTCGATCATGCACACAAGCTCTTCTGGATCCGGAATTCAGCGGTAATCATATTGATAACGGTCCATGGTTTGGCAATGGTTAGTAGAGACATTTGGAGCTTCAATGAAATCCAACTGGATGACTTTTGCATCAATAAGATCTTGGATTTTATGCCTAAGCCTCCAGCAGCTGTCTGTTGAGTGCCCGATTTGCCCCATGTGATATTCACACTTCAGCTCAGGATTGTAATTTTTAGGCCTGTAGTCTTCCTAGGGCTTCGGTTGATCAGATTATCGGCCCTTAGTTTAGCTAATACTTGGCTAAGGGGAACCGGAATTCGAGTGAAGTTCCGCCTGTTGAACCTTGATTGTTGATTTGGGACTGCACTTTGTTGAGTCTGATCCTTATTCTGATTTTGATTCTGATTTGTTGACAACACGAATGACTTAGTGGGGCCAGTTGCACCGAAGTGTTGACCATGCTGACGGTTGAATCTTTCCTTTGTATGGGACATTTCTTGGTGCAGTATATTTCTTTTCTTGTTGCAATTTTCCTGCTGAAATTGCATTCTCAATCCTGCATCCAGCTATCACCACTTCTGAGAAACTTGCTGATGCATGCCCAACCAGATGGGAAAAGAAAGGTTCCTCTAATGTGTTGATAAAAGTGAAAGTGAGGTCCTTTTCAGGCATCGGGGTGGTGATCCTTGCAGCCAATGCTCTCCAGCGCTGAGCATACTCCTTGAAAGTCTCTTCTTTCTTCTTCTTCAGATTGCTTAAATCCCATACCGAGGGCGCCATCTCAATGTTAAACTTATACTGATTAAAAAATGCCCTAGCCAACTTGTCCCAAGTATCAATTTCTGATGGTCTAATTGGGCGTACCAGGCCAAAGCAGCACCAGTAAGACTGTCCTGGAAGGTTTGCACCATCAGCTTGTCAAATTTGCATATTGCCCCATTCGTCGTACATACAATCTGGTATGCATATTAGGACAACCTGTCCCGTCATATTTTTCAAATTCGGTGCCTTAAATTTCTCAGGGAAGGCACCTTCCTCATATTGAGGCAAATTCAGGATCGCGGTTTGATCAAAACCATCGAACGTCTTCATTTTCTCAAGCAGTTTTCTCTCCATTCTTTAGCCTGAGCTTCCAGTTCTTTCTTCAACTCAGCCGCATTAAACTCATTTGGTGACTCCTCTTGCTGAATAAGCTGTCCCTCAATTTCTTTTCCTTTCTGTGCCCTTGAGGATTCTTCAGAAGTTGTGGGGTCTTAAGTTGTGCAAGACTTGTGTTAAAGCCTGCATCTGTTCAGCAATTCCAAGGAGGGTTTGTTCCATGGTGTTGAGTCTTTGCTCATTGGTCTGGTCTGTGGGGTTGTTCCCGGTGTTAGACATCTTAGCTCGGGATCTGGTAACAATAGGGCTCCTAACCGGCTTGGACGCTATCTTTCAATTTTTGACTTAAACTCGAATTTGCTAGACCTGGACATTTATTTTTATTAATATCTTTAAAGAATAAATGAATTAATACATATGCAAGAATGTAGATATGCTATCACACAGATGCAAATGGGGATATTGACCAATGATTTTAAAAAAAACATTTGTATTAAAAGATAATGTTTGACATAACAAAAACTTCTAATGGTTTAGAAACCTTATTTCCTAGTGACTGAATCAAAACTACTTTCTAATGGTTTCAAAGAACCTTGATTCCTAAGGACTAAACCTAAACCAACTAAACCAGTCTTCTTGTCTTAGTGGGGCAAACAATCTTGTCTTCCAGGGCTAGAATTTTCTTTCGAGCTGCCTTCAACTCGGCCTCTAAGAATGCAATTCTGCTTCCAGCACTTTGCAGGCGATCCACCATTTCCCTCTCTCTTTCTTGGAAATCTCGGTGACATACTTCCAGGCGAGCCGAAACAGCTTCCATGTAAGCAGTTGTTTCAGGGTCAGGTTCCGATGGTGCTGGTTGAAGGACATCGGGAGCTTCATATCGATATCCTTATTCTTCTTCATTTGGCTAGCCACATACCACCTGGTTGCTCTATACTTCTTGGTTTCCTTACTTTCTGGCTCGACTTCAAAAACGGCTTCACCTCTCTATTTTCCCATATAGCTCGGATTTGATTTAGCTTGAATTCTTTAGCTGGTAGATCTTGGTTGGATCCAGATAATCTAGAGTGACTTGCTCCAAATTAGGCTTGACAGTAATATCTTGCAGCATACCATACTGTCTGATAACACTTGAGGGATAATAACCAGTACAGCCGGTGAGTCCAATTAGGGGCACTGCCATGTATTCCTTGCAACTTAGGATGGCACAGGGCTTTTGAACCAGCGAGCTTGCCACATCATGTCTTCAGGTGGCATGTCTTCAAGAATGGCAATTATATCCCATAGAGGATGATCATCTTCCATGTGGACCCTTTCAGCAAAAGATTGGATGAGATCATATTTCAGACTGATGAGGGATCCATTAGCCAATTCTTTTCCATAGTGCTTAATGTGGCTAGCAAACCAAACCATCAGTAAGTGCATGCTTGCTTTGAACTTGCCTGTCCTTTAGACTTGATGTGATTCAGACTACGGACTTGTTCGGCTAGAAGAGCGGGAACATAGGATTTGCCAGCTAAATATTGAGAAACCAGCTCTATGACCCGGAAGTGGATGAACAAGTTGCCATTAGGGAAGAGAATGGTTGCAAAAGCAGCTACTATGAAGGCATTAACCCGGTTTTCTTCCCAAACTTCAAGTGGTATACTGAAAGTGGCTCGGTTGCTTTTAAAGTATTCAGGGTTCCAAACCAGTCCATCAGTGTGGTTAGCCGGATGCAATATTCATTGCAATCATTGATAGCTTCAATTATTGGTCCCCTCTTGATCCCAAAAAATTCTGAGATATACGGACCGGGCTATGCTTGAAGTTCGGAACATAGACCTTCAGAGGTAGGAGGTGCTTGGAGTAGTCTAGTATATTCCTCAATGGTCGGGCTAAGTACATGCTGACCCAAACGGAAGACAACTTCTTCAGGTTCCCATAGATGAGTGAGGGCTCGGAACATGGTGAATGGAACATGGATCTTTGGTAGGCTGAGGATTGGGCCTAACCTATCCTCAATGAATGACTTTTGGACCGGACTAAAACTGACAAACCATCGGTCCAGTAGGAGCATTGGATCTTTGAAAGGTTCCACTCGATTTTCTCTAATAAGGCGAGCCCATAAGCTATCGCTACTGTCGGTTGAAGACATCATTTTCTGAAATTTTTTAAAAGGTATAAGCTAATATTTACAAAATTTTTGAATTTTTTGAGCTTTTATATTTTTTAGAATTTTCTTTATTTTTTTTATTTACATATATTTATATTTCAACTCCATTTTTTTAGAAAAAGTTGGTCATATCCCATGCTAATGAATGCATGATTTGGTAAGGTTCTATAGGTTCCCCGATTTAGTGGTACTAAACCGGAGTGGGAGGACATTTCTTGATCTAGAGGGTGGAAAGCCACAGCCCCCGGACCTTACTTCGTCCTCCTCGCTTAGGCTCTTAAGACGGCCCTGGTACGACCGTATCTAGCACACAATCATGCTAATGCAAATAATAAACAAACAATCAAGCTTTTGTTTCTATTTCATACTTGCAAGGTTAGTATATATTTACAAAACAATTATTCAATATAATACAAATAAATATATATTCACATGGTAATTTACAAAAAATGAGCAAGGATAAATTCAAAATTTTATAATTCCTAAGTGGCTAGCCCTCTTTTTTTTAAAAAATTTAAATATCCCCAGTGGAGTCGCCAAGCTGTCGAGCCTGGATTTTTCCACTATCTGGTTCATTTCTCCTAACCCGATTCACATTAAACCCGAACCCATTTAACATGAATCCTCGACTAGGGGTTAAAAGAAATTTTAATTTTTGAAAATTTTAGAGTCGCCACCCGATATAAATCGGGAAAAAATAAAAAGCTAGGATCAATGGGTCGGTTGATCCTAACTTAGCTACTAGTCTGCGAAAATTTGATTTAAAAAAAAAACTTTTAAAACCAGATATCATGGATTCGGGGGCTAACCTATTAAAACCAAATGGTTACCACTTTTGGAATTTTAAATTTATAATTTATCCTTTATATGCTCAAAAATTCAAATAAACATTATACACAAATATTTACAAGTCAAATCATTCATTTTTATTTTTATGTGCTTTTTTCATTTTTATTATTTATTTTTTTAGAATATAATATCAACAAAATCTTATATTTACAAAATTTATTCACAATATTAAAAAACAAAACATTTTTTTTATTTTTAATGTCGCCCCGCAGGTGCCTACGTACTCGCTAATCGAGATCAGACAAAACGTAGTTCTTTTAAAAAGAACTTTAATTTGTTGATCAATTTATATTTTGAACTTTCTCACTTTAAGTTCATTAAATTTTAATTTTTGAAAATCATTTTTGATGATCCTATGATCTAATCAATTGATTTTCATTTTATGAAAAATATTTTTCTAAGTCAAAAATCATTTTTTTTTTTAAATTTTGGTTTTGGAAAATCCAATTTTGTCTTTTATTTATTTATTTATTTATTATTTTATTATTATTTATTATTTTTATTTTTTTAATAATCATCACATAAATTCACAACATATTCAAATATTTTACAATATATTAAAATTATTTTTCATGCATTAAATATGCATTTCTAAAAGCAATTTATGTATAAATACATATTAAAAATATTCAAAAATATCAAAAAAATAAATTTATATGAAAAATAATTATTGATTTTTTGATTTTTCTGAATTTTTTATGAATTTTTCTGAATTTTTTACTATTTTTTGCTATTTTCTGAAATTAATTATATAATAAAAATATAATAAAATATGCGGATTGACCTGGGCCGTTGGATGAGGGACGCGATCTGGATCGTCTGATCTGAAGACAATCTAGCCGTTGATCTCGTTGATTAATCTGGGGCGTTGATGCTTGATCAACTGGACCGTTGATCTGCTTGATTAAATATGGACCGTGATCTGCTGATTGAATCTGGAACCGTTGATCTGCTTTGATCGAATCTGGACCGTTGATCTGCTTGATCAAATCTGGACCGTCTGATCTGGATGATTGAATATGGGCCGTTGATCTGCTTGATCAAATCTGGACCGTCTGATCTGCTTGATTGAATCTGGACCGTCTGATCTGCTTGATTAAATCTGGGCCGTTGATCTGCTGGATTAAATATGGACCGTCTGATCTGCTTGATCGAATCCGGACCGTCTGATCTGGTTGATCCAATCTGGACCGTCTGATCTGTTTGATCGAATCTGAACCGTCTGATCTGGGCTGACCGTTGACCGATGACAGACGACCGTTGACCAATGTCCGGCCGGGTTGGGATTCGGATTTTCGGGTCGGATTCGGATACCCATCGGGCGAGGAAGACGATCACGCAACTTTTCGAGCGCTCGTCGGCCGTCCCTGGTGGTTGTTGTCCTCCACAAGCTTATCGGCCCGACTTCTATGGTGGTGGCGCGTCCGTTGGTGGTGGTGGTTCTCACCCAGAACCACCAGAAGCGGCGGTTCGCGATGGTGGGTATCGGCGGCTCAATCGGAAATTTTAAAAAAATTGTAGAACTCAATTCGATCAAATTGATCAAATCTAAGCACACTTGATCACTTTAAACTTGTTCCTAAAGCTCCTCAAACACTCAAATTGGATCGAAATTGATCTAAGATCTTCGAATTTCAAATTTTCGATCTTAAGAACCCTAAGCTTCGAAATTTTCGAATTCCTTCATTCTGATTGTGTTTGTTGAAATTGAATTGTGCCTTTTGATCCTAGTATCCTCTATTTATAGATTGCAAGCTCAATTTTACATTTCGTATTGTTTCAGAAACCAATCAATTTTTGCCTCTTCATTTGCACTAATTTAATTCAATGATTCGTGTTTAATTCGTTTTAAACCGATGAATTGATGATTGATCTTTCATATTCTTCCTCAGATCATCCAATGTGGGTAGATGAATCGTCCAATTTCATCAATTCTTGTAAACATCATTAATGGACAATTGAAGCTTTATAAATTGCATTTTTTTTTTTCAATTTTTCCAACATGAATTTTGTGACTTTTGGGTTATTTTTACACATGAATTGTGCACTGATCTTTCATATTCCATGTCTACTTTGCAATGGCATCATCAATTTCAACAATTAATGATGTTTTGTCAGTTAAAAATTGATGCAAAGTAAGGTAAAAAGTCACTTTGAGGAAGATGCAAAGGCAAAAAAAAAAAAAAAAAAAAAAAGTGATAAAAAGGCAAAAATTTGCCTTTGCTAGGTTTTGAACCTGGGTCCTTGAGCTTGGGTGTGTATTTGGGTCAATGTGTTTAACCAACAGGCCATTTGACCTGTGCCTTGATCACTTAGCCAATTTCATCAATACTTAAGGCTTTCAAATGATGAGTTTAATTAAACAAATAGTTTTTGAAATTTGTTTAATCAGCTTTAAACAACTTATAACTAGAATTTTGTATATATCTAGCTCAAATAATAACTTATATTTTTTCTCTCATTTTTTCCCTCATTCTTTTTTTTCATATATTATTAATTCTCTTTTTGGCTTTTTCTTGATTTTTGTGATTTTTTCATTTTTTTTGTGAGCTTAATTATAATACTAATTCTAATTACAAATTAAAGCCTTTAAGTTGGGCAAAAATTGGGTGTTTACACTAGACTCAGATGAAGTCTCGTATCTCATGCCAGCCCCTATCTCTGGGCTAATGCAGCAGATGGCCGTCTTCAACGCCTCAAAGATAGTCTTCCTAAATTTCTTATTTTTCTTCCTTTCCTTCTCTTGACTATCCCTGAGCTCTTGGCTTTGGCGCTTCAACTCCTCAACATCCAGCTTGAGCTGGTCCATACCATAAGCTGCTAAAGTGCCTGCATGTGGAGGAGGAGCAGATGTGGATGGAATCTCAAATGGAGCATCTCTAGGAAAGATATCCTGGAGCTCGACCTCCTCCAAAACCGGTGGCTGTGCTGCTCTAGGGTTTTTCAGCAATCCCCAGCCTTGGAATGGTGCAGATGTGATCTTCTTGCACTCAAATACCTCATCATCCTGTGGAGGCTAAAAAATGTCCATTCCCTTTCAGCAATCGAGTGATGTAGCCTCCATAACACAGGACTCGAGTCCTGGTATCATCTGCCTGCCGGTATATAAAGTTCGCTATCTCCACCTCTAAATCAATTCGGTAGCCTCTGATAAGGCTAAACAAGTAGAACATGTCAAACGTAGTCACCTTGCTGTGACTAGTCTTCTTGCAACTCAAAGTGTGTGCAAGAATATGGTGGAGCAGCTTGTGCTCAATGGCACGAAAAGATGTAGCCAGTGATTTGGAGGGGACGAAGGACTCATTTGCTCTCTCAGGAGCAACTAATTAGAACCAGTATGCCTCCTGTGTCATCTGATCTGGCCAACTATTTGGCAGAGTTCTATTTTCTCCGTCATTATCATACAGTCCCAGTATGTGGCCCATCTGCTTTAATTTAACTTCCCTGATCTGCTCGAATGCCTGGAACTGGAAAGTGGACTCCTTTCTGTCTGGGATGTTCTTCAGAGTAGACAAGAACTCTATCATCAAGTTCTTGTATGCCGGCTCCCGAAAATCAAATAGTCGGATCCAAGCTGGATCCTGGACAATCTCTCTGATATGATCAATGATCCTAAATTCATCCGGCACCAGTCTAAATACTGGGTATTTAAGAAATCCATCTTTACGAGCCTCTTCTTTCTATCTTTCGTGTACTACTGACTAGACAGTAGATCTCGGTTCTGTGAACTAGATGTAGAGGCGTCAGTCGTCCTTGGTCGTTTTTTCCTTGGAGCCATTCCTACAAATAATTTGATCTTAATTAGAAACGAGGAATGCACAATTTCAATGAAATCTAATTTATGCCTAAAACTTGATTTTGAACAATTTTGATATCAAGGCATATAACTAGTGGAGCTATTGATCATGAAATTGAATGGAGCATTTACACTTGCAAAACAATATGAAAGCTGGCAGCTTAGGCTTGCCAGCTCAGAATTGAACGTTAGAATTTCAAAATTTTCAAATAAAAACAATTTTCAACAATTTTTCATGAAAAGTCCAAAAACGTTTTCATACTGAAATTTTTATCAAAGTTGAGCACAATTTCAAATTCCAAGTTCAATTCGTGCAAATCTGAGCATAATGTAAGAATTTAAGCCACTAACTAGTATGAAAATTTTCTAATCCAGCAGCTGTAACATCAATTTCCAAAAACCCCAAATTCGAAATTTCATAAGCTCAAGAACCCTAATTTTCCTATCTAGCAATAATCATAAATCAATACCTCATCGCTTGCAATAACAATATGTGGAATGAAATCCACTTTCAACAGATCATTAACATCATCCAAGCAATCAATTTCACGAAGAGCATAAATCTATATCAATGACAGTCATCCAAACCCAAATTGACGGATTTTATATAAACAATGCAATGTAATAGTTTTGAACAGAGGATTAAGAGCAAGAATCTTTGAATTTACTTACTTGGAAGATGGATTCAATGCAATGAGATGTGGGAATGAGCTACGGATTTGTTGAGTGAGAGTAAGAGAGAGTGAGTATGAGAGAAATGAGAAAGAAAGAGAGGAATCGTACCAATTAAAAAGCCATCTGCAGATTGTACGCCGGCATTTCTGTCGTGTACACCGGCGGCTTTTAGCCAGTGTAACTTAAATTAATACATACCGAGAGCATCAAGCTGGCTGCTTACCCATTTACACAGCCGGCTTACATGGATACGCCGGCTAAAAGCTGGCGGCTTATAATCCCAGGTGCCGGCTTTGATCGGGAATTCTCAAAAATCCCAGAAACCTTGAACATACGCCGGCATTAGACCGGCGGCCTTCGCCTTCCCCTTGCCTGTGTAAATGATGTTTCAAACGCCGGCACATAAGCCGACGGCCTTTACTTTCCCATTGCCGACTTCTTTTGCGGTGCTCACCTACTCCTGTACTGACATTTACGCCGGCCTAAAGCTGGCGGGGTTGAACCGGCTTTCCTTATTTTTTCAAAGTTTGCTCAAGGCTGGCAGCCTTGAGCCGGCCTTCAGTGTTTTCCTCTTTTTTTTTTTTTTTTTTATCAAATATCACCTGCCACACTAATAACTAAGTTAGTAAAAACAAAACAAATAAAACTATTCTAAAATTAGACATGGGTTGCCTCCCAAGAAGCGCTTAGTTTAAAGTCGCTTAGCCCGACTTTCCTGATTTGATTATGGTTCTTTGAGATTCATGACAGTAGTAGTACTGTCAAGATTTTCCCCCTCAAAATAATGTTTGAGCAGTTGCCCATTCACTTTAAAAGTCCGATCATCTGCAGTTTTTAATTCCATCGTGCCATATGGAAAAACTTTCGCAATCTCAAACGGTCCTGACCATCTTGACCGTAATTTTTCAGGAAACAACTTCAAATGAGAATTGTAAAGTAAAACTTTTTGTCTAGGCAGAAATTCTCGTTTGATGATGTTTCTATCATGTCATTTCTTTGCTTGTCCTTATAGATACGAGCACTTTCAAATGCCTCATTCCTCCATTCTTTCAGTTGATTCAATTGAAGCAATCTGTTTTTACCTGTAGCTTTTTCATCAAAGTTAAGAAATTTTATGGCTCAATATGCCTTGTGCTCAAGTTCTACAGGAAGATGACATGATTTACCAAAAACAAGCATATATGGGGACATCCCAATAGGGGTTTTAAAAGCAGTTCTGTAAGCCCATAATGCATCATCTAATTTTGAAGACCAATCTTTTCTTGATGCATTAACAGTTTTTTCCAAAATCCTTTTTATCTCCCTATTGGAAACTTCAACTTGCCCACTAGTTTATGGATGATAGGGGGTAGCCACTTTATGTGTAACATCATATTTTGCTAAAATTTTTCAAATTGCTTGTTACAAAAATGAGACACCCCATCACTAATTATAGCTCTGGACACCCCAAATCTGGTAAAAATGTTCTTTTTCAAAAATTTTAAAACTACTCGGGCATCGTTTGTTTGTAAAGCAACAGCTTCAACCCATTTTGAAATGTAATCAACTGCCACAAGTATGTATTTATTTGAAAAAGATAAGGGAAAAGGACCCATAAAGTCAATCCCCAAAACATCAAAAAGCTCAATTACCAGAATATTGTTTTGTGGTAATTCATGCCGTTTAGAAATGTTACCTGTCTTTTGACATTGAGCACATGACATAATGAAGTTCCTGCAATCACGAAAAAGTTAGGCCAATAAAACCCAGATGATAACACTTTAGCTGCAGTCCTTTGAACACCAAGTGTCCCCCTGCTTCTTTGAATGACAATGTTCTAAATGCTCAGCTGATCAGATTCAAGGTAACATCTCTAATTATTTGGTCAGTACATTTTCTGAACAGATATGGTTCATCCAAAAATATTGTTTTACATCATGCAAAAACTTTTTCTTTTGAGGATAAGACAAACATATGGGATAATATATCACTAAATAATTCACATAATCAACATACCATGGCAAATCTAGGATTTCTACTGCATGCAATTGTTTCATCAGGGAACTTTTCATTAATGGGAATGTCTAAACTATCAGATTCAAGTCTAGACAAATGATTAGTAATTACATTTTCAGTTCCCTTTTTATCTTTAATTTCAAGATCAAATTCTTGCAGTAGTAATACCCATCTAATCAACTTAGGTTTTGCATCAACTTTAGCAAACAAGTACTTAAGAGCTGCATGGTCAGTATATACTATCACTTTAGAACCTATCAGATAAGGCCTAAATTTATCACATGCAAAGATAACAGCTAAAAGCTCTTTCTCAGTAGTGGCATAATTTCTTTGGGCCTCATTTAGTGTTCTACTTGCATAGTATATAACATGAAAGATCTTACCTCGTCTTTGACCAAGTACCGCTCCGACTGCAAAGTCGCTGGCATCACACATGAGTTCAAAAGGAAGCTCCCAGTCTGGCGCAATGATTACTGGTGTAGAAATGAGCTTTTCCTTTAATGAATTGAATGCCTGCAAACATTTGTCATCAAAATTGAACACCGCATCTTTTTCCAGAAGGTTGCAAAGAGGTTTGGAAATCTTGGAGAAGTCCTTGATAAATCGTCTATAGAAGCCAGCATGTCCAAGAAAACTTCTGACCCTTTAACAGTCGTGGGTGGTGGTAACTTCTCAATGATCTCCACTTTGGCTTTATCCACTTCAATTCCTCTCGCAGAGATTTTGTGACCCAATACTATCCCTTCTCTTACCATGAAGTGGCATTTTTCCCAATTCAAGATCAGATTGGTATCTTTGCATCTTTGTAAAACCGAGGCTAAATTCTCAGACAAAGATCAAATGACTTTCCAAAGACTGAAAAATCATCCATAAAGATTTCAATGAAATTCTCAAGCATATCAGAGAATATAGCCATCATACACCTCTGAAATGTAGCAGGTGCATTGCAAAGTCCAAAGGGCATCCTCCTAAAGGCAAAAGTGCCATAGGGACAAGTGAATGTTGTTTTCTCTTGATCATCGGGTGCAATAGAAATTTGATTGTATCCAGAATATCCATCAAGAAAACAATAATAGTCATGCCCTGCAAGTTTCTCCAACATTTGATCAATGAAGGGAAGGGAAAGTGATCCTTTCGGGTGGCATCATTCAATTTCCTGTAATCAATACAAACTCTCCACCCAGTCACAGTACGAGTAGGAATCAATTCATTTGCTCATTTTTTACTACAGTCATACCACCTTTCTTTGGCACTACCTGAACTGGACTAACCCATTTACTATCAGAGATAGGATAGATAATACCTGCGTCAAGCAGCTTCAAACTTCTTTCTTGACAACCTCTTTAAGTGTTGGGTTAAGTCTCCTTTGTGGTTGAACTGTAGGTTTACACTCAGCTTCCATAAGAATTTTGTGAGTGCAAATCATAGGGCTAATACCCTTAATGTCTGCAATGGTCCATCCGATTGCTTCTTTGTGCTTTTTCAACACTTCAATCAACTGTTGTTCTTGTTCATTTGTCAATGCAGATGAAATGATGATTGGCAAAGTATCGCCAATTCCGAGAAAAGCATACTTCAGATGATCAGGAAGGGTTTAAGTTCCAAGGGTGGTTGCATCAAAGATGGAACTTGCTTCTGCTCATTTGTACCCAATGATTCATAATATCTGGTTTTGATCATTGGTACATCTTCCAGTATTTCTTCATCCTCTTCATCACTCCAATTGTCCAAGTCTCTCAAGACGGATTCCATAGTCTCCACACCAGTTTGTTCCTCAAGCGACTCAGAAACCAGCTCATCAATGGTATTGATGGTGTAACAGGCATCAGTATCATCAAATTTCTTCATTGCCTCATAGACATTGAAAGTAACCTGTTCATCCATCACCCGTAATGTAAGCTGCCCTTGTTCCACATCAATTAGTGCTTTACCTGTTGCAAGGAACGGTCTGCCCAAGATCATGGGAACTTCCCTATCTTCATCCATGTCTAAACTACAAAATCCACAGGGAAAAAGAATTTGTCAACTTTAACTAGGACATTTTCCACAATACCCCTAGGGTATTTTACACTTCTATCAGCAAGTTGCAAGGTTACATGTGTATCCTTGCAATCTCCAAGTCCTAGTTTTTGAAATACCGATAAAGGCATTAAGTTGATACTTGCACCAGAATCAATTAAAACTTTATCAAAATGAAATCACCAATGGTGCAAGGAACAGTAAAACTTCCCTGATCTCGAAGTTTAGTGGAGACTGGGTGTATGTTTCTGTAGGATCATGGAACATTCTCCAGTGAGTATCACATTTCCATCAATCTTCCTCTTGTTGGATAGCAATTCTTTGATGAATTTGCATAGGAAGGCATTCCTTGAATCACTTCTAAGAATGGAATGTTGATGTGCAGCTTCTTGAAAACATCCAGGAATTTTGAAAATTGCTCATCAAGTCTTTGTTGCTTTAATCTTCCTGGAAAAGGGACGGGAGGAACATATGATTTCAGGTGGTTTTTGAATAGTGTCCTCCACCTTTCGTTTCCTTTGTTGTTTTGTGGTGGAATTTCCTCTTGATCCTTGATAGTTTCCTCAACTGGAGCAATCTCCTTACCACTTCTCAGGGATTGCATTTACAGACTTGGGATTCTCCTTGTGTTGCTTGGTAAAGACCCAGATGGTCTATTACTCACTTGCTGTGCAAGTTGATGGAGCTTCCCTTGCAAATCTTGAATGATTGCATTCTGATTACTAGTGAGTTTGTTGTAGTGACAATGAAATCCCTTAGTAATGCATCAGTGGAGATTGAATTTGCTGTTGAGGTGGGGCATTTCTTGCATATCCTTGTCCTTGAAACCAGGTGGTGGCTTTAGAACATTGGCATCATTCCGATATGACAATTGGGATGATTCGCATATTCGGATGATATGTGTTTCCAAAATTACCCTTTTGGAAATTTCCCACATAATTGAGCTGCTCATCATTTGATGATGATCCATGCGGACACTCGAAAGAAGAGTGTGGACCTGAGCAAATCTCACAACAAAACACTTGTTTTTTATTGGAAGAATTTGTAGTTGTGAGTTTACTTACTTGAGTGATGAGGGTTGCCATTTGAGCCTTGAGTTGTGATATATCTTCTTTGTCTTCCAAATGCTACTTTAGATCTTGTTCTTTCACAACTCCAATTATGAGCGCGGAAGCTAATTCTTCAATAATCTCACTAGCTTCCTCATATGTTTTTCCCATCAGTGATCCCCCGATGTAGCATCTACTAAGGACCTCAAAGCTTCATCAAGACTGAGGTAGAAATTTTCGATCAGTAGATTATCGGGTAAACCGTGGTGTGGACATTTTCTGACCGCCTCTTTGAATCTTTCCCAAGCATCATATAATGATTCACCAGGGAATTTGGTGAAGTTGGAGATCTCATTTCTTAATCTGGCGGTCCTTGCTGGAGGGAAGAATCTCTTCAGAAACTTCTTTGTCAGATCATCCATGTAGTGATTGAATCTGGAGGTTGGGAATTGTACCATGCCAAGGCTTTATCCCTAAGAGAAAAAGGGAAAAGCTGTAGTCGGATGACTTCGTTTCTTACACCATTAAGTTTGACAGTGTTGTGTACTGGAGAAATTTGGCAAGGTGTTCATCTGGCGTCTCATTCGGATATCCTCCAAATTGATGTGACTCAACCATTTGAATCAGGGACGGTTTAAGCTCAAAGTTGTTAGCCTCCACAGTGGGCATTCTTATGGCGGATCTTGAACAGTAGGTACTGTATAGTCTCGAATTGCCCTTGGAGCGGGAGCAGCTGGTTGCAACTGGTTGTTGTTATCATTGTTTCCTGTTTGATTTGTGCCATTGCTCCTCTTCTTTGGTTCCTTCTTCTCTGTTGATGCAAGGTTCTTTCAATCTCAGGGTCTAAAGGTAGAAGTTTCAGAACTTCTACTTCTTCGCATAAAACCTGCAAAGAGAAAAGGAAAAATTTAAACTAAACTTAAACCTAAACTACTAGCAAAGCTGAAGGTAGTCTAATATTAATAAGATCCCCGGCAACGGCGCCAGAAAACTTGATGTGCTATAATTAGTATTGAATTTTAAAGCATCTTATCCAGCAAGCGTACTGGGCCTTATCTTGTAATATAGCATGAGTCAAGTGTCGATCCCACAGAGATCTATTAACTACTAGACAATTATCAACTAATACTAATATCTAGGCAATTGATCTTTTAGATTAATTAAATTATCTAATTAAGTATCTATATGAATGCAATGAGCTTTTGAAGAGAGTGATATGTTAAAAAATGTGGGAAGGAGCAGAATCCACTTTAAACTATTGCCAATCAACTTGAAGTCATGTTATAATGATAATTAGATTCATGGATATTCATAAGAAATTGTCAAGATTTAAAAACAGAGTTAAAAACCTTTTAAACCACAAAAACAATTCAATAGCTTCCGCTAAATAAATTATTATGGAATCAAAATTACAATTATAAACCTTCCGATTCTATAATTGACTAATACTTTATATTAACATCCCCTAATTCCTTAGTGAGAAATCAATATAAAATATTGCATTATATTCATGGACAATTTCTAAATTAGATTAAACTCCGCCGCTTCCGCAATTGTAATTTAATCTCAATTTATGAATTCATATGAACCCTAATTTCCCTTCCGAGTTATCAGAATTCTTATACACCAAAGATATGATGAATAATCAGAACTCAATATGAATATTTCATGATTCTAACTATCTTATAACATGGTTTCAAAGATCATTTTAGCATGTTTAAAGCTTCATCAACTTCCCACAAAAAGGATTTAGCTACTCATGGATGATGATTCAAAAATCAGATAAGAAATTGCAAATGATTTCATTATGATCAAAATATTCAGATATATGAATTGCATAAAAGGAAAAGATCAGATATCACCAATTCAAATATCAAAGCTTCACTTGCAAATTCTTGAAAACTTCAATATCTCTTCAAAAATCTCTATGAAATGCTAATTCTAATCTATGTATTGTATGTATTTCAGAGCTACTTGGATGTGGATTCTATGATAAGTGAGGAGAAGACCCCCTATTTATAGGAAAAATTTCGTGCAAACATTAAATGAAATTTGCTGTTTCACTTCGTACGCCGGCAGTTATGGATCCTACGCCGGCGGCTTACAGGCGGCGTATCTTCAATTTCTCCTTTGCGCAGGCAGTGCACTGGCAGCCTTCAATTCGTTACATGTAGGCCGCTTCTACGCGGCGGCTTAGATGTAGATCTAGCCGGCGTATGTGATCAGAAATGAAGCGTTGGGCTGATTTATAACGAACGCCGTCCAAAGCCGGCGGCTTTACACCGGCGTAGACACTCCAACAGATTTGTCCTTCAATTTCCTCATCCTTTGTTATCTTCATGTCTCTTCAATCTTTGACCTACACTGCCCAACGCCGGCGGCTTAGGAGCCGGCGTATCTTGTAACTCCTTCAAAGCTGGTGACTTTCCAATTCTGAGCTGCCGGCCTTCAAGTACGCTGGCTTCTTCATCTTCTACATACAGCTTTGAGGCGGCTTACAATGTGGTTGAGACATATGCTCGGCAAAGCTGGCAGTGCTGGTAATGGCCTTGGGTGTAAGCCGTCTAAACGCTGGCGGCTTTGAATGTTGAAATGCCGGCCTTTACTTTAATTTTTCCATTTTTGATTCAAAGTCTCTTGTTTTGATTTCTTTGTCCAAATTAGTCCTGAAACATGAAATTTAATCAAAACAAATAGCCATTCTAGCTCTTCTAAACATCAACAAATTGTATAAAATATGATCTCATCACTCATATGTTTGTTGAATTCACGTATTTGATGCATTTCACTTGATTGATTAATCACTTGCTTGAATGTTATGTCTTGATTGCGATATGGAAGTTTTCACTCACTAAACTAATTAGCTTACGCCCCTATACTTTTTACTTGTTGCAGCACGAGTTCATTTGGCTTAGGCTAAGGCAGGCTACAGCTTAGGTACCGGAGCTAGGCGTTTCCCTTAGAAGTTTGTTTCAGTTTTGTTTAGACTTCCATAGGAAACCAAAAGACTCTGGATGACTGTAATGGACCTTACTATTCTTTTGCAGGGGAATGCCCCTTAGACTTTATAACTTTATGTATGTGTTTTGATTTATCATCTAGGGCTATCGAATGCCACATTAAACTTCTTAACTCCATTGAATAGAGTATTCTATTATCGTAAAGGGATGCCTTACATCTATATAAGACTCCCGAAGGGCTCGGATAGTAATTCGAGAGTTTTATATAGCATGTGACGAACTATTACGTTTAGGATACCCCTATGGGGCGTGACAATCGTATCCTAAAGAGGAATCAAAGAGAACCTCGACAAAATTAAAGCGATCATAATAATGAGACATCCCTAGTCGATAATAGATGCATCAGCTTGCAAGGAGGATAACCGTGCTAAGTAGGTTTCTTTCAAAAAGTGCGGATCATTGCTCGAAATTTTTCAAAATCCTCAAAAAGCCAGACAAATTTGATTGGACAGAAAAACCTTAGCAGGCCTTCGAAGAACTAAAACAATACCTCTCTATACCACCAACATTGAAAACTTCGATCGCGGGCGAGACCTTTTATCTTTAACTTGCAATGAGTGATTGAGCTTTGTCATCCATACTAACACTAGCCAAAGGAAAAGCAACACTGGCTAATATACTACATCAACCATGTCCTCCAAAGTCTAGAGCTGAGGTATGCAAAAGTAGAAAAGTTTGTCCTAGCAGTTGTGATATCTGTACGCTGCTTGTGCCTGTACTTTCAGGCACACCAGGTCGTTGTACTCACCAACATACCAATACGAATGGTCTTCTAGAAACCAGATGTATCTGGGAGAATGATGATGTACACGATAGAGCTCAGCACCTATGAAGTGTAGTACCAACCTCGGGACGCCATCAAAGCATAAGTCTTAGCAGAATTGGTAGCCGAATACACTGGCCCCCCTAAACATGAAGATAAGGAAAAACTTTAATGGACCCTCTACATCGAAGGATCCTCGACACAAGGAGGGAGTGGAGCTGGTCTTTTCCTAAAAGGAGCCTCATGGAGTCAAGATTAATTATGCTTTAAGGTCTAGATTCTTTGCAAGCAACAATGAAGCAAAATATGAGGCCCTGATAGCAGGACTCAAGCTCGATGTGGATATTAGGATAGAAGTAGGGGACCTCAAGATCTTCTCTGACTCCCAGCTTGTGGTCCAACAAGTCAAAGGCATGTACGAAGCTAAGAGTAAAAAAATGGTAGGATACTTGGAAGCGGTTTGATCCCTCACAATAAACTTACCTTCTTGGGAGATAATAAAAATACCAAGAACTATGAACGTCAAAGCCGAAAGGCTTTCAAAAATTGTGTCCATGGTTCGACCTAAGAAAGGTTGAAGAAAGGATATTCATTGAGTTTCCCCCCCAAAAAGTCTACGACGACATGACCCTAGAAGGTATTGGACCCATAGAATGAGGCCCTGCCTCCAAACTGGATGATGCCGGTAGAAAACTACCTCAAAGACAGCACTTTCCCTTCGGATAAAGTCGAAGCCAAGAGATTGATGTACAGAGCGGCTAACTATACCCTTATCAATGGAATTTTGTATAAAAGGTGTTTCAGCTTTCCCTTTCTCCGATGCTTACGACCATAAGATGGACAACGAGTTCTCGAAGAGCTCCACACCGGCAAATGCAACAATCATATCAAAGCTCGATCATTGCACACTTAAGTCATGCGAGCTGGCTACTTTTGGCCGACTATGAAGACCGATGCAAAAGAATTTGTGCAATGGTACAAGTGATGCCAAAAGATCACCCCCATCACCCATACCCTAAGTACTGATCTGCTCTGCCTTACTAGCCTATGGCCATTTGCTATGTAATAACACAAATTCATACAATTCAAAAATAATAATCATTAAGAAAATAATGTAAAAAAAAAAAAAAGCTTTAAGAAAAAGTTATGGAATGCCTTCCCAATTCCTTGTGATTAAGAATATTGAAATTTAATTACTGTTTAAAAATTTGAATTATTACTTTTTAAGATAAAATTCTATAAAAATAACAAGGATGAAATTAAAATTATATATATACAAATAAATGAAAATGAGATTCAAGTAAGTAATAATAATAACCAAAGTTATAAAATAAAATATTCCAGATAGTTAAAGAAATGAATGGAGTAAATAAATAATTATAAAAGAACGGTACTAGATTTATATAACTTAAATCTTAAGATGTTTTATAAAAATAAAAATAATACAAGAAACCCTAAATTAATATACTAAGAAAGAATAACACAACAAAAAATATCAAATAAATTGGATAATGAATAAATAAATATGATGTATCAACCCAACAAATAATATATTATTAAATAATGCAAAATTACAATGAAGTGAAAACAGTATTATATTTTAATATAAATTAATTGGAATAAAATAATGAAAGTGTGAGTAAAAGAGTAAAATCTTAAAACGATTAAAAACTTTCGAATTATGAAAACTTAAGTTAATATAATATCAACTACCAATGAATAATTAATCTTAATGTTATTTAGAGTGTAATTTATTAACTGAGTTTAGATAGTTTAGTTAAAATAAATAATGCGAATTGTAGGGTATATATGGATAGATTGATATAATCAATTAGTAAATAGACTTACTAGAAATTGAGATTCTAAATACTCATTTTCAACTTTCTATCTATTTCAAATTATCCATTTCATGAACCAAAATTCTTAAATCCTTTTTGTTATCAAATTTGAACTCTTTTCCTTTCAAATTACTTATTTACTTTAAGTAATTTTTCCCATCTGGCCAAATCCCACTTTGTTATTAAATCAATTTTAATTTGAATACTCTTTTTCTTTTAATCTATAAATGATCTAAAATTTTCTTAAGTTTAATATTTTGATTTCTAAAATACTTAAATATAGTTTTTTTTTATTTAAATTCTATATCTCCAATTTTTATGAATTTTGAGATTACCTACTTATTTAAAAATATCAGTTTCTAAGCCTAAACTCTACTAAACATCAAGTTTTAGAAAATTAAATTTCTAAATTTGGTTCGTAAGTCAAGTTAGTGATTTTAGTTATTTATATTCTAAAATCTTCTCCTAATTGTTTTTAATGCTTAAGATAATGATTTGAAAAGTTTAAATCAAAATCTTTAATCTTAATATCCTTAATTAATTTTGGTATTATCCTATTTATTCCTCTTCTCTCTTTCTTCTTCGTTATTCCTCTTCTTTCTTTCTTTCCTTCTCTTATTTTTTACGTTTCCTTCTCTTTCTTTTTTCTTTTTTTCCTTCTCTTCTTGTCTCTCAATTCCTTCACTAAATCTCAATTTTTAAGAAGACAATATGAGAGATTATAACTAGGAAGGAAGTTAGGAAGTAAGGAATATGCTAGAGAAAGCTTCATCAACTAAGTAGTAGTAGTAGTAATAATGAAGAAAAGAGAGTTGAAATTCATCAAACATGTAAATATGATGTTGTTTCTTGTTTTTATGTGTTGTGATTGTTGTTATTTGATGAATTGATATTATATTTGAGTAGAAATTGTAATGAAGTTGATAAATATGTTGGTTTAATGTTTGAGATAGGGGAAGGGGGTGTGTGTAGAGAAGATGATGAATAGTAGTTGTGAGGTTTGGTAGAGAAATTGATGGTGTTTGATGTGTTGAATGGATAATAATTTGTTTGATGTTGAGAAGTGGAGTTCATACATGTTTTGAATTGTTAAATGTATGTAGTATGTTGTATGTTGTATGAAGTTTGTATAGAGCTTAGACTAAGGTTGGAGAAGTGGAAAGTGTGTAAAATTCAAGTTTGAAATAAAGGAAAAGTCGAAATTTTTCAAACAACTTGTCAAACACCATATTTGAGAAGGTGTATGGGTCATATACTTTTGATATAGCATGTATGGGAGAGTGTTTCACCCACTGATGCTTCATACACCTTTCGAAACACCATGTATGATAAGGTGTTTCATTTTCTAACCTTTATTCGCTTTTTTCCTGGGTTGAAACGGTATCCTATACACCATGTATGGCATCATGTTTCACTTTCTGACCTTTCATGTGTTTTTCTCTGAGTTCATACATCCTGTCATATAGCATGTATGGAAAGGTATATGGTTCATACAGCTGGTCATACAACCCCGCTTCGTTTTCCCTGTTGCTACATTGTTTCTTATTTTGCTCATAAATTTTTCATCTGACCTCATATTGAGGTGATTCAAAAGGCTATAGAAATCTTAAAAAGAAATATAAAACTTTCATGTTTTAAGTTTTTACAAATTCAAAAAGTATCGAGGCCAAAATTTTATTTCCTTTTACTTACTACATTTTCCAAACAAAGTTAAAAACTTGTTTTACTAATTAAATGTATGTAGTTAAATATAATATGAATCTTTTTGAGCTAAAATGAAATAGATAAATAATATTAATGTGTTATGTTTGTTGAATGATATAATTAAGCATGATTTAAGTGGATTTATAGATTTTAATAAATGATTTGATTAAATATTGAATTAGATATAAAATGAACTTAGTTAATAATCTAAGTTTAACTTGACTTAATGAACTTGAATAAACTAAAATGAGTTAGATTGATTAAGTTTAATCAATATGGCTAAGATTAAGTTAACATAGACTTAAGTTAATATGAATCTTAGCTATAAAATGAATTAGTTAATAATCTTAGTCTAACTTAACTAAATGGACTTGAATAAGTTAAAATGGATTAGATTAATTAAGTTTAATTAACTTAGCTTAGTAATTAGATTAAATGATTTATTTTAATCAATTTGGCTAGGATTTAGTTAGAATAAATTAATAGTTAATAATTGGTTTAAGTTAATAAGATAAGATAACCTTATAATAATATGGTGAATATGTTGTTTCAAATGTATGTTTGATTTGTATATGAATGTTTTGTTGATGTTTTGTAACAAAATACTATAATCAAATAGAAAAGAAATACTTTAACAGACAAAGGAGAACTGTTCGTATTTTGGTCAGACAATCTTCGTAGCCATGGCGGGGTTCCAAATTAGTGTATGATCAAATAGGATAATAAAATGAGTTTAATGTAATGAATAATTTATTTAATTGCTTATACAGATTAAATTCTTGAATAGATGTTTGAGTTTGGCTTCTGAATCTTCCAGATTATCTTCTGAGTTGGTGTCTAAGCCTTTATTTGGAGTTCGTATAAAAGGATTTGTTATTGATGATGAAGATAAGTGATGTTATTGATGGTGTTTTTATTGTTGAATGATGTTGGTGATGATGATGATTTGGTGCTAATGGTAATGTTATTGATGATTGGATGATTGATGGGGACGGTGCTTTGGTCTTCCTAGAGAATAGTTAAGACTTAGCTTGGATTCCAGGTGGGTAATAACAATCTCTTCACCTTGCTTGTGCTTGTAATCTAGTTGCATTGAAAATAATATAAATCTAATTGATTATGCATAGGGTTTGGGAATCCGTTTGCTGCTTGATGATTGCATTTGATTGATAATTCCCTAAACCATAAGTGAAAACAACTGTGTGGTATTAATTGTGATTTATATAATATTGATTGTCTAAAAAAGATATGGACATTAACTAATAAGACATAAATCTTATTTGAACTTTAAATGAATTGGTCATGCATTGCATTCCATCACGTTTGCATTGGTAAGGGTTCACGTCATGTATTAATATTTTGATTCTATAGTAGTGCTTGATTAGGACTAGTGGGTCTACGTGGAGGCTACTAGTAGGATTGTCGGCTTCACGGGAACTAAGCAGGCACCGAACAATGACACCCGTGTTGGAGTCGGCTTTAGGGATTAATACTTAGGGAGGTTCTATGGCTCTAAGGGAAGTGGAGGGTTGATTGGCGGAGTAAATGTTTTGATCTATGCATAAAATTATTTTAAAAGGAAGTCCTCACTCCTTATTCTTGTCTAAGGATTAGATAGAGCTATGTTTCAATAAAATGAATTTCAAAAAAAATTCTCCCTCCTTAGCTAAGTCTAAGGGGAAGTTAAAGAGGTTATATTTTTGATAAAAAGTGTTTCAAATTAAAATCCTCTCTCCTTGGCTATGTCAAAAGGGCAGTTGATGGCTATATCTGTGGTATAAAAAAATGATTTTTATGCTAAGAAGGATATGAGCTGAAGGCTCAAGGTTAAGGATGTACCCCCTTCATTAGTTCACAGTTCTCTTGGGCATGAATGACCTGTATTTAGTCCTTCTACCCTTAAGAGAGGGCATAAATCTCCATTGGTTTGGATTCCGATCATCTAAACTGTGCATATCATATGGTTGAGTGTTCATTGCATATGTTTGTTAAAAAAAACTTGTTTGACATTTGTTTGTATTGTGATTTGGTTTTGTTATCCACTAAGCTATGGTTGAGCTCACATCCTCATAATTTTAGTGCAGGAATAGCTGAAGCATCAATTTTGGAATAGGTCTGTGTGGAGAAGAACCTTTAAAGACAGAAGACAAGTTTGGAAAAAGAAATAGATAGATAGTATAATTTATTTAAGTTTTATTTCTAGTAAAATAAGTCTTGCTTACAAACTAGATTTGTAACCTTATAGTTCAAAATTTGTAAAACATAGATGATCTATTCTATTTTACTATTTAGTAGGGGATATCGATTCACTACTATTCTAGTAAACTATAGGAAATTGGATTTCCTTTCATTATCACAAATGTAATTCCATATTAGATGTTTATAAAGTAGCTATTCAGGTAAAGCCTTGTAAACTCTGACTTGCAAGACGGTTCTCATATTACATTGCACACATGATATGATAACTTTAGGTTATCCTTTTAGGCCAGTTTTTAGGGTGTGACATGCCATGTGGGGACTGGACATACTTGGACTTTTTCCCTCATTCATAGGCCAAAGGAAATTCATAATAGTGGGATGTGATTACTTCACGAAATAGGTAGAGGCTAAAGCAGTGGAGAAAGTCACAGACACAAATGTTCAATGCTTTATTTACAACAACATCATTACTAGGTTTGGGGTTCCACATTCCATAATCATGGACAATGGGAGGTAGCTCAATTAAAAAGAATCAAAGATTTTTACGTTGAATACGGTATTACACCATGCTACACTTATGTTACACACCAACGTGCTAATGGCCAGGTCGAGGTCGTTAATAAAACCATTATGTAGACCTACAAAGCTAGGGTAGATAGACAAAGTGGCAGATAGGCAGATGAACTGCCCAGTATTTTATGGGGGTATTACACCACATGACGTAACCCTACTGGAGAAACCCCCTTTCTTCTTGCCTCCAGTTCTAAGGCCGTTCTACTTATTGAATTAGAGCTACAAAACATATGAGTAGCATCTTATAATGAGTCGGTCAACAAGGTTGGCCTTCGAGCCGAACTTGACACCATAGAGGAGACTTGAGACACAGTGAGCAAGAGAATTGCTGCATATCAACAGAGAGCAGTACGCTATTATGAAAAGAAGTCAAACACAAAGCTTTTCTCTTAGGAGACCTTGTATGTAGAAAGGTGGAAGCAAAGGGATCAAAAGAAGCCCGTGAAAATGTTAGACATACAGCTCATTCCTAGGATTTGGAATGCCAACAATTTGAGAAAGTTCTTTGAATAGGCAAAGGCTGGTTTATATGTAAAGTGTCAAAAGAAAGCATTTGCAAATGAAGTCAAGATTTTGTACAAAGAATGTGCCATATTGATGTAAAAACCAACAAATATTCGAAGAGGTTCATATGATTAAAATGACCTTGTGAGCTTGGGTAACTCCCTCTTGAGGATAATTTCCCTCGTGAGCTCGGTTAACTCCCTCATGAGCTCGAGTAACTCTCTCTCAAGGGTAACTGCCTCATGAGCTTAGGTAATGCCCCTCATGAGGTTAACGCCCTCTTAAGGGTAACTCCTCTTGTGAGCTTGGGTAACTCCCTCTTAAGAATACTCCCTTCGAACTACTAGGATAACTCCCTGTTAAGGATAACTCCTCTCACAAGCTCCAATGAACATTTATACAAACAAGAAATTATAAAAGGATGAGAAAAATGAAAATGCTAACAACAAATTAAGACCACAAAATGATCTCCCATTGAACTCATTAATTTAAAGAAAGAGCTTACAATAGTTTTGATTGGCATCTCGACCAGAATAGTTTTTTTGCATCCTGGCTAGTACAATGACGTGTTTAAATGAACACGAGCTTCTTTGAGTTGAATACAACTTTAAATTTAAGGATCTCGATAAAGACTTAAACCTCAACTTTGACTTCAAGGATCCTGAGATAAACATGAACCTCAACTTCGACTTCAATGATCTTAACAAAGATCTCCTAAACCCATCCAATCACACCTTGAAAGTGTAGGTTCTGGTCGATCATGACTTTGCTTCCCTGTTATCGACATGAGCTTGTCCATCAAACAACGATAATGAATCTCAGTTGGACAAAAAGCTCAACATGACCAAGAGAATAGGATTGAAGTCATTCTCCCATTAAGCCCATAACTAATATGACAACACGAAATTAGGCTCAAAGGAGAAATCACTACCCTCCACCACCAACGAACTCCATTTTCCACCGAGGATGGCACAGCAGAATGGTTGGCAATGAGAAAAATGAATCGAATGACCCCTCCACAACAACTTCGACCTCATGGAGCTTCCTAGAAACCCAAGTCGCTTAACGGAGATAGGACCTTGTTCATGCACAACGCACTACCATAGTAAAAGAGAAGCATGGCCTCAGACCAATAGCTACGGCATTAAGGTGAAGTAAACGTCGAGCAACACATCCAACACATTACATGACCTTGATGATCTTTTGCGTAAACAAGGACTACAAGGCTTCCGACCCATCTAAATAGAGACATCAAGACTTCCACAACATCTCAAAAAATGAAGCCCCCATAGGCTCGACCTCTCAAGCCATTAAAGCATGGTGAGGATAGCTCCCATAACTCCTTACACCTTCTCGAAGTGTATAACAAATATAAACTCTACAATGCAAATATATGCAAACAAAGATGCTCCTCTGAGGAAAAAACTCATAGACAAGTGGTATTTATAGGGCGAAAAAAGCTTTAAAACCCAACATTCAATGCAACTAAACTTTGAAGATCTCAAGCATAACTCACTCTAATCATTCGATTACACCTAGGGAATCCACAAGCATTAGAAAGGAAAGTTTTTCTTACACACATAATCTCCCCAGCAAAACAACATCGTCTATCCGGGAAAGTTGTACCTATAAACCTATAGCTAGTCTTGGAAAAACACAACAAAACCTAGACAGAGCGACCCAGTGAAAACAAGGTCGACAAGACCAACCGAGGAGAACATGACAACATAGAGAGATTCCAATCATTGGGCAAAGATAAAGTCAATAAGAGAAAGAAACAAAAGATTCATTAATCATAAAAAGGTACACTAACTTAGATTACAAAACTCCCAAATGAGCTAAAAACATAGCTAAAAAAAACTCTTAACCATAGTATAATAATAAACCCTAAATTTTGGATCACTCACCACAAACCCTAAAAACTTCATCACTTGTAATGGGCTGAGGAATAGTACTAACACACTTGACTAGCCCCTCAACAGGACCAACTTGGACTTGTCTCTCAGAAGGACCCTTGCCTTAAGGGATAGGAACAACGTTAGAAGCCACCGACAATAAGGTCTCCTAGTTAGGCTCCTGAGCTAGGGACACCGAGGCGCTCACACCTTCACCCTTTCGAGTCCTAGGATCCTCAACTCCTTAGGTACCAGCACCATCATCCGCAACAGTGATCTCGATATCAGTAGTGGCCTTAGCCTCACCACCCTCATCGGCCTCATCATCACCACCATCCTCTCTACCAGAGTCTTCTTCCTCGAGAACTTCCCTCAAGCGAGCTTCCAAAAAGCTGAGATTTAAGTCATGATATCTCTTAAGTAGGTCCTTCCTTATCAACTTTGTAGTATCTTGAACAAGCTTAACCTAGACCTCCTTCCATTCACTACTCTTAAAAAGCTCACTCAATATTCGTATCTTGGTTGCCTCGGGAATTAGGCGACAACTTTGCAAATCCATGACACTACCTTATAATGATAATGACAAATCAAGTCAAAGATTCGCGACAATGGCGATTGAGACAATAAAAAACCAAATGACCTTACCATTAATTTCCCACAATCAAGACTCGACGTCTGCAAGATCTCTAATAGCTTCCTCTTCTCCTAAGTAGCAAGCTCCACTTCTCTCCTCTGCCTCACTATGGCAAGTTCGGCATCACTCAACAAATGAAAAACTTATCTCGTTCCTCCTTCATACAAATCCATTTATCCTTGAAATTGTCCGCTGCTGCCTCCGCGAGAGCTTGCTTCCTCCTCTCCTCGACCACATCAGATTGTGCACGCACAATCTTGTCTTCTATCCCCATGCATAACTTGTCGTAGTTGTTAGTCAAAGCAATCAGTTCGCTCTTCAACCATACCTCACTCTGCTTTACCTCTGCAAACTTTCTCTCTAGGCTCGCCCTTTGCGCCTCGAGCTCTGCGACGCCCTACTCGAACAAATGGAATGTTAAACACAAAAAACAACAACAAAAACCTGAGGTATAAAAAACAAAACACAACATACTACCTCACGGTTCTCCTTTAGTAAATGGAATGCCTCTGTTATTGTTACTAGAGCTTAGTAAAAAAAAAAAAAAGAGAGAGAGAAGAAAGACGCAAAGTTTAGTACAGATTATTAAGCACGAAATAGCTCGACCCACCGAACACAATAAAAACGACGACACCTTTACTACGTAAGCCTTCTGTGCAAAAAAATCCACAGCTACATCTATTGTAGACAACTCCCCATAAAGTGCCTATAGCCTCTTCTTATCTTAAGTTGCCTAACTTCCTCGAAACTAAACCAATCTACATTAATGTTGCTCCACTTTAACGCTTTCCCCTTGATAAAATCGAGCAAACCACCAATAATACCCTTCTTGGGCTGACTTTCGTGTCTCCTGACCAAGGTCCGACTACCTTAAGCTAGCATTATTACTCCCCGTAACATCCCCAGACTACGTAGGAACAACACAAGCTTAGGCCAACATGGGGGATGGTTGATTTGAATTGCGCTCCTCCTAAAACAGAGCTAAATAGGATGAACTCACGAAAACGACATCTTTTCACCACCGCTAGCATCGGCACTGATGTCTCTGATATTAACAGCACCGCCACCAACGCTACCTGAGCTACCCCCAACTTCAGTAGCGCCACCCCCAACTCCTTGACCTTACCCATCCAAATCAATCACTGGAAGACTGACCTCGATGGTGGTTTCCACGATCTCGATATGTTGTTGTTTAACCTTCTGCCTCTTCGTCAACGGTCTCTTTTGCTTCTTCGAAGGACCCGCAAGAACATCAACTATGTTCACCATAGCCATTGCAGGCTCTATAAAACAAACATAAACAAAACAAGCCTGAATTGCAATGAAAACACTTGCCCAACTAAGCTCAATAGCTCGAACTTCTTGACCACATAAAATGCCTTCTCCCTAAAGCTCGACTTGTCAAGTGATTTGGTTAGGGGTTGGGGGGCGGGAGGGGGGAGGCGCGCGAGGGAGGGGGAGGAGGGAGAAGAGAAAGAGAGAGGTCAACCACACGAAGAACTATGTTGCATCTCTATCGGTAATTAGCTTCCCGCTCACAAAATTCCTCACCACAAACGCCTCATTATAAGGTCTCTCATCTCGCACTGTCAGGACGCCCTCCAACTCCACCAGCCCACTAGCATCATGCATCATTAAAGTTGGGGTTTCTCATTCCGAATGTTTGCACCACTCTACCTAGAAGTCAAAACCTTGTTGCAAACCTCCCTCTAGTATAACTATGTAGAACTCACATTTCCAATCAAACCCATTTAAATTAGTAGGCCCGATAAAAAGCTGGAGACTCTTAGGTTGCTTGGTGAAATACCACCAGCCATCCGACAATCTTTTATAAAGAAAGAACCAATGAAATAGGATCGAGGTAAGCTGCACCATGATGCTAAGACAAATGGCCTCGAAGGCCATTGGTATCCGTTAGGCATTAGGCAGCAACTAAGCTTGGCACAAATGATGATAATTAAAAATATCCTTCTAAAAAGGAGAAAAGGAAATCCTCAGCCCAAATTCAAATGCCTTTTTGTACAAGGTGAACTAACGACCACCAAGGAAGCACATGCGGTTTAATTTTTTGGGCCTCTCGATCACCTATTCCTATGGAGCGTTGCGTATCTCTTGCTCGAATATATTTGCAACCTCCTTCCTTGATAACTTACAACGAATCCCATTTGGGTGATCACCATCGGGGCCATTGTAAGCCCCGGCTTTCTTTGTAAACCAAGCTTGACTTCGAGAACCGAATCGGAAACCGAAACCCTAAACTAGAATAGTTAGGGTTAGAAAGAAACCTAGAAATCCTAAGTCCGGCTTCACTGAGAATAAACCATAGGGCTTTTGAGAGCAAGATAATCTAGATTATAGTTCTAAGGAATATATTAAAACATAAAAAGATCAGTTTTCAGGAAATTATTTGTTTCGAACCCGATCAGGATCCGTTCTGGAAAACCGGGCCTTAGGACTCGAAATTAGAAAAATATTTCGGAATACTCTTTAAGATCAGAATTTAATAAGAAATTCAAAAATATATTTATTATTAATTTTTTGGTTTATAAAATTTATAGTTATAGCATTTTTATCGTATTTTCTTTATTAACCGGTAATTTAATTGTCTAATTATCTATTCATTACTATTCACAAATACAAGCCGATACCCTACTCTTACATCCTTACACTTCACTCATTACCATTTTCTTTTCTCATGCAAATTGTCACATATTATTACACAAAATTAATTTTGAAAAATCACACAACACTCTTTCTCTCCCTCTCTCCTCAAAATCGGCATGAACCCCTCCTTTATGCCTCCAATTTGTTTTATTTTCTTCTTTTATTTAATCACAAAAAACCCTAATCTAATTCCCTATATAAACACATTTATACCTTTACCATTTCACTTTTCTTCTTTTTCACAAAAATCAACTTTTGAAGAAAAAATTTTCTCTCCTCTCTTCTCTCTAGTGTTCCGTGAGCTTCCCCCCCCACCACACAGACACACACACACTTTATCTTCAAGTTTCCTTACTCCACACACTAAATATGTAATAGATCTATACACTATCACCACAAAAACATGTAATGGAAAGATCATTCATATGTGGATTCACAAAAAATCCCCTTAAGCTTCATGCTACGGATGTGAAATCACTAAAACATGATGATTAAGCCATCACAAGTTGTGGATCTTATGTTTTAAGCACATATTTTTGTCATTATCATAATATATGTTCATATAGTGATGATCTTGTGTAGATATCTTGCTACTAAATTGTCATCATAATAGTATACTTCATTTTATGCATCTAACGTGATCACCACACTAAGATCTAGCTTCTAAACATCCATCATTTACATGTCATTTGAGATCTCATGCATTTATTTTTGTTTAGAATGAATAAATGGCCATAAAGATTTTGTCTCATGTAAATAAATGTTTTTTTTAGTTAGGATATTTATAAATATGAGCCAAAAAGCTCAAGAACAAATTTTGTTTCATCAAAATAAATTTTTGTACTTTCGATGGAAAAAGAGCTATATTTTGAAAACCTATTTTTCAACTCCAAAACATGAGTTTTATGTGACAAATGAAGGGTTTATGGAATAAGTATCAATAAGAGATGATTTTGATAAGTTAATGGTAGGTCTACTAAGAGAAATTTGTCAAACAAGAAATATTTACAAGATAGAAAATTTGGGTCTTATGTTAGTTACATGAAATCCGTAACTAGGAAAATATGGTATGTAAACACCTAATTTTTCAAATAAAAATGGAAGTTTTATCAAGGAAATGAAGTCCTTGAGGGATAAGATTAGTGGAGCCTTAATTTTTAAAGCATCAAATGAGTTTTTATTAAAGAAATCACCTCAAAATCATTTTAATAAAATTCGAATCTAGGAATAGCCCATATTTAAACATTTCTTTACAAAGTGTAAAATGAGGATTTTTATTGAAAAATGAAGACCTTAAGGAATGGATATAGTAAAGAATTAATTCTAGTAAGAATAAATAAATTTTATTAAGGAAAATTTCTAAAACAAGTGTGATTCGTCAAGAACACAAAACTAGTCTTGCTAAGTTAGGTATTCATGACATCTTGTAAAGTAGAAGCTTTCTACAAATATTCTTCTAATAGAATATCATCAAGAACATACATATAGGAAGCTCATAACGTACCATTCATGATAGTAACTTGTTAATAGTGCATGCATAATTGGCATGGATAAAAGAAACATCATAACTTTTCACAAAAGCAATTTCAAAAATGGATGTTTGGCTACTGATCCAAACTTTTTAGATTTAAAAGTTTTCAAAAACTGAGATATTATATTAGAACTAGATAGATCTTTCGAAGTAGATAGGCATTGATATAATTTGCGAAATTCCGAGTTAAAATGACCAAGTTATGGTCATCTTAATTTGGAATTTCCATTAATGACGAGAATTACGAACTTAAAAGTTTTTATGAAATAAAATGGATTAGATATGAGTTGAAATACTCATTTGTTTTTTTTTTTTTTATTTTGGGTGACTTGGATCTCGAGGATTCGTTACCATCAGACTATTATTACTAAGAGACCGGCAACCTATGGCAGAGTGAGTATTACTTCATAGTTTCATTTCTTGATTGTGTTTGTAGTAATTAGTTGCACTATAATATGAGGCAAAGATAAAAATAGATTTGCATGATAGGAATCATGGGGGATTATGTATCCTTGTTGATGAGTTAAGAAATTGTATTAAGAATATTGAAACCGGGTGATTAATTTATGTTTGTTTAAAATATTATAGGATTGATTGTCTATGAAATTGGTTGATCACCTAAAAATTGGTATTAATAATTATTTGGATTGATAATAATCATGGACATGATCACTTCACGATAGGGATAGAGCATTAGCATATGTTGGCTACCTATGATTCATAAACGACTAAAAGTTGGTTGATCGTGATACATAAACGATATAAATGAGTTGGTTGATCATGATCTATAAACAACATAAGTTGGTTTCCCGTGATCCATAAATGACACATTAATTCAACGATAGTACCGTAGTATTCGTTAATCTGTTAATCCCGAATGGAGGGCGTAAATCCATTCACATATGATTTCCGGTTGATCATATGTCTTGTTTGTTCATGTTGCTGATACATTCCATACGGTTGAATAAATAACTTGACTGAATGATTTGTTATAAATGTTTTTATGAAAGTATTTACTCACTAAGCTAGTGTAGCTTACGCCCCTATAGCTTTTTCTTATTGAAGTTTTCATATTTGGCTAAGGCCGATGTATCCTACCGAGCAGGTACAAGAAATAGGAGTTTCCTTCAGAAGTTTGTGCTCAATTTTTTATAGACTTCCATAGAAAACCCTAATACTTATCGAATGACTATAAAAGACCACTTTTAAACTTAATATTCTTTTGCGGGGGATGCCTCTAGATTTTTGTGATTGATTATGTTGACTCATGGTTTATATTCTGATATGCTTATAGTATGTCAAATTAAACTATTTATCTCTATTAGGTCTTGTATTCTATTGTCGTAAAGGTATGCCTTGCATCTATACGAGACTTTGGAATGATTGTGGTAGTAATTCCTAAGTCTTATATAGCATGAGGCGGAATGTTACGTTTAGGGTACTCTATGGGGCATGACAGCCATCACCTCGGGTCACTTCCGAGTACAACGGGATGACGATAGTCTTTTCGAGGCCATAAGAAAGATACACATCCCTCGGCCGATATACTTCACACCAACTCAACGTAAGAAGGCGCACCGAAAGCACCTCGATGCCTCACCATCGACATTAGAGATCTACTTGTCCTCCCTCACAATTGCTAGTAGAAGTTGACCCTCTACTCTTCGATCTACGCTTATCGCTCAACTTCAAACCCCCCAACCTCGACATGGTATCTCCTTCCTCTCTCCCTACCTCATGGACAACTCGCTGAACCCTGCTAATTGAGTTTTGTGAAAAGGATCGAGTATTAGAAGTACCTGAGTTCAACATTGTCGGTAAATTTAGAGAATGCTTCGAAGTATAACTTGAGAAAGGTGTTTAGCAACTCTTTTAATGAAATATGAAAAATGACGAGAGAGAATCCCTACGGAAGATTAGTATTTATAGAAGAAGGGAGGAAGCGCTAAGCTTAGACCCTTTGAGATTTATGAGCAGGCCTCATGACCCTGATGTCACGACTAATAGCTGCAATTGTCAGGCCCAAGCGTAATTATTGCTAGGACCTTTTAGATTCATAGGTCCTCTTGAAAATACCGTACTTCCACAAATCACGCGAAATGTATTAGGTATGACATCACATAGGAAACCTAATGGTCCTTACAACAAAATATCACTAAACGAGGATGCAGCTCAAATGGAAAAGTGTAGCTCTCTTTGAGATTACCTTCCCAAGCCGACAACCTTATGGGTTATACACTCTCTTTGCTCTTACTATGAGAGTGGAGGGACAAATATTGACGGTAAAATATAATCATAGGCCCACTCGGTCTCTTGGGCGCAAAAACCCTTACAATCTTCGAAAGCCCATGAACGTAGCAGCTTGGTACATCTCAAACTCAAGTCATCTAAAAGCACAACACCACAATTGTGCATGGTGATGCAGGACTCACTATCAAGTCCTCGTGTCAGGATGGCTCTATGAGCTATTAGGACGCTGGGTTTACCAGCTCAACCTCGACGTAACCCAACCTCGGGTCCTCATCCTTCTCAGTTGTAATAAGTGTCCTAGTCACACCTCGTGACTGTGGGGACATCAACAGCTCAGCCTTACTCCACGAAGTCAGGCTCAACAACTTAGGTGCCATTTCCACACCTAGTACTAAGCCTTGTACTAGCTGTCCTAATAAGATCTTAAAACTCTATAAGTAACCCCTTGCCTCCCTGGCATAAGAGAGGGAACGAAAAAAAACATAGTATACAACATTTGTCTAATATTCTTTTTGTATGAACCCTATTTCTACCCACAGAGTGACTTAAGCATCGGAGTGGCCATGTCGAGCAACTCCTGGCATCCCTGATCTGTCTTTTGGTGTTTGCAGGAGCAATCTCTACCGGCCCAGATTCAGCTTGTGCAACATATACTTAATTAAACTTTTTATGCCTCTTTTTACTATCCCACTCTTTTATTATTTCATCAAGTAATTAGACACATGTCATACAACAATGAGTGGGGTAGTGTTTAGGGCTATGAAAAGTTCAATTAGATATGTAATTAGACTTTTTAAAAGGTCAGTTACTTAATTGTCCATTTTGTCAAAGATCAAGTGCTAAAAGAGGTTTTTCCTTTATTTAAATAAATAATTTTAAATATTAATGTTTATATTTGTATTAATAAAAAAAGTATAATTAAAGTTTTTATAAAATGTATTTTTATTTTAAAAATAAAAAAATGGTTTGAACCATAAATCGAATTGTATCAAACTGCTATTTTTTGGAATTGTATCAACCTATTATTTTTTGGTTTAAAATAATTAAAAAAGAAAGTTATGCTTAGATACGAATTTAAAAGGGGAATGAAACTGCACGTAGCACGCACCTTAGACTTTTCAATTTCCATTGCTCTTATCGCTCTCTCATCCAACTAATTTTACACATTTCTTTAGCATAACCATTTTCGTCGTTTTCCGTACGGTAATTTTTCTTCGTGTATTTAAATGATAAACATTCTTAATAGGATTATGTACAACATTGCTATACAAAACTGCCATCAGTTGCGCAAATATGCATGGCAATCGTCCATGGATGCAATAATGCACAAAACCATACCTTGGAAGAACTCAGAAAAATTTATCCATGCTAGTTTTGTCACTCGGACAACCTCATTATATTGAATTAGCTCACATGATATGGTTGCTTCCGAACTCTTTAACCCAATTGCGCTACATATTTTAAAGCCAAACTTTTATAAAAATAATCAACAAGTACAAGACCAGTATGCACTAGACTACCTGCCCTAGTAAGAAGTTTGGTTTCCAGCAACATATCAATTAGATTTTCACCTTACATAAATAAGCCATCACATTTCATTCATTTCTCCTACAAACAAAAGTTCCCCAAATCAACAGAAAAATGTTTTCGCACTTACCAAACATATAAGCTTTGATAGCTAATTACATGTACTTGAAGGGGTTCACCACAAAATTTCTTTGTTATTAATTTTGAATTTAAGTTGTATGAAAAAAAATGATATATTTGTGATTTCCAGGTTTTTATGAATGAGAAAAACATGTAATATAGATAAAATCATTTTTTTTCAGTCATTAGGGAGGGTAATCAAACTACTAGGCTATAAGGTTATTGGCATAGATGAAATCATTTATTCGATCTAAATCATAAATATTAAAATCAAACTGATTTTGTATTAAAATTATAAATCAACATAACACATGCTTGGAGAAAACTCTCACACATCAAAATAACACAGAAATTAGGTTAATGATTTCCGCTACCTTCGTAAATCGATTTATAAAAACAATATGAAAATTAATTACTCAATTTGTTAAGGCTAATAGGACTCAGTAGCATGGTCGTATTGATAATGTCTGTCAATATAAAGAACCAATATCCAAGGAGAATTGACTAAAATTTTACCTAAAGGATCTATTTATAGGACTCAATAATAATAACTGTTAAAAGACAATAGATTAAAAAATGAACTTAAAATACTAAAAAGGACAAAAAAAATAATAAAATTAAATATAAATAATAAAAAACTAAAATGAATAACAATCTTGTCTAATAAGCAAAGGTTGACTTTTTGGTAAATCGATTAACCACTTGTGTCTCTATCTTAGATTAACCTTTGAGGGTTTCGGTTGGCCTCATTCTGATTGTTTTGGTTAGGTATTGACATAGATCGGTTTGGTTTTTTTTTTTTTTCATCCCAAACCAAATCTTTAAGTAACAATTTGATTTGGATTAGAAAATTTTTAAATCATTAAATAATAGTTTGGTTCGTTTTGGATTACGGATTAAATCAAAATTCTAACTAAAAATTTTTTTTCTAGTTTTACAAAATTTATATTATAAACCATGATAAAATACTTTATAAATTCATCACACTTTTAATCTATAGTTCTCTATAAAATCAGTTATCCACTAAAAAAATATATTCACTAACCAATACATAGTAAGTCATAATTTATAATTTTTAATAGAATCATCAAGTTGATCATCTAATAACAAATTTAGTCAAAACAAAAATCATCTATCAACAAAATTCATCAATGAATAAAATGATCCGCTAATAAAATATATTAAATAATTAATACATAATAAGAGTTTATAACTAAAAAAAATAAATTTCATACTTTATAAAGTTAAAAACTAATAAAAAAACAATAGTTTGTCGTTAGCAAAAATATATATATCATGAGCCCCAAAAAAAAATTAAAAAATGAATAAATTGGTTTTAATCAATATTCACCAAATAGTAAATATAAAATGAAATCACATAACATATATGACCTTTAATCAATCATCATAAAAAAAATATATAATTATAACTTATAAGTAAAATATTATTATATTTTTATAAAACGTTTTGGTTTAGCTTTACGAATTGGTTTGGTTTACCTTCAAAACAAACCATAAATTTACTGATTGGTTTGGATTGAAAAATTTGTAAACCAAATCTTTAAAAAAAAAATTATGTTTTTGGTTTGGTTTGATTATAGATTGATTCGGTTGGTTTTTTTACCTACTTTAATTCTAGCCTTATCAGCCCTCCTAAAGTCTCTATTTGCCTGGAAATGCTTTTGATTTTGGCTTGGATCCTTTTCTTTTTTACTTTTCACTTTGAGACCCGCTTTAAGACTTGCGTCATAAATGATCATCTATTAACTAATTTTATTTAAACAATTATGTAATTTTTGTTTTCTTCCAAACTTAGGAATATAATTGCTTTAGACAGTGCAGTGTATTCAACCCCACTAAACCTAGTGAGTGTTAATAAATTTTTAAATTTAAACTCCAATATCATATTAAGTTTAAGTTAAGAATTAATGTGAACACTCAACCATAGATAAAGCTAGTTTAATGACAAAAGGCATATTCTGCCGTTAGAATAAATTTATAAAGTGTTCGTAATAAGTGTAAAATGACGTTGTTTCTTTTTCTTCTTCTTAATTTTTTTAAACTCTATTGAGTTGATAAGGATTGTATCAAATTAGAAAAGCTTCAAGAGATTAAGGCTAAGATTAAGGGAATTAGTATAAATGATGTTTCCTTTTAATGTTATTTTGCTTTTGGGTATTGCGATTAAAAAAAAGTTAAATTCACCACGTTTTATTAAATTGAAGTATTACTTAAAGGGATGTTATTATTGATGGTGATTTTCAAATTCACCATATTCTATGTTAGTTCTTTAAAAGAGAAACTCAAAAACCTATCATAAAAAAGAATAGTATCAATAAAATAAATAATGCTGAAAATTTTATAAAAATAATTATTATTATACCTTTTTCTAGAGTCAATCTCTTGTATATAAATAGCTTCTACAGGTTTTGGTTTCAATGAGCTATATGATGTTCATTAACGGTTTAACCTCTAATATTAAATGCTAATTCTACAACAACCATAGATATCAGTATGCTCAAGATATCTGGTGTCATTTGTCTAACTTGAGGATATTGAACCTGGTTATTTTTCTAGTAACTTAATATATCCAACTAAGCCATTTGACAAAAACAAAAAAAAAAAAAAAAAAAAAAGAAAGGAAAAACCATATGATGTCACTCATAATCTAAGTATGGATCTAGTTTAGGGGAAATTCTATGATCCCGTCATTAATTTTGATAGGACCAATCCCGTACTATCCAACGACTTACACCATATCTAACCATTATCGAATCACTAAAATAGTTAATATTCTTATTACTATTTTTATTTTAACGGTTGAATGGTTTAGATTCGATGACACCCTTAAGCATGTGCATGCTTTTAAAACATTGAAATTCTTAGACAAAATAAAAAAAAAAATATAAACATCAAATGAAATAAAATTAGTTTGAGAAATATAAAAGCTATATCTATAATTGTGAAAAATAAAAATACTTGGAAGTCATCGCCCCATTAATCGTTGAGATGAGTTCTAATTCATTGCCACCAAGCTTTTTATTTGAATTTCCATCATCCCTCATCAGATATTCATTGAAAAAAATAAAAACACAATGCTTTTTTTACTTTTAAAACTTATTTTAGTCAACACTATAGATCCTTTAGTGAATTCATTCAGCAAAATCAAACTTGTATCATGGATTCAATATAACAGTCGTTGCTAAAATCACACTAAACATGGACCATCATTATCATCCTCAAATAGGGTCTAGAGGTATAGTTCCTCTATGTATAACATTTAAGCATTATGTGCAAAGGTTATCATGAACTAAGTAAGTTTCTAATCAATTTTAAATGAAAAAAATCCTTAATTAAGTATTGAAAATAACAATAAATGATTTCTCAAAAATAATTGGAAACCCCATAATATAAAGAGAATTCTCACAATATAAGTATTAATTCTTAAAAAATAACATTACAATATCCAATGCATCTAAATGTTCAACTCATCTAGTCTCTCACCAATATTTTACCTATAAACCATGCAGCCATTGCATCCATGTCAAATCATCTTCACAACCTGAAAAAGAAGGAATGAGTCAAAGTCTAGTATAACATCAACACAAGCATACATGATATGATCTCATGAATTTATTCTAGTGCAAATGCAATGACCAACCGTTGAGATTTTTAATTTAGGTGTAGCAAAACAATAGTAGAGCACTCATACTTCGGCAACATGCTGTACGAACCTAGGAGTCCTCAGCAGTAGCAATTACTTGATATAGGTAGGCTGAGTACCTATATCCCCTAGAAGAAATTTTAAGTAGCCTTGTCTAGGAGTCACATCTATTACTCATCTTTATCCATACCGGTTCATTGTGAATAAATAGTGTAACAAAACCTATTATTAGAAAACTTATTACAACTTCTCTTTTATATGAATAAATGTTACTTCAATACCGCTCACCTTATCAACTACCCGCCTAGGCACCACCATATAAGGTTGTTGCTCCTCGGATTAGATTAAACAATAGAAATTACATCAAGCAATTAATTAAGCCATATTTAAATATTAGTTCATTTTAAAATGTCTATCCTAACAAACAACACATAGGTCACTGCGTACGTAAACTCATGTAGGTATTTAGCCATAAACTAAATTATAGGTATTCTTGAGAATAAGAATCCATGTAGAAATTACCTCAAATAAGATTCAAGGCGTTAATTCATTGCTTTATCCACAATTGATTTATTACTAATCAAATTGTTGGTCTAAATATATCACATATTCTTCTTGAAGTTTGTTTGCTTTCTTTTAAGTGTTAATTCATAAATTTAATATCTAATCTATAAGAAACTTTATACATTAAATCATTTAGCATGCTTTTATTGTCACATTAAACTTAATCAAATCACTAAACCTACCATATAATAACTAGGTTCTTTAAGTGATATCTCTAGTAATTGACTTGATATTAATCCAACAGACTTCTATTAAGTAAGAAAACTTATTTTAAGTTTAACTCATCTATTTATATCTTAGATACAACTGTACCTAAAAGTATGCCAATGTACCTAAACGAGTTTTCTATTATGTCTTTTCATACATTATTAACCATTAGTTGTACCTATTATTATCAATTAATTCCTATTATTTAAATATTTTTAATATGATAATATATCATTTACATTCAACTCATATTTATTTTGTTAAGTTTAGGTTCCATTTATTTCTAACAATTCAAAACTAGTTTATATTCATTGTGAGACTCAACTTAAACAGACTGGTTCACTTACTTTAGTGGACTGGTTTAGCCTTTTACATTCATGTCACCACTGCTAGCTGAGAAGTTGTTGCCCTACTTTATATTATTTTGTATTTTAATTGTTTTAATTCCCTTCTAGGTTTTAAGTAGCATTGATTACATGTTTATTATGTATTCTTTCACTTAGTTAACTAATTAGGTTTAGGTTTACTAATTCATGCCATCAACTATTGGTCAAATCATCATCATCTTCTACGACTTCCATTAATTCCAGCTATGCTATCAAACTCTAATAGACCATAACTTATTCTCTATTCATATATTTATTAAAGGATTAATTACAAAACACTCACTTGTATTTTGGTCATTTTGCAATTAACTAACTTGAGATATATATATATATATATATTTATATATATATTTACAAATAGAAAAGTTGTGATACACTCTATTTTGTCTCGTCCAAAAAATTGTTATCCCATCATATGATAGTCATGTGAATAAAAAAAAAGAGTAAACACCTTTCTTTCTTCATCCAATCTAAATAAATAATAAGATCAAACAACCATCTTGTGGTGCTAGATCAAATAAAGATAAAGATAGCTGCTTCATACTCTAGAAAACCAATAATAGGAAATTTTAGTAAGAGCACTCCAATTGACACGATCTCTACGAATTCCACTATACAAAGCAATCCTATTTGCATGTGTTCCGTTCAAAACAACTTCATTTTCTCTTCTACGATCAATCAAATTCTTCTTATATCTTTTCTTGAATTCATCTCCGTCCATTACTCTTTAGTTCTTTAACAATCATCAACAAACTGAACTTTCTTTGATTCTTCCTATTCTTGTTCTTATTCTCGATTCTTATATCTGAAAACCGCCAACCCAAAGAACGAATTTTAATGGAAAAATTGAAAAAAGGTCATTACGGAATGTAAGGACTCAAACTTTATAAAAAATTCAAATCAAGACAAGAAATAGAGGTTGACCCAGGACACAAACAATAATGTAGAATTGTTGTTTGTGTTATAAACAATTATTTATATGAGGAAGAAGAAAGACGATGTCTACTATTTGGGTTAGACGGAAGCCTTGTTTGGAGAGTGAGTGTTTGACTAACTTAGCTAAAGACAGCATTTGGGATTTCGTCCTTCGAAGAAGACAGAGAGATAATGTTTTGGGGCTTTCATCCTTCTTCAGAATTTTGTCGACAGTGGGTTTTGTGAGTGATTAAGGCTGCTATGGAGTGAAATGGAGAGATTTTATTGTTTTTGTGGATTATATGAAAAAGAAAAGTGTTTCCTCTTTTTGCTTTTATAATCATGCGACTATCATGTGATAAGATAATGGTTTTTATGACAGGATAATTAATTGCAAAATGACCAATAGGTAAGTGTTTTTTTGTAATAAATCCTTTATTAAATAACATTCAATACGTAAGATCACACATTCAAATATAAATTCATAGCATTCAAATCACAAGATCATATCAAAGAACATTAAGTTGAAATGCTTACATAAATAGATGAACAACAAAAATCAATTACTACTACTATGGTCATATTATGCTTAAAGTGATTACCATTCCCTTATGTAAAGTTCCTTTAGTTAAGTGATGATTTATTTGTTTATATTTTAAGTTTCTTTAATTATCCTCATTAATTAATTAATTACTTATATTTATGTGTTTTATTTTTCTTAATAAATACATTTTATCTATAATTAAATTGTTATTCAAAATTATTATTATTGTTGTTGTTGTTGTTGCTGCAGCAATGAAATTTTAGGATATTTCAAGCATTTTTCAAAGTTTATAAACATCATCCTAGTTGCCATATTTTGCAAATATGGTTCAATTCCACTTATATTATTTACTAATATTTCGCATGCCATAAAAACTAATGGAAAGTATTGGTAGTAAGATGTTTTGTTTTAAAAAATTGACAAGTATTGTCACAAAAAAAGCTTCAAGAATCTGGCATTTTCTCAATCCTATTCCATTCTTCCATAAAAACACAATGCTTATAATTTGAATCACTCAACTTTAAGTGATAAAAAACACTTTTATAAGGGTTTTGTGTAATGTTGGTGTGTTTATAATATTCTATAAAATTGAAGTGTATCATATAAATTTCTTTGCATCTATTATAGCAATATAATAAATAGATTGAATTTACAGGAAATTCACTAGAAGATACTATTATGGAGAAAGTGGAAAATTACACTTACAATATTCAAAAACCACCTAATCTAGTAACTAAATTTACAAACAATGGCAATATACAAACAACTAATTACATAAACAAAAAATCAACGTCATGATCAGGTATAATCCAAACTCAATGGCTATATAAGTTAAAATCAAATTACACCATAATATCCTTTACTTTATTACCCATGATTGTTTGGTAATGTTTAATGATCCATAACCTTAAAGCATTTATTAACGACCTGCAATCTAAAGCATAACCATTATAACCCTAATTTTTTATTTTACTATAAAAATTCTAACGGGTTTTATATATAAGTTTAATATATATATATATATATATGATAAGTTAGTTTTACTATATTCATTTCATAAGAATTCATGCTTTATCTGATCCATTATTTGATAAATTCCTATGATTCTATGCTTTTATTGTTTGATTGATGTTCTTCAGCTCCAAAGATCATAAAAAGAGGAGATAAAGTGATTTGAACCAAGATTGGAACAAAACAACAAGAACAAGAATGTTCGAAGACAAATTCTAACTGTGGCACAAAGATCCCAATTGAGGCAATAAAATAAGGCAAAAGTCCAAATTGCACCCTCGATCACATTGCAATTTACACTGTAATTTGCACTAAAAAGAACTACGCCTTATAATTCATGATATAACTTCAATCACGGTTAAGTTTCAAGCCCATGATTATACCCAGTGTTTTAGCTAGAGACAAACTGTGCTTTTGAAGAGAAAGACACAACTTCTATTGTGGCCAATCTTTGAGGCCGCAATTTAGCTTGCAATAAGTCACCTCGTCACATATGTGCTACCTTATTGTCACACGTGCTAAAATAAGACAAAGTTTATTATATAATCTACTACATCAACGAATAATATCTGCATGATTTTTTGTGCTCGCCTCCCATAAATAATAGTATATAGGCATTGTAAAACATATTATACCACATGTAACAAATTCCTGACATAGTATAGAGTAGAAAGAAAATCCCTAGTGAGAGAAACCCTTCTTTTTGCTGGAGATTGAGGTTTTCTAAGCAAATCCATTATTACCTAAAGTTTGTTTTCTGTAAGAATTGGTGCTTAAAATTAATATGATCCTTGTTTCATGTTGTTTCTCCTAAATTATTATGCTTAATGTTTATATTTATGGTGAAATAATTATTTAAACTTAGGGTTTGTAAATCTAAAACCTAATTCATATGATTTCAACGCATTTTTAGTTGAAAATTGTCTAGATACTTGTATTTAGTAGCTCGAACCTTAAAATATGAGTTTATGTGAGTGCACCATGTAGATTCACTTCTATTTTGAATTAAATAGATTGAGAAATCGTTCTTTCAAACAAATCTAGGCGGCTAATGAAGTTTCTCATAATTACCTAAAGATAGGGATGATGAAGCTTTTTGTCACTTGTTGTAAAATTCATTAAAATGGGTTTTAATTAAGGGATTCTTAAACTTTATGCAGATCTGGGTTATTGATAGCTAGTGAAGAGATTGTGGTAGTCTAATTTAAACCTATAGCTATTGACATTGAGATAGGCCTCAGCTTACCTTAATGAATCCGATAGTGCAAGTATACCAAGCAAACAACTCCATGAGTTTGTGAAGAAATCACATAATAAGGATTTGATGAAGCAAATCTTAAGTTCCTTCTTACAATAATGGATTTATCTCTTGTTTTACCCTGAAAACGTATATATATTTAGAATTAACTTAACTTAGTGTTTTCTCTATTGATAATGTCTTCCTAAGTTTTTTTTTTTCTTTCTAGATAATAGATGAAAAGTGAGTATGGTAGATGATAACGATTCCTAAGAAATACGACCTAATATTTTCTATGCTACTTTGGTAGGTGTGCTTGTCTCTATTGGTGATTGTAATTGAAGTTGAACACAACTTATTAGCATTTTTATAAATTTTTGGAAAACTTTTGTTTCTTTTTAAAAAAAAAAAAAAAAAAAAACCTTACACTATCTCACCAACCAATATACATTAATAAACATGTGTCCAAATATAAGTTTAATATATATATATATATATATATTCTCTTAACAAGTTCAGGTTTCTAATTGGTTCTATACCCTTCCTAAAATCCAACCTAAAACTCTATAGGGTTTTGCTAATGATCCCAAAACCTATCTCAAATCATATAAGATATTTATCGGGTTAGGTGAGTCAAGTACCCTATAAGATTCTACTTATTTCCCTAGCACCTTACACCTTTTAGCAGAATCCAGCTATTTCTCCATGAAAAGTTAACGTGGATGCGTTCTCTCTCCTAAATCGCTATTTCTCTCTCTTATTTGGCATCTCTATGCTTTTTATTAACTTTACTCTCTCTCTCTCTCTCTTTTGGACTTGAGCTCAAAGCTCTCTCCCTTCTCTATTTGAAATCTCTCTACTCATCTCTCTTCCAACCTGAACCCAAAAGATATTAAACAACCAAAGTTGACCAACTACACACATCTAAACTAAAACCACTAACATCCCAACCACGACCGCATGTCAACAAACTAAAATCGAAACTAGATAAATCCTGATGACCTAACTTCAATTAAATACAAATCTAAACTCAAACCTTATAAACTAAACACAACTACACCACTACCACAGTCCACTCAATTTCTTTCTCTCTCCATCGATACTCTTTATCTCTTGAACTATCTCTCTCCTTTCATCTCTCTTTTATTCACTGCACTATCCTCTTTAACCATTTCAACTTAAGTCAAAACCACCAAAACTAAACCAAATAACTACCCCTACCACACCAGAATGCACCTCCCAGCTTTCTTTCTCTCACCTCCTTGTCTCTTTATCAAGGGTTTAGCTTTGGCAACTTTAGGTTCCATGGAGTTTCTTGGTATGTGTGTGTGCTCGTGCGTGCATGCTGACACAATGTGGTTCTAGTGGAGATGAACATCGGCTTGGTATTCTAGTGAGTCAACTCGTGCAACAGGCAAGTGGCTTGGCCTTAGTCAACACGTTTAGAGAGGTTGGCGATGGGCCAAAGATTCAATAGGTGCAGTAAGTCGAACAACTGAGTTGACTCACTATGGGGTTTTGTATTGAAGTTTGACGTTGTGGGGATCTATTCATGGTTGTTGAGTTTGATGGACATCGTCATGATGAGTTGTTTTCTGAATTGTTATCAATGAGCATGTTTTGGGTTTTCGGTCTATAGGTGTTTGGTTTGTGATATCAACAAGGAGCTTAAAGATGGGTAAAAGAGAGAAGGTTAGAGAAAGAGATGAGATCTCCTATGGAGTTCAACATCAAAGCACGAATCGATCCCTCTTCTTGTGAGATTTAATGAAATTCTTGTTGGAATTTGTTTATTTTTACAAGATACATGAATGTGTCCTTTGTAGACATCTCATTTTGACATTTTTTGTCAAAATAAATACTTAGTTTAGTATATACATAATTAAAATAATTGAATTTTGCAAATTACAAATATTAAAGCTAGGAATGAAAATTAGAAAAAAATAAATCAATTTAATAGAAATAAATATAATAGATGTAATATGGATAATTAATATAGTATAATGTAATTTCGAAAATTCGTAAAAAAAAAAAAAATCTACTGTTCATCGTCTTCCAGCTTTAGCCGCCCGATGGGCCATGTTTGAGAGCTTTTTTGGCTCGGTTTTCGACCCGTTTCTTACAAACCAAGCATGTTTCTTAAAAGTAGGCGCGGAGTAGTTTATATTGATATAAAATTTAGTTGTTTTCATCAAGAGAAAGGGTTTCAAATTCGAATTCGAAATTAAAAAAAATTCGTTTTTAGCTTCCGGAAAAAAGGCAAAATCTGAGATTTTCGTTGTTTAACTTTCAAAATCTAACGGTAATGACAGCTATTTTCATGTTAATGACAACTAATTAATAGTTGTAATTTGTTTTTCGGATTAGAAAAAAAAAAAGCCCTAAATTTAGATCTATAAATAGAGAAGAAAAAAAAAAACGAAAACAGAACACAAAAACAAAGAAAAGAGAAATCAAACAAGCATTTGATATTCGGGAAGTTGAGAATTTCCATTGCCATAAGTTGATTATTGTCGAAAAACGTTAAACGATTGCCGCCGGAGTAACCACGAATTCTGCTTCTATTCCCGGAGTTGTTGCCGTTGACCACCGTCCGTCTCCTATCGCCGTTGCCCGCCGGAAGTTCGCTGCCGTTGAAGCCGTCGGAATTCCGCTGCCTGTTTGCGGATTGATTCCCCTGCTTCCTGCGTGAATTCAATTCGCAATTCGTCCACGCGCGTCCCTGTCCTCTGCAAATCCCAGGTAAGTTTTAATTCAATTCTTAATAATAATAATAATTAATAATAATAATAATAATAATAATAATAATAATAATAATAATAATAGAAACTATATTATGATATTAATAAATAAGAAATTAAAGAATAAGAAAAATGAAAGTACTTAATATACGATTATATTTTTAAAATCTGTTATGAATATATTGTATTTTTTTTAAAAAAAATTTTAAATTAGTATTAGTTGAATCATGATAGTATAGTCATTAATATGTATATATATATATAATATATTTTGTCAATGAATATTTGCTTTTTGCCATGATGAATATGTTTTAAAGGAAAAGTTTTGTTATTAACACGAAAATTTTGATTAGACTAAAGTTTTAGGCTTATAATGAATTATCCAATAGTGTACGAGATGGTATTTCAATGTTCATGAAATTGTTTTATAATATTGTCTAAATATTACCTGTGATCTTGGTATTGATATAACCATTTTGAACAAAGCATGATCTTGGATATATGTTATTCTTTATTCAATTAAAGTTTTTAGGAATTGTAATGGTGCATCGTATTGTGTTGAATCTTGTGAATAGTTATTCATGATATTACAAGTTGAGATATTTTTATGATTAAGAGGATATATGAAATTTGACAATGTCAATGAATGTTTGTTCTAAAAATATTAATTTGAAATTTAGGGTTTAAATTGTCATGATATAGTTTTTGATTATCTTTTTGCATTAATATAGTAATGATTTTGCTTTCTTGTGATAAAATTGAATTTTTTTTTATATATCGTGTTAAGCATGTGTTCATAGAAATACCTTAAGATCTTGTTATTGATAATATATCTATAATCGTGCCATAATCATAAGGAATATATGAAATTTTTTTAGTTTTAGGTTTACAATATTTGAATTGTGTGATCATGTATGATGATTAGTCATTAATATTCCTTTTATGCCATGATGTAATGATGACCTTCATTGTAGTAATATTGAATTTTATGATTTCACCATATATAAAACCACATTGAAATCTTACCCTTCATAATGTAATTTCAATGACATATAAATCTTGATTATGCCATGATATTGCTTTGTTGAAATTAGCTTGTTAAATATTGATATTCCTTATAATATTTTTATTCTTGATACTATGTATGATCAATTGATATGCATGATATGTAGTTATGATTTCTTGTCCAAAATTTTTGTTACCTAGAAAAATCCGATTTTCCATAAAATTGCTAAAACCTAACTTAATAGATTTAGGGTTCATGTTAAAAATATACATATATATTTTTCATAAAACTAACAAACTTAATGAACTTAAACCGAAAAGATTTCGAAAAATTTTAAAATTAACCAACAAACTAAATTTTTCTAAAAGAACTACGTGTAGTCTGATCCCGATTAGCGGGTACGTAGGCACCTAAATGGGCGACTTAAAATATGTAAAAAATTATTTTTGTGAATTTATTTGATTTGTTTAGTTTAGTTTAGAATATATGAATATTGATAGAATTTGATAAAATTTGATTAATTTGAATATTTCGAGTTTTTTAGATTATATATGATTATCGATGGAATTTTATTAGTATTTTGTGCATATTAGACATATGTTTAGTTAATTAGATCCTAGTAAGCAGTTTAGATTTTGAAATTAGGGTTTAAAAGAAAGCAATTTAAATATGGAAAGTTAAAGTGGTAACCGTTTAGGTTTTAATAGGTTCCCCCGAACTCAAGTTAATTTCTGGTTCTCGTTTCAAAAAACGATTTTTTCGCAGATCAGTAGCAAAACAAAAACAACCCATTGGTTTTGGTTTATTTTTTTCTCGACTTTAGTCAGTGTGACTCACAAAATATTTTAAAATTAAAAATTTCTTTTAATTCTTAGTCGAGGATTCGTATTGAACGGGTTAGGGTTTAGTACAATCGGATTAAAGGAAATTGAAAAAAAACCAGGCTCGACATCCTTAAATTGTAATTTCCTTCTTTACTTTGATTGGAATCATTAAAAGGAAAATTCAAATTTCAATCTTCATATTCTATGTTTTTTGAATGAATTTCGCGTATTTTATACATTATGATAATAATTTTTTCATGTTGGCATAATTTCTGCAATGAAAATGTAAACATCAGAGCAATAAGAGAGAGAGAGAGAGAGAATGAAAATGTAAACATCCGAGCAATAAGCGAGAGAGAGAGAGAGAGAGAGAGGGAGGGGGGGGGGGGGGGGGGGGGGAGATTCAATAAAAAAAGATAGAGATGTCAAATAGGAGACAGAAATCCTGCTTTAGGAGAGCTAACGTGTCAATATTAGTTGGTTGTTGAGAAATGGTATAACGGGTGCAAATTTTAAAAGTTAAAAGAGTATTTTTTGTGGTACAAAAAGTTTTAAGTATAGTTCTATTATAAAGAAATAAAAGTCAGGTAATGCCAGTAAAATTAATCCTTATTTTTTGGATGTATTTTTAGTTAGGAAGTACACACTATTATTATTATTTGGTATTGACATATATTTGAGTTAGTATAGTTAATGTCGCTTGTCCATTTAAATTATAAGTAATACAAATAAATAAATTAAAAGGAAAAGATATTGGATTATAGTAAAATAAATATACACTAAATAAGTGCTAACCTTAATAAGACATGAATATAGGTTTAATTGTTTGACTAAATGTTAACTTAAAATAGCTGGTCATAAGAGCTGAATTGGTTGAACCTTTTATATTGTGAAACTCATTAATTTACTATTCATGAACTTTTCATAGTGATTTACTTGAATTGGGTGGTTAATCAATTGTAAAAATAGATAAATTTAAATGATTACAAGTACCAAATTAACGGTTTCAATCTTTAAATAATTAGTTACGAACTTTAATAAGTTTTATATGCTGAAAGTGAGATTTATCATAATATAATATATATACTTGTGGTATCTTACCCGTGGAACACATGATAGTCTGCATTAAATTTAATAGTAAAAATATATCCTGCAATATTTCGTGCCATACATTGTCACACATTCTAAATAGGTCACAGTAGAATAAAGTCATGCAATATGTCATACCCCATGAGTATCAAATTTTAAAAAATTTTAAACCAGAATTTTACCAGTTGGTTGCGATGATATCACGTTGAATCCCACTAAATGGGATTATCCGCATTTCGTCACGAAGATATGGAATTGCCCGGTCAATTAACAGAGTGCTGAGTTATAACCAAATAAAAAAAAAGGAAAAATAATTGGAGAAAATTAATATTTAATAAATATTATACACCACGTGTATATACACATAATAAGTAGTTACTAATTATATTTTAACACATTTATGAGGTAGAAAATAATTTGTAAAAAAACTATTACACATATTATCACATGTTAAAAAATCATTGATAGTTACTTGTTTTATATATATATATATATATATATATTACAAGTGACATATAGTACATACCAAGTTTTTCTCCAACTTTCACGTGAGTGTGATATGCTTTATGTTTTTTTAGATATTACAAACAATAATTTTAAATTTTAATAAATCAGTAACATAAAAACGATTTACTTTTTTAATTGAAGTTGAAGAAACACTAAACTTGATGAGGTGAAAGTAGTGGTGAACATGTACTTGGCAACATGGAACAAAGATGGGTCAGTTCCAGTTTCGTGATTTCAAGCTCCCATCTTGAAGAAATTGAGCCAATAAAAAGAAGTCACCACCTTTAGTGGTGTGATACATCGGTTTTAAGGCGAATTCCATTATCTAGGCCATCAAAATGATGGTTTTTGTATTTGGGAAGGTTTTACATTTGTTATAACTTCTTATAAACATTATTGTTTTATATGCCTTATGTGGCGTTGTAATTGTCATTTCATTTGTTTTGTGTCTTTATGTTTTAGGGTGTTTCTACTTTTGATAGCTTCGGGTTTTATTTTTGATATATTTCAAGCTTGCTTATATGTGTAAGTCCTATGGCAAATGACAATTTAGTTTTATCATTAGTAATAAAAAATTTGAGCCATATTGCTCTATTTTTCTCCCAAATTTTGAATTTCATCGTTATTTTCTAGTTTAAATGCCATTTATCAAGATACTTACAGAATCAATAAGTATTTGAATATCACATCCCCTGTTTATGTGTGAATCAATTATTTATGGTAAAGTCCTAGATATATCTTTGATTGTGTCAAAATTATACTTTGATAAGATCATAGAAGGTTTACATTAAAATAAAAATTTATACGATTGTTTTCAGCAAACTCAAATCATTTGTCCAATCATTAAAGTAAAGCATTTACAGCATATAAGAATTCAAAACTATGACTTTCTGTAAACTTATTTGTATTTTTTTCAAAAGTTTTATAAAACGGCATTATCTTGCGTGTGAAAGACTGCAAGAGCTGCAATAACTTGAACTTGTGAACAGACTTAACATATAATTTTCAGGTTTATTTAGATGATCTATTTTTCATCTGTGTTTATATTTTTTTAAAAAATAATGTGTAAATATATTTAATTTACATATTTATAATTTATTTATATTTGAACTATTTAATTTTTTAATGAGAACTATCAATTTTTTTTATTTATATCTAATTATTTATAAATAATTATTAGAAAAAATTTTAAAAAAAGTGTATGTATCTGTTCATGTAATCTTGCATATGAAAGACCGCAAGAGCTGCAGGAACTTCAACTTGTGAACAATCCTAACATCTAATTTTCATTTCCCTCCATATATGTGATAGGGACCAAAAATATATTTTAGTTCTATAATTTAGTGTCCTTATTGAATTGTGCAGATTTTTACCAATTCTGCTAGGGCCCGCTCTATCAGCAATCTAGATTTGTTAAATTCGTTGAAAAGAAAGTACGTTGTTTTTCAAAACGATGTATATGCATGAAACAAGAAACATGAAAGTATTAAAACATTTTTGTTTAATATGAGTCAAATACTATCTCTAAATTTGTTTTTATTCCTAAAATTTTTGGGAAATCTCGAAACATTATTCATTTCAAACATCTAGAAAATATGACAAATTTATGATGAAATCTAATATAATATCTTAATTTTATATGAGAATCCAACATACACCCTAAATTTTTAAATGGGGTATTCGTGACAAATCATTTAACATCTAGTCTTGTACTTAGCACTTTATTCCAGTCACAATGTAACATGTGTCTATGATATCATTAAGCTCTTGCAGAATGTTAAGCTGAATAGTATTCTTTATGGATTCATGGTTTTTCTTTTTTCTTTTTTTTTTTCAAATTAAATGGGCATATCTATTCCAACTGTGTATGAAGGTTATAAGATAAATTTAGGGTATAATTTTTTTAGTATGTTCCACAAAGTAGGATATAAGTGCATCACCTACAATATCTCTACCCTAAAACCTGTGCTTTAAGGTGTAATGCTCTAGGATGAAGGCATCACAAGTTACATTTTATGCAAGTGCCAAAACATGCATTTACAGGTTTATTGAAAACCTGTAAAGAATGTAATCATGCATAAAACCTTAAAATATTTGCAATATCTCAATTCTCAAATGTTATTACACAATTCATAAAATATGAAATTTAACAATATCAAACAAAAATTCTAAGCGGTCTTACAAATCTAATAACTCTTAACATAAACTGGTAAGAATATAAATCTCTATCATAAATAATCAATAAATATAGATCTCGCTCACATCAGAGATTAAATTTCATATCAATTACAATAGTTAACCACAAATATAAGCCGATGAATATTCTCCAAAAACAAGATTCAATTGAAACCAAACCCATGAAAATAATTTTGTAGAAATACATGAACTCCTTTCACATTAAACAGAAACTTTGCCACAAACAGTGGATCCAAAGATCTTACATCCTCTTGTCTATGACATGCCTGGTGGACCTAATGATTCTAATACCTTTGCTTATATCAAATTTCATTGAACCAAAAGGTTCACGTTACATTTTGATGAGAAGAAACAATTATATAATCAATATCTTTACTGAAGATAGCTATGCCTATATAAACATAACTAATCATTTGCACCAAATCTATATTAAAAGGTTCAAATCATGATAATCTCTTTTTCTTGGTCGATGAATTGTTTGTTGAAAATAAAATGAGAAATACTCAAATATGTTTCTACTTAGGATCATGTTGAATCTGCACTACAGCTAGTGGTTGAATGCTAGGACATACAGTTTGGATGCTAACTTGATCAAAAAACTCTTCTCATGTGCTAATTAAAGTTTGCAACAAACATAGTTAAAATGCACAAAGGCTTAGCAATTGGTTGTCGGGCTTTGCTTTCGAATGGTGGGTAACCTTTTACAATTTAGCAAGAGTCTAGATGCCAAGGCATAGAGTTAGGTAGATACTTGCCTTTTCTGTTTAATTTTTGCAAGTATGGCTTGGACGAGTTGGAGAAGATTTAGGATGTACACTTTTTTTAAAAAAGTGCTTAGCTAGTCAAATATAGCATTCGACCTACACTCAAGTAATCGTTGTAATCAATTAATGTTGGGGGAAGAATGTCTAAAGTTGAGTAATGACTTGTTTTTCTCTTGTACATATAAATATGATGTGTTTAGTAGATTGTAATATTCTTTCAAGTTCCATCATTTGCAAACAAACGAAGTTCATTAATTCTCTTGTCTCTTATTCTTCATTTGTAATCTTTTAGATAGAGAAAAATTAAGTAGTAATCTTGTGAGTGAATTTGCAAATTGTAAAAGAGTAGTACTCTTGTGAAATGTTGACTTTGTATCATTGTGCTTGTGTGTAGCTCCAAGAGATGAAAAAAAAAGGGAAAAAGTTATTGAGTTATAAATAAAAATGGTGTAGAGTCTTCAGTAGGAGGCTTGTTATGTCTTGAGAGGGTAGGGTGGTTTGAACTTTATGTTAAGTCTAAGCTTTAATTTTTCTATACTTCAATCTTTTAATTTTCAAGCACATTATGATTGTATATTATTTTGTGATAATTTCATGTTTTACAAATTTGTGAATATTTTCAAAAAAATAATTAAATTATGTGATAAATTAAATTCACCCCCCATTTGAGTTTAATCTAGTGAAATTTCAACTTATTCTATCAACTAGAAATAATTATTCTTTTTAGAAATGTATGATGAAAGTCTTGCTAAAAGGTCAATATAAATTGTTACAAAATATGGTTAAAAATGATCTTATTATCATAATAAAGGGGAAAAAAAAGAAGAGAAATTGCAGTAAGGTGGAAAAAGAAAAAGGTATAATTTATTGAAATTGATATGAACATTTTGTATTGTGGTTTAATTGAAAATGACTTTAGTAAAACTTGTACTTGTGAGTCTAGTAAGCAAATATGTGATGAATCGCAAAGCACTTATATATGAAGGAACATCATGAGTAAACGATATTAAAATAAGCTTATTTTTTGGACATGAAAATAAGCTTTATCAAGAGAGTGAGGAACAAAGAGGATCACCATTGAGGAAGCTCATAACTTGAACGAATCATCAAAGGAGGAACTTTTTGGCACTCTCAATACACATGTGATGATGAGAAGGCAAGGGAAAGAATCAAATGGAAAAACAATGGTTCTCAAAGCCTCATGCCTCGACTCAAGTGATAATAATGAAAACAATGAAGATGATGAAGATTTGGAGCAAATAACCAATAAATTTATAAAATTATTTAAATTTAACAAGAAGACAAAAAAAGAGAAAGACATAAGCACATCCAGGCAAAAGGGGAAAAAAACAAGATGATCACATTTACAAATGTCATCAACATAGTCATATAGAACAATATTGCCCTAAGCTTAAGAAGGCCGATAAAAAGACAAAGGAGGCTCTAATTGCAATTCGGATAATGATATGAGTTTCATGGCTCTAGATGATAAGGTATGTCCCTTTTCTTCTAATACTAACTGATGACAACAAGAATGATCAAATATTATTCTATTTGTTTCAAAAGGTTACTATTTATAGCAACATTTGAGGGGATAATGATGTTATTAGTAAATATTAGGTATTTAATGGCTTGAGATGGTGGTAACTAATCGATAACCATCAGCATCTTGTTTTGCATCCATTTATCACTAAAAGCCATTAGATACTACAGTGGCACTACAAAGTTATAAACAACAAAGCTAATATAGTACTAAGAAAGAGATGTGACAATCAAGTCAACAGTAAGTCTTTCACTCAACTTGTAACACTAGTCTTTAAACCTCTTTGTTTTGTTATTTTTATTGCATTGTTAAATAGAACAATTGAAAATGTATTTCTCTTTTAAGGTGTTAGTTCTTTATTTTTGCATTATACGTTGCTAGTTCTTCACAAATTACAATTATTTCTCCACAAATTTATAATAAACACCAATCGAAATTTTGTAACAAACTTACAATAAACTCCATTTACATAGCAAAAGTGAAAACTTTCTTCACATATAGCTAGTGAGTGATCCTTATACTTGTTGATAAATGTATTTGATTATCATAAATTTCACTAGTGTGTAAATTTTCTTAGTAGGCAGCAAGTATATGGCTATCTAATCTATTTTATTGAAAATTAATGTTACCATTGCATGATGTTTCATCTTAAATAAAGTTCAAAATTTCAAAGTTTTAACTTTTTAATATATTAATGTTTGGATGACTTATTAGTGCTCCAATTGGATTTTTGGCAGTACAAATATCAATCCATAAGGTAAATGATCCATACATGCTTTACCTGAAAAGCCTAGGGTTCATTGGTCTTAAGCCCATAGATGGTTGTCGAACACGGCCACTCCGATACTTAAGTTAGTAGGAGTATAAGGATAAAGCCATAGCAAGATGTCTAGAATGTTATGAGAGTGAATCTATTTTACTTCAATTTAGCCCAGAGTATTTGAAGTAGAAGTCTCATCATTGATTGGGCAAGTATATCAACTTAAATATGGAAATTGTCTCTTGATTATTTAGGGTGCATCTTAGAGGATATATTACGTGCATCTTCACACCGTCAAATTTTGAAAAGCTATTTGAAGTTGATTGTGATACTAGTGGAGTTGGAATTAAGGATGTTTTGCAGCTAGCATGAGAAATAGCCTATGGCATTTTTTAGTGAGAAACTTAGTGTGATAAGAAGGAGTTATGAAAAAAATTTTATTTAATGGTGTGGGCTCTTAAACATTAGAATATCAACAAATAGCCAATAAATTTTTTGTTATATTTTGATCATAAAGCATGGAAGTACTCGAATAGCCATAAGATTAACAATGACATGCATATGAGATGATGTCATTTTTACAAAAGTTTCTTTTTAAGTTGAAGAACTAACCAAATGTTCAGAATAGAGTCACAATGCTTTACGTAGATGAGTTTCCCTATTGTTTACTTTGAGTAATGAAATTGTAGATTTTGAGTAACTTAAGGTTGCCCATAAGTGCAATGAAAATTTCATTAAGGTGTGGGATAAGATTTTCATAAACTAAATTGTCGATAAATTTCATGTGTTTGATAAATATATAATATATGAAAATTAGTTTTCTTTGCTAAGAACTTCTTTCTGAGAGCAAGTGATTAAAAAATTATACGGAGAAGTTTAACTCACAATTGGGTCATGATGAATCACTTATGGCAGTAAAAGCAAGATTCTATTGGCTTCCCTTAGTAAGAGATGCACATAGGTTCATCAAGAAAAGATAATAGAAAAACATTAGATTTTATATGCCTTTATCAATTCTTAAAAATATTTAGGAATACCTATCCATGGATTTTGTATCGGGTTACCTTAGAATTAGATTTCGTAGTGGTTAACTGATTTTCCAAGATGAATCACTTCATTCTTTATAGGAAGACATCTGATGTAGTTAGTGTTGCCAAGTTATTTTTCAAGGAAGTTATTCATCTATATGGGATTCCCAAAATAATTACTTCATGTCATGCTAACAAGTTTGTTAGTTATTTTTGGCATATTTTGTCGTAATTGTTTAATTCTTCTTTAAATTTTAGTTGTATAGCTTATCGACAAATTGATGTACAAAAAGTAAAGTAGTTAATTGAACATTAAGATATATGATTTGTAGCATTTTGCCAATAAACCAAAGTAGTGGGGTCTTGCACTAGCACAAGTTGAGAATGTGTATAACAATGTAGTTCGTAGTGCTACTATAGATCTCTATTTTCTCTTGTGTATATGTTACCAAAGAGTGATGGAATAAATATTCTTTCAAAGCATATGGCTAAGCAGATTGTTAAAATGCACAAAGATGTTAAGCATATTTTTAAGGCAACAAACCAAAAATATAAAACAACTATAGACAAACATAGGGGACGTGAAACTTTCAATATGAATGATAAAGTCATGGTGTATTTGTGTAAGGAGATGTTTCTAATTGAGACTTATTCTATGTTGTAACATAAAAAATATAGTCCATATGCGATGCTTAAGAAAACTAATGACAATGCATATGAGATTTATCTTTCTAATAACATGGGTATTTCCAAAATATTCAATGTGATAAAATTGATCGATTTCAAAGTTCAAGTACTAAATTAATCAATTTCAAAGTTCAGCTACCTAATTGCATATTTTATTAATGTTCAGACACGTTAGTGACATTAACCCCATTTTTTCATATGTTATTTATTTATTTATCTATTTACTTTCTTTGTGCATGTATTTATTTTACTTACTAAAATGGTCTAACTCCTTTTATACGTGTGTTTTTTTTTCTTCCTTTAGTGTGCTTAGGACGACTACAAACCTGAGTTCTTTTTGGATTCCAAGAATGAGACATATGATGATTAGACTGCTAAAAACCTTCTTAATAATAATCTCAATAAGTTATGAGAGATTTTGCTCAGTTGTTTGAGACAATGACTACTTTAATAGATGTTGTAGCAACAATAACAATGGCTTTAAGAAAATGTTCTTACCATCTAAGTAAATGCTAATGCATGGAGGCATGACAGATAGAGAATATTAAGGATGATGATATGAGGGATAGACCACTAAATTTGGACAAGTGTGTCATATTGGTTAGAGAGTTGATATGGACTAAAGAAATAGAGAAATTTTTAAGTGCACCAGGTGTTTTAGAGGAAAAGATAGTGCATTTTGAGATACATTATATCAATTTGGTAAGGTAAAGACTAGGGTTGATTTGAGGACATATGTCTTAGAATAGGTTTGAGGGACCTTTTTATGAGAAGTACTTTCTGAATAACCTTTGATAGCAAGTGATGGCCTGAGTAGCAAAATTGGTAGGTAAAGATGAATCACCTATTAAAGTTTATTGTTGATGCATTTGAGGAAGATGAAGATCCATTGAAAAATTCTTTATCGATTTGGAGCTTAAGTTATAGCATGAGGTAGAGGCTTTTAAGTTAGTCACTTATGCTATTGTTGTGAACAAGGCTAAGTTGTTAAAGTAGCACCATAATTGAGTATGAAAGCAAGAGACTCATTGGCTCAGGTAATTCTAATTAAGAGATCGACATTCTAATTTATGGTTTAGAATAAGGAAAAGAAGCAAGTAATGAATCAAGTCAAACTTGTGGTTTAAATAGAGCTTACTTCCTAAACTCAAGTTCATATGTCTGATATAGATAAAAATGCTCGAAGCTTAATATAATTTGTTGTACATTTGTTAAATGACTATAAGTGACACAAGACACTTGTTTTGCTTGATGGAAGACCAAGAATAATAGTAACACCTGCACATAGAGATCAAGGGGGTGAGGGGCTGGGGGGGGGGGGAGGAGGAGGTATGTGTAGGGTGGATGGGTGGGGGAGGAGAGGGGGAGAGGGGTTCAAATGGCAATTACATATTGCAAGGATATAAAGAGCCAAACCACTAAGATAGTTTAGTTAACTAGACCCCAATCACTAGTAAAAGTATATTGACTTTAGTCACAAAGTTAGTGTAAAGTGCTTCAATGAGGGTTTATGCTCTTTAGAATTATGATACCTCACACATGGATACTATTTCATCTATGTTTTTCATCCACTTACATGATGCTGATGTCTTTTATCTATAGATATGTATATATATGTATATGTATATACACTCTAGTGCAAAATCTTTTGTGCATGTTTCCATTGCATGTCCTGTATCTCTTGATGTAAATGTGGTCGTGAGTATGCTTGTAAGATGTAAGATGGTCTTATGTTAAATCTACAGAGACATATGTATAAAGGTTGAAGGAAGAGCCATGCTTATTAATCTTCCAAAGATGAATTTTGTGGGCATTGATGTCATATTGGGTGATGCATTGTAATCAGAGCATCATTCTACTATTGACTCTAATGATCTTGTAATCAACTCTCATCATCTGGTCTGGATTCCTTTAGCTATATAATAGAAGCTAAAAGTACAGTTAAACATCTTCATATCAATCATAGTGTAAGCCTGCAGTTTTGATTACCTCCATGATGGTAGAACAAAGTTAGATTTTCAAAGTGAATCAAGTATCTATGTTACATGAATTGTAAGAAGTTTTCCTTGATGACTTATCGCATTTACCATCATATAAAGAGATCAAGTTTTGCATAGACTTGGTTCCATGCACTAGTCAACTACAAGAATTATCAAGTAAAGGCTATGTTAAGTGTATTGCCTTAGGGAGCTTCATCATCTTTATAAAGAAGAAAGATAGAAGAATGATATTATGCATAGATTTATGTTAACTAAATTAGCTCACTATAAAGAATATGAACCCCCTCCTTAGCATTGATGATGTGTTAAATCAATTAACTAAGGGCATAATTCTTCTCCAAAATTTATCTAAGGCAGGTTACAACTAGTCAATAATCAAGCAAAAAGATATCTAAAAGACAATCTTGAAAAGTTGATATGGTCATCATGAGTTTCTAGTAATTTCCTTTAAACATACAAATTTAATGATCTTTTATAGATTTGATAAATTGAGTTTTTGAGGATTACCTTACCTATGACGAAGAATTAATAGTAATTTTTTTAATTCCTTTATGAAAAAAAATTTATTGATTGCAAGACCCTCAATTACATATTTACTCATAATCAACTAAACATGAGGCAAAGAAGTTGTCTCAAGCTCATAAACGATTATGATGTAGAGATTAAATATCACCTTATCAAGGCAAACATGATTAAAAATACCATAAGTAAAAAAGAACATAAGAACTTGGCTAAATGAATCACTTCGAAAGGACATTTGCTAGGGGAGAGCTATATATTAGAATTGGATATTATAATTTAGGAAGCAAATTCTTCCTGACTCATTTCTACATCTAACTCACTTTGGTTGATAAGAAAGGAAGCACAATTAAGTGATGGAAGTATCTAAGAAAGAAAGACGAAAAATGAAACAATGTAAAGTAGTAGGGTTCGATGTAGATAATGAATGTATATTGAGGTAGCACAATTGGTTATGTGTGCTAAAGATTTAAAAGCAAAAAGTGGAATTGTTGAAAGAAGGGACTACTTTGAGTATTTCATACACCTGAGAGGGAATAAGATGTATAATAATCAAAAGATCAATTTTAGTTAAATAACATAAAGAGAGAAATTGCAGAATAAGTTTCCTGGTGTCACACCCCAGAGGATACCCTAACCGTGATATGCCGCATGAATCCAAACTAAGGCTCATGAGTATCAATTTAGGTTACTTCACGAGCCTTCAGAGTAATTCATGAGAATAGTACAGATAAAATTCCCATAGGAGAGTTACCCCACATACAGGATTAAGATTTCTAGAATAAGAATATAATGCATACACTTATGTACAATTGATAATCATAATACATTAGTCATTACAATACCATATTACAACTATAACATAATACATAAACATTGTCTTAAGCATAAGATAATATTGATAATAATTATGATTAATTCCTTTCCCATACCCTCTTTTTTTTTTTTTTTTTTTTTTTTTTGGGGGGGGGGGGGGGGGGGTTGGGTGGGTGTGTATGTGAACCACTACTTAGTGAGATAACTGATAAGTCTATTTTATTATATTCTATTCATATGAATTTAAACTTGATTTGATACATTTTTGATAAATTCTCATGAAATATGTGCTTTTATTGCTCAAATATTGTTTTTCAGCTCCTAAGATTAGATAAAATAAGAAATGAAGTGATTTGAAACAAATTGGAGCAAAACCGCAACAATGTGCACAATAGAACTTAGTCGAGGTTTGCAAAAGACCAACTGGAGGCAAAAGAACAATTCAAAATAAGGGCAAAACCCCAATCGAGCTCTAACACAAGCTGTGACTAACTCTAAGACATCAATACTTCACACTTCAATGACCAAGTCTTGTCGAGGCTAATATTTAAGCCCTTGGTGAACTCAATGATACCCACAGTTCAATTTAAGCAAAAACTCGAGCTTTTTAGTAGAAGATCACATGTTACATCGAGCCTTAACATTTAAGTAATATTCAAGCACTCTATCTAACCCCGCAAAAAGTAATAATATGAGCTGGCATCTAAGATGCACGCATGAAGATGAAAACGAATTCTATTATAAAGAATCTACTACGTTAGTAAATAAAATCATCATGATTTTATGTGCTTATAGCCTATAAATAAACTTGCACAGACGTTCAATAAAGTATCAATACCATATGTAAAATATTTCTAACATAGTATAGAGAGAGACTCTTGAGCAAAAGAAATTATTTTTCTTGTTAAGAAATCTCAAAGTTTTTTGGGTAAATTCATTGTAAACTCAAGTTTGTTTTTGCAAGACTCTATGCTTAATTTGTAATTTTCATCATTAATTCCATATTATCTCTTCATAATTTGTGCTTAATGTCCGCATCCATGGATAAATAATTATTAAGCTTAGGGTCTGTGAATCCAAGACCTTATTCATGTTATTTCGAAGTGTTTTAATGTCTATCGACTAGGTATTTGTAACTAGTAGCTTGATCTTAATTTTGTAGATCTAAATGTGTGGTGCACCTTTTACATCTACGTCTGATTTCAACTAAATAGGTTAAGAGATCATTCTCTTGAATAGATCTAGGCTATTAATGAAGTTGCTTATAATCACCTTGCAAGAGGGATGGTGAAACTTTATGTTGCTTGTTTTTAAAATTTATTAAGTTGGTTTTAAAATAAAAGATTCTTAAACTTTATGCGGATTTACATTGCTAATCACTTGTGAAGAGATTCTAGTGGTTTAGCCTAGATGTAGAGTTTCTAACCTTAAGGGAGGCTTTAACTTATATTCGTGAGTCTGAGGTGCAAATACACCAGTGAACAGCTCTATGAGTTTATTGAGAAATCACATAATAAGGACTTGGTGAAGCCGTCCCTAAGGCTTTTGCTTACATTAACAAGCTTATCTTACAATTTGCCTTGATAACATGTATATATACCTTAACGCTAGCATAACTTTTTTTTTATTATGTTTTGATAAATTTTCTTTGGCTCGATAATAGATGAAGGGTGGGTACAATAGATGCCAATGATTCGTTGGAATATAACCTAATATTTTCTAGTCTATTTTGGTCGGTGTGATTGTCAAATGTTAGTGATTGCAATCGAAGTTGAATAAAAATTATTGGCTTTTTACAAATTTTTTAAATACTTTGACTTCGTGTTTTGTAAAATGACCTACACGCTTTAACAAAATGTAAGCAAATCTAAGCATTTTTGGTGCCGTTGCAAGGGAATCGATGTTGAATTCATGAAAATGAAGCTCAACAATGCACTATTTGAAAATTTCTCATCTGTTCAACTAGTCACTTGACTTGTGAATAGTATGAATAGTTTTTGGTTTTGCTTTTGTTTGTTTTGTTTTTGTGAATATTCTTTTGTTTATAGTTTTTTATGCAAATATAGCTTGTATATAGCTTTTCTTTTCCTTTTGTGAATATCTTTTTTGTTTTTGTAAATTTGTCTAACCTCTTTTGCTCTTGTTTCCTTATATTGATGTACATATTTTTCATCTGATTTAAGTTGCTTTCTATATATAGTTGTTTATCTATTTGTGAATATGCTTGTTTAGCTCTTTTTTGTTTTTCAATACAGTTTTGCTAGCTAAGTGTTCTTTCATTCTTTAATTCGTTTATTCTTTTATTCTCCTTATGTACGTAAATGTTATTTTTGTTGATGTTGTTTTATTGTTACTGTCTTTTATAACACATTTGTAATATAAAGATAAATATTTTATAATGAAGGGTAAATGTGTCATTTGTTATAAAATAAGAAGGTTCTATGGTCAATCCTAATAAATGAGATATTTTTATCAACCTTCACATTACCGATGGTCAACAAAATCTTTAAAGATTGTGGGGTTACATTTTTCCTAAGTTAACCTTGTTTTATAAATGACCCATTTAGCCTAGTTTTGCCTTGCCTTTCCTTAAGCAAAAACCCTAGGTAAGTGGCTCTCTCTGTAGTCTTTTTTAATTAATCATTTAGGGTTATCTTTCTTATAAGGTTCTTTTCATATATTTGAAGGAGATTCAAGATCTAGTGAAGAAACTCTAAAGTGGATTTGGAGATTTGTGGTTTCGATTCAAAATAAAGGTATGATCTTTATTATAGTTTTTTTTTTATTTCTAATATTTATAGATTATAGGAATATGATTATAGCGATTAAGAATAGTTAATTGATTGATTTAGGGTTTTTGTTTAAAATCAAGATCTGTAAGTTCTAGTTAAGTAAGGATCCATCCAATCTTGTCGTTAAATGAAATCTTATTTGTTATTGTAAATCGAATTGTTAATTGGATATTTTATATATGTATTGAAGGAATTGCGGAGAAATTAGAAATTAAGAAGAAGCTGAATTTGAAGGTTTCATTGAATTATAAATAAAGGAGACATGTGTGTTAATCTCTTTTTGTAGATCTATGATTAGGGTTATAGATCCTTTGAATAAGGTTATGAAATTAAGGATTAGGGTTTAATTATGTGTTGCAATTAAAATTAATTAAGATATGTTGTTGATCAAGAATATTTATGGGATTAAGGTTCTATTCTTTTAAGAAGATCTATTGGTGAATTAGAGTTTGGAAGCGAATTCAGGTACGACCATATCTTGTTTGCTATTTGTGCTTGTAGGATTAGACATGCATATAAATTGAACTAACCCTTGTAAGCTCTTACAAATTGTATGCTACTTGTGTTTGGCTGCGGTTAGTAAAGACCACGACAGAAGTGTGATACTAACGCTAGTAAACTGATGATCCTTGTGGGGTGGTGTCCCGAGTGGAGTTGCACCTGGAAATGATTCTGGTAGATTAGAAGTCGTTACTAGCTTAATTGTGGAATGTAACTATATATATATATATATATATATATACTATTTTATACTATGGTTTTCATTGGGATCATGAGTTACTCCGGGTTTAGTATTAGTCATGAATAGTCCTAAACTGTGTTGCTTGTTGGTTAATCAAAAGATAATAAACATGTGGATGTTGCATAAGCATATGATGCATGCAAATTTGCTTGATATGTGTTCACACGCAAGTGTATGTGGTACGGTGTATTCGGCGTTTTCGCTCAATCCTTTATTTTTTAGGTGCAAGTGAAGATGATGTTGGTTGAAAATTGTCTGGATATGACTTTTATGTTGACCAGTGGGGACGACATTAGTAGATTCGACTTTCCAACTAGTGACTAACAGATTCTGGATAAAGAAGAATAGGAGAAAAGATCTTTGAAGACCATAGAAAGTATATAGAGTTTGTTTAGATTATTATTGAAGATGTTTATAAAATAAGTTTTTATGTTTTGGATTTTGTATAAGTATTTTTGGATAATATTAGTTTATGTTTCTAAGAGACGAATTGTAATAATGATAAAATCAAGTAACCTTTTATGTGAAATTTGGAGATAATTATACTTGTGGTATAGTATTTTATAGCCTTGGCGTGTCCTTTTTAAGAGAAGAACGCGTGGCGAATTGTACCGTTAAGTTAGGGCGTTACAATAGTTTTGTTGTAGACTAATACTTTTGAAAATAAAAATATAGGATTATGACTAGGAGTCAATCTCACCTTTTATTTCCCTTTACTCTAGAGTTGCAATGTAATCCCTACGTTTCTTTTCCATAAATGAGTTAAAAGTTTAAAAGAATTAAAAATCTAAATCTAATTTTATATCCTAAAATAATAAATGTTTTGGTAGTGTATTACTTAATATTCTATAGGTGTTCTAAAGTCTGGTTTTTTTATATGCATTAAGGATTTTGAAATTCATTTCCTATATTTAAACCTTTTCCAAATAATACCAGATGTTTAATTGCAAGCTATTTATCATAAATTTGAAAGCAAGGACGTATTGTCCTTTCTTTTAATAAGGTTTCTTTCATTAAATGTTGAAATGACAACCCTTGGTTATACCATGCTTATTTTCTTTTACGTAAAGCAAGGTAATCATGAGATTTGAAAGTTTGCACCAATTGGATGTTGTTGTGTTCATAAAATAAACACGATAAATCTACATTTCTTACTTACTCTCTTTTACCTGCACAAAATCTTTTCTTCCAAACCTTCGTATTTTTAGCTTGAAAAACCTTAATATCTTATTTACAAGCTACATAACTAGTGTTTTGGAAAGAAGAAAGTGAATTAATCTCAAAAAGCATAACAGGTATCTTTGTTTGCCTTGTTTTCAAAGATTTTAGAAAGTATCTTTATTAAATACACTAGTGCATGTACACATTTCACCATTCACATGTGAAACTTCATTTTTAGCAGATATCATTTTTTGAAAACTGAAAAATGAGCCCGATTTACTAAGAAATGCTAAAAAAATAGATAAAATCCTGCTTTTTGAGTTTAAGCTTAAAATGAACAATGTCTATTATTTGTGTATAAACGAAAGTTTTCTAAGCTTATTTGAATAATGAATAACAAAACATGCAATTAAACAGAGTAGATCAATCCTTTAAGCTCTTGTGATAGATCTAGAGATAGATTTAAGAAGATGAGTCTCATATTAGATTAGTAAGTTGTTAGAAGTTATTGTGTTAGGATGCCTTTAGTAGTGTTCTGATGCCAGGATATATTTTAGTAGTGTTTTGGAGTAAGTTTAGATGTTGTTCTATTCATTGTTGCTGTCGGGACCTAGTTTTACCCTCGAGGTAGATTAGTGGTAGACTTAGAGTAAGTGTTGAGGGGTAAGTTTTGATGAACAGCATCTATCATGGCCTAAAATCAAGCCTTCGACATGCTTCGATAAACCCTGAAGGTTATCTGGCAAAAAAAAAAAAATGTTTAAGTGTTTGAGCATAGTAATTGTTACAGCCTACGGTTGAGCCTTAACGTACCTCGCGATAGACAATGAGGCTTGTTGCGGCCAAAATAAAACAAAGTGCACAGAGTACAACTTCCATCACAACGTAATGTCGAGCCCTTAATGTGCCTACGACACAAGCCAAGAGCTTTTCAGTAGCATGCGACCCTAATTTGTTGAGGCACGACATGGTTTTCTTGTAGCGATGTACCTTACAAACCTTCCTAAGTGACCCTCAAACCTTCGGTTCATCTAGCAATGTGACCGTCGACCCCAACTTGTGTTGTTAGCTTTTAGAACCACTTTAGTTAAGAGGTTTACAACATGTTTCTAGGGCGTGAGAGTTCTTGTTAGAGTTCTATCTTGTCTATTATGATTTTAGTGATGTATGCTTATTATTCCATAGGAGCTTTTAATTAAGACCCAGAGTTTTTAGTAGACTACTATGATCTCTAAGCAGGATGCATAGGTTAGTAACTTAAATATTATCATGATGTTGTGCTTGTAATGTAGTTGTACCTATTTTTCTATGAACATAACTGATGTGTGACAAGTTTTAATATCAGAAGTGATAATAAACTTCTTATTGCTGATGTGTGATGAGTATTGATGATTATTTGACATTGTATGATCGCCAATGATATAACATAAGTCTTATCTGACCCTTAATTCAAAATGGACATGCATTGCATGACGACACGCTGCATTCGCATCGTACCCATGTCACATGATGATATTTTGATTCTATAGTAATGCCTTGTCACTCTGGGAGAGTCTGGGTGAGGTAATCATAGGGTTGTTTGCCTTACGGGGACTATATAGGCATCGAAAGGGTTGCCCGAGGTATAGTCGGCTTTTAGAGCGTTAACACTTAGGGAGATTTTGATGGAACTAAGGTAAAGTTGAGATTATGTTAAATATGTATATAAGTAAGTATATATATATTTATACACTAAGCAAATTTTAGAAAAGTTTATCCTTCCTTAGTTCTCAGTCTCTCCTAGGCATAGACTACTTGAGCTAGTCTCTTTAACCCCCAAGGGAAGGTGTAAATCCCTATTGGTTTAGGTTCCAGTCATTCAAATTGTGCATTACATGTGGTTGAGTGTGGCATTGCATACGATTGTAACTAAAACTTGTTTAGCATTTGTTTGAAGTGTGGTATGATTCTGTTATCTCATTGAGCTATAGTATACTTAAAATCCTACAGACTTTATGTGCTTTCAAGGCTCTCTAGAGTGGATTTAGGCTTGAGGCAAGGAGAGGTAGTAGGCTTCAAAAGCAAATCCAGCGTTCAAGTGAGAGTTGAAGATAGTTCCTTTTGTATAAAATACTTTATATTTGTTTCTCTAAGTTTGTAAGGCATTATGGGAGCTTATCCTAAGTTGTTTGTAAGGATATATGTTGTAAATATCTTATATATATACGAAATTTCTCATCTTGACAACCTCACGATCCTATTTAAAATCTCCTTGCCACGGAGTGTCCTAATAGTATGATGCCAATAAGTTTTATTGAAAAGCCTTGGTTAGCTTATTTATATTTCATGATTTTATAAGTTGTCACAAGGGGCATCAATGCTACTAGGATGTCCTATGGGGGTATGATACTCAACATATAGGATGAGTCAGCCGAAAAATAGCTAGAGAAGAACAAGGATTGTTTCTAGAAAATATGGCTAATAGGATAGATCATGAAAATGGTGGAGGAGAAATGCAAGAGCAAAATGAACCTGTAAGAATCAATCAGCCTAGGACCATGCTATAATTTTGCAAACTTGGCAACAAATAGCTTAACAATTCATGAGAAAATATTTCTTATACTCTAGAATAGCCAAACTTGGAGTTGACATAGTTTCATTCCATCAATTGGAATATGAAATTTTGTATGAAGCATTTGAAAGATGGAAAGAGGTACTAGGTAGATGCCTACATCATGGATTACTTGGATGGACCAACGTCCAAACTTTCTATAATGATTTGAACTACAATACTAGGAAGTTCATTGATGTAGCAGTGGGTGGAAGCCTTAATAACAAGTCCCCTGAAGAGTGTTCAAGTTTGTTTGAGCATATGGCCAATAATTACTATCAATGTTCATCTAGTGGGGCTAAGAAGGAAAAATCTATAGCAGTTTTTGAATTAGATGTTGTATCAATTTTAACCTCTAAAATTGAAGTCTTATCTAGAAAAGTGGATAGTTTAAGCCTGGGGAATGGTCAGGTCAATTTGGTTTATGGGAAATTTGGGCAAAATTCTAAAGGTATGACTTCTGAGAGTGTAGAGTTTGTTGGAAATTTCAAGGGCTATAAAAATGATCCTTTTAGCAATACTTGCAATCATGGTTAGTGGAATCACTAAAATTTTAGGTGGAGTAACAACAACAATTTTCAAAATCCCAATTTTCCTCCATAAAATCTCAATTTTCCTCCGCAAAATTTTCAAAGCAAAATCAAGGATCATCCGTGTCAAATAAAAAATCAGGGTGTTTAGAGGTACTTATTCGTCAATTCATCCATGCCTTTGAGGCAAAGCAACAAAGCATTGACATTGCATTAAGAAATCATTCTGCTGCTATTCACAAATTGAGATACAATTGGGCCAGATTTCTAGACTTCTCTTAAAAAGAACTCGGGGACCATTACTTACTATTGCAGAAGCCAATCCAAGGGAATAATCTAAGAATTAATAAAGAGAAAGACTCCTAGGATGATTCATCCTACCTTTCTTTCTTTTTTTTTTCGAGAAAATTGTTAGATCCTTTTGTTGCTCTAAGTTGAACAAATTGTTATATGTTTTCTTTCTTTTTAAAGACCTTTGAATGTTTTTTATGAATGTTTGAAGAAGAAAAACTAGTGTCATTGGTGGAATTTGTCTTTGTTGAATGAATGATGGTTTATAACGACTTTAATCAGGTTCTGTTGGAACATGACTTGTTTGATTTGATGATGGTTTTGAAATATATGAATGTTATTTTTCATAGAATTCTTTGTTTGGATGGATGAATAACTAGGATATGATTGAGCTTGTAGTTAATTCGCATTTTAAAGCTACTTTAATTGTATTACAAGGGATCCATCTGATAAGTTTGGCCTCGAGCCAAACCTGTGACATGAAAGATTGATTAATTTTCTATCATAGTTTCAGTCAAGGCTTGCATCGAGCCCTCGACTTGTGTCCTCGGTTATCCTAATTCTTTATTCTTTCTGCATGTTTTAAATAAAGGCTTGAATTTAGACCTTGATTCTTTTATTTTATTCATTCTTTATTCTTTTAATAAGCCGCAACTTGTATTAAAATCTCGCTTCTTTGATTCTTTAATTCTTCATGTTCTTTCTTAATAAACATAGCCACGACCCAAAGTCGAGTCTAAAATTGAACCTGCGACGCATGTTAGTATAAAAAGATAATTATTGTTCCTTCCCTCTTTTTCATTACTGCATCGAAAAATTCTTACAAACATGATAGAAGCTCTCATTACTTTCAATACTCTTACATTCGTAAAATCACTAAAACTCATTCCTTTTCAGTATTCTAAGCATCAAACTATTAAAGTAAGCACATTTCTATCCTTTTTCTTTATTTTTGCTAGTTTAGCTGAGCTCAAATGATAATAAGATCTATTACTATAAGATCTTCACCTTAAGACCGATACAAATAGTAGAAATTGAATCAAACAATAATATAGGATACTTAGGCACTCATAGAAACTTAGTATTCTGATTATGTCTTATTGATGAATATTTTTATTCATCTAATAGGTGATTTCAGTACTATTGAGGACTTCCCTGTTGATCACCACGATTAAACAATATTAGCATGTAAGTAACTCAAACTTATTATATTGTTTGTGCTTGTAGCTTAACACATTTATAATGGAAAGATAAAAAATGGAATTATAGTAAATGTTGGTATATGGGCATTGTATGATGTATGAGTTTGTTGGTTGCTAAGCTATGCTAATAACAATGACAATGGAATTTCTTGTGAAATTGTTGTGGGTATAGTATGTTGACTATCTATACAATGCTTGATCGCTCAAACCTGACTAAAAACTATTGGTACCATAAATGAAATGGACATGCATTGCATAATTTACATATACTGCATTATAAAAGCATAATAGCCTACTGCGTGTTAGTATTTCAGTTCTCTGGTAATACTTCGTTTTTATAGGATGAAGGCTATTAGTTATATGCAAGATTATTTTTGCTCTATCGGTTCCATGAAAGCTAATTGGTAAATGAAGGACACCACCCGAGGTATCGCTTTGAAATGACTAACACTTAGTGGAGTTTCTAAGGCTTGAAATAGGAAATAAGTGTTAAGACATGTTTAATATAAAGAGAAAATTAAAAGTAAAGATTTTTGTTTTCCTGTATGCTTAGTTTCTTCTAGGTAGGTGGGTCACAGATGAGGATATTCTTCAACCCTGATGAGCGGGCGTAAATCCCAATCCTGTTTGGATTATAGGTTATCCAAGCTTATAATTGAACATATTTCTATTTGATGTATTACATATATTTGATAATAACTTGCTTGACATGTGGTATATTCTGGTTATTCACTGAGCCTGTGGTTTATGCTTATAATCCTACAGTCCTTACTAGTTAATTCTTCGACCTTGGTTAGTAACTTCTAGGAGTTTAGCCCCGATAAGGTTCTAAAGCTAGAAGAATTTCGAATTTAAAGGGATAGTATTATCTTGTGATATGTATTAGTTGATGCTTAAGCATCATTTTTATATTTTGAGGACTTTATTTAAGTTGTGGTATATAATATCTTATTATTCATATAGTATTTAGAAAGTTCTATTTATGGCATTGTATTTTTATATGTACTAATCGTTCTTATCATTGCAACCGAAAAGATCCTAAACTATGTCATTTTCCAAGGCGAAACTAGTATTAACATACATATGTGATTCTTTCTAATGTTTCCCTAATTTTCCTAAATGCAAGTTTTAGACATCAGATAGTATCATAGCATGTATGTTACTACCAGGTACCCTTAGGCATGACACTATAAGTTTCGGTTCTACTACTGGCATTAAGGAAATTTCGAGAAAAAAATTTCAAATAAGGCAATTCCTAGCCTCTCCATAGATATTACTTGAGTACTAAGTGATATTAAGAGAAATCATCAAGAGCATGTCAATATCCTATCCTACCTATTTTTCAGCCATATACATTTAATGAGCCTATTCTAAGTTATTTAATGTCAAACCTAGGTAACTTGAATAATGAAAGCATGTAATATGACTTATGAAGTTAAAATATTCATTTTACCAACTTAAGGACTAATTAAGGAACTCTCGACCCTATGATGAAGATTGAGTAGCCTATATGCTTCCATGTGAAGGACTTGGACATTCAAGAATAATGAAAACTTAAAAAATAACTTATAAAATTATATTGATCATTTGACCCCTATATGAACCTTCATATGATTTTCAGCCCTCTGACACAGATCATGCCTCCCATTCATATTCATATGAAAAACTTGGACATTAATGATTAATGATATCCTAGAACATGATCCATGAAGTTATAATGATAATTTGAACACCATGAGGACCCTTGAATAGATCTCGATCCTAGTAGATAAATACTTGATCCATACTTAATTCAAGTAGTTCAAGACATCAGCAACTTATAAACATGGGAAGAAATGAATATAAGATGAAAAAGCGCACTAGAAAACCCAAAAGAACTTTATGCTAAACCCACGATCCTATGGGAATGATTAAACATGAATATATGACTAGATATTAACTTATATGGGGCGGCATGTATAAGTAATTAAGGTTCCTAAAGCTAAGTTCAAGAAAAATAAGTACAAAAGGGGTAAGAAGAGAATATAAATTATGATTGAAATATCAAACCTAAGGAATATAGTAAAATCCTAAGAATAAGGTTCGGCACATATAATGTAACAATATTACAAATTTCAAACTAAAAAAAAATTATAAGCGTATTGATTAATGAAATCAAATTACTTAAAGTTCCACACTCAATTTAAGATTAAGAGAAACATAATGAAAATAAATACAAGCATAGGATTCAGTCAAATGTAGATTAAAGAAGTTAATATAGAGTTTAATTACCAAAACTTAACAAATCACACATAAAACCAAGAGTTGAACTCAAAATGATAAATTAAAAATACAAAAAGGAACAATAGGATCCATAAATACCCCTCTTGGATCCTTAATGAATGTGAAGGAGAATATTTAAGTAGTTTCAATTAACAAAATAATCAAAAACTATGCTTGACAAGCTTTTTAACACCTATTCATATGTTGAAAACGAAGTTAAAATGAGTACAATATACCTAGTTTAAGTTTATGCAACTAAAACCAATATCCAAAATTTTTAGGAGGACTTCTCTTACATAAAATAAGTCTATTCAAATTTTATAACTCAACCAGAGAAACTTAACCCTTATAAGATTTAAAACCCATATTCAAATAAATAAAATCGATCAAGAATAATAAAACTTGAGTTTAGGATACAAAAGGCACAACCGAGATTATTATGCAGATAATAGTATAATAATGAATATTTCTTATCTCGATTCCTAGGGAATACAAATTGGATTTTGGATTTTCCTATAGAATACTACGGCAATTAACGAAGGTGAATGGATGAGTAACTTTGACCTTATCACATTATTTGTACTTGTAGTGTAGTTGCATATGTAATAATATATTAAAATTGTTATGCATGTGGGGTCGGGTATATTGTGTGTTGCTTCATGTATGATTGGTTGCCAACATACAATATTGAAGGTGATAATTATTTTATATGATAATTAATGTATGAAGCATGTTGATGTTTGTTTGTGAATTGTATGATTGCTTGAGAACTTGACTTAATAATGTTCGACTATATATTTAAATGGTCATACATTGCATAATTTGCATTTATTGCATAAAAGGTGGACAGTCCGCTAGTGTTAGTATTTTGGTTCTCTGATAAGGTTTGGTTTTTTTGGATGAAATATTCCAACTCTACACAAGGTTACATTTGTTCTGTTTGGTTCCACGAGAACTGACTGGCAAATGAAGGAATTTCGTCCATGGTATCGACATGAAATAACTAATACTTAGTTGAGTTTTTTTGTTCTAAGGTAAGGTTGAGATATTGGACGTCAATATTAAGTGATTGGTGTAGTTGTTTGGTTTATTCCTCTCTTGGTTCTCTGATTCTCCTAAGCGAATAGGTAATTAAATCGTTGTACTGACTAGGTTCCTTTAATGTTTATGGGAGGGCATAAATTTGAGTCCTATTGGTTGTTGGGTTGTCCAAGCTTGTGCTTATGTATATGGTTGATTGTCATATTACACATGCTTGTTAATTATACTTGTTTGTTATTGCTTATTGTGTGATCTGGTTAGATTATCTCACTGAGTTGTAGTTTCGCTCACAATCCAATAATTTTTGTGTGAGAATAATGCTAGTTGGGATTGTGCTAAGAATGTGTGAGGAGTGATCCTCCATCAGACTTTCTTGAAGCTAGAAAGATAAATTACAATGAATTTGGAATGCAATTTAGATAAGTTCTGTAAATATTTGAGACTTTGTATTTTATAAGTTGAAACTCAATTTTATTATTTGGTAAAGGATACCGATTATTTGTGATCTTGGTGAAATGTGGAAAATCGGATTCTATAGTTGAGTTTCAACAATAGTATTATATGTATATGTATATGTATAATTAGTGTATGAAAATATAGTAAATAAATAGTCTTGTAATTTCTAACTTACAATACAATTCTCATATTGTGGGTGCACATGTGATAACTTTAGGATAATCCTACTAGACCCCTATTTAAGTCATGACAAAACTAATGTTTGCTTTATATCTGGCATTATCATTAACTGAACTCCGAATTGGAGATATTTCAATGCATATAGATATAGTCACGATTGGCTTTCAAACGAGGAATTGAACCAAAACTGCCAATGGACTGATTAGATGGTTCTAGAACTGGTTAGGAAATTACTAGTATCCTGGTCCCTAGACAATTTTTTGGCAAAAGAACCAGGTAGAACTAGCGATTTCAACTGGTCCCATTGAAAATTAAAAAAAAAATTAAAAATTAGAGAAGAAAATTAAATATATATAATTATTAATAATTAAACTATTTCATATGAATAATAAAATTTATTATCTATTCATATTATTTAATATGTTGTTATTAACAACTAAAGTAAATATTTAATGTATTTGTATATAAATAAATATGCATACTAAATAAATTTTAAAAATATTGGTTAAATGTATTCTTAATCTTAGACTCAATTATTATTTAGAGTTTTAAATTTGTTTTATTAAAAAATAAAATCATTTATTTTTTGTTTTTAATTAAAAAAAAAATAATGGTGTTATGGTTCTAGAATCGAACCAGAACTACCGTTTCCATATAATTAGACAAAATATTATGAGAGACGGTTTTGATTCTTTGATTATTTAATTTCAAAACTAGTTTCGATTTCAATTGAGTCCAGTTCTGAATCCGTGTGGATGCTTTCATCCATAGTAATACGAGACAATACTGATCGACTATAATTATTTGACACCGACAACATGTGAGATGTTCTTAATTTGACCATCACTTTTCTTTTTTTACACGTAATTTGCAATCGGTTCCGTTGCTTTTACATATTTAATATTTTTTTCCCCTTACACAACCACATAAATGCCCCTATGATTCGTAGAAAACAATAATCAACGAAGAAAGGGAAATAAAGTTGCATCTGATAAATAGCGACAAACATGGAACAGATCCAAATTTATTATTGCTAATGGGTGTTTTTGCATTTTTTTTTTCAAATTATATTGATATCTAATCTATATTCATTTTGATTTATTTAATCTGTTTTTGAATAATTAAATCGTTTTTTCTTTTTTTTTTTCTTTTTAAACGTTCCAATTTGGATAAACACTAAACAATATCAAACAGGTGTAAAGTGGTCAAACCAAATGCAAATAGACAAAAAGACACCCTTTGAAGAATACACGGCTGCTATCTTAATTTTTCTTTGTTGTTATTTTATTTCTACCAACTCCGGAACAGTCAATAATGTTGAAATTTTATATATATTATATATAATGCACGGGCCTTTCATTATTGTAGCAGGTACATCCCGTCCAATAGATCCGAAGCTAGTGCGTTTAACGCGTCACGCCACTTTGTTGTATCAGTCTAATGAATCTGAAGCCACAGGGACGAAAAAAAATAAAAATAGAGGCTCAAATAAGGATGACAAAGTTAAGGCATTCCTTTCGGCTAGGGAAATAAAATTGTAATATCCCTTGAACATGCTATGTTGTCTATTTCAAATTTTATAAAAAATTTTAATTCACTTTCATGAGTTCGTTATCATCATTTCTAAAAATATTTTATTTATTTATTTATTTTTTTTTTTTTTTGCTTTCATAACATCTATCCGGCCATGTTATTGCATTTAATAGAAATTGAGATAAAAAAAAATTAAACCACAAGGCTTTCCTAATATTTCCAATCAATTTATATAATTCATCCCATATAAATTGATAAATAAGTTTTATCAACCAAAATATCTTCGTTTAAGTATTTATAATTCCAAAAGTTTAATTATAACATATATCTATCCATAAAGTAACCTGCAATATTAGTAATTCAAAAGTATATAAAAAGAAATGTGAAAGAAGAAATTTTTTTTCTTTCTTACCTAAAAAGAACAATGTTACATTTGATTTACTGGAAATAAATAAAACTGACAAGAAATAAAAATTCATTATTTTATGATTAATTATATTTTTGAAAAGAAAATATTTTCCATAAGAAATAGCAATTCTTTTGATAAAAAGAAAGAATGCAATTTTTTTTTTTTTTTTATCTAAGTCATGTTATATAGAGTAAACATTATCGCGTGTCCACACTTCCGCTAAAACACAATTTTTATTCTTATCAATAATAGTGCATTTATCATGATCAAAATTGACCTTTATAGCCTCTTTGCAATAATTTGTCGGCACTAAATAAATTCTAAATTAGGAAATAATGAACATGATGAATTAGTTTGGCATTAGTTTCCTTTATGTTGGCAACACCACATTTTATAGGAGAAAATTGGGAAATTCTATGGTTCCGTCACTATTCAACGAATCATACTATACCAAGCAATGATCAAATTACTAAAATAATTATATTTTAATGATTAGATGATTGACTGGATGGTCCTATTGATGAAACTATAGAAGTTCTCGAGAAAATTATATGAGAAGCATAAATATTGGATTAAGTTCATTTAATGTATCAACATTTGCAGTGCAGAGGTTAAAAAGGCATAAACATTTGAGTAAGTGGGTCAAATAAGCTATGCTAACTAATAGTGTCTATTTTTTCGTCAAATATCATGTGTAGGGCTGCAAACGAGCCAAGCTATTCGTGAGCTATTCGAGCTCGGCTCATTTTAGGCCTGACTCTGCACGGTTAGTTTAGCTAAACGGGCTTGAGTTGGAGCTTGTCCTCAAGCTCGCGAGCCAGTTAGCGAACAAGCTTGTTATAGGCTCGCGAACAAAACTCATGAACAAGCTTATTAAGGGCTCATGAGCTAAGCTCGTGAACGGGCTTGTTTAATATATATAATATTGATATCATATTATTAATGTAATATATTACTATAATATTATATAAAATTATTTATATTAATTTAATATTATAAATATAATTAAAAAATAATTATATACGCTAAACAAGCCGAGCTTAGGCTTGAAAAAACTTAACGAGCTGGGGCCCGAACCTGCATATTCTAGGCTAGTTAAAAGCTCGGCTCAGCTTGAGTCCGCTAAAAAATAAACAAGTGAGCCGAGCTGGTACAAGACCGGCTCGTTTGCACCCCTAATCATGTGCAATGCACGTGATCTTCTTCCACCTCTAATCTGGGCACTCCCTCTCTCTTTCTCGATGTCTCTCTCTTCTTGCTCTCTCCATCCCCCTCTCTTCTCTTCCATTAAAGAATTATCTAAATCTATCATAAATCTATATAATTTAGAAACATTCTTTATATCCTATACCTCCATAAAAAGGTTATTGGCCACCAACGACATTGTCATATATGATTAATAAATAGGTGAAACTCTTCATGCATATATATTCTCAATACCACTGCCCCCCTCCCAGTTCTTCTTATGATCCCTTTAGTTGCATTACAAAGTTGAGTTGATTTGATTTTTCTCTAGGAGCTATTATATTACATTATGTTGTTGTGGTTGTCAAGTTTCATAACTTGTTATTTTTCAATAAATACCAATTCCACGTAAGAGGATCCTATCGATTTATGCCTCATAATTAGCTCTATAACCAATTATAGTATTCTAACTTTTGACAAAAGGAATCAAACACATTAGGACAACAACAACATCTCTTGTTAATAGTTGATATTGTTAATGACAATATCAAACACTCTTGTGTCTCTAATGAAGATTGTAATGTTTTGAATTTTTCTCATCGAGGTATTGTCCGCTTTAACCACATGCTGCATGACTTTATCCTTTGGTGCTAGCGCTTCCTAGAGGGTCACCCATCTTGAGATTGCTCTACCTAGATCACGCCTAACTTTGGAATTCTAACTAACTCCAAGCCATTACACCAAAAGGCGCCACTATAATTAAAGTTCCACCATCTATATTTGAGAGGTATCACATACTCCCTATTTATCGAATCTATATCCTTATCAGTTTCATTACACAGGTCCAAAACCACATAAAGCAGTGAGGATACATGCCCTGAAACTCTACCTACTTAGGTATTATCTACTTTGGTCATACACCACACGGTTTTGTTCTTTTGGTGCTAATGCTTCCCAAAGGGTCACCCATCCACGCTTAACTTTGGAGTTCAAACAAATTCTAAGTCATTACACCAAAAGCCCTTTATAATTAGAGTTTCATCATCTATATTTGAGGAGTATTATATACTCCCCTACTTGTAGAACTAATGTCATCGTCAGTTTTATTACACAGTGCAAAACCACACCAGGTAGTGAGAACGCACTCCTTCACTTTTGGCTGGTGAATTGCTCTGATACCATCTATAATGGCCTGGAACTTCGTTAACCGATGTATTGTCCGCTTTGGCTACACGCCACATGGTTTTGTCCTTTGGTGTCAGTGCTTACCGGGAGGTCACCCATCTTGAGATTGCTCTACCAAAGTACGATTAACTTTGAAATTCTGATGAATTCCAAGACATTGTATGAAAAAGGCACCTCTATAATTAGAGTTCCACCATCTATATTTAATGAGTATCACAAAGATGGATGTATGTTTCCAATTGGATATATCAGATTATCAATAGTCAAAATAGGTGAAACTCTTCATGTTGTTGGTCCAATTGATAAAACTAAACAGTTTTGGGGATCATGCCAACTTATACATATATATATCATATGGAAGATGAAATGACATTCTTAGAAGATGAACTACGAGAAGGAGAGAGAGGGGTGTTGAGGTCAAAAGGAGAAGAAGATCACATGCATTACACTTGATATTTAATGGAGAAACTAAACATCGTTAGTTAGCATACCTTACTTGACTCACCATAAAACGTTTGTGCTTTTTTTTTAATCTTTGCAAACATTGATGCCTTAAATGAATTTAACCCCAAACGTTTATGGTTTTTCTTGTAATTTTCCTCATTTTATAGCGATTTCAAGAATCTAGTCATTTCCAGACTTTAGATTTAAATTTATTATTAAGCTCAAGAAATAACTCTTTATTCCCAGTTAAGTGATTACTGCAACCACTATTGGCATATCAAATATTCTCTACTGATTTTAATTACGTGCCATTTATTCAAAAGTGAAATACATGTTTAAATTGGTTTTCTTCGGAAAACTTTGCAATTTTATATCTTACTCTCTGAATGATTAAGATTTCTATATCTTTTGCATTTATGATAGTAATCCTTGAACCATACCAAAATTTTCTGCGATGGTCCTGTGATAGAATTAATTCTTAATTACAGTATCTCTTCACCACACAGCTCATACTTGCAGTCGCGCTGAATTAGCATTTATTCTTAAACGAACCTAATAATTATTCTTAAAATATGCGAAAAATTCCTTTCAAAGATTATAACAAGTGTTCAAATATAGTTAATTATGAAAAATTTCATGAAACAAATCACAATTCACAAATGCATGCACGGAAAACGGAAGTAAAATTCCTCCGGAAAAAAAAAATAAACCGGAAGAAAAAGTTTTATTCGGTAATAAAATGATGTCCTTTAAAATAAAATAAAAAAATATACTTACATAAAATATAAAACGATGCCATTTAGAATAAGTTTAAAGATATATATGTTTACATAAAATATAAAAATAAACAAATGCAAAAATTGAAAACAACTAGGAAACGACAAGCATATGGAAGTACGATGGATCATTAATTCTTAAAATCGAACATACTTGCATCTTTTATATACGGAGCTCACCATTTTATACTTTTTGGCTGCTAATGATAAACACCTGCTTCCCTAAACCTCTAAAAAAAGCCTTTTAAAATGTAATATTAGCATTTTAAAAGCTTTTCTTTTTCTTTTAAATCTTATAATTTATCTTTATGATTTTTCATGTAAGGTCTTTCATTTTTTTCGATTTGTCAATCTTATATAGTTTTATATAATACACTCGATAAATTAAAAGAATAATAAAAAGATGTGAACAATCATATACTTTGAGGTTCTTCGTATGCTGTAAGACCTCAAAAAGTGAGGTCCTCTACTTAGGATCCTATGTAAAGGACCCGAGATGAAGATACTCTGAGAATATTTAAAAAGAATCAAACTTGCCATGTCATTTCGGCAATTAGGATTGCAAACGAATTGAGCTATCGTTTAAAATTTAGCAACTTCAAGCTTAGGTTTTTAACGAGTCTAAAATTGAGGCTCGAGCTTGACTCATTTATTAAACGAGCTGAGTTAAGTCGAGTCGAGTCGAGCTGAGCTTTTTATCAAGCCTAACAAACTTTTATAGAGTCTACAATTTAAGTCTGAGCTCAACTCATTTAGATAGCCTCATTTCTATATTTTAAAACTTAAAATATAATATATACATAAATATTAAATAAAAATTAGTTTTCATTGTTTTAATTATATAGCTATAGATAATATATTATGCATAAAAAATTCATAAATTTGCTAAGGAGCTTATTAATGAACCTAGTCATAAGCCTATTTATGAGTCTAAACGAACTGATTCATGAGACTCGCAAGCCTAAATGAAAACTTGAGTTTAAACTTGGGCTAGACTCTTTAACTAATTGAGATTGAGCCGAGCCGAGTCAAGCCTAAAATGAGCTAAGTTCGAGTAGTATACAAATAGCTCGACTGGTTTGCAATTCTATAAGCAATAGTCATAGCAAACCTAGAAACTGTTTATTTGTTTTTCACAAAAATGAGAAAATTGTTTATTTATCTGTTTTGTTCTTTTCCCTACCCGAAGTTTGACCGGTGAATTCAAACATGGACGAGAAAACGAACGCCTGAGATCTTCATCCCCCAATTTCACGCGCCAACCCTAATCAATGGCATCGTAATTGCACTCCCCAAGGTCAAATTTGGACTCGGTCCTTTTGTTGTTCCCTTTCGTTTGGTATCATACACATTCTTTGTTTAACATGACATTAAAGTTTGTTTTCACCGGTATCTAAACTTAAATCTAAAAAACTTCATTGATTCGGTGACTTTAATTGTTGAATTTATTATTCAACTATTGATTAATATTAAAATGATTTAATTATTGTTTGACATAAATTTAAAACCACTTAATAATTTATGAGAATTTTTCAATAACAAAAGATTAATGTAGCTTTTAGCACATAAAACTTGACAAAAGTGCAATTAATATGAAGTTAAAAACAATTAAATTAATATATAATTTTATTTTTCATGCTCATTAATGCGACTTAGAGTGTTTATTTCGTTTATTAATCTAATCAGATTATCATATATAAAATTGAAAGCTTTTACGATATCATCAATAGGATCATTTTATCATTAGTCTAATCGTTAAAATAAATATAATAAATGAAATATTAATTATTTTAATAATTCAACTACGATTAAATATAGTGTGAACTAATGAAACTAGTCTCATCAAAATTAACATAGAAAATAGAATTTTCCCATGCAACTTTGCTCGTAAAGAAATCGAATTTGCCTGGTTTTCTATTTCATTTTCTTGTTGATAGTGTTACAACCACAAGCAAAATGAAAAATAAAAAAAAAAAAAAAAAAGCGAGAGAGGAAGAGATATGGACCAAAACCTCGGACGAAGGGAACCAGACACATTAGATCTATCGCTAAATTATAATAATGAACGGGGCGGTATGTGTTGGTACTTTGGACTCTCCGCACTCATCTTTGTCGCTTTGCTTCTCGTTTGGTTTTTCTCTCTCTCTCTTTTTTTTTCCTTCTTGGGAAAAAGTCAGGAAAAGGAAAGGTTAAAAAAAAAAGGATAAAACGGAGAAGGAAAACAAAAAGAAATAGCCTGAGTTAGTCTCTCGATGCCTAATTTGAGCAAGCATCGTCTATCATTATCAGTCCATGGGGGTAGATTTATCTGTCGTATCAGAACTAAAACCTTTCTTCCACTTTCTCAAAACTCCAAGCATCTATTGTTTTAGCCTTTTAATTATAAGCTTTCTTTCAACTCTGATGCTCCTTCATACACAAATATGATTATGGTAATTCTTAAAGATATCAATTCTCTCTACTTTTTCTCCCACTTCTTTTTACCCCGAACACTTTTTCTTCTTCTTCTTCTTCGATCGTTTTCTTCATCTGAAGTTGAAGATTTTCTGGGTTTTAGTAATAGATTTTATGAAAGCTTCATAGTTCTTGATAAAGTTCAACGTGGTTTTGTCTTTCTTTAATTAATTTATTTATTTTTATAATTTTGTTTGTGGTTATAATATAATAAATGAAATAAAAAAATAGGCAAAAATCTATTTTTATTACGAAAAACCATGTACCACAATCCAATATAGGTTATTCACACCAACTCAGTAGACGGAATTAATACCTTTAGGCTAGTATTAATGAATACGTAAAGCAAAACTAAGTCTTAAATTGATATTTTTTAAATTTAAATAATTAATTATATATTTAGTCAGGTATGGGTTATAAATCTTTTTTTTTCCTACGTCCATACAAAATCATAAATTTTCACAATTACACTTTTCTAAAGCACAGATCTTTAGTTTAATTTTTCTTTCTTCTATTGTTTCCTACACAAGTTCTGGACTTCGACGATGCTGCTCTATTTTTGGTAGTTGGTTGATTATAGGGGTAATACTTTTTTCAAAGTAAATTGGAAGTGACGAAAACCCAACCTGGAATTGAAATATATTATAATTGAGATGATAATGGTACGCATTTCTATACAAGGACTAGTGCAAGCTTATTTAGGGTCTGTTTGTTTTAGCTTTTTTCGGCAGATACAGACACTTTTTCAAACTTTTTGCTAACAAATTATTTATTAAGAAATAGATATAGATAAAAAAAAAGTCGACAGTTCTCATCAAAAGATCAAATAGAACAAATGTAAATAAAATTTAGATGCAAATTGAATATATTTACACATATCATTTTAAAAAAGATACAAATACAGATGAAAAACAGACAATTCAAACAGATTATTTACTGAACAAATTAATTGAGATATTATTGTGATATCCTTTGATTTCAAGACACGTGGCTGTCATTTTATCTCCCTTTATATATGTATATTCTATGATTTGTCCAAGTAACGACAAACTAGATAAAGACGTCTTTCGATGATCTCATTTGCAATAAGGCAATACAAGCATTCGTTCAAATAAATTGGAATAAGATTGGCCAAAAAAAAAAAAAAAATTGCATAAAAAGAACTAGTAAGGGTAAGAGGAGCTTGAAAGCATAGTATAAAAATTAAGAAAGAATATAATTTTCTTACGTTATGTTTAGCATGTATGGTAAGAAACAAAAAAGAAAAAGTTTTATCCAATTCGAAAAAAGTTTTGTTTAGATCTAAATACATTTTATAAATCATATATAGTATAATAATCTTTGTCTAGTCAAGTTTATGAAAAACATTACAACCAAATGTAATCTTACTTTTCGTTTATTCCGCTGTAACTATAATTCCATCATAACTTTATTTTTTATAAAGAGTTATTACATCGTTTAATTGATCATAATAACAATTCCATAAGAAATATTTGTTTAAAAAAATATTGAATAATTATTATTTACTCAAACTTATGAATGAGAATTTAAAGCTAAAATTATATTTTTTCTAAAATATCTCTATTTAAATTAAAAATAAATAAATAAAAATCTTATTATAACTTGATTCTATTTCTCAATAATAATAATTTCATTACAATTTTACTCATTCAGTAAACGAAATGCTAGTTTTTAAGGTTTTACCTATTATAATCTAATACTTTGATTTTAGATAAAATTTAATTTAATGTTTCTATAAAATAAAAACCTTAACAGATATTAGGTTTGAGCTGAATTTCTTTTGGGTTCAATAAGACAAATAATTTTTTTGGTCGATATGATTTGTGGGGCTAGACTCAGCAGTGTAATGCAAAAATTTTGTCCACTATAAACAAGTGGCTTGACGGTTCAATTTCACTGTGAAATGCTCAACTGATCCAACACGGAAATCACCAAAATGGCCATGCAACTCCTCTCCAGTCCTCCCAAAGTTGCCATCGTTTACCTCTTAGCCACAGCAGCTTTCCTGTATTTTCTTCTATGGATTTCAGGATTTCTCTTAAGCAAAAGAGGCAGCAAGAAAACCCTACCACTTCCACCAATAGCCAAAGGTGCACGGCCTTTTATTGGCCACCTTCCCCTGCTTGGAAGGTCCGAGCCAGCTTACATAACTGTTGGCAACATGGCTGACAAATATGGACCCATTTTTATGCTGAAGCTCGGCGTCCACCGAACCATCGTAGTAAGTAGCTGGGAGATCGCAAAGGAGTGCTTCACAACCCAAGACAAGGCGTTCTCAAGCCGACCCAAATACCTAGCCGCTGAGCTCTTAGGCTACAACTATGCCATGTTCGGGTTTAGCCCCTATGGCCCTTACTGGCGCCATATCCGTAAGATCGCAACCTTGGAGCTCCTTTGTAACCACCGGCTTGAAACCCTGAAGCACATACGGGAAGATGAGGTACAGGCCTCCATTCGGGAGGCTTATAACTCTACAAACAAGAAGAGTGATTCCAAAATCGAGATGAAGAAATGGTTCGCCTTCACCACCTTCAACGTGGTGACGAAAATGGTGGTCGGCAAGAGATTTGAAGGAATGGATGAAGACAATGAATCAAGGAATGCTCTGAGGAAATTGCAAGAGCTGACGGGTGCGTTTGTGATTTCGGATGCAATCCCTTTGTTGAGGTGGCTTGATATTGGGGGTTACGTTAAGGAGATGAAGAAGACAGCTGAAGAACTTGATTTTGTTGCGGGTGAGTGGCTGAGGGAGCACAAGGAAAGGAGGAGGAGGTCTGAAGAGTTTAAAGGAGAGCAGGATTTCATGGATGTTATGATAACTTTACTGGATAATGCTGAGGAATTAGCTAGCTATGATGCTGATACTATCAACAAAGCCACTTGCCTGGTATGCTGCATAACATTCTTTTACCGACTATTTTGTTCAGATTTTTACGTGATAAACTATGAATATATTCTCCGACACAGAATTCATTCATTGGAATTATTCATGGTGACCATGATCACCCCTATGATTCTATATGTTTAGAAAATTTTAATCTTTTCTTAATTAAATTAAAACAGAGATAAGCAAAATGATTCAGATGTAGGATTATAAATCCTAAATTTATATATATAATTTTATGAGTCTGTAACAAGTTTCGTGTCAAGATTACTTTTTATAAATATAACATTCTAGCGAAAAGGAAAAAAATTATTAATATTTTAAAACCATTCACAACAAACATAAAAAAATTCTGAATATGAAAGAATTGAATGAATGATGTGTTAAGTACATGAATGTTATATTAACTACAAACACCAATGAGAGAAAAGAAGAATCTATATACAAGAATCATAAAAGATAAAAATCTACCCAACAGCTACTGCTGGGTGTCCCGCCTCCCTCGTTCTCACCTAATAAAAGTCCGAGGGAATGGTGTACATTGATGGACATCTTGATGAGGAAGCTCTATGGTCGAATCCACCTGGGTGAGTGTGGTATCTCCATCTCTACCACTAGCACCATAAAGATGAAATGGGAGTAGGTCTAGCTCCACCTAGATGAGTGTGGTATGCTACACTTTTAACTAATTCCTTACATTCCTTGCCTTTGGCCTTCAAGTTGAAGTTGCTAGCAACATGCATAATACACCACCATTATGGGTACCCTTTAGGCTACACAGTATGGTCACCTTCAACTGCACTCTTAATGTCGACATGCCGATTGGATATTAAGCTGATGTTTGAATGGTCCTTGATAATGTGTTCCAGCAATTTTACAAGGAACCAACTCCATGAGTCCTCTTTCTCCTCATCGATAAGATAATACGCTGATAGAACTATATGATTTGCCCCATCTACTATTACTGCGATGAGTAGTTTGTGCTTATCCTTGCCATACAAAAGGTGCCATCAACTGTGACTATGGGTCTGCAAATAATTAATAGATAAAACTTAGTTCATCAATATCAATCCTTTGTAAATAAATATAAGCATATATCTAAAACATACCTGCAGTACTAGAATACTTCAATGCAAAGGGCAAATGCCTAGAAGAGTTTGTCAAGGAAGACGTGTCCTGCTGTGTTTGAATCCACAGTTCTCCACTCAACCTTTGTTCCTAGATTTGCCTCTGTTATCGCATTAAGTATATACGGGAGCTCAACATATGATTGTTCCCAACTTTTGTACACCTATTCAATACCTTTTCGCTTTAACTCATGAATCCTCTTCATATGAACATTGTACCCAAACTCTTTCAAGATGGTCAATTGCAGGTCCTTCGCTCTCACATCTGGAGAATTACGAATCTCCAATATAATGCACCTAGAAATGCTCGTCGAGTCTAACTGAGAGTGGTCATGTCCATGATTTTATCCGAGTAGGTATGTGGTCCTTCATATTTGGTGATGTGAAGCCACCCACCATGCTTCTTGTAACTGCCTCTAAGCCTCCACTTGCAACCACTATTATGAACATCAGTGCATTTACTAACCATGACCTCGGGTCCAAGTCCACCACTTTGATGTTATAATGATTCGATATATGCCACATTTTAACTGTTCGTATGAGATGATCTTTAGTTTCAAACTGCATCCCAACCTTGAATTCATCGCTGAAACTCCAATTGCTAGCACTCATTTCTTGTCAGCATCAAATGTAGCATAACCACTACCAACATCAGCAGTGAAAAAAGGTACAACATCTACTGGGGAAAAGCTACCACATTATCATTTCCATCATCATCATAGTAATCACTAGAGTCACTTGCTGAAGAGTCTTGCATCACATCAGTATCGTGATCAAATGACCAATCTAGTGCAGTATTTTCAAAGTTACCTATCTGCACCTGTGTGCTACCTATTGTCTAGATTAGAGTTGAGTTTGAGTCTACCAACTATTGGTTACCAATATTTCATCAATACCCACTTTCCCTATAGGTGCATGAGGCAGATCATTCTCAAATATCTACACATACACAAGCACTGACCCTTCAGTGTGCACCAACATCTCATGTGCAGCCTCATCATCAGTTACTGGAATAATATTATAGCGTAGCATCCTATCTCCAATAGCTTCTCTATAATACAACTCAACTTGATGTGTAGACCTATTTACCTTAAGTCTATTACAAATTATACCAAGTATTTCATCATATGTTGAATTCCTACTAATACTGACCACCGCAACTGACTGCTTATCATAACCAAAACCATTATTCCCCTCTACAATGTTGCCATGAGCATACAATACAAACTTGGCCTTATCCATTTCCTCTCCTTACCTATCGTGTTATCTCATGAAACATAAGTTGAATACATGAAATTCACACCATGACTTATTTATCGCATAAAGCATATTTACTAATTCTACTATATTCACCCAGTCTTCTAATAATATATTATCAATGCGTATGAGGTATACAATATATGATTTCATGATTTAGTTTCTAATTTCAAAAACTAAATACTATAATCACAATTACATTAATTATACAAAAAAAAAAAAAAACTACAACACCAAACAAAAAAGGGAAAAAACGAAGTTTACGAAGACTAATGAAGACAGAAGCTCCCATGTCCTAATGCACAATCGTGCCTTAGACCACACTTAGGTCACACAGCTGCGCCTTGGTTTGTTTTGAAGTCTGGTTGTTTTGTCAGTTGAAGACACAACCTGATATGTGGCCATGTGGAACAACATGACCTCTTGTTCTATTTTCGAATTTAAATTTTAGTTTCCTATTTTATTTGTTTTGATTTTTATGTTCTATAATTGCCCTTACCTTACACGTGGGAATATATAAGGATCATTAGGATTATGTTTGTCACGCCTCGAAGGGTACCCTAAACGTGGCAGTCTACTGTATATAATATTAAAGCCTAGGGATGACCGCCTCAGTCACATGAAGGCTTCCATACTATGTACAAGGCGTCTAACACATGGAGGAGACATATCGGAATGATACTTTTTACATTGATGCAACTTGAGTAACAATGTAAAGGAAATACAATTCACTATACTTCAATTACAAGACAATTCACACAACCTAGCTAATGTCTTCAAGTATTCTTACTTCCTGCTGGAACCCCGAAATCATAGTCGAATCCAAACATCTCGGTCCCTAGGTTGCATTCTCCCATCAACCTGTTTATTTAAACATCTATTGGGGTATAAGCTATACTAGCTTAGTGAGAGTTCCATTAATTTCGTACCATAACAAGCAAGTTATAAATCATCCATATGCTATGCATGAACAAACACATGAGCAGAAAATTATGTATGGGTAACGGAACCCATACACAGAACGGATTTACGTACTCCGTATCGAGGGTTAGGATGGTCCATAATTCATGCAACCGTAATTCCAATCTTAAGTGGGATGGCCCATAAGTCATGCAACCATAATCCTTATCTTGAGTGGGGTGGTCCATAAGTTATGCAATCATAATCCCGATCTCTTTTTCTTAGTTTTACAACATTTGTTGTTTTATGTAGTTGTTTCAAGTGCCTACCTCACTTCTGTTAACTTAAGCGATCTCGCATCCTTAATGTTAATACAGGCCCCCACGCCTCCTCTAATATACCTTTGTCCCACCAAAGGTATACTAGCTAATGCAATGTGACTCAATACGTGATATGCATGTATAGTTTATTCATATAATCGTGGCATGTTAATTATGTAGGTTAAGAGCGGTCATAGAGAATTTCAGACAATTCAAGTCTACGTTAACTCATATAATGATTTTACAACAAGTCTAGCCTCGATATACTTATCATTCATTCAACCAAGATTATATCATAACTCATCACAATTTTATCTTTTCCTAATTCTAATGCAACTAGCTACAAGCACAAGCAAGGTAACAAATTAAGAGGAAAACTCACTCGGCCATTGGATCACCGATCTCTTAGTAAAAGTAATATGGTGGTAGGGAATCGTCGATTTGGGGTCACCTAAAAAAGAAGAAATACTCTAATAAGTATTTCATCACTTAACTAATCCAAACTATTTAACAAAACTAGAAAATTCATAATTCTCATCCTACGCAGGAATTCCAACTTAAAACGGCCATAACTTGGTTGTTTTAACTCGGAATTTAGCAAATTATATATCGATTTCTATCTAGTTCGAAAGATATATCTAATTATAATATCATATTTAAGTTTTGAAAACTTTGAAGCTTTGAAAAGATCTGATCAGTTCAGATCAGTAGCGAAATCCAATTTAGAAAATTGATTTTGTGAAAGTTCATGAAGTTTCTACTATCCAAAGCAAGTATACATGCAATATGAACAAGTTACTACCATAAATGATATGTCATGAGATATATATGTACGTGTTCTTGATGATATTTAATAAAAGTTTTTAGAAAACTTTATGAAAAATCAACTTGGAAAGGCTAGTCTTGTATTCTTGACAATTCTCACTTGTTTTTAGAAAAATTCCTTGATAAAATTTATTTAGTCTTATTAAAATTAAGCCTTCATTATGTATATTCCTTAAGGCCTTTGTTTTTCAATAAAAATTCCTATTTTACACTTTGTAAACATGTTTTTAAATATGGTTCATCCAAAAATCCGAATTTTGTACAAATTGTTTTTGTGGTGATTCCTTTAAGTAAAAATCATTTGATACTTAGAAAATTAAGGCTCAACCATACCTAGCCACTAAGGACTTCATTTCTTTAATAAAACTTTTATTTTTAGTTTGGAAAGTAAGTGTTTTCATGCCATTACTCTATTATTATGAATTTCTTAAAATGACAAACAACTCAATTTTTTCTACTTTATTTCTACTCCTTGTTCTATATATTTTTCTTAGAAAATATCATCTTAACTTATAAAAATCTTTACTTGAAGATATCTATGACCTATACTCTTCATTTTTCATATAAAAACACAAGTTTTGGAATTGATAAAAGGGTATTTAAGGCATGGTCATGAAACCATCCGAATTTCATAAAGTTAGGATAAAACTCAAATTTTATATTTTGTAATCTCTTCCTATTTTGAGAATCTCTATTAGTAGATCTACCATTTACTTATCAAAAACATCTCTTATTGATACCTATTCCATAAGCCTTTCATTTTTTAAACAAATCTTTCATTTTGGTATTGAAAAATGGGTTTTCAAAATTGATCTTGGTTGTGATCCGAATTTACAAAATTTATTTTTAGACATATCTTTTGATAAAATCCATCTAAACTTATGAAAATTCATCCCTTATATATCCTATCTTAAGAGCCTTCCATATCTTGAATAAAAACTTCATTTTTAAGTTGGAAAACATGTTTTTAAACTATGCCTTGGTCTAAATCAAAAATAGAGTTTTGTTATGAAAAATCATCTTTGAATCATATAAAATGAAGTCTTGATGATATATACACATTAAGCCTTCATTATCTCAAGTAAAAATTTCATTTTGACACTTAGAAAGCGGCTTTTAAAAATGGGTCTTGCCTAGATACGAATTTCACCATTTTTGTTTAAGTTTAAAACCAAGATCTACACTTTCTATGAAAATAAATATAAAAGAAATCTATGATAGTAAACTATTAACTCATAGATCTAAACATAAACATAAGCAAAGTTACAAAAAAAGTTAGATCTACAAAATATAACTATTTTGGCAAGCAAATAATAATAATACAAGAGAATAATCATGGATAAGAGGACTGTTTCATTTTGGCATCATCATCCTTAGTTGTTAAGCTTATGGAAGGTCATTTGATGCATGAAACTCTCACTATACTTTACTTATATCATCTATGGAAGCTTTAAATAAGAGTTTTATCAAATAATCTTGAAGAAATATGTATGGGAGCTCATTTATTGAATAGGGGCAGCAAGTGTTCTTGCAAGAACAAGAACAAATGAAGAGAGAAAGAGAGGAAAAATAGAGAGGAAAGTGTAAGGAATTGTAAAGGGTTAAAGGTGTAAATGAGAGAGAGTGTATAAAGAAAGATAAGAGGAGTTAAAGGCACTTAAATGAAGTAAAAAAAATAATAAATGGCAGCAAGAAAAGGTCCTATAGTTGGCGTGAATTATAGAGGAGAGAGGGAGAGAATTTGGTTAGTTTTTAACTTGAAATTGTAATGTATAATTAATGGTATGTGTGGCTTCTTAAAGAAGGATTGAAATATCTTTACTTTAATCAACTTTTGGGGTAAATCAAAGAACAAAAGGTGGCAAAAGAAGTCAAAAATTCTGCCATGAAGTGATGAGTAAAGTGTAGAAAGACTGAAGTGAAAAAGAAGTGATGTGTGAAAGGTGTACTTAAAGGTATGGGTTGTAAAGTACTTTCTTAATAAATAAAATAAAAATAAGAAAAAAATAGAAAATGTATTCCAAATTTTTGTAGCAGATTTTTCATAATTAAAATAAGATAAATAATTAATTTATTTGAGTGAATTATCAAATAAGTTATCGATATGATCAAAATACGCGAATATGAGCTATAAATGATATTTTTATAACCCGAAAAATTATAAAAAATTATTTTATGAAAATAAAAATATTTTTCAATTATCAAATTAATTTATTTTATTTTTGGTATTGGGTCTTAATAGAAACTGATCTCGTAAAAACTCGAAACGAACTAAATTTTGGAAAGATGGAATTTTCTATGATATATAAAATATTTATCTAAAAATATAAGGGTTTATAAGAATAATAAAATTGTGTAATGAATAGTAGTGAATAGTGCAAAAGACTAGTTAATTACCGGCAGTAATGAAATATGAATATAATCACAAAATCATATATTTCTAGTTATCGAAAAATTATAAAACTGATGTTTTTGAAATCCTTATGAAAATACGAGTCTAACGGTATTAATGGTATATTTTTTATATCTCGAGCCCCAAGACATGTTTTTCAAAGTCTGTATCCGAACGGGTTCAAAATAGATCAAAAATTTACTAATCTGATATTTTTAAGCGATCTTATATTACTACGAGCTACTCTACACACTCAAACTACTCCTCGACCTCTAGGACTAAGAACGCGAGATTGCCGAACTAAAACTACTATATTCCACTTAGGATTCCGGGTGACTTTCCGGTTTAGATCTTTGTCAATTTGGAAACTGAGTGTTTATGTTTATACAACACATTTAGTTTGAGAATTTTATTTTAAATTTTATTTTTGTAAGTATTTAATATCTCTTAACGTTTTCGGGATTCTTGAATTGGGTTTTATTTCCGAAGGTTAATCGTTATCTACTTTTTAATAATTTGTTTTTGGGTTCTATATTATCTGATTTTATAAGTCAGGGTTACGTATAGAATTTGTTATACATAGTGGTTTTGAATTTATAGTCTGTTGAGTTCTTATTTTATTTTTTTAAGGATTCTCATTTTCTCAAGATTAAGAATTTCTATATTTGTTTGTGATTTAAGGCTAGTCGAAGTTCGGTTTTAATTTGGAGCATTTTTAGAGTTTATTTTCGATTATATATTGAAATTTTCCGGGGCTTACAATGTTAGCCTTAGCTTGCCATATTTTAATAACTAACATTGATTATTATCAATTGCCCTTTGAGTAATATTTAGTTTTCTTCTCAACATTATTCTTTGTTATTTTCTTTGATCATGCATTATAGGCTTATAGTAGTTGATTGGAATAACTAGTTCGATTCTATCTTTGGTATGTAATATATGAGGATAAATCGTTCATTTCTTTTAATTTCACTTTTAAATAAGTCATAAAAAACCAAAAATATATTATAAGTCTCTAAATTGTAATATAACATTAGATTTGTAAAACTTACAGATTCTCCCATCCATATCATAAAATATTTTCTTTTGAATTTTTGTTTAAGTTCATGAAAACTAACTATACAACAAATTTTAAAGTTTCTTCTTTAGGTATTTAATAAATACTATTAGGGGATTTATGAAGATTTCCATATTTTATTAGTAAATATAAGAATTTGTAACTAGTACTAAAAAGATATGGTGAATTAGTGTATCAACACTATAATACACAAAATTATTAAATCAAACTACTGCCTTTGTCATTTAGGCATAAAATAAAAAATTTACATAACCAAATAGGAAAAGAGAAGAAGAAAAAAATGTAAATTAAAAGAAAATATCTAAAAATGAGAACTTTAAAAAAATCCCATACTAATCATGACTTGAAGCCACAGTTTCAAAATGGACTAAAATCATAACTTCAAGTCATAATTTTAAAATGGTTATATTAAATATTAGAAAAATAATATCATATAAAAATAAATGATGCGATGATAGGTGACTTAACAATCATATAGTTGGTTTTTAGTTTGACTCCACTCCAAAGAACTACATTTTTACTTGTCTAACTATCTAATATTTTATTTAAGAAAATAACAACCCTTAGGACATCAATAATTGTCTTGTGACATTTCTTATTAATATTTTGCTTAACAAAAATACCAACTCTTAGGACAACAAAGAATGTTTTGTGGCGTTCCTCCAATTTGTGGTAGCAAAAATAATTGTTGCTTCTTCTAAAGTGTCTTTTTACATTGCAATAAATGCATGCTCATGTATCTCCATGTTACACTACAATATATGTGAATTATCTTTCATTTTTAACGGCTGACTACAATAACTGCACCATAATATTTTGCCATATATATTAAATAAGCATGCATAACAAACAACTATCTTAGTATTAAAATCGTGACTTCAAGTTAGGATTTTATTACAAAATGAAATTATGCTTTGAAGTCAGGATTTCAAGTGACACATTTCTAGAATTTTTTTTCTAAATGTTTTAAATTTAAAATATTTTATTTCTTTTTCCCCTTTGTTTTTTCCTTTCGCCTCAATAGGCAAGTATTTTCATAATGAAAAGCAGGGAAGAAGGGTGGAAGAAGATGATAGACTAATTTCAAATTAAGCTAATCACATATAATTAATTACATTGAAGAATTGGTCATATGTTTACAATTTTAATACAACATAATAACAATTGTGATTTTAATGTTCTAGTTAAGAGACAAGGGCAAAGGATATAAAAAAAAAAAATTAAAATTCCAAAAGTAGGGCAACTTGGAAAAAAAAAAAAAAAGAAAACCCAAAAATAAGATATTTTAAATTGTCTTAAGGACATGATTTCATTTTAGACTAGAATCGTGTCTTTGAGATCTGAGTTTAATGTTGGTGCAATGGTAAGATAAGTGCTGGATTTTTTTTCTCTTCTTAAAGAAAATATAAAAAATAAAAACAAAACAAGCTTAAGTCTTTATTTCCAATAACAAAATACTTACCATCACACCATACAACTACATGTGATTTTATATTTACAATATTTTATTTAATTATTTAAAATCATCCCTTTAAGATATTATTTCTTCTTGTGCTTGTGCATGATTAAGTGCACATATGTCTTATTGACTAATATGATCAATTATAGACAGACATGTATCCCAACTAAGATGAACATATTCCATTTAAACTACATGTTTTATTTATTTATTTATTTATTTATAATTGAGGATTACTATTGTGTTAAACCCATTTTACAATATGTTGTTTCCACTAACTGCTTGTATCTTATAGAGAGTATTCTTATTAAAATAAGGGTAAATGTCAAATTTGATAACAAAATTTGCACGAAAATTCAATTGGTACCTGCAATTTGAAATGATTAATTTAATACACAATCAAACTTTTCATGACTCTTTTTGCTATCTCTTTAACACTATCTATTTTATTTGTTGACGTGGAAGAGATGACCTATAATTAAATTTTTACTACTTTTTCTAATACTGTTGATAGACTACCTCTTCATGTTAGTAAACAAAACAAAGGAAGTTATAAAAATAGTTATGAAAAGTTTAATTGGATGTTAAATTAACAATTTTAGAGTTTAAGTATCAAATTAAATTCCCATGTAAAGTTTAGATATCAAATTTGATATCTTTCCTTAGTATAATCATTTAGAATATACGGTAGTCTATAATTGATTTTTTTTTTTTTTAAAAAAACCAACTACGCAAATGGATTTAGATAGAGTTAATACATGTAGTCCTGTCTATGTTAAAAGGTTTAATCAGACATTAAAATAGTAACCTTAAAGTATAGATAGTTATTTAAAAAATTAACTATGTGTGTGTATACATATATCAAATGCGATATTACCTTGTTCATTAATTGTTTTTCTTTAAATATTTGTAGTCTCAATGAATGAAATACCACCACATTGGAAAGCTTGAACTAATCTTATAGCACATTTTTGACTACATAAAAAGGTCTTTCCGTTCATGGCCCAAAAAAAAAAAAAAAATTAAAGGTCTTTTCGCTAAGCATATGAAATCTGCTTTTCCAATATTGTTAGCCCGAAAATTACTGTTATCAGGACAAATGAAAAATTTAGTAGGTAGATTATAGATTTGCATTTAGCATAAAAATAAAAAGTATGTGAATCTATTATCCACCATCAATAGCTTTGCTTGTTTTATTTGACCAAGTAATTACAATCCATGTTAACAGATGATATTGGTGATTTTATTTAGTATTCAATTAGTATCATTATTAGAAGTTCATCAAATGAAATCGAAATCACAAATAAATTTACAAAGTAATATCTTATTTACTTGTGCTATAGTTAAAATTATTCGCATCGTCTTAATTTTTTAACCATAATCATATTCCAATCATATGGTACTTATTGTATTAATGTGTTATGTCAACAAATGACAGCTCTACATTTTAGCTCTTGACATGACATAAATTTTAAAAAGACTAATTGTTGCTTTTGGTGAAAGCCTAATGTAATTCTTTATCACATTTCCCCGTATATAGGCATGTTTTTTTTAATGGTTTAGGTAGTATGTACTGATGTTTTGAAGTTATACTTTGTTTTATCAAGGGACAATGTCATAAGTGATATTTGAATTTTGATAAAATATGAAATTAGATATCTAAGTTTAAAATTGATCAATTTAGTACTTAAAAAAATTTTAAATTAACCAATTTAACATCTAAAAGAACTTGACAGAAATATTATTGGTTTGCATTAAAAAATTTTCTAGGTACTAAATTGATCAATTTCGTAGTTGATGTGCTTAATTGTATATTTTATTAAAGTTCATGTGACATTTATGATAGCCTTTTTATTAAAACAATGATACATCAACATGAAATAAGCTACATGAATTTAGGAATTTCAAATCCAATTTTGTAACTTCACATTAAAGAACATTACTAATAAGGATTAGCAAATGGTTTTTATTACTACATAGTACTTCAAACTAATTGTACTAACTTTTCCATTAAAATTTTTCAAAATTATAATATGGTCAATAGGGCTGCAAATGACGTGAGCTACTCGAGCTTGATTAGTAAACGAGTTAAGACTGAGCTTAAAATGAAGCTCATTTATCTAAATGAGTCAAGCTCAAGCTTTGATTTAAGTTTACAAGCTAACTTGTGAACAAGCTTGTTTAGGCTCATGAACAAGCTTGTTAATATGATCATTAGTAAATTTATCAATTTTTTATATATGCTATCTTATATATAATTACATAATTAAAACAACAAAAACTAATTTCTATTTGATATTTATGTATATATAATTATAGCAATACTTATATATATATATATAATATTTTAGGTTTGAAAAAAAAAAAGGAAAACGGGTTATCTAAACGAGTTAAACTGATGCTTAAATTTCAAATTCAATAAAACATTTGATAGGATTGATAAAAAGCTCAACTTAACTTAAGCTTGTTTTGTAAATGAGTTGAGATCGAGATCGAGCTAAAACTCATTTAACTAAATAAACTAAGCTCAAGCCTAAATTTTAGACTTAATAAAAAGCTCAGTTCAAGCTTGAGCTTGAGTTCAATCTCAATAAATTTTAAACGAGCCAAGCCAAAGCCTTTAAAAGTTTGACTCGGCTTGACTCATTTGCAATCCTAATGGTTTGAATACAAACCCAAGAACAAATAGTACCTACCAAACTTAGGATAGATCAATGAAAGAGAAGATTCAATTGTGATGGCATACATGATCAAACCATCAAAGTTTCTCCTAATTAAAAAATTTCCAAATTCTTAGGCCATATGCAATGCCAGGTTGTTCTCTCAAATTTCAATGGAAAAAGGATTATTTATTGATGTGATCATGTGGAAATTCTTAGGTCAACTCGTTCTTTTTTTTTTTTCGTTGTAGGCGACTTGTGTACAAGTCGATATGTTACAGGTAGTATATTTTGTTCTAGTGGTAGTGCATTTTTGTTCTTAGTGCAAAATGTTTCAGGTCAATCTATTTTGTCATAAGTTAATATATTTTTTCCAAGTAAAAATGTGCTAAGGATGTACTAGGTCAGTGTATTTTTTCCAAAGTACAACTTGACCCGAGAGTAACCCTATGGTCATGTCTTCAATTTTTAGAGCATCTTATGATTTTCATAAGTAATATAAATAATTCATTCAAAACTAGTATTAAAAATCTTAAAATAAAAATGGAAAGATACGTTCATAAATGGAAAAAATCCTTTATAATGCTGATATAATTATTTAAAGACTACATTAGGTTAAACATGTTCTTATAATTTCTCAAAAAGTATAGTCCATGAAAATGATAAATAGTAAGTTAGGAAAGACCATGAAGAAGTGTATGTGTGTTAAGATTATGTAATCCCCATTCACCATCAAATCCTATTATTATCATTATAATTATTATTATTATTATTGGATTGCGAGATCCCTAGAAATGTGTGTTCAAAATTTAGGTTTTTGAATGAAATGGATTGTAATCTTTAGATGGAAAAAAGAATTCTTTTATGCACTCGTACTATTGAGTAAAGAGAAGATTCTTAATACATGGATGTTGTTTAGTTCGTTCGTTTTTGATCATTTTGACATCTTTTTTTTATCATTTTTAAATAGACTGTTTGTTAAAAAATAATTATAAATAGAAATAGTCATTTATACTCATAAAGAGAACAAATGGATGAAATACAAATCAGATATAGATATAGATCAGTTATAAAAATATAAAAATAATGTGTTTGAATTAATGTAACCTCATTTTGGAAAATAGTAGTAAGCACTTTTCTAAAAAAACTACTCGGGTGGATAAAACTTGTGCAGGCTCTAATCTTAGGGGGAACAGACACCACAGCAGTGACCTTGACATGGGCTCTTTCTCTACTTCTGAATAACCATGAGATTCTAAAGAAAGCCCAAGAAGAGTTAGATCGACTAATTGGAAGAGAAAGACAGGTAAAAGACTTAGACATATCAAATCTTCATTATCTACAAGCCATCCTAAAAGAAACTATACGTTTGTACCCCGCTGCCCCACTTTCCGTGCCACATGAAGCCATAGAAGATTGCATTTTGGGTGGCTACCATATTCCAGCTGGCACCCGTCTCCTCCTAAACATCCCTAAGATCCACCATGACCCTCAGATGTGGTCAGACCCTTTACGGTTCCACCCTGAGAGATTCCTCACTACATGTAAGGATCTGGATTATAGAGGGCAAAATTTTGAGTATATACCATTTGGAAGTGGAAGAAGGATTTGCCCTGGAATATCATTTGCAATTCAAGGTTCTTTGATCATCCTTGCTACTTTGCTTCATAGCTTTGACATCACAGCACCAGGGAATGAACCAGTGGACATGACTGAAGGTGTTGGATTAACCAATCTTAAGGTTAGCCCTCTTGAAGTTCATCTCAGTCCACGCCTCCCTCATCATCTATATCGATGAATTTGTGAGAAGAAAAATCTATATGTTGTTTTTAGTTGCTATACCCTTGTAAATAAACAAGAATTATACTAGAGGGCTGGTTTTTTAGCTATTTATCCCTTTTTAGGTTACATATATATATATATATATATATTGAAAATAAAGAAGGGCTTTCATTAAAAGTACTTTAGTGGAAGTCTTTCTTTTTTTCTTATTTTGTAATTTGTATTGCAAACTCTAGAAAGAAAAAGTAACTAAAATCAAGGTCCTCTAGTGTTATTTACCACTGTAAGCTTGATCTACACAAAGTATATGTAGTATTTTGTACTTTTGTTTTGGTGCCAAAACTTTCACAGCTTTTGGTGCAAATATTTGCTAATTATAGCATAAACTATATGTAAAATTATAACATTTATATATATATATATATATATAATATTAGATTATAAGAGCATTCCCATTTGAGGTTCTTCACATGAGCTTTTAAGCTTTAAGGTTTGTATGCATATAGAGGGGTTATTCAACTTTTTGGGTTCCTATCTTAGTAACCCTCAAAAGCATGTTCCTTCATAATATCTTATTCCTCTATGTGAAAGTGAAAATATTGTGGAAAAGTAAGCAAAACGCGTAAAATCTTAAAAAGAAATGAGGAAACTCTTGTGAAGATTTTTAGGGATAAATTGCTAAGGTTTTTGAGATGAAGGGGTTTTAAAATGTTGAGATAACACCTTAATGACCTTATAGACATAGATGCCCTAAAAGTGGCTATTTTAATTTCTTTTTCACTCTATCTTTTGAATAGAATTCACAACATGTATAGACATCTTTGTCATTCATAGATGTTACATAAAGGGCTTTGTTTTGATAAATATCATCAAGAATCTCTCCTTGCTTGTTTCCACTCTTTTGGATGATATATGTATTCCTAAACTCATCATATAACGTTTGTTATATTTACATTATCTTCTAAGTAATAAATGGCTAGCATTCATTGTTTTATCTTGGTAAACTTATTAATATAATCGCCAAAAACAATTGAAACATCACACCTATTGATACTCATGGAAGACTTTTGGATTTTGAGTCAATGCAAATTGTAAGATTTTGGTCGATGTAATGTAACACGTAAATCTATCTTCACAATTTTTATGAAGACAACAATGCAAAACTATCCCCATCTAACTAATTTATATATCTTATCATGTATCAAACAAAAGTATGATACATATTCCTTTTATCAAAGTCTTTCTTTGCTTAAGCACATTCCTTTTCATGCTAATAATGCAGGATCATATTTTGCATAAATCAATTTTAGTTGCTCTATAGTTTGAATACTCCATATTGGAATCAATTTTAGTACATGTCTTTTTCGTAATACCAATATAGGAATACCTTCTGTAGAAATCAATTTAAATTACTCCATATTCTAAACACTCTATATAGGAATCAATTCTAGTAGCTTTAGTCTTTGCATTTTTTGTTGGAATAAATTATTTTAGTTGCTCCACAACCTTGACATCCTTAGAGTCTTAGGCTTTGGGTTGTGCAGAAAAACTAATCAAACCATAATATAAATTGGATCGAACTGAACCATTTCAAAATTTTGGGCTTTTTTGAAATGGTTTAGTTCGGGACCCTTAATTTGAACTAAATCGTATGATTTGAACTGGACCAAACTGTTTTACATATTTAAAAAAAAATAAAACATATTTTTTTTCTTTTAATTTTTTTTATCAAAAAATAAAATTTGATTATTTTTAATTTTTTTATTTAGATATGTATTATTCATGAAAATGATATTGAAATGGTTATATTAGGTTTCAATTGTTGTGTTGTGTCTATAAATAAAATAATTTTTAAATTTTAGCCTTTAGTGTTATGTACATTCTCTTTTATTTTCCTCTTTGTGTTATTAATTAATCCACTTTCATTACTTAGTTATTTATTGTTTTTTATGATTGATAGTGTGCTAATTAAAACTAAACAACTAATTAAAATTCACCCCTAATATTATGATAGCATATTATTATTTATCGAGTTTGGTTTACCGTTATAGTTTAATATGATTATAATTTTATAATGGATAAAATCACTCTCTCACTATAAGTTTTACATATTTATTTAAAGAAAAAAAGCCCCTTTGGGTATTGAACTTAGACGAAGTAGACAATTAGGTATCTAAAATTTGAAAAAGTCTAATTTCATTCACAATTAAACTTTTCACGTCCTTAACTTTTAAGAAGATTAATTTTATACTTAATTAAATTTTTTGTGTCCTTTTCAACTATCCCACACTTTTATTATTTCATAAAGTAATTGGGCACATGTTATATAACGACGAGTGGGGTAGTGCTTAGGGCTATGAAAAGTTCAATTAGGTATGAAATTAGATTTTGTAAAAGTTTAAGTACCTAATTATCCATTTCGTCAAAGTTCAAATATAAAAAGATTTTTTTTCTTATTTAAATAAATAAATAATTTTGAATATTATTGTTTATATTTGTATTGATAATAAAAAATATATAATTGAAGTTGTTTTTATAGAATATATTTTTATTTTAAAAATAAAAAAATGGTCTGAACCACAAATTGAACTATACCAAATTGTTATTTGTTGGTTTAAAATAATTTGCGAAGGAAGTTATGGTTAGATACAAATTTAAAAAGGAAAAGAAACTGCATGTCGCACACACCCTAGACTTTTCAATTTCCAATGCTCTTATCGGTCTCTCATCCAACTAATTTTACACATTTCTTTAACATAACCATTTTCGTCGTTTGCCGTACCGTAAATTTTCTTCGTGTATTTAAATGATAAACATTCTTAATAGGATTATGTACAACATTGCTATATACATGGCAATCATCCATGGATGCAATAATGCACAAAACCATACCTTTGGAAGAACTCAGAAAAATTTATTCGTGCTAGTTTTGTTACTCGGACAACCTCATTATATTGAATTAGCTCACATGATATGGTTGCTTCCGAACACTTTAATAGCCCAATTGCGGTACATATTTTAAAGCCAAACTGTTATAAAAATAATCAACAAGTACAAGACAAGTATGCAGTAGACTAACTACCCGAGTAAGAAGTTTGTTTTCCATCTCTTCCAACAATCAACATTCATATATCAAAGGTATAAATTCGAACTATTTGTCTTGTTTTAATCTAATCAAAACATATGGATACTAGATTAGGGTTTTCCTCTTAAATTCTGCTGCAAATGATTTGATCCTTATAAATCTTAAAACCCTCTGGAAACCTAACAATTTAATCCAAAAATTTAGAGCTGAAATTAGTTTAAGGACCTTAGTAAGATTACTCAATTAATTTATAAAAGCTTAAATGATATGTATGCTTTTCAATTTAGTCATTTTGAGAGCTTTGTAATCTTCAATGAAGGTTCAAATAATCATCATAACTTAATGATTTTTCCTTGTGCTTAATATAAACAAACAAAAATTAAAATGAAAATAACTATGCACTTAAGGTAGAAATGAGCAGGGATTGGTCCCTTAGAAGAGCAATTTCTTGATTCCTCTTTCAATTTTAAATAAGCCATATTAAAAAAAAAAAAAAGCGAAAAGATAGGGGTAAAAGCCTTCCAAAGGCAAATGTGAAGAAGAAGGCAAAAACTTTTCCCTTTGCAGCTTTGAAGTACATAAATAAAAAATAAGAATGAAACGAAAGCATAAATAAGGAAAGAAATTCAAGGGATGAACTGATGTATATGCCTACATCTTTGATTATGATGCTTAAAGTGATGATTAAGGAACTACATACCTATATGTATAAGGAGATAAAGTTGATTGAGTTCATCTTATTTTGTTTGATCTTTTGAGTATTAAATCATATGGATAAAAGCTTATCTATTTAGGCAGGTTTTGTGATTGTAGTAGAAGTACCTTTAACACAATTTAATGGAAATCAATATAAAATTCAAAGTGCGGAATTTCATAGGTGATTTGAGCTTAATTGATCTAGTCAAATTTCCATTTGTGATTTATTTTTCTGTTCAAAAAGCCTTGTCTGTGCTAAATTGATATTTGCTTGATGACAAGTAAAGGCTTAAGTGTGGGAGAATTTGATAAATTTGTTTTACTATATTCCATTCATAGGAATTTAAGATTAATTTGATACATTTTTGATAAATTCTGATGAAATATGTGCTTTCATTGCTAAAATGTTGTTTTTCAGCTCCTAAGATAAGAGAAAACAAGAAATGAAGTAACCAGATTGGAGTATAACAACAACAACAGTGCATAACAGAACTTAGTCGAGGTCTACAAAAAACCCATTGAGGGTAAAAAATAAGCTAAAATAGGGACAAAACCCTAATCAAGCCCTACAATCCAACCCTTGACACAAGCTGCGACTAACTCTAAGACATCATCACTTCACACATCAATGAACAAGTCCTATCAAGGCTAATATTTTGACCCTCGATGAACTCAATGATACCCGTGGTTGAATCTAGACAAAAATTTAAACTTTTTAGCAGAAGACTACAGGTTAGATCTAGTCTTAACATTCAAGCAATATTCGAACACTCGATCTAACCCCACAAAAATTGACTCCATGAGCTAGCATCCAAGACGCATATGTGAAGATGAAAACGAATTCTGTTATAACGAATCTGCTATGTTAGCAAATAAAATCTTCATGATTATCTATGCTTGTAGCCTATAAATAAACGTGCATAGATGATCAATAAAGTATGAGTACCATATGTAAAATATTTCAAACATAGTATAAAGAGAGAATTCTTAGGTAAAAGAACTATTTCTTCTTACTAAGAAATCTCAAAGTTTTATGGGTAAATTCATTATAAACTCGACGTTTATTTTTGTAAAATTCTATGCCTAATCTATAATTTTTATCTTTAATTCCATATTATTTCTTTATAATTTGTGCTTAATGTTTGCATCCATGGATGAATAATCATTAAACTTAAGGTTTGTAAATCCAAGACCTTATTCATGTGATTTCGAAGTGTTTTAATGACTATTAATAGGGCATTTGTAATTAGTAGCTTGAACTTAAATTCGTTGATCTAAATGCATGGTACACCTTTGAAATCTACGTCTAATTTCAACTGAATAGATTGAGAGCTTATTCTTTTGAATAGATCTAGGCTACTAATGAAGTTGCTCAAAATTACCTTGAGAGAGGGATGGTGAAACTTTTTATCACTTGTTTTTAAAATTTATTAAGTTGGTTTTAAAACAAAGGATTCTTAAACTTTATTTGAATCTATATTACTGATAATTTGTGAAGAGATTCTGATGGTCTAGTCTAGATTAAGAGTTTCTACCCTTAAGAGAGGCTTTAACTTACATTTGTGAATCCAACGGTGCAAATACACCAGTGAAAAACTGTAAGGACCCAGACTTACCCCCTATATTTAAAATAGATAAATCTAGTTCTCCAACCACATATAATCCGCGGTATTATATGTAAGGTTGTAATCCAGGATCAATTTGGATGGTTATTAGCTTAAATGTCTTATAAGAACAAACTTTATTAGTAATAGTACATATAAAATTCCATAAAATACAACTTTTAACTTCATTACTTAATAAAAGATCCAAACATAATACAACCATATATATATATATATATATACATAAAAATTACAAATAAGGCTCGTAAACAAGTCATTTACAAAATATATCAAAAGATAGCAACAATCCTAATAACTATTACATAGGTCCATAATTCATACACACATATATAACTAATTTATTACAAAGGGTTCCTTGTAAGTCATGGTCTCCTCTACTCATCCCATTCATCTAAGAACTCTTCAAAATCAGATCCATATCCCTTGCTTGTGTAGAATTCGTCTTCCACACTTGAAAAGATAAGAGTGAGCTAGAAGCCTAGTACACAATAACAAAAACAAAAGCAGAATGATTCACATGATCCTAACTATAATGCAATGCAATGCAACATCCATTCAATTATTAGATATTCTTTTAATTAGTTAATCAACAGTGGAGTATTCAAACTCTAGACAATAGAGGTAATTAGGGTCCTTAATAACAACTTCGATGCTCAAGGGGTTGATATAAGCAGCTTCGATATTTATATCTCCTTGATGATATATTAGATAAAGAGAAAATAACTTCATCTAGGGTTGAAAGCCGTTACACAACTTCACTTATCTTAGTCCATAACATCACATAGTCTAACTGTTCCCATAAACATTTGGACTAAATCATGCCACGTCATTCTAAGTGTAAGCAAATGTTACGCCGATATTGTCTTCCCCATCAGTTACCCACCGTACCACTTAGAAAGTCTTATCAAAGATAGGGGTGGCTTAAGCGCCTAAACTAACATTCCCCCAATCTAAGCAAGGTGCTGCTCCCCAAACTGGATACCAATATGCCATCTAGGCCAGATACGAATTTAAACAGTGTAAGAGACATCCAATTCAAACAAAGTTTAAGTTTTTCTATATTAGAGTTAGTTAAATATATGCCTATCCTAAGCAAAGAACAAACACGTTACTACGTACCTTATGTAGGAAATCCAAATAGAACTTCAAGAATCCTTCAGAAGATAATTCAAATTCAAATCAACATTGTATACTTGGAATTACACTTAAAACATATCAAATCTTAAACTTAACACTTAAGACCTCAAATATAACTTATACATAGTCGTAACATATCATTTATACATTTATCAAGATCATAACAAAATCATCATTTTAACTTCGACCCATATATACAATATAACTAGATTTATCTTAACATCCATGGAAATTCAATTGTGTATTAAATCTAAAAATAATTAAATTATTCTTAATTATATCACTCAATCATCATCATACCTCAAATATCATTATCTATCTCATTTTAGTCCAAAAAGACCTATTTCCTAAGCAAACACACATTCAACAAACAAAGTAAGTTTTAAACTTTGTTTGGAAAAACTATAGTAGCTGGAAAGAAGTGAAATTTAAGCATTTATGCTTTTGAAATTTGTAAAAACTCAAAACATGAAAGTTGTATATCTCTTTTTATGATTTCCATAGTAACTTGAATCACCTCAATCGGATATCGGATGAAAAAGTTACGATTAAAATACGAAACATATTGCATTAGGAAAAACATGAGTCACAGCCGTGATTATTGGAAAGCTGTCATAAAATGGCCTATGAGCTAAGAATCATGGCCGTGATTTTGAGTTTCAAAGTTTTTGACCAACCCAAGGCTACCAATGGATGGATCACGACCGTGATTCATGAAAACTTCTCAAAACAGAGCTTTTTCTTCCAAAATCACACCCGTGATTCATCAAATTTTTCTAACCCGAGCCTACCTAGGCTTGAAACACGCCCGTGATTAATTGTTTCCCCTGAGTTACGAATTTTATTGTCTTTTAAACTTCATCTTATCAAACTTTTACACATTCTACTTCCATTATAACATCATAAAACAACATATAACTTATATTCATAACTTCTAACATTACTCCCACACTTAAAACTCATAAAACAACATTCAACACAACTTTTAACAAGCTCAACTTCACTTAACCCTTACTATACCACTCATACATCAATCCATTTTCATCAACACACTTTAACTACTAAATATGCATATATTATACTTCATTGCAGCCCAAACCTTCTTCAACACATCACCAATACATATATACATATCCAAATCACATTTAACAAATTCTGCACTATGAAACTTGCATCAAATGTAACTTAAACTTACCTCAAATCTTTAGGCTTGGTTTGCAAGGCTTTAGAAGGGTCTTTTAGTGGCCAACTTGTAAGAATTTGGATGTGGGTCGTGGTCTTGAAGTTGGGGTAGATTTGGAAGAGAAAATAATGAGTTTTGTGTTTGTTTAGGAGGTTGTTTCGATGGTGGTCTGATTTTGTATCAAAATGGGGATATTTTGGCTTAATATTTGTCCAAATTTGACTTTTAAGACATCCCAAAATAAAGTTATTAAGTGGCTTTTAGTTAGGCTTAATTAAGGTTATTAATTTAAGTAAAACAAAAGCATTTGGCTAGCTTTTGGGATCCAAAAAATCTGCTACACATAAACACTTGAAATATATATTTAAGTCTAATATTACTCATTTTATACACAACATCAATATGTAAATCAATATTAAGTATTTATTATACTAATGCAAACATAATTATTCTACACTACTTAAACACATACGTTAAATTACACTAGCTTAATCTATATGTAAAACATGTTATTTATTTATTTTAATATGCAACTATAATCACTCACATATAATATGATATAAGGAATAAAAGCATAGCTATTACATCCTTCTCTCCTTCAAGAAGTCTTGTCCTCGAAACTTAGCTTACCTTACTACTCAAAAAGGTCGGGATATAATATTCTCATATCGCTCTTCACCTCCCAAGTAGCTTCTCCATCCTCTTATCCACTCCATTGCACTTTCACCATTGGAATCACCTTTCTTCTTAACACTTTATCAACTCTACCTAAGATTTTGATCGGCTTCTCACTTGTTGTTAAATTTGGCAAGACTTGTGGCTGATTAACACTGACAATTGCATTTGGATTCAAGACACATTTTCGCAATTGAGAAACATGGAATACATTGTATACTTCGGATAAATGCGGTGGTAGTACCAATCTATAAGCTAGAGGACCAATCCTTTCCAACACTTCATAAGGACTGATATATCTAGGGTTTAACTTCCCTTTAACTCTAAACTGAAATACTCCTTTTGTTGGTGATATCCGAGAAATACGTGCTCACCCACTTCAAACCCGAGAGATTTCGTCTCCTATCCATATAACTTTTGTATCTATCTTGTGCAACTTTCATTCTTTGCTTAACTACTTGAATATTGTCAATAGCTTGTTGAACCAATTTCAGACCAATTAATGCTCTTTCTTCTACGTCGTCCTAATGTAAAGGTGATCGGCATTTCCTTCCATATAAAGCTTCATATGATGCCATTTGAATAGAAGACTGATAACTGTTGTTATAGGCGAATTCAATCAATAGCAAGTGATTATACCATCGCCTTCCAAAATCTAATACATAAGCTCTTAACATGTCTTCTAATATCTGGATTGTTCTCTCAAATTGCCCATCTGTTGAGGATGAAAAGTAGTGCTAAACTGAAGCTGGGCACCAAGTGTCATGTGTAAGCTCTTCCAAAATATACCAACAAATCTCGTATCTCAACCAAAAGTGATCATTCTTGGTACACCGTGAAGCCTTACAATTTCCTTGATATACACATGTGTCATTTTCTCTAAGGAATCCCCAATTTGCAAAGGTATGAAATGAGTTCGACTTCGTTAATTTGTCCATAATTACCCATATGACCTCATGTTTTGCAGTGGTTCTTGGTAGAGCCGATACAAAATCCATAGTGATATCTTCCCATTTCCACTTGGAATAAATAAGGGTTGCAATTCTCCTCCCGGCCTTTGATGGTCTATCTTAACCTGCTGACAAGTTAGACACTTTGAAACATAATCCACCACATTTCTCTTTATTCCTTCCCATCAATAACACTTCTTCAAGTCCTTATACATTTTTGAGCTTCCAGGATGGATAGAATATGATGAGGAATGTGCTTCTTTCATAATATCTTCTATCAAACCATGTATCCTAGGCACAAAGATCCTATTTCCATGTCTTATCACATTCTCTTCATCTAATCTCAACTCTTTTCTCTTTCCTCCTTTTATAGCTAATATCAACTTCTCACTTTCTGGATCCTCTTTTTGACTCCATTTAATTCTTTCCAAGACGTAAGCTGAGCAAGCATCAAATCAACATTTTCCATTGTCATTTCAATTTCCATATTTCTAAACTCTTCTTGGATTTCCTTCCGACTTATAACCAAGGTTGCAATATCAATTTGCTTCTTCCTATTGAGCGCGTCTGCTACCACATTCACTTTACCAGGATGATACAAGATCTCTACATCATAGTCCTTTATTAACTCAAGCCATCTCCTCTGTCTCATATTGAGTTCCTTCTGAGTGAATATGTACTCAAGCCTTTTGTGGTCGGTGTATATCTTACATTTTTCTCCAAAAAGATAATGTCGCCACAATTTCAATGCTATTATCACTATTGCTAATTCCATATCGTGAACGGGGTAGTTCTCTTCATGTGGTTTCAATTGTCTTGAGGCATATGCTATTACTTTCCCGTCTTGCATGAGTACACAACCTAACCCTTGAATAGACACATTGCTAAACACCACAAACTCCTTCCTACTAACAGGTAAGGTCAGGATTGGAGTAGATACCAATCTCTCTTTAAGTGCTTGAAAACTTTGTTCACAACTGTCATTCTAATCAAATTTAACATGCTTTCGTGTCAATTGGTTAAAAAAGATGCTATCTTTGAGAATTCCTTTACAAATCTCGATAGTATCCTACTAAACCTAGAAAACTTCTTATCTCAAACACATTAGTTGCCCTTGGCCACTTCAACACAGATTCGATCTTTTTAGGATCTACAGTTACTCCTTCTCTAGATATGATATGCCCTAGGAAAGATATTTCTTCAAGCCAGAAACTAAATTTATTGAATTTGGCATAAAGTCTCTTTCCTCAGAGTCTTTGCAAAACAATCTTAAGATGTTCTTTATGTTCCTCATGATTCCATGAATAGATTAGAATGTCATCAATGAACACAATTACAAATGAATCTAAATAATCCCTAAATATCCGGTTCATCAAGTCCATGAATGCTACTGGAGCATTTGTCAACCCGAAAGGCATCACAAGGAACTCGAACTGACCATATCTCATACGAAATGCCGTCTTTGGTATGTCTTCAGGTTTGATTCTCCACTGATAGTATCCTAATCTCAAATCAATTTTTGAAAACACTGTGGTTCCCTTCAATTGATCAAATAAATCATCAATCCTAGGCAAAGGGTATTTATTCTTGATTGTAACTCGATTTAATTCTCTATAGTCAATACACATTTGCAAACTCCCATCTTTCTTCCTTACAAATAACACAGGTGCGCCCCATGGAGAGATACTTGGTCTAACAAAACCGATGTCTTGTAACTCTTGCAACTGTAGCTTCAATTCCCTTAACTCAGTAGGTGCCATTCTATATGGAGCTTTGGAGATAGGAACTGTTCCAGGTAAAGCTTCAATCTTGAAATCAATCTCCCTATCCGGAGGTAAACCGGATAGTTTCTTGGGAAATTCATCATTGAACTCATTCACCACTAGTACTAACTTGATATTCCCTTCCTCATTACTCACTGTAGCTACCACTAATCCTTCCCACAACTCCATGGAACTCATACTCCTCAGTCTCTGCCTTTCCAACACATAAGTAAGCCTTCCTTCTTTTAAATCAAAACTTAATTAAGCCTTGTTACAATCAATTGTGACCTTATACCGATTCAGCCAGTTCATTCTCAATATCACATCAAAATCAGACAAAGGTAACACAATCATGTCTACAAGCATGGTCACACTGAAAATTAAAACATTCACATTCCTACATATACATGGTTGTCTAGACTCAACCATCAAAGGAGTATTTATACACATAACACGATCATTCAAAACTTCGGGAACAAGTTCACATTCATTCATGAAATGTTCAGATATACATGCATGAGTGGCTCCAGTGTCAATCAACACATACGCATTTCTATTTGAAACACTCAATGTACTTGCTAATGTATCTACCGAAGGAGTATCTTCAACTTGTTACAAGGTGAAGACTCGAGCATTCACTTTTCCTTTCTCTAAATTAACTCCACCTCTGTTGTTAGGGCATTCCTTACAATTTGAAATGTGATGGGCCCTCTATTTGCAGTAGACACAAAATACTGATGGTAATCATGGGTTCTTGCATTCAAAAGATACATGTCTTACTTATCCACATGTGAAACATGCATCAAGTGTCCACTTGCATTCAGATATATCATGGGTCCATAACACCGAAAGCACTTCTTCTCAAATATAGGATTCAGAGCTTTAAATGTCTTATTTCCCAAATAAGGTTTCTTTCCTTTTCCTTAGTAGTTGGATCCTTTGCCATGCCTTGATAACTACTATAAGAAGAACTCGGTGAAGGCTTTTTTCCTAGAAATGCAGCTCTTTTAGCTCTCCTGACTTGATTATCATTTTGAATCTGTTCTACTAACAAAGCGTTGGGCGACAGTATTGGCTAGAGTAAGCAACTCAAGCTTTCGAACCTCCCCTTGAATCTCCTCATTCAACCCATTTTGAAACTTTTGAATCTTCATTCTTTCGTCTCTATAATCTCATCCTACAAAGCGTAGTAGTCGACAAAACTCAGCATAATATTCATCAACTGATTTATTTCCTTGCCTAAGGTTCAACCAATCGACTATCATTCTTTTTCTTACTAAATTTGGAAAATACTTAGTAAAGAAAGTATCCTTGAAAGTTGTCCAAGAGATAGGCGCTTGCAAATTCCCGTTAGCTAATCTCCACCAATTGTAGGCTTCCTTTTTCATCATAAATACAGCCAAATCTACTTTCTTCTCATCGGGAGTGTCGTAGGAAGAAAAAGTCTTCTCTAACTCTTGAATCCAACTCTCTGTAATAGTTGGATCCGTCACGCCCTAAATGGTATTCTAAACGTAACAGTTCGCCGCAAGCTATATAAGCCTTAGGAATTGTTACCACAACCGTTCCAAAGTCTCGTACAGATGCAAGGTGTACCTTTACGACAATAGAATACATGAACCAATGGAGATAAATAGTTTAATTTGACATATTATAAGCATTAGGATGTAGACCATGAGTCCACATAATTAATTACAAAAGTTATAGGGGCATTCCCCCGCAAAAATAGTGTCAAGCTTAGTAACAGTCATTTACAATCATTCGATAAATAATAGGGTTTCCTATGGAAGTCTACACAAAACCGAACATAAACTTCTAATGGAAACTCCTACTTCTGGTACCTGCTCGGTGGGATGCCTCGACTTTAACCAAATATAAGGATACTATAATAAGAAAAAGATGTTGGGATAAGCTACACTAGCTTAGTGAGTGAGTACTTCCATAAAGACATTTATAACAAATCAATCAATCAAGTTAATTATTCAGTCGTATGGAATGCATCAACCACATGAATAAAAAATCATATGATCAGCGCAAATCATATGTAAATGGATTTACGCCCTCCATTTAGGGTTAGCAGATTAGTGAATACTGTGGTACTACCGTTGAATTAATATGACGTTTATGGATCATGGATAACCAACTTATGTCGTTTATGGATCATGATCAACCAACTCATTTATGTCGTTTACGGATCACGATCAACCAACTTTTACCCGTTTACGGATCACGGGTAACCAACATATGCTAGTGCTCCATCCTTATCATGAAGTGATTATGTCCGTATTAATTTATAAAGCCGAGTAGTCATTAATACCAACTTCTAAGGTGATCAACAAATTTCGCAAACAATCATTCCTATAATACTCTAAACAAGCATGAGTTAATCACCCGATTCCGATATTCTTAATACCATTCTCAATACAACAATAAACATACATAATTCCCCATAATTCCCACAATGTAATTCCATTTTTATCTTTTGCCTTATGATCTAGTGCAACTATTTGCTATAATCACAAGTAAGAATAAAATTAGGAAGTAATACTCACTCAGCCATGGGTCGCCGTTCTCTTAGTGATAGTAATATGGTGGTAATGAATCCTCGAGATCCAAGTCACCTATACGAAAGAAATACACAAATGAGTATTTCAACTGATAGCTAATTCATTTTATTTCATAAAAACTATTAAGTTCGTAATTCTCGTCATTGGTGGAAATTTCAACTTAAAATGGCAATAATGGTCATTTTAACTCGGAATTTCGCAAATTATATATTGATTCCTATCTACTTTGAAAGATCTATCTAAATCTAGTATAATATCTGAATTTTGAAAACTTTTAAGCCTCGAAAAGATCCGAACATATCTGGTCAAAAACCGAATTCCCATTTTCAAAATTGTTTTCGTGAGGAATTATGATGATTCTACTATCCATACCCAATATGCATGTAACAATAACAAATCACTATCATGAATGGTATGTTATGAGCTTCCTATATGCATATTCATGATGATAATCTATTAGAAAATATTTTTGAAATTTCTACTTTACAAGATATCATGAATACTTAACCTAGTAAGTTCAATTTTTGTGTTCTTGACCAACCACACTTGTTTTGGAGATTTTCCTTGATAAAGTTTACTTTTTCTTGCTAAAATTACCTTTTTATCATATCTATTCCTTATGGTCTTCATTTTTCAACATAAATCTTCATTTTACACGTTGTAAACAAGTGTCTATATATGTGCCATTCCTAAATCCGAATTTTATAAAAATAGTTTTTGAGTGATTTCTTTGAGAAAAACTTGTTTGATACCTTAAAATTCAAGGCTCCATGATTCCTATCCCCTAAGGAATTTATTTCTTTAATAAAACTTCCATTTTGAGTTTGAAAAGTAGGTGTTTACATATCCTCTTTTCCTAGTTACGAATTTCATGTAACTATTTTAAGATCAAAATTTTCTATCTTATAAATATTTCTTGTTTAAAATTCTCTTAGTAGATCTACCATTAACTTGCAAAAATCATTTTCTATTGTTACCTATTCCATAAGCTCTTCATTTTTCACATAAAAACCATGTTTTGGAGTTGAAAAATAGGTTTTCAAAATGTAGCTCATTTTCCATCCGAATTTACCAAAGTTTGTTTTTATAAAACCAAATTTGTTCTTGAGCTATTTGGCTCATATTCCTAAATATCCTAACTTTTAGAAGTAATAAGACATTCACTTACATAAAACAAGATATTTATAACCATTTACTCATCCTACACATAATAAATGCATGAGATCTACAATATCATGTAAGAGAATAAATGTTTAAAAGCTAGATCTAAGTGTAATGGTCATGTTAAATGCATGAATGAGATATACTACTTATGAAAATGATGTAGTAGCAAGATTCCTACATGAACTCATTACCACATGAACATATGTTATGATTATGAGGAAAACTCAAGCTTTAATCACAAGATCCTTAACTTGTGATTGCTTGATCTTCATGTTCTAGTGGTTTCATGTCCCTAGCATGAAGCTCATAGGGATTTTTATGAATCCACACATGAATGATATAGCCATTACATGTTTTTGTGGTAGTATAGTTTAGATCTATACCTATTTAGGCTTTGGAACAAGAGAGTTGAAGAAGAAAAATTGTTGCGTGAGTGTGTGTGGGGGAGGAGAAGTCGCGGCAAGGAAAGGGAGAGAAAGAGAGGGTTTGTGAATTTTTTCCAAAAAGTGAAATGAAGAAAGAGAAAAGAAGGCTTAAAAGAATATATATAGGAAGTTGAATTAGGGTTTAGGTGATTAAAATAAAGAAGGAAAAATAAAACAATTAAGGGAAGAGGGAGGGGGTTCATGCCGGCCACAAGGAGAGGAGAGGGAGAAAAAATAATTTTTGTACAATTTTTTAATTTAAAAGTGTAATAAAATGTGTTAGAAAAGCAATTGTAAGGAATGTGATGTAATAAGGTATGGTTTGGTTGTAAGGATGTAAGATTAGGGGTATGGTTTATGAGTGTGAGTAGGTAGGGGCTTGTACTTGTGAATGGTAGATTAGACAATCAAGTTACCGGTTAGTAAAGAAAATACGATATAAGGGCTATAACTGTAATTTTTATAAACCGAAAAATTATAATAAATATATTTTTGAATTCCTTATTAAATTATGGTCTTAATGAGTATTCCAGAATATTTTTCTAATTCCGTGTCCTGGGGGTCGGTTTTTCGGAACAGATCCCGATCGGGTTCGAAACAGATAATTTCTCGAAAACTGATCTTTTTATGTTTCAATATATTCTTTGGAACTATAATCTATATTAACTCACTCTCAAAATATTTATGGTTTTATTCTCGGTGGAGCGGGACTTAGGGTTTCTAGGTTTCATTCTAACCCTAATTATTCCGGTTTAAGGTTTTAGTTTCCAATTCGACTTTCGAAGTTAAGCTTGGTTACAAAGAAAACCGGGGCTTACAACATACCCACCTTAAACAGAGTTTTGTTCTCAAAACTGAAACTTACATATTTTGTTTCTCAAATAACTCAAGGTACTTCCTTTGAATTTCCTCTTCAGCTTCCCAAATTGCTTCTTCGAAGGTGTGATTTTTCCATAGCACCTTCACATATCGGATTTCTTTATTCCGTAGCTTTTGAGTTTTCTTGTCCAAAATTCTCACTGGATGTTCTTCGTAAGTGAGGTTTTCTTCTAACCGAATAGGTTCCAACTCCAATATCATTTCGAGGTCTAGTATATATTTCCTTAGCACCGATACATGGAACACATTATGGACTCCTGATAAATTCGGTGGCAAAGCTAGCCGGTATGCTAGATCTCGACTCTTTCCAAGATCTTGAAGGGTCCAATATATCCCAGGCTCAACTTTCCTTGTGTACGTATTCTGCTTATACTCTTGATCGGATTTGTCTTTAGGTACACATGATCTCCCACTTGAAAATTCGAGTTCCCTTCTTTTCAAATCTGCCCAACTCTTTTGTTTATACTGGGCCTCCTTCATTTTCCGTTGGATGATTCTTATCTTATCGACTACCTCTTGTACTAACTCTGGTCCTATAGCAAGCTTTTCCATATCATCCCAAAACAGAGGGGACCTATAATGTCGTCCATATAAGGCTTCGTAGGGTGGCATCTAGATAGTTGAGTGATAGATGTTATTGTAGGTATTTTCGATGAGTGGTATATGGTTATCCTAGTTCCCCTTGAATTCCAAAAAACAGGCTCTTAACATGTCTTCCAAGGTTTGGATTGTCCGCTTAGACTGTCCATCTGTCTGAGGGTGGTATGCAGTACTGAAGTGTAATTTTGTACCTAAACTCTTTTGTAGACTTGTCCAGAACTTGGACACGAATCTCGGGTTCCTATCTGAAATGATTCATGCTGGTATACCTGTAGCCGTACAATCTCTCGAATGTAGATCTTAGCCAACTTGTCCATTGAATATGTCATATTAATAGGTAAAAAGTGTGCTGACTTAGTTAACCGATCCACTATTAACCACACTGCGTCACAACCCAAGGAAGTTTTTGGAAAACCACACATAAAATCCATGGATATCTGATTCCACTTCCATTTAGGGATAGGTAAAGGCTTTAATAATCCTCCTAGTCTTTGGTGTTCCACTTTCACTTGCTGGCAAACTAGGCACTTTATTACATAATCTGCTATATCCCTTTTCATGCCATTCCACCAATAGTGGCTTTCAAATCCTGGTATATCTTGGTACCTCTTGGATGCATAGTGTAGCCGGAGTTGTGGGCTTCACTCATTATCTCTTTCCTTAGTTCCACATCTTCGGGCACACACAATCTGCCTTTCATCCTGACCACATCTTCATCTACAGCAAATTCCAGGTGTTTTCCTTCTTGAGTTTCCTTTATAATCTTTTGTATTGTTTCATCATACCTTTGGGCTTCTTTGATCCTTTCAATCAAGGTTGGTTCCAATACCAAATTAGCTATTTCAAGCTCCACACTTTGATCTACGAACTCGATTCTTAGCTTCTCAAAATCTTTGATTATATCTCTTTGACTTGTGATTAAGGCACCTACTTCTCCATAATTTTTCCGACTTAGGGCATCTGCAATCGCGTTCGCTTTCCCTGGACAGTAATTTATTCCCAAATCATAGTCCTTTATCAGTTCCAACCATCTTCTTTGCCTCATGTTTAATTCCTTCTATGTGAATAAATACTTAACACTTTTGTGATCGTGTATACTTCACACCTTTGTCCATACAGATAATGTCTCCAAAGTTTTAAGGCAAAGACGACTGTGGCCAATTCCAAATCATGCATAGGATAGTTCTGCTCATGAGGTCCTAATTGTCGAAAGGCATAGGCAATAACCTTCCTTTCTTGTATTAGTACACATCCAAGGCTATTCCTTGAAGCGTCACTATGCACCGTATGAGACTTTTTCGAGTCCGACAGAACTAAGATTGGTGCCAATACCAACAGTTGTTTCAACTCTTGGAAACTTTATTCTGGTTTATTTGTCTAGACAAAATTTTCACTCTTTTGTGTCAACTGAGTTAGGTGCTTATCTATCTTCAAAAAATCCTTTACAAACTTGTGATAATAGCCAACCAATCCTAAGAAACTTCTTACTTCAGTTACTATTTGTGGTTGTTTCCAATCCACTATAGCATTAATCTTTTCTAGGTCAATTGATATCCCTCTCCCGTTACAACATGTCCAAGAAAAGATATTTTATCCAACCAAAAGTCGCATTTGGATGGCGTACAGCTTGTTTTTCCTAAAGGTTTGTAACGCCATCCGAAGATGTTCCTCATGTTGTTCCTTATTCTTGGAGTATATCAAAATATCATCAATAAATACTATTACACACTTATCTAAAAGTGGCTTGTACACCCTGTTCATAAGATCCATAAATGCAGCTGGTGCATTGGTCAGTCCAAATAACATCACTAGAAATTCATAATGTCCATAGCCGGTACGAAAAGTCATCTTTGGCACATTCTCAGGCTTTATTCTAAGTTGATGATATCTTGAGCATAGATCAATGCGTGAAAACATACACACTCCTTGGAGCTGATCAAATAAATCATCAATCCTCGGTAAGGGGTATCGATTCTTGACTGTAACCTTGTTTAGCTCACGATAATTGATACATAATCTCACAGACCTGTCTTTCTTCTTTACAAATAAAACAGGTGCGCCCGATGGCAACACGCTCAGTCTTATGAATTTCTGATCTAAGAGTTTCTGTAATTGGGTCTTTAGCTCCTTTAACTCAACCGGTGCCATCCGATATGGTGCCTTAGATATTGGTTCGGTATCTGGAGCCAAAACAATTTCAAAATTAATTTCGCTTTTTGGGGGTAACCCAGGTAATACTTCTGGAAACACATCCAAATACTCATTCACCACTAGTATATCCTTTTCCTCCCGAGCTTCCTCCTCATCCAAAATACCTTCGATAGGCACTAGCTCTTTATCTTCCATCATCAACTCAAAAGAATTTAACCCAAGTTTTCTTAGAAATGCAATTTCTCTAACAAACTCCACTCCTTTTCCTGATTGATCATTGAAGTTCACCATTCTCTTTTGGCAATCCACTACAGCTTTAACCTTGCTTAACCAGTTCATGCCAAGTATAATTTCATACTTATTCATCTCCAACACTATCAAATCACTCCTAGAGTGATGCCCTTGGATCTTCAATGGACAATCCCTTATCATTTCCCGAGTTGACACGACACTTGTTATGGTTGTCTTAACTCTCAGGTTAGTGGTAGTTATGGCTATAGGTAACCCAAGTCATCCAGCGAAACTAGTGGTGACGAATGAGTGGGTCGCTCCTGTGTCAAACAAAACATAAGCCTCAATTTCATTCACCCGTATGTACCCTGTGTTCAACAAACGTCTATCACTATTCGATCCTAGATCGCTCACACAACTTATTCATCCTATGCTTAAATTTTAAAAATTTTCAAGTTTTTAAGTTTTACAAGAATTGGCAAATAAGGAAATTTTAACTTTCAAGAGAGTTTCACGACTAACCTGTGACTAAGCCAACATCATCACTGCTACCGTAGTTCACAGCTGCCAGTTCAGCTTCCTCATCTTCATCTTCTTCGACCATCCATTGGCCCTCAAAATTGTAGAGTCTCATCCCGTGCATGGTTGATGCTGCACGGCTTCCACTTTTACTTCTGGATCTCATAGTGCTTGCATTGCCTAGTGTTCCAAAAGATCGGGCTGCCACGCTCATCCTCTGCGAGCATTCTATGTCCAGATGCCCTTTTTCCTATAGATAAAGCAGGTCACGGCCATCTTCTTTGGACATGCATAGACCATGTGGCCAAATTCACCACAATAGTAACACTTATTCCTCAACTGCGGATAGTGCCTAGTGTAATGGGCTTCTTTACACTTCCAGCAAGTGATATTGGCCTTTGACTGATTTGGCCTCCCACTAGCATTGTTCTTAAATCCCTGATAGGACTTGTATCTCTTTCCCTTAAACCTTGAACTCGAGGCGTCGAACGCCTCTTTCCAAACACTCTTTTGTCAAGTTGTTGGTATTTCCTCTTCTTGGCTCCTTTGATTACCCGAGCTTTTTCTACCCGCTCCGAGTAGGTTTTCATCCCAAATTCCTCTAGCTTAATCCTCAGATCCTCATCCAAACCTCCCAAAAATAATGATTTCTTTAGCTCTTCGCTATCCCTAAAAGATTCAGGTGCATACTGTAGCAGATGAGTGAACTCAGTCTCATATTGTTCTACGGTTGTACCTTTTTGCTTGACATGCAAGAAGTCTGCACTGTACTTCACTCTCAGACTAGAGAGAAAATAATTTTCCAAGAATTCTTGGCGGAATGACTCCCATGTGACGGGTGGAGTTAAGCTCATTCTTTTAGAGTCCCACCAAACTCTTGCATTATCTCTTAACATATAAGTTTCATATTCCAACTGTAAATATGGTGGAGTCTCATAAGCTACAAAAGAGCGCTCAATTTGAGCCAGCCAATCTTCAGCTTCGTCAGGTTTGTCGAAAGCTCCATCAAAATACTGGTTGCTCTTTAGAAAATCCGATGGAGAGCTTTGGTGAGGTCTTTGATATGATGGAGGCGGTGGTAGGGGTGCATTGTAAGAATGCTCCTCTTGTGGAGCTGGGATCTCAACAGTCACTTCCTGGTGATCTGCAGGTGGTGGTGGCAGCGGGGCAGAATCCCTGACACTTTGTCTTGGTTGTGGGTTTTGATTTTGATTTTGATTTTGATTTTAGATGAATGTGTTTAAAAGATTGGCTAGTTGCCCAATCGCATTCATCACCTCATTTTGTGGATTTTGGGGTGCTACTCCTTGTTGGTTTGGTTGAGATATAGCAGGTTAGTTTTCATTGTTTGCTTCGTTCGAGAGAGGTTCTTGCTCCTGATTGTGAATCCGTCAGTTTCGTCTGTTCGTACATTAGTTCCGCTTTAAATTTTGTGTTATTAAGCTAAAATTTGAAATCAAGGAATTATAAAATCAATTAAATCTTCCCGAAATCAAGGGATAAAAAAATAAGAATTCTAAATCATGAAATCTCAATAACAAATTTAAAAACATTGAAATATAAAGCTCATTATAAAATCACAAAATTAAAATCAATGATGATGATGCGATGAATGGGATGATGCTCATGCGTCCTAAAATAAGTTATTATCCTTTATGATTATTGCATAAACCTTAATTAGTCGAAATGCTTTGTTACTCATATTAAAAAATTGTACTATTCCTTTGAACAAAACACATAGGATTTCATTAGAAAGCGAGGTCTTACATTAGTCAAGATTTTTATTGTTAGGTACACAAAACTTGCCTTATCGCTATTCTAGTACTAATCCTTTTTCGTCACTCTAATAACCGATTAAAAGAAATAATAGCAAAAGGTAAAAGTTACACCATATTAGATCCGTTAAAGAACCAAAGAGCAAATTGGCATCCCACACTGCTCATAACAAAATTTCTATTGGACTATAGGGGTTAAACTTGTTTCCATCTCTCTTCTTCATCAATCAGAATCTTCAAGGGTCGGACTCCGAAGTCGAGCTCTACTAGATGAACTCCCATCGTCCCTGTGGATGAATTGGCTTAGGTAAGCCCTCACAGTCAATCTTCTCCTCCTAGGGGGTCAGGTCAATTATTCTTGTTCATTCTCATCCTCCTCATCATCTTCTCTTGCTCTTTGTCTATCCTCATCCGCCTCTTCTATCTCTAACTCCCTTCCGAAATTCCTCTCAAAATCGGTCCACATTTTCTGTGGCTTCCCTTTATATGGCCTCATTTTTATTTTCCACTTCTATCGGATCATTGACTATCGCATTAGCCATCCTCTCATTAGTCATCCTAGGTTGTTCATTTACTTCATAAATATCCCTCCAAATGGTTAGGTCCGGATCAGCTTCTACCCTACCACAATCAGGAATCTCCAAGTCTCGGTCAAAATCCATATTTGGTGGGTTTGGCTCAAGATTGGGTTCTTCCTCTAACATCATGGGTGGTGGGTTTTAGCTTCGTTTTCATTGGCCCCATTCGGATCTTCCTCCAGATCCTCTTCCTCTTCTTCCTCTCTCTTCATTCTCTTCATTCACATTTTCATTCTCGTTCTCGTTTTCATTCTCATTCTCTCATTATTCTCATGACTATTCACATCATCATCATTCCCTTCCATGGGCTCTATCGGTAATTGCATCCCAATCTTACTAGCATGAAGGGTTTGGATACCCAGAGTTGATGCTATAATGTCCAAGTATACTCCTGCCAAATGAAGTGGCTCCTAGCATCAGCTATGTTCCACTCTTTATGATTTATAAGGTCATCATGGGCATAGACATACAAGGGTCCAATGCTATTCCATACCCCAAAGTTTGGATGGGTAGGATTTCCTTCATTTTTCAGGTTGAAAGTAGCCTCCCTCAACATCGGCTCACGTCCATATTCCACCATGATTCTTTCCATTGTATGTATTTTCTCCAACATAGTCCATCTCCTCCTCCTAATGGGATCATATCTAATCTGGTCTACCATTGACCCCCATCTTGTATATGTAAGACCTTCTTTCCACATCTTATACATTTCAGTCATGGTCCGGGGCTTTCGGACTAAAGCAAAGTCTTCATATAAGGTCCTCAATCTTAAGCGATATTCCACAAAAGTTTCTTCATGTCTCTTAACAAAGTTTCTTGCCCTTTCCCGAGTTTCCCTTAAAGAAACCTATACCAAGAAAAGAATTCTAGTTAGCTTAAACTTTTAACTCCATTTTATCCTATTGTTTAGTTACTCAAATTTCTAAGCCTTTTAAGTTCTATTGTCATGCTTTATAACCTTAGACTCTGATACCAACTTAAACTGCCACGCCCCAAAGGGTAGTCTAAATGTAACAGTCCGCCGCAAGCTATATAAGACCTAGGAATTGTTACCACAACCGTTCCAAAGTCTCGTACAGATGCAAGGTGTACCTTTACCATAATAGAATACATGAACCAATAGAAATAAATAGTTTAATTTGACATATTATAAGAATTAGGATATAATGAGTCCACATAATTAATTACAAAAGTTATAGGGGCATTCCCCCGCAAAAATAGTATCAAGCTTAATAACAGTCTTTTACAGTCATTCGATAAATAATAGGGTTTCCTATGGAAGTCTACACAAAACCGAACATAAAACTTCTAATGAAAACTCTTACTTCTGGTACTTGCTTGGTGGGATGCCTCGACCTTAACCAAATATAAGGATACTGCAATAAGAAAAAGCTGTGGAGGCGTATAGCTTAGTGAGTGAGTACTTCCATAAAGACATTTATAACAAATCAATCAATCAAGTTAATTATTCAGTCGTATGGAATGCATCAACCACATGAATAAACAATCATATGATCAGCCGAAAATCATATGCGAATAGATTTACGCCCTCCATTTGGGGTTAGCAGATTAATGAATACTACGGTACTACCGTTGAATTAATATGTCGTTTATGGATCATGATCAAGCAACTTTTACCCGTTTACGGATCACGTGTAACCAACATATGCTAATACTCCATCCCCATCGTGAAGTGATTATGTCCATATTAATTTATCAAGCCGAGTAGTCATTAATATCAACTTCTTAGGTGATCAACAAATTTCGCAGACAATCATTCAAGCATGAGTTAATCACCCGATTCCAATATTGTTAATACCATTCTCAATTCAAAAATAAACATACATAATCCCCTATAATTCCCATCGTGCAATTCCATTTTTATTTTTTGCTTTATGATCTAGTGCAACTATTTGCTACAATCACAAGCAAGAATGAAATTAGAAAGTAATACTCACTTGGCCATGGGTCGCCGGTCTCTTAGTAATAGTAATTCGGTGATAATGAATCCTCGGGATCCAAGTCACCTATACGAAAGAAATACCCAAATGAGTTTTTCAACTCATAGCTAATTCATTTTATTTCATAAAAACTATTAAGTTCGTACTTTTCGTCATTGATGGAAATTTCAACTTAAAATGGCAATAACTTGGTCATTTTAACTCAGAATTTCGCAAATTATAGACCAAATTCCTATCTACTTCGAAAGATCTATCTAATTCTAGTATAATATATCAATTTTGAAAACTTTTAAGCCTTGAAAAGATCCGAACAGATCTAGTCAGTAATCGAATTCCCATTTTCGAAATTGTTTTTGTGAGGAATTATGATGATTCTACTATCCATGCCCAATATGCATGCAACAATAACAAATCACTATCATGAATGGTATGTTATGAGCTTCCTATATGCATATTCATGATGATATTCTATTAGAAGATATATTTGAAATTTCTACTTTACAAGATATCATGAATACTTAATCTAATTAGTTCAATTTTTGTGTTCTTGACCAACTACACTTGTTTTAGAGATTTTCCTTCATAAAGTTTACTTGTTCTTGCTAAAATTACCTCTTTATCATATCTATTCCTTATGGTCTTCATTTTTCAACATAAATCTTCATTTTACGCATTGTAAACAAGTGTTTATATATGTGCCATTCATAAATCCGAATTTTATAAAAATAGTTTTTGAGTGATTTCTTTGAGAAAAACTTGTTTGATACCTTAAAATTCAAGGCTCCATGATTCCTATCTCCTAAGGACTTCATTTCTTTAATAAAACTTCCATTATGAGTTTGAAAAGTAGGTGTTTACATATCCTCTTTTCGTAGTTACGAATTTAGGTGTTTACATATCCTCTTTTTGTAGTTACGAATTTCATGTAACTATCTTAAGATCAAATTTTTCTATCTTATAAATATTTCTTGTTTAACAAATCTCTCTTAGTAGATCTACCATTAACTTACAAAAATCATTTCCTATTGTTACCTATTCCATAAGCTCTTCATTTTTCACATAAAAACCATGTTTGGAGTTGAAAAATAGGTTTTCAAAATGTAGCCCATTTTCCATCCGAATTTACCAAAGTTTATATTTATAAAACCAAATTTGTTCTTGAGCTATTTGGCTCATATTCATAAATATACTAACTTCTAGAAGTAATAAGACATTCATTTACATAAGACAAGATATTTATGACCATGTACTCATCCTACACATAATAAATGCATGAGATCTACAATATCATGTAAGAGAATAAATGTTTAAAAGCTAGATCTAAGTGTAATGGTCATGTTAAATGCATGAAATAAGATATACTACTTATGACAATGATGTAGTAGCAAGATTCCTACATGAACTCATCACTACATGAACATATGTTATGATTATGAGGAAAACTCAAGCTTTAATCACAAGATCCACAACTTGTGATGGCTTGATCTTCATGTTCTAGTGGTTTCATGTCCCTAGCATGAAGCTCATAGGGATTTTTATGAATCCACACATGAATGATATAGCCATTACATGTTTTTATGGTAGAATAGTTTAGATCTATACCTATTTAGGCTTTGGAACAAGAGAGTTGAAGAAGAAAAATTGTTGGGTGAGTGTGTGTGGGGGAGGGGAAGTCACGTCAAGGAGAGATAGAGAAAGAGAAGGTTTATGAATTTTTTCCAAAAAGTGAAATGAAGAAAGAGAAAATAAGTCTTAAAAGAATATATATAGGAAGTTGAATTAGGGTTTAGGTGATTAGAATAAAGAAGGAAAAATAAAACAATTGAGGAAAGAGGGAGGGGGTTCACGCCGACCACAAGGAGAGGAGAGGGAGAGAAAAATATTTTTTGTACAATTTTTCAATTTAAAAGTGTAATAAAAGGTGTTGGAAAAGTAATTATAAGGAATGTGATGTAATAAGATATGGTTTGGTTATAAGGATGTAAAAATAGGGGTATGGTTTGTGAGTGTGAGTAGGGTATGGGCTTGTATTTGTGAATAGTAGATTAGACAATTAAGTTATCAGTTAGTAAAGAAAATACGATATAAGGGCTATAACTGTCATTTTTTATAAACTGAAAAATTATAATAAATATATTTTTGAATTCCTTATTTAATTACGGTCTTAATGAGTATTCCGGAATATTTTTCTAATTCCAAGTCCTGGGGGCTGGTTTTCCGGAAAAGATCCCGATCGGGTTCGAAACAGATAATTTCTCAAAAACTAATCTTTTTATGTTTCGATATATACTTTGGAACTATAATCTATATTAAATCGCTCTCAAAATATTTATGGTTTTATTCTTGGTGGAGCCGAACTTAGGGTTTCTAGGTCTCATTCTAAACCTAGCTATTTCGGTTTAGGGTTTCAGTTTCTAATTCGGCTTTCGAAGTCAAGCTTGGTTACAAAGAAAACCGAGGCTTACAGGATCGATGCTCATTCCATGAAAATCGGGAACCAATTTACTGTACCCATGTAACTTCATCTGAGTAGCTTGATCATTAGCTGGTAGGTTTTCATTCTGTCTTATTTCTTGTTGATTGCTTTGTCGCATGAATTGTTACTGCTGTTAATACATCATCATTTGACATTGTTGCATCATAGCCATCATATCCCTGAATATGCCATACATCGATGCCGGGTTGTCCATAGTCTCTTGAGACATCGGTGGAATGGTCGGGATTGGAGGAGGCTATGGAAACTGATTCGGTAGAGGAACTTGTGAAGCTGATGCTGATGTAGGTGTAAGCCCCGGAAAATTTCAATAAATAATTCTAAGATGAATTTTGAAAACAAACCCTAAAAATCACTGCAAATTAAAACCAAACTTCAACTAGTCCAAAAACACGAGCGAATCCAGAAATTTCCGAATCTTGAGAAAAATAAGAATTCTTAAAAACAAAATAAGAACTCATCATACTTCAATTCCAAAACCACTATGTATGACAAATCCCATACGTAACTCCGACTTATAAAATCGGGTAATATAAAGTCTAAAAACAAATTATTAAAAAGTAAATAATGATTAACCTTCGGAAATAAAATTTAATTCAAAAATTCCGAAAACGTTAAGAGATATTAAATACTTACAAAAATAAAATTTAAGATAAATTTCTCAAATCAAATATGTTGCATAACCATAAAATATCAGTTTCCAAATTGGCAAGGATCTGCCCCGGAAACCCTAACCGGAATACAATAGCCTAAGTCTGGCAATCTAGCGCCTCTAACCCTAGAGGCCGAGATGTAGTTTAAATATGTAGAATAGTTCATAGTAATATAAGTTTGTTTAAAAATATCATATTAGAAAATTTTTTACCTATTTCGAACCCGTTCGGATACAGACTTCGAAAAGTGTGTCCCGGGGCTCGAGATATCAAAAATATACCAATAGTACCGTTAGACTCGTAATTTCATAAGATTTCTAAATATATCAGTTATAGAATTTTTTGGGTTATAAAAGTTACGGTTAAAACATTTTTATCGTATTTCCATTATTACTGTAATTGATTAGTCTTTTGCACTATTCACTTTTATTTCATTACACAATTTTATTATTCTTATAAAGTCTTATTTTTTTAGATAAATATTTTATATATTATAGAAAATTTTTCTTTTCTAAAATTTAGTTTGTTCAGGCTTTTACGAGATCAGATTCTGTTTAAGACCCGATACTAAAAATAAAATAAATTAATTTAATAATTAAAAAATATTTGAAAAATATTTATATTTTCATAAAATGATTTTTTTAGAATTTTTCAGGTTATAAAAATATTATTTATAGCTCATATTCGCGTATTTTGATTATACCGATAACATATTTGTTAAAATACTAAAATAATTCAAATAATTATTTAATTTTAATTATGAAAAATATGCTACAAATAATTGGAATAATTTTATAATTTTATTTTGTTTTATTAAGAAAGTACTTTTACAACCCATACCTTCAAGTACACCTTACACATATCACTTCTTTCTCACTTCAATCTTTCTACACTCTATCCCACACTTCATGGCAGATTTTTTCCCTTCTTTATGGCCGCCATTATCCTTTATTTACTCTATTTTGACTAAATTAATTAAATTCCACTCCTTCTTAAAGAAGTTACATTACACATTAATTATACAATTCAATTTTGAGTCAAAATTCAACAAAACCCTCTCTCTCCTTGATCGTTGCCTTCAAGCGTAGTTTTAAATTTATAAAGTCCCGTTCTTAATTCACTATAAAGGCAATAGGCAGTGTACCTATCGATTGTAGAATAGAATTAATACGGGTGTCGTCCTCTAGGATCTGGATATCAAGTACTAGTATTACCGTTTCTCTACTATGTAACCGATAATTTTGATGATTACTATTTTATCTAATTTACTTTGAACAATATTAACACAGATATAGTAACAAACAAGCAAGATTCAATTAACACAAATGATCCAGGTTTTATCTTCATCTAATTTATCATGTGAATCCTTGGAATTTACATATTTGATTTAGTTCTTAAGCTGTTGAGTTTCTCAAGCAAAATGATAATTCTTTCGAATCTATCAATTTTTCTAAACCTAAGTTAATCAATTAGGATTTCTCCTCAATCAATAGCAACTTAAGCCTGCATTAAGAACATAAACTCATTGAAATTACAGTCACAGAAAATTCTTGCTATTCTATGTCTAGAATTACAAACGAATCCCATCAATTGCATAGATCAATTCATGAAAGCAATCTTTCAATTAACTTAAATGAAAATTAAACATAAATTTGCATTCCGGATATACAAATTTAAGAAACAGTTAAGAAACATGCAATTGAACAAAAGAACATCAATCTTTTATTAAACCCAAATCCTCATCACAAGATAAAATTAGAGTTCAACAAAACCCGAATCTGAAAAATTACTCTTCCATAGTAATTAACGAAAATACATGAAATTCTAGAAACAAACTAGAATTCATGATATCACCCGAGAAAATGAAGCTCAAAATTATGGATCTTCAATCCAAGATAATCTTGACTTGTTGAAACTCTGAAAAACTTTATGAATTCTATATATGCTCTCTCTTTCTTCCTTTCTTCTTGTTGTTGATTCTTCCTCCATCTTCAATTTAATATCTGATCTTTGCATAAATGGAATTGAATGCTCATTGATTGAGGAAATGGGAAGTTACGGGTGTTACGAGTCTTTTGACTTTTCAAAATAACACTTAAATGGAATTGAATATTCATTATGGAGGAAATGGGAAGTTACGGGAGTTACGGGTCTTTTGGCTTTTCAAAGTAACTCATAAATGGAATTGAATGCTCTTTATGGAGGAAATGAGAAGTTACGGGAGTTACAGGTCTTTTGGCTTTTCAAAGTAACACCCCTTTAATATCCAATAGACGTTTCTTTAATAAATAGGGGGTTACTATTCAATAAAAAAACCGTTTCTCAAAAAGTAACGGATTGTCAAATTGACAGGTTTAGGGACAGGTCATGTCACATAAATGTCTTCGAAAAGCTTGATATTTAGCCCTTAATTTTGCTTCTTTCTTGTAATGGTTGAAAGACATGGCTTGTTCTTGTCATGATGAGTTCTTCTTAATCCAAACTTTGCATTTTTGACCCGTCTTTGCTTTCTTTGAAAAATAGCTCCTTTAAAGACCTGAAAGCATAAATTAATATTTTGAAGTGCCAAATTCGTAATAAAAATGATCAATAAAAGTTCATTTTGGCATTCATAAAATAGGAATAAATTTGGTTTATCAAATTCCCCCACACTTAAACACTTGCTTGTCCTCAAGCAAACAATTTAAGAACAAAGAAAAAAACCACCGTCAAATATGCTCAGAATTTTTCACAAGTGAAAACTTACATAGCATTCATAAATCATTTTAGATCATAACAACTTGCTTTTGTACCTATTGCTCAAATCTATCATTTATATGTAACTAGCATACCAAAATCGAAATTCTAAGGCTAATCTAGGTAAGTTAAACTTTACCCTCACCAATTAAAAATAGCTTCCAAAGTCACAAAATAAACACGAAGTCAAACAATAGCAAAAGAGACCCAGTTATACTTCACCACTTATTAACAAATATATAAACTCTTCAACTACTTTTCTAAGCACAACAATCTAAAGTGAAAGTAATTGTATCTGTTCTTCCCCTGGATTTTCTCCCTTTATTTAAAAATCTCTTCAATTTTTTTTTTTTTTAGCCTTCAGAGGGACGGGTTTTTGCCCGCTTCTTTTCTTTTCCTCTGGACAGGGTGTAGCCTGCATCTTTTCAGCTTTCTTTTTCAAGTTCATCTAATGAACTTTTGCCTTTCCACCCTTCTCGTTATAGTGAGTTCATCGAGTCGGCACATCCCGGCTCATCACCCAAGTGACCAGGTTTTAAAGGGACCCCATCGAACTCTCTACTCACTCTAACCTTCAAGTTAGGATACTCATAACTCAAATGCTTGAGTCATTGGAGTATAGGCCTTTTGATTTTTTCATCAATTGTACATAAGAAGCATGCTATTTGTATTGAATTTAGCACAACAATTGATTATTTCAAAGAGATTTATTCTAAAAAGGATCACCAAGTGATGAACTTCATATGCTCTTTCACCAAAGATTAGGAGGGCTCTCAAAATATTTGAAAAGAAAATATACAAATCAACAAGTTTAGAACCACAACCATTTAACTTTCAACTAAGGACTTCGATCCACTTTTAGACTCTAGATTCCATCCCTAATTAGCAAGTAAGTTTACCACACCTAGATTTCATCGTACAATTTCAACTAAGTATACTAATCACAAAATAGATGAGTAAGGTATTGAAGTCTCTCTTTTTTTTTAAAATGCTATTTCTAAACATTTTTCTAAGTATATTTTCAAGTACAATAGCAAAGTGTAAAGTGGGTTTTTTTTTTTTTTCACATTCAAAACAAGCATAGAAAACCAAATATTCCCTTCTCAAGAGTATCCCTCCCCACACTTAATTGGGACATTGTCCCCAATGTCAAAATATATGCAATAAGTGAGGAAAGGAAAAAGAAAATGAACTTCCCTGTTTAAGAATCAACATTCAGCTGCAAGATAGTCATATTTTCAGCAAAATTGAGCAACTGGGATTTTCTGCCTTGTTTCCTCCAAAATTCCTATTCTTCAATTAAGAACAAAACTTAGCCATCAAAAAAATATGATCATGAGTTCAAAAATAAAATAAAATAAAAAGAAAAGTTAGACATGGGTTGCCTCCCAAGAAGCGCACTTTTTTAACGTCGTTGGCTCGACTTATTAACAAAAATCATACTCTCATCCACCAGGATCCCAAACAAATGTGTCCCAGACACAAGTTTTTATCAAAATTAGCATAAATTTGCTTCTCATCTTGGTTTTCTTTTTAAGCACAATAAGATTCAGCAAAAATTTCAGAAATTTTTCATGGGGAGAGGGGTATTGGAAAATTGGTTCTATCACAAAATCAATGATATATCCAATAGGCTCATGATCTCCCAAACATCCAATGATCTCAACAGATAGAGAGAAATTAATATCTTCAATTGTTATCTCTTGTTCCATCTCTCTAAATATCTCTTCTTCTAGGGTAACTTGAGGAATGTCCTCCATATATGTGTTCTCAATAATTGGAGTACTAGGGAAAGGATTAAGATACAACACTTTAGTCTCCTCAGAATCATCTTTTTCCTCAATGGACTCCAACTCATCTTCATGATTTTTTAGATCTACCCTATGATCTTCAATTTCATTTTTCTTCTCTACCAATTCATCCTTCAATTTTGATGAACCCTCAAGTTGTATATTTAGATCATTTTCTCTTAATGCATCGAAAGGACTTGTAATTATCTCCATAGGTACTTCCTCATGTCTCCCAAGAGTTTCTAAAGATTCAATCAACCTACTTACCCACTCTTGAGATGGTCCTAGAAGAGTGGCCAATTCTTCTAAACTTATGAGTTTGTAAATTTTAGGAGCACAGGATTGCCATGAGTCTGCTTCAAAAAGCGCTTGCATCATCCTAACAAACAAATCCATGTTATCATTTCTTGAATCAATGATCCGTTCTAAAATAGATTTTTCTTGAGGATCTTTTTCAGTATGGCTCAAGGAGGAAGATGGTGTACTTAATGTAGCTTGAGCATGGTCATAATGTGAATGTGAAGAAAAATGTGAGACAGGTCTCCCACTTTGACATTCAAAAGTCCAATGTCGTCCACCACACTCCTTGCAAATCATATCATTAAGAGTCATAAGGTCAGTATCTGGAAATTGTTGATAAGAATCAATAGAGGATAATGCATTTGTATAACAGGAGTTAGAAGGATGACAATATGGATTAGGGCATTTATAAGACTCATGATCACCTCCACAATACAAACACAAAAATCTAATGAAATTCATAGTTCACACAGTCATAAAATATCAAGAACACCTTCACTCAAAACAAATTACCCCAAAAATAAAAAAAATTTGGTTACAGTAGTAGATACTAAAGCTTTTCCTAGTATTGGCTTACCAGATCCCCGGCAACGGCGCCAAAAACTTGATCGTTGCCTTCAAGCGTAGTTTTAAATTTATAAAGTCCCGTTCTTAATTTACTATAAAGGCAATAGGCAGTGCACCTATCGATTGTAGAATAGAATTAATACGGGTGTCGTCCTCTAGGATCTGGATATCAAGTACTATACCGTTTCTCTACTATGTAACCGATAATTTTGATGATTACTATTTTATCTAATTTACTTTGAACAATATTAACATAGATATAGTAACAAACAAGCAAGATTCAATTAACACAAACGATCCAGGTTTTATCTTCATCTAATTTATCATGTGAATCCTTGGAATTTACATATTTGATTTAGTTCTTAAGCTGTTGAGTTTCTCAAGCAAAATGATAATTCTTTCGAATCTATCAATTTTTCTAAACCTAAGTTAATCAATTAGGATTTCTCCTCAATCAATAGCAACTTAAGCCTGCATTAAGAACATAAACTCATTGAAATTACAATAGTCACAGAAAATTCTTGCTATTCTATGTCTAGAATTACAAACGAATCCCATCAATTGCATAGATCAATTCATGAAAGCAATCTTTCAATTAACTTAAATGAAAATTAAACATAAATTTGCATTCCGGATATACAAATTTAAGAAACAGTTAAGAAACATGCAATTGAACAAAAGAACATCAATCTTTTATTAAACCCAAATCCTCATCACAAGATAAAATTAGAGTTCAACAAAACCCGAATCTGAAAATTACTCTTCCATAGTAATTAACGAAAATACATGAAATTCTAGAAACAAACTAGAATTCATGATATCACCCGAGAAAATGAAGCTCAAAATTATGGATCTTCAATCCAAGATAATCTTGACTTGTTGAAACTCTGAAAAACTTTATGAATTCTATATATGCTCTCTCTTTCTTCCTTTCTTTTGTTGTTGATTCTTCCTCCATCTTCAATTTATAATGATCTTTGCATAAATGGAATTGAATGCTCATTGATTGAGGAAATGGGAAGTTACGGGAGTTACGGGTGTTACGAGTCTTTTGACTTTTCAAAATAACACTTAAATGGAATTGAATATTCATTATGGAGGAAATGGGAAGTTACGGGAGTTACGGGTCTTTTGGCTTTTCAAAGTAACTCATAAATGGAATTGAATGCTCTTTATGGAGGAAATGAGAAGTTACGGGAGTTACAGGTCTTTTGGCTTTTCAAAGTAACACCCCTTTAATATCCAATAGACGTTTCTTTAATAAATAGGGGGTTACTATTCAATAAAAAAATCGTTTCTCAAAAAGTAACGGATTGTCAAATTGACAGGTTTAGGGACAGGTCATGTCACATAAATGTCTTCGAAAAGCTTGATATTTAGCCCTTAATTTTGCTTCTTTCTTGTAATGGTTGAAAGACATGGCTTGTTCTTATCATGATGAGTTCTTCTTAATCCAAACTTTGCATTTTTGACCCGTCTTTGCTTTCTTTGAAAAATAGCTCCTTTAAAGACCTGAAAGCATAAATTAATATTTTGAAGTGCCAAATTCGTAATAAAAATGATCAATAAAAGTTCATTTTGGCATTCATAAAATAGGAATAAATTTGGTTTATCACTCCTCTCCCCATTATTCAGGTGCAGCATGGTCCTTCTTTGGGCTGCCTTGTTTTATATTTTTTCTCTCTTTCATTCAATTAAAACACTCATTTTCTCTCTCTCCTTCATTTACTCATTTTTCCTTTTCCATTCTTTAGCTTTTCTCTCTCTTTTTCCTCTCTTTTCTTCTTCTTCTTGCCCTTGTTCATACAAGGAACAAGCTACCCCCATTCTTCCATGAGCCTCCATGCATATTTCTTGAATATTTTTAATCAAATCTTCATCTCAAAGCTTCCATAGGTGATATAGGTAAAGTATAATGAAGGTTTCATGCATCAAAGGACCTTCCATAAGCTTAAAAGCTTAGAATGATGATGCCAAAAAAAATGAAACACTCCTCTTCTCCATTATTATTATCTTGTATCATAATTATTTTCTTGCTTAAAGTTGTTATATTTTATAGATCTAACTTTTTGTAGCTTTGATTTTTGTTTATGCCATAGATCTTGCTATATGAGTTATTATTTTTGTTATTTCTTATAATTTATGCATATATTCCTCATTTACATGTGTTCATGCACTTATAACTAGTTTAGAAGACTAGATCTAGAGTTTTGAGTTCATAAAATGCATTAGACTTTGTTATATGTTCATGGATGACTTGTAATAGCATGATGATAGTAGAAAAGCTGTAGAAAACTTAAGATCTATTTTATTTTCAATAAAAGTCATTTTTGAAAATTCGGATGAAAATGGGATCATATTTAGAAAAGTTGTTTTTCAACTTCAAAATGTGTATTTTTCATTTAAAATGAAGGGCTTAGGGTATAGATAACATAAATGAAAGATTTTGATGAGTAAAGTTTAGATCTATGAGTTTAAAGTTTATTTTCATGGGTTTCATTTAGATGTATGCTTATATTATGAGTAGATCTTAGATTTGAACTTGAACAAAAATTGTGAAATTCGTATTTTAGCAAGACCCCCATTTAAAAACCACTTTCCAAGTGTCAAAATGTAATTTTTACTTAAGATAATGAAGGCTTAATATATGTATTTCATCAAGACTTCTTTTTACAAGAATCAAAGGTAATTTTCAAAAGTTGTTTTCAAAATAAAAATTCTATTTTCGGATTTTGGCCAAGGAATATTTTAAAAACTTGTTTTCCAACTCAAAAATGAAGTTTTTATTTAAGAAATGAAAGGCTCTTAGGATAGGATAAGGAAGGAATGGATTTTCATAAGTTTAGATAGATTTTATCAAAACATATGTCCAAAAATGAATTTTATAAATTCGGATCCCAACCAAGACTAATTTTGAAAACCCACATATCAACTCAAAAAACTCATGTTTTATGTGAAAAATGAAGGGTATAGGTAATAGGTATCATTAAGTGGTGATTTCTACAAGTTGAAATGAGTTTGGATATGAGTAATGTGTAAAACAAAAAGTAGAATCAAGATGGAAAATTTTGAGTTAGTAGTTAATTTATGAAATTCATAATTTTGAATGAAGGCCATAATAACACCTATTATCCAAGCTCAAAATGAAAGTTTTATGTAATGAATGGAGTCCTTAAGTAATAAGTACCATAAACTCTTAAATTTTAATTCATTAAACAAGTTTTTCCCAAAGGAATCATTCAAAAAGTGGATTTTCTAAAATTCGGATTTTTGAGTAAATCATATTGGAAAACATGTTTACAAAGTGTAAAATGCAAATTTTTGTGTAAGAATGAAGTCCTTAGTGGTTATGTATGATTGAGCCCTAATTTTCTAAATATCAAATGATTTTTACTTAAAGAAATCACTCAAAAACCAATTTTTACCAAATTCGGATTTTGGAATCAATCCTACTTGAAAACATATTTACAAAGTGTAAAATGGAAATTTTTATGTAGAAATGAAGGTCATAAGGAATATATATAATGAAGACTCAATTTTAACAAAAATAATTATATTTTCTTAAGTAATAAATCCAAAACAAATGGAAATGATCAAAGTTAGAAAACTAGACTTTTCATAAGTAGTTATTATGGTATTGCAAAATAAAAAGTTATAAAATTTCCTTTTAGCAAAAATCATCAAGATCATGCATACATTAAGCTCATCTCATGACATTCATGTTAGGAAATCACTCATGTTTCATGTATAGCTAATTTATATAGTAGGAACATTACGAACATTTACAAAACTATTTTTCGGAATCGGAAACCGTTACTGATCAGATCTGATCCCTCTGTTCCGAGACCTAAATGTTTTCAAAACTTGAAAAATAATATTAGAATTAGATAATCTTTCGAAGTAGATAGAAATCGATATATAATTTGCAAAATTCCGAGTTAAAATGACCAAGTTATGGCCGTTTTAAGTTGGAATTTCTGCTTAGGACGAGAATTACGAATTTGATAGTTCGTATAAAATCGTTTGGATTAATTTGAGTTGAAATACTTATTAGAGTATTTCTTCCTTTTTAGGTGATCCCGAATCCGACGATTCCTTATTACCGGATTGCTAATACTAAAAGATTGGTGATCCAATGGCTAAGTGAGTTTTCTCCTTATTTTGTTGCCTTGTTTGTGCTTGTAGTTAGTCGCATTAGAATTATAGGAATAAGATAAAAATCGATATGAATGGGGGTGGGATATATGATGAAACTGTGATGAATATATGCTAAAGAATACTAAAGCATATCGAAACCACGATTCGATTGGATAACTGCACTGTTCATATTATTTCTGTTATGTGTGTGATATTGGTTGGTCACTCTAAAGAATGTATGAATATTTCGACCTAAGCAAAAATTAAATTGGTCATGCATCGCATTGGACATATTGCATTGGTAGCATGCTACTCCTACACAGGTCGATCGGTATGGTCCGAGGACTCGTTGGGATGACGAACCCGGTATCAGAGCTCATTTAGGGGTACTAAGGTGCATGTGGATGCATTCCTTGGATGAGCCTAGCCGAGTCGAGTGCTAAGAGCCAAGAGCTTGGAGGCTAGCTGCGGTCGTGTAGACTTCAATACCATTCCTAACCCAAGATATGGAGGGCATAAATCCGTTTTGTGTGTGGGTTCCGGATATCCATATATAATTGTTTGCTCATGTGTTTGTTCATGCATAGCATATGATTGATTATAACTTGTCTGTTATGGTACGGAGTTAAGGGAATTCTCACTAAGCTAGTGTGGCTTATACCCCAATATTTGTTTAAATGAGCAGGTTATCTCAAGAATGATAAGTGGGGACCGAGATGGTTGAAGCCGAGAATGACTTCGGGATTTCGGCAATGAATAAGAATGTTTGGAGTTATCAGCTAGTTTTATGATTTGCCTTGTAATAGTTTTATGTAGGGAAGTCTTTGGATGAATGTAATTGAAGTATATTATGTTTTGGTATTTGGAGTATAGTAAATTGAATTTCCTTTACATTGTTACTCAAGTTATATCAACATGAAATGTATCATTCCGATGTGTCTCCTCCATGTGTTAGACGCCTTGTACATAGTATGGAAGCCTTCGTGTGACATGGGTGGTCATTCTTAGGCTTTAATATTGTGTACGACGGACTGTCATGTTTAGGATACCCTTCGGGGTGAGACAGTAGGTGATGGAGTAGCTTTAGCATTAGGAGCAGCAGATGTAGTAGGAGCTGCTATAGAAGAAGATTGAGGCGATGGTGGCATACTTTCTCTGTCAAATTGCTGTCAAGTAGATCTCCTCAACTTATCCATCTTAAATATACACACAACACATTTATGACAAACATTCATAGAATTCAAACCATCACTACATTCATACACACATTCACAAGCAATAGCAACAAGTTAACAAACAAACAAGCAAGCATAACAAGCATACAATGGTATAAGAAAAGTAAATTAGCAAGCAAGTAAATAACAAGCAATAAACAAATCAAGCAAACATAAACATTTAAACAAAACTTAACTCTTTTCTAGTCTAACTATTTGTGTTAGGGTCAAATCATGTCTAAACAATAACATCTTAACCAAACAACTATTCAAACTAAGCTCTGATACCAACTGTAAGGACCCATACTTACCCCTATATTTAAAATAAGTAAATCTAGTTCCCTAACTACATATATTTCACGGTATTACATGTAAGGTCGCAACCCAAGATTAATTTGGATAGTTATTAGCTTAATTCCATCAAATACAACTTTTAACTTCATTACTTAATAAAAGATCCAAATATAATACAACCATATATATATATATATATAAACATTACAAACAAGGCACGTAAACAAGCCATTTACAAAATATCAAAAGATAGTAACAATCCTAATAACTATTACATAGGTCCATAATTCATATACACATATATAACTAATTTATTACAAAGGGTTCCTTGTAAGTCATGGTCTTCTCTACTCATCTCATTCATCTAAGAACTCTTCAAAATCAGATCTATATCCCTTGCTTGTGTAGAACTTGTCTTCCACATTTGAAAAGATAAGAGTGAGCCAGAGGCCCAGTACACAGTAATAAAAACAAAAGCAGAATGATTCACATGATCCTAACTATAGTGCATTGTGTCACACCTCGAAGGGTATCCTAAACGTGGCAGTCCGCCGTACACAATATTAAAGCCCAGGAATGACCACTTTAGTCATACAAAGGCGTCCATACTATGTACAAGGCATCTAACAAATAGAGGAGACACATTGGAGAGATACATTTTATATTGATACACTTGAGTAACAACGTAAAGGAAATACAATTCACTATACTTCAAATGCAAATCACTATACTTCAAAATACAAATCATTAAACTTCAATTACATTCATCCATAGACTTCCCTACATAAACTATTACAATGCAGTCATAAAATCTAGCTAATAACTTTAAGCATTCTTATTCTTTGCCGAAATCCCGAAGTCATTCTCGGCTTCAACCATCTCGGTCCCCACTTAGCATTCTAGAGATAACCTGTTCATTCAAACATCTATTAGGGTATAAGCTATACTAGCTTAGTGAGAATTCCCTTAATTCCGTACCATAACAAGCAAGTTATAATCAACCATATGCTATGCATGAACAAACACATGTGCAAACAATTATGTATGGGTATCCGGAACCCACACACAGAACGGATTTACGCCCTCCGTATCCTGGGTTAGGGATGGTATTGAAGTCTACACAACCGCTGCTAGTCCCCAAGCCCTCGGCTCATAGCACTCGACTCGGCTAGGCTCACACATGGAATGCATCCCCGATGCGCCTTAGTTCCCATGAATGAGCTCTGATACCGGCCTTGTTATCCAAATGAGCAACCAGCGGACCATACCGATCGACCTGCGTAGGAGTAGCATGCTACCAAATGCAATATATCCGATGCGATGCATGACCAATTTAATTTTTTTGCTTAGGTCAAATATTCATACATTCTTTAGAATGACCAACCAATATCACACACATAACAGAAATAATATGAACAGTGCAGTTATCCAATCGAATCGTGGTTTCGATATGCTTTAGTATTCTTTGGAATACATTCATCACAGTCTCATCATATATCCCATCCCCATTCATATCGATTTTTATCTTGTTTCTATAATTCTAATGCAACTAGCTACAAGCACAAATAAGGTAACAAAATAAGGAGAAAACTCACTTGGCCATTGGATCACCGGTCTTTTAGTAAAAGTAATTCGGTGGTAGGGAATCATCGATTTCAGGATCAGCTAAAAAGGAAGAAATACTCTAATAAGTATTTCAACTCAAACTAATCCAAACGATTTTATATGAACTATCAAATTCGTAATTCTCGTCCTAAGCGGGAATTCCAACTTAAAACGGTCATAACCTGATCATTTTAACTCAGAATCTCGCAAATTATATATCGATTTCTATCTACTTCGAAAGATCTATCTATTTCTAATATTATATTTAAGTTTTGAAAACTTTGAATCTTTGAAAAGGTCAGATCAGATTAGGACTGTAGCAATTTCAATTTCCGAAAAATAATTTTGTAATTGTTTGTAATGTTCCTACTATATAGATTAGCTATACATGCAATATGAGTGATTTCCTAACATGAATGACATGAGATGAGCTTAATGTATGCATGATCTTGATGATTTTTGTTAAAAGAAAATTTTATAACTCTTTATTTTGCAAGACTTCAAGGATAACTACTTATGAAAAATCTAGTTTTCTAACTTTAATCATTCCCTTTTGTTTTGGATTTATTACTTAAGAAAATATAATTATTTTTGTTAAAATTGAGTCTTCATTATATATGTTACTTATGACCTTTATTTCTACATAAAATTTTCCATTTTGCACTTTGTAAGCATGTTTTCAAGTGGGGTTGATTCCAAAATCCGAATTTTGTAAAAATTAGTTTTTGAGTGATTCCTTCAAGTAAAAATCATTTGATATTTAGAAAATTAGGGCTCAATCTTACATAACCACTAAGGACTTCATTTTTACACAAAAATTTGTATTTCACACTTTGCAAATATGTTTTCAAATAGGATTTACTCAAAAATCCGAATTTTAAAAAATCCACTTTTTGAATGATTCCTTTGGGAAAAACTTGTTAAATGCATTAAACTTTAAGACTTTATGGTATCTATTACTTAAGGACTCCATTCATTACATAAAACTTTCATTTTGAGCTTGGATAATAGGTGTTCTTATGGCCTTCATTCAAAATTACGAATTTCACAAATTGACTACTAACTCAAAATTTCCCATCTTGATTATATTTCTTGTTTTATACATTAATCTCATCAAAACTCATTTCAACTTATAAAAATCACTACTTAATGATACCTATTACCTATACCCTTCATTTTTTACATAAAACATGAGATTTGGAGTTGATAAATGAGTTTTCAAAATTGGTCTTGGTTGAGATCCAAATTTACAAAATTTATTTTTGGTCATATCTTTTGATAAAATCTATCTAAGCTTATGAAAATCCATTCCTTACATATCCTATCTTAAGAGCCTTTCATATCTTGAATAAAAACTTCATTTTTGAGTTGGAAAACATGTTTTAAAAATATGCCTTGGCCAAAATCCGAAAATGAGATTTTTATTTTGAAAATAACTTTTGAAAATCACCTTTGATTCTTGTAAAAAGAAGTCTTGATGATATACATATATTAAGCTTTCATTATTTCAAGTAAAAACTTCATTTTGACATTTGGAAAGTGGTTTTTAAATAGGGGTCTTACCAAAATACAAATTTCACTATTTTTGTTTAAGTTCAAAACCAAGATCTATACTTAATATGAACATGAATATAAAAGAAATGCATGGTAGTGAACTATAAACTTATAGATCTAAACTTTACTCATCAAAATCTTTCATTTATGTTATCTATATCCTAAGTCCTTCATTTTAAATGAAAAATGCACATTTTGAAGTTGAAAAACAACTTTTCTAAATATTGTTCTATTTTCATCCGAATTTTCAAAAATGATTTTTGAAAATAAATAAATCTTGAGTTTTCTAAAACTTTCCTACTACCATCATGCTACTACAAGTTATCTATGAACATAAAACAAAGTCTAATGCATTTTATGAACTCAAAACACTAGATCTAGTTTACTACACTAGTTTTGAATGCATGAACACATGTGAATGAGGAATATATGCATAAATCATAAGCAATAACAAAAATAATAACTCAAATAATAAGATCTATGGCATAAACGAAAATCAAAGCTACAAAAAGTTAGATCTACAAAATATAACTATTTTAAACAAGAAAATAATAATGATACAAGAGATTAATCATAGAAAAAAGGAGTGTTTCATTTTTGACATCATCATCCTAAGCTTTTAAGCTTATGGAAGGTCATTTGATGCATGAAACTCTCATTACACTTTACCTATATCACCTATGGAAGCTTTGAGAAGAAGATTTGCTTAAAAATCTTCAAGAAATATGGGTGGGAGCTAATAAAAGAGTTGGGGACAGCTTGTGTTCTTGAAAAAACAAGAACAAAATGAAGAAGAAAAGAGAGGAAAAAGAGAGAGAAAAAGCTAAGGAATGAAAAAGGAAAAATGAGTAAATGAAAGAGAGAGAGAAAATGAGTGTATTAATTGTAAGAAAGAAGGAAAAAAAATAAAACAAGGGCAGCCACAATGGGGAGGAGCTGCACGTGATTTAGGGAGAGAGAGGAGAGAGAAAATTATTTGAATTTTGACTTGAAATTGAATTGTGTAATAAATGTATAATGTAGCTTCTTTAAGAAGGAGTGGAATATAATTAATTTAGTCAAAATGGAGTAAATTAAAGGACAATGGCAGCCATAAAGGAGGGCAAAATCTGCCATGAAGTGTGGGACAAAGTATAGAAAGATTGAAGTGAAAAGGAAGCGATATGTGTAACGTGTACTTGAAGGTATGAGTTGTAAAAGTACTTTCTTAATAAAATAAAATAAAATTAGAAAATTTATTCCAAATATTTGTAGCAGATTTTTCATAATTAAAATTAAATAATTATTGGAATTATTTTAGTATTTTAACAAATATGTTACCAGTATGACCGAAATACAACGAAAATGGGCTATAAATGACATTTTTATAACCCGAAAAATTCAAAAAAATTATTTTATGAAAATAAAAATATTTTCAAATATTTTTCAATTATTAAATTAATTTATTTTATTTTTAGTATCGGGTCTTAAAAAGAATCTGATCCCGTAAAAGCCCGAACTAACTAAATTTTAGAAAAACAAAATTTTCTATAATATAATAAAATTGTGTAATGAAATAAAAGTGAATAGTACAAAAGACTAATCAATCATCGATAGTAATGGAAATACGATAAAAAGGTTATAACTGTAACTTTTATAACCCGAAAAATTATATAACTGATATATTTGAAAATCTTATGAAATTGCAAGTCTAATGATACTAATGGTATATTTTTGATATCTCGAGCCTCGGGACACACTTTTCGAAGTCTGTATCTGAACGAGTTCGAAATAGGTCAAAAATTTACCAATATGATATTTTTAAGCAAACTTATATTACTAAGAGCTATTCTACACATTTAAACTACGCCTCGGCCTCTGGGGTTAAGGGCGCTAGATTGCCAGACTTAGGCTATTGTATTCCGGTTAGGGTTTTTGGGTGATTTTCCAGTTTAGATCTTTGTCAAATTGGAAACTGATATTTTATGTTTATACAACATATTTAATTTGAGAATTTTATTTTAAATTTTATTTTTTGTTAGTATTTAATATCTTTTAATGTTTTCGGAATTCTTGAATTGGGTTTCATTTCCAAAAGTTAATCGTTATTTACTTTTTAATAATTTATTTTTGGGCTTTATATTACTTGATTTTATAAGGCCGAGATACATATGAAATTTGTCGTATGTAGTGGTTTTGAATTTAAAGACTATTGAGTTCTTATTTTATTTTTAAGGATTTTCATTTTCTCAAGATTAAGAAGTTTTTGAATTCGTTTGTGATTTAGGACTAGTCAAAGTTCGGTTTTAATTTGGAGTGATTTTTAAGGTTTATTTTCGAAGTTCATCTTGAAATTATTTACTGAAATTTTTCAAGGCTTACACATTGCAACATCCATTCAATTATTAGATATTCTTTTAATTAGTCAATTAACACTAAAGTATTCAAACTTTATACAATAGGGGTAATTGGGGTCCTTAGTAATGACCTCGACGCTCAGGGGGTTGATATAAACAGCTCGAATACTTATATCTCCTATATGATATATCAAATAGAGAGAAAATAACTTCATCTAGGATTGACAGCCATTACACAACTTCACTTATCTTAGTCCATAACATCACCTAATCCAACTGTTCCCATAAACATTTGGACTAAATCACGCCACTTCATTCTAAGCGTAAGCAAATATTATGCCGATACCGTCTTCCACATCAGTTACCTGTTGTACCACTTAGGAAAGTCTTATAAAAGATAGGGGTGGCCTAAGCGCCTAAACTAACATGCCCCCAATCTAAACAAGGTGCTGCTCCCTAAACCGGATACCGATCTGCCATCTAGGCCAGATACAGATTTAAACAACGTAAGAGACATCCAATTCAAACAAAGTTTAAGTTTTTCTATATTAGAGTGGTTAAATATATGTCTATCCTAAGCAAAGAACAAACACGTTACTACGTACCTTATGTAGAAAATCCAAATAGAACCTCAGGAATCCTTCAAAAGATAATCCAAATTCAAATCAACATTATATACTTGGAATTACACTTAAAGCATATCAAATCTTAAACTTAACACTTAAGACCTCAAATATTACATATACATAGTCATAACATATCATTTATACATTTATCAAGATCATACAAGCTCATAAAATCAACATTTTAACTTCAACCCATATATACAATATAGCTAGATTTATCTTAACATCCATGGAAATTCAATTGTGTATTAAATCTACAAATATAATTAAATTATGCTTAATTATATTACTCAATCATCATCATACCTCAAGTATCAGTAATCTATCTCATTTTAGTCCAAAAAGACCCATTTCCTAAGCAAACACACATTCAACAAACAAAATAAGTTTTAAACTTTGTTTGGAAAAACTATAGTAGCTGGAAAGAAGTGAAATTTAAGCATTTATAATTTTGAAATTTGTAAAAACTCAAAACATGAAAGTTGTAGATCTCTTTTTAAGATTTCCATATTAACTTGAATCACCCTAATCAGAGGTCGGATGAAAAAGTTATGATTAAAATACGAAACAATATTGCGTTAGGAAAAACACGAGTCACATCCGTGATTATTGGAAAGCTATCATAAAATGGCCTATGAGCTAAGAATCACGACCATGATTTTTTAGTTTCAAAGTTTTTGACTAACTCGAGGCTTCCAAGGATGAATCACGACCGTGATTCATGAAAACTTCTCAAAAACAGAGCTTTTTCTTGCAAAATCACGCTCGTGATTCATCAAATTTTTCTAACCCAAGCCTACCAAGGCTTGAATCATGCTTGTGATTACAGGTTTCCCCTGAGTTACGAATTTTGTTGTCTTTTAAACTTCATCTTATCAAACTTTTACACATTCTACTTCCATTATAACATCATAAAACAACATATAACTTATATTCATAACTTCTAACATTACTCTCACACTTCAAAACTCATAAAACAACATTCAACACAACTTTCAACAAGCTCAACTTCACTTAACCCTTACTACACCACTCATACATCATTCCATTTTCATCAATACACTTTAACTACTAAATATGCATATGTTATACTTCATTGGTAGCCCAAATCTTCATCAACACATGACCAATACATATGTACATATCCAAATCACATTTAACAAATTCTACACTATGAAATTTGCATCAAATGTAACTTAAACTTATCTCAAATCTTTGGGCTTGGTTTGTAAGGCTTTAGAAGGGTCTTTTGATGGCCAACTTGTAAGAATTTGGATATGGTTCTTGGTCTTGAAGTTGGGTTAGCTTTAGAAGAGAAAGTAATGAGTTTTGTGTTTGTTTAGGAGATTGTTTTGATGGTGGTATGATTTTGGAAGAAAATTGGGATATTTTTGGCTTAATATTTATCCTAATTTGACTTTTAAGGCAACCCAAAATAAAGTTATGAAGTGGCTTTTAGTTAGGCTTAATTAAGGTTATTAATTTAAGTAAAACAAAAGGCATTTGACTAGTTTTTTGTGTTCCAAAAAAATTTGCTACACACAAACACTTAAAATATACATTTAAGTCTAATATAACTCATTTCATATACAACATCAATATGTAAATCAATATTAAGTATTTATTATACTAATACAAACATAATATTCTACACTACTCAAACACATACATTAAATTACAATAGCTTAATCTATATGTAAAACATGTTATTTATTTATTTTAATATGCAACTATAATCACTCATATATAATATGATATCAAGAATAAAAGCATGGCTATTGCAACAACTTTATGAGTTTGTTGAGAAATCCAATGATAAGAACTTAGTGAAGTAATCCCTAGGGCTCTTTCTTGCATTAACAAGCTTATCTTAACAATTTTCTTTGAAAACATGTATATATGCCTTAACTTTAGTATAACTTCTATGTTATCATGTTTTGCTAAATTTTCTTGGGCTAGACAATAGATGAAAAGTGAGTATGCTAGATGTCAACGATCTCTTGGAATATAACCTAATATTTTCTATGCTAGCTTAATGTTGGTGATTGCAACTGAAGTCGAATTGAACCTATTGCATTTTTAAAATTTTTGAAATACTTTGACTTTGTGTTTTGTAAAATGATCCACACGCTTTAACAAAGCCTAAAAAAATCCAAGCACTAACCAGACCAATACACATATAACAGAAATTTACAAACAAGTTCATTATTCAAACATATACAATGCAACAATCATACAAATGAATAGATACAAGCTTAGATAACCAAAATCCAAATAGGATGTAGATTTATTCTCTCTCATTTGGGTTTTGGAGCATGTACCCATCAAGACACAGGAGAGTCCAAAGATACCAATTATGGAACTTTAGTTGTTTATCTTTATTAACATTTTAATCTTTAATATTTTAATCATTTCGACTAACTTGATAGTTCATATTTGCCCTATAGTATTCCACTTTCACAAGGTTGATGCCACAAACAACGCTCCTTGTTTTACCAATTAGTTTCTATGGAACTAGATAATCTACTAGAAACCCTAGACCTAACCACTTTTCCTTATCAGTTACTCCCAACATCTCTATAGACTTGAAATGTAATATGTATCATTGGTGGTATAATGATGCAGTAATCAAGCAATGCATGGTAGTTTAATTAATTGTCCATTATTATTAGGCTCGGTTTTGGAGTGACCACTCAATTTTTCAAACAATCGTCATATTTACAAGCACAATTTAAATGAAGAAAATGTTCCACTTTTATTTAGGTAAGTTGGCAATCACTCAATCATCAAATAGCAAGCAATACCCGATCCCCATACATGATTAATTATAGTAATATTATTAAACAGATGCGTTATATTACAAACATAATCAATGTGTACAGTCAGAGTTACTTACCTATCCATAAAGTTAGAAGTGGTCGTAGTAATCATTCGAGAAATCCAAAAGTGAGTCCAATTCACCTATAAGATGTAATGATCATATATTAATATACATAAGTTAATTATAAGATCCTATGAGTGTTCATGTGACCTAATGGAAGTTTATGGTATTTTTGTAGTTATTCCCTATAAACTCTAACTCCTACCATAATCACATATTTACCATAATTGGTCATGGGACTAATCTAACTCATGACTTGCATTGGTTTATTTAAATTGTGGTTCATAGTCAACATGATTATCATATTTATTCCTCTTGTCGAGCCAAGTAATTTATATCATGGATTTATTTGTTTGCACTTGTCTTCTTATATGATATTTGATCCCTATAGTTATGCATTTAAGCTAATGTAATTGTGATTTAGCTAGTTAAGACTTTAAGATCACATTTTATCCTATTCGTTTATTCTAGTCATAAGTGTTGACAAACCCTTATTACTAGTGCTCATTTTATCACATCTTATATGTAATTTACCAAGAAAAAAGATACTTAGTTGTTTAAATATAACTTTGAGGCTATAAGAAAAAATTGGAGGATTTGAAGATGACCTAAGTAAAATCAAGGTGAAGTTGGAAAAATATAGACAATAGTTTATTTTTTATATATAAACTACCTTGTGTATGGCCGTACTAGATGTTGGGAAGAACCAAAGTGGAAAAAATTTTAAAAAGTCACGTTTCAAATCAGAACGGGCATGCATAGGGTAAGGCAGCATCACTTGGAAGATTTTTAATAGTTACAATTCTGCATAGCTTGGCCACACGGCCTTGCAGGTGTGGTAGTGCTAAACTCAGACGCATTCCAACTCTTATAAATCTCCATTTTTGCTTGCTCTATAGCTATTTCTCTAATCCTACTTTATTTTTAAGAATATTTTTAGCATTTTAGACCATGTTAAGTGGATAAAAATAATATTGTTCTTCCAAACTACCCAAGCCAATTGTTTGTAAGCACACATGCATACATATATATCCCATTTTACATGCATTTCAATTCTTTAGAGTTTACATGGAAACATGTTTCCTTTAGTCCTTAAAACTATGTTGGTTGAGATTCATATGTATGTTTGTATATGTGTTTTTCATTTGCTAAACCTTATAAATGTTCATTCTTGTGATGTTTAGTTCATTGTGAGGTTAAATGAATATGATCTTTCATCTCTATAAAGCTGGTAGCATGTATACATATACATCTATCTGTCACCTTGTTTATTTCCTTTATTTTATACTGCTAAGCATGTTTTTTGAAGGTATATCTTGAAGAATGTGAAGTGATTCTACACCACTTCTCCCTTGGGCTAAGTTGCACTGCACCTATGGAGGGGATGAGAAAAGAACATAGCTTTGTTAAGTTTTAGAAAGAAAGAAGAACTCATGGTTAAACCTTAGAGCATTTTTATCCCTTACCTTATCTTAGTAGTGTAGGTAGTCTTGCTTCCTAGTACAACCTTTTTTTCTTTGAAGGTTCTTGTTTAGCTACTTATAGTGAGATATGATGGATATTATGTTGTACATGGGGCTCACAAACATGGTAAGAAGGCATAAGAAGGCTGGATATGTCCTCGTCTCCTTTTAGGGTTCCACAAAAAATGAAAGAAGGGAAAGAAGGCTTTAAGTTATGTTTAGTTGTTGGTTCTTCTACGAAAATGAAAAAGAGAATAGTAACATGGTGGAGTATTGTGGTGTTTTTATGGTTGATGTTTTGTGTGTCTTTTAGTCGTTGTTTTTCTAAATGGAGGCTACACTAAATGAAAGAAAGAAGAAGAATGGGATGAGGCTGATGTTTAAATTATGATGTGTTTGTCTTCTAATATTTTGGATGATGGGGTTATGGCTATACATAAAAGAGGGAAAAACAAAAAAGAGAGTCAAGTTGGTGTGGTTTGATGTTGAAAAAGTCTTCATGCATTAAATGAACTCAATTGTTTTTTCCTTATTTCATTACACGAGACGAAAATGGGGAGGTAAAGTAAGAGAATAAGATATCTAAGTTGAATGTCTTATTAAGTATTGAATATGGAGGTATTGGTTAAATGTAGGAGGATCCATAGCCCTTGATTTCCTCTTCCAAACTAGATCATGGTAAAAGAATATGGAATGGGGGTTGAAACTCTCCTATTTGACTAGTAGCTCATGCATTACAATATATACAAGTCAATTTTCGTATTTGTTGGTTAATTTGTATGGTTTTATGTCTATACAATTGAGTATCAGTATAGTTTTCAACCAATATATCTAGAATTATTTGAGATCATCATTTATATAAATTTTAAATTAGATTTTAGTAATATATTTATGTTTTATATTCGATAATGAGTCTTATCAAATTTAATTTTCGCTACACGATTTATCCATTTGCTATTGTTTTCTAATTGATAAATCAATTTAGTGAATTGATTCATTTTAGTGCAAGTTTTTATTTTATTTACTCATCAATTTTAAGAAAATGAAAATTTTCGAGGGTTTACACCAAGTATGTGACTTACCAACAAATTAGGTTCAAACATTAGTGACAAATTGTTGAATTACAGCTATTAATGGTACTCAAATGGAAATAGGAGCATATTGTCACGCCCCAAATGGTACCCTAAACGTGGCAGTCTGCCGCACATAATATTAAAGCTAATGAATGACAACCTTGGTCACTTATGCAAGGCGTGCTTCTAAGATAGTAAGAGACTCAAAGGAGTATTACGTTTAAGCAGATAATAAAAGCATGCAAGAACTTATAAACGTAAACATGTAATAATCATTATGATAAAAGTTTCTTATAACTTCTTAAGGGCATTCTCCCATTCTAAAGCCTTGCTCAAACTAAGTCATCTTCGAAACATACGTGAATATAGCATAAGTCTACTATAGAGATTTTTCTTAGAAGTCTACATCCAAAACTAAATATATAAACTTCTTCCAAAACCTCCTAGTAGCTTTGGCTCATACCTGACATAAGGGATTCTTTGGTGCCAACCACAAGTAATCAAACCGTAACAAAAAGCTATAGGAGTATAAGCAACACTAGCTTAGTGAGATAACTCCCTTCTTCAAAACATTTCCATAAAACATACAAGTATTTTAGACAATCATATGGGAATGCATCAATTACATAAGAAAACAAAATACACACGATTAACTAGAAACCATGTGTAGCATGGATTTTTATGCCTTCCATGTCGGGAGTTGGGTGGTTACCAGCCCATACGACCATCAATAGTTGTAGACTTACCGGCTCCTACTTGCCCTGTAAACTTTCCGGCTCCTATTGGCCACCACTGCAACTTCTCGTTTTCCCACACGAAGAATAGTAGTAAAAAATAAATGTAACTCACAATATGTTATGCATGAATTTTTTTAATATTGGTTTATTGAATTATTGTCAAGTTCAAGTTAAAAGTGACAAAAACAATATTCATCATACCATTGTAAGAAAACATAAGTTATTCATCAATTCCTCTTTTGATGTACTTAGCTTTTATTCAACAACCACATCATTCAATCATGAATCCGAAACTCACACAACATTTATTCATTTATCTTTTTCCTTATTCTCTAATGCTACTACTTACAAGCACAATCAAGGAAATGTAATTAATAAGGGATTAACTCACTCAATGATGATCGCTTCTAGTCGAAATAATCTTCCAAGAATGAGATATCGGTTCCTTCTTCACCTAAACAAGATGAAATACCCAAAATGAGTCTTTCATAGAATTTCTATTTTGAAGATTCTAAATCTATCTTTAATTTGCGGTAAAATCGGATTTGAAGGAAGTTTCAACTTAAAATGGCCATAATTTGCTCATTTTAACTCAGAATTTTGCATATTTTATGTCGTTTTCTACCTACTTAAAAAGATATATTCATTTTTAAGGTTACTTTTACTATAAAAGGTCATTTGGGTCTCGGATTAGAAGGGTACAGATCTAATATGAAAATTCTTTTCTTGAAAAATAAAATGTTCTAATCTTTCCTTTACTAAGGCTTGTTTAAGTAAAACTCAAATAAATATATATTTTTTGAAAAGAATTCCTTATGTATATAAATAGACTCATAATTTATGCATGAAGCTATAGGTATTTTATTATTTAATTTATTTCCTTAAAATAATCTTTCCTAGTGTTTTGGAAATTTGGATTTGTTAGACTTTACTTTATGTGGGTGAAGTAACTTATAAATTTTTGGATGATCAAAATCTAATATACTATATTTTGATATTTTAGCTTATCAAAAGTGAGTTGAAAATAAAGTTTGGTCCTTTGAGGTTATCTACAAAGTTTATTTCTAGGAATTGAAAAATAGTCTCCAAAAGTTTTCTTTAGTAGTACTTGATGAGTTTATTCTTTGAAAATTCATTTTCCTTGTAAATTAATTTTTCTTGAAAACTTATTTAGCTTTTGGAAATTTGATAAAAATAGTACCAATTTATTATCATATATCAATACTTCTTTTGTTATTTGAAAAAGAGATATCTTTAGACTTTGAAGAAACTTCATTTATTAATAGTTTGATATTTCATGATGAGTTTTACATAAACTTTTAAAAAAGATTTATTTGAAAATATTTTTCTAAGTCTTTAGAAAAACTTTGATCAAAATTTATTCTTTCATCAAAAGATTCATTTTCTTATTTGGACAACAACTTATTAGCCATGCATGAATATGATTATGTAGTTTATAAAAGCTAAAAATATCATAAGATAAGGTAATAAAGAACATAATAAATAAGCATAATAATAATTGTCAAGTATTGGAAGCCTTAGCTTCTTCAAGGCTTCCCAAGACTAAGAATAGACTAGTCCCAAAAGAAAAAGAAAATTGTTTTGACTTAATGCGGACAAGTCTAAGACTAGAAAGACTAGTCTTAAAATAACTTGAAAGTAAATAAATTGCAATAACAAATGAGCTTATATGCTCTAAAAGATATAACTATATAGATATATTTAGTTAAATATATATATAAAAACAACATAAATGAAAATAGTTTTATGAACAAGAACAAAGTATGAACATATTATTGTTGTCTTAATCTCCATGGGTTTAGAAAACACACACTATGCCCATACTAAGTAAATGAACACTTAGAAAGCTTAAACTATTACCTATAGAAGAAGAAAAAACTAGAGAAATTTTGAGAGAACTTTTGGAGAGATTTTGAGAGAGTAAGAGTAGTGTGTGAAAGGTGTAAAGGAAATAGAAGGAAGATATGGTATTTATAGAAAAAAGTGGAGGGTAATTGTGTTAATTAAATAATTGAAAAATAAAACAAATTGAGTGTGCATGAGGAAGGGCTGGCACAAATTATGAGTGGAAGAGAGAGAAATTTATTTTTTTTTTTTGTATTTTTGTTAATGAAAAGTAAGATATAAGAGATATGACGTTGTATTAGAAATGAAAATTGTAAGAAAATAGGTGTATGGTTGTAAGAGTATGTTTTAAGAAAAATAGAGATAGATAAATAGTGTAGAATAGTAATGAATAGTGTAGTGTAAAGTAGATATGACAAATAAAGTACCGGTAGTAAGAAAATACGCGTATAATTATGATATCTGATATTTTTAGTTACCGAAAAAATTGTAAAACTGATATTTTTAAAAACCTTATATCTTTACGAGTCTAACGGTATATTTAGAATATTTTTACTATTTCGAGCACTGGAACACGCTTTTTGGAAACTATATCCGAACGGGCTCAAAACAAATTGCAGTTTAACTAATATGATATTTTTAAGCTTTCTCATGTTATTAAGAATTATTCTACATACTAATCTCTCACTTACTCACTTAGGGTTATGAACACGGGATTGCCGGACTTGAATGGTTGCGTCTGACTAAGGTATTATTGACTTTAGGATTTCCGATTGACCTTTTAATTAGGGTTTAAGCTTAATTGATCGTAAAACTTTGGGGGTTTACACATATGATTATGGATTTTTTACACATCGTATCAGAATGAAAATAAGTTTAATATAATATGGGTAATAGTAGACTTTTTCCTTTTGTCGAGAGCTTATGCATTAGACTTTAAGGGTTCTTATATTTCGTCATTTTAGGTTGTTTTAGTATCTATTGTTTTTAAATAGACTGTTTGTAAAATACATTTACAGATGAGAAATAGACATTTTTACTCATAAATAATCGATAAGATATGGACGAAAATTTTGCAATCCAAACAGACCCTTAATCACCTGGATGGATATTTTCTTTTGACTAAGTTTTTCTACAACGACTATTATTAAGCAACAATTCATATGCACCACATGTGGCTCTTTACAAAAGAATGCTTAAGTTATCGACACATTAAGATGAGGTATGAGATAAACCGGTGTTGAAGCCAAAGTTAGTATAAGATGATATTGATAATGTTAAACTCGTAGAATAGAGGATGTGGACATCTCAAAGGCACTAGAAGAGTTATCATGATAAGAAAATATGTTCGTTGGAGTTCTAAGTTAAAGTTCATATACTATTGAGAATTTCACCTACTGAAGAATTTTCAAGTTTAGCTTATGAGGCATATAGATTGGGTCTTTTAACAAGCTTAGCTAACATTCATCATGTGTTTGATGTTTCAATGCAGAGGAGTTGTGTTTGAGATCTCGATTAAGGCATTGCTTTAGAGCCACTAAATGTTCGATAAAATCTTACTATAGTTGAATGAACTATTGAGATCATTGACAATAAAGTGTGTAATTTGAGTAACAAAGTGATCAAATATGTTATAGTACAATGGAGCAAGTAAAATTGAATGAGAAGTTACCATTTGGAGGACAAAATTCAAAAGAAATATACAATGTTTTTAGAGAATTTAGGACAACTTTAAAGGACAAAAGTTGTTTTAAGATGGAGGGAGAGAAAAGAAATAATGGAATACCATAGATTTTCAAAATTTGAAATAATCTCCTTTTCTCCTCTTAAAGTAAATAAGATATTAATAATAACATCAGTAAAAGAGAATTTTCATAATTTTACACCCCCTCCTCTTTCCTCCAAGTCCAATTTTAAAATACCAAGCTCTTTTTTTTTTTTTTTCCTTTTCTTTAATTCTCCAAACAATAGTATCTTCTTCTCTTATATGAACCAAAGAGCAAATTGAATGTAAGTACATCATTTTCTCAAGTTGTCTTCATGTTGGCATTCGCTAAACAATGTTTCTTTGAGATTTTTTGTAAATAGAATATTCTATTTTGTGAAAATTTTAGGAGGCTTAGCTTCACTTTTTTTTTCCTTACATTTGTTGAAGGAAAGTGAAACAAAATTATTTCATTGATACTTCTCTAAATTTCATGATAAAAAGAAAATAAAATAAGTTTGAAATCTCTCTTGTCAGATTCTACAAGATTTTGGAAAATCAACATGAAAAATGTATAGAAATGTGTTTAATGATGTTTAAAGTTGTAGGTAAGATTTAATATTGGTAAGTTTGGAATGTGATTTTATGGTGGGATGTTGAAATTACATAGTTGTGTGACTTGTTGTAAGGGTAAATTACACCAAAAGATAATGATACTTTAGGGTTAGTTCATTTAAAGTCATAACGTTTCAAGTAGCTCATTTGAGGTCACGAATTTTAAAAAACTGGTCAATTGAGGTCACAATTGACAAGTGTCAACAAGGAAAAAAACTCTCAAAATCTTCCACGTGGCGTCACGTTTATGATGACCTCAATTGACTCATTTTCCTAAACGTTGTAACCTCAAATGAATCACTTGAAATGTTATGATCTCAAGTAAACTTACCTCCAAAGTTATGACCTTCTAGTATAATTTACCCCTATTATGTATGTTGTGCTTTGAAAAAATTAGATTTGAACCATTTTTCAAATAGGCCAATATGTGTTGTGATTCTTTGGATGGAATCTATATCATGTTAAACAAAAAGATCGAGAGGCATTTTTAGGGTAATTTTCACTAATAGCACTTGTACTTTTTCGATTATAATAAAAATGCACCTAAAAAATTTTTGTACCAAGAAAATACCTTAACTTTTTAAAAATTTTACCAAAAGTACCTAAACTTTTTGAAAGTCTCTCTTCCAAAATATTTTTTTCTTGTCCACATTGGTTTTTTTTGTTATTTTTTATTTTTTTACTTTTCTCTCTTTCTCTCTCCTCTCTTTCCCTCTCTTCTTCTTCTTCTTCTTCTTCGTCCTCCTCCTCCTTCTTCTTCTTTAAATTAAAAAAAAAAAATTATAGAACTTGTTTTATAAAAGTTCAATTTTTTTACTTCTCTTCTCTCTCCTCTCTTCTTCTTCTTCTTATTCTTCTCCTCCTCCTCCTCCTCCTTCATCTTCTTCTTCTTTATAAACAAAAATTGCATAAATTTTTTAAATTTCCTTTTTTTTTTCCCTTCTCTCTTTCTCTTCTCTCTCCTCTCTCCTCCTTCTTCTTCTTTCTCCTCCTCCTCCTTCTTCATCATCATCATCTTATTCTTTAAATAAAAAAAAGAGCAATTTTTTTTAAAAGTTCGTTTTTTTTCTCTTCCCTCTCCTCTCTTCTTCTTTGACTTCTTCTTCTTCTTCCTACTCCTCCTCCTCCTCTTCCTTCACCATCATCTTAAAAAAAAAAAATTGCATAATTATTTTTAAAAAAGTTCGTTTTTTTTTCCTTGTTTTCTTTCTCTTTCTATTCTTTCTCCCCTCTTCTTCTTGTTCTTATTCTTTCTCCTCCTCCTCCTTCTTCTTTTTTATCATCTTGTTCTACTTTAAAAAAATTTGCAAATTTATTTTAAAAAGTTCATTTTTTTTGTTTCCCCTCTCTCTTTCTTCTCTTCTTCTTCTTCTTTCTCCTCTTCCCCCTTCTTCTTCTTCTTCTTCTTCTTCATCCTCTTCTTGTTTAAAAAAAATGTAGTAAATCCTTATATAATGATGACAACAATAATCGACAAGTTGGGTGTGAATCTTGTGATTTCTTTGGTATTTAGGTGTTAATCTTGTGGTTTGAGCTTGCAGCACTTGTAGGTTATTGTTTTGGGTTTGTTGATGAGGTTCGAGAATGTGGTCTTAGAGAGATGTAATGAAGGAATCGAGACCTTTGTTAATGGTGGTCTTTTTTAGAGAGAGAGAGAGTTAGAGAGAGAAAATATAGTCGGGGAAGAAGATCATTATAATAAGATAAAGATGATCCCTATATAGAGAAAGATCTCAACTTTGATTCATACTCCATGAACATTTTAATAGTTCTCAGATCTGAAAATTTATTTGTACTTATTTGCATTTCATAAAGACTTTGAAGATTTTGCAATTCCAATTTTGATTTGAGTATTTATTTGCATCTCTTCATGATAGATTATGTGTATGTGTTGTGATTTCCATATCTAAAAATTTCAATACAAAAGTTGGAACTTTCAAGCTCCATTAATGGCTTCCTACAAAAGAAGAGAAGAATGAGGAAGAGAGAGTGAGAGGAGAGAGAAAGAGCATAGGAAGTGAAAAAATAAAAAGTCCAACATAGACGAAAAGTTATTTTTAATCATTTTTTATTGCCACGTCCGCAAACTAACAGAAAAATGGACGTTTTCTATCCAAATGTGCTTTTTTTTCTTTCTAGAAGTGGAAAGGAGTTGCAAAACCATTTTGGTGATGTCTGTGTTGGATCTGTTGGGTGCAAATTAAAATATATCAATCTGGAAGCATAAGTTAATGAAATGGAGACATAGAAAAGAAAATAGACAAAGACAAATTATCACATAATATAACAGCTGAACGTACAAAATGAGGATGTCACGAATGGAAGCTCCAAGCGGTGAAATAAAAAGACAAGAAGAAGTTAATAGAGGTTTGAAAAGTCAACTATTGTTGGCTATAAACTATGACATTAAAAATCTCTAGCACATATTCTTAATCTATGGACAACTGAGGTTCCAGAATTGACTTCAAAATTCTTCCATAAACAACCGTTATATATTGCTTTAATGTTAAGCAAATTTTCACCGCCATCATAAATTGCGAATTATTATTTTTAACACCCCCACTTAATTTACAATTTTTAAACTTCTAATAGATTGGCTTTGATATATATATATATATATATATATTTTCGAGCCACTCTTTTAGATTAAATTTTGTCTTGATTTTCTTTAAAAAATTTTGCATTTTTACCTTCTTATCGATCTTTATAAAATAATCCTTGTTAGAATGATTGAGATTCCTACATCTTTTGCATTGAAAACAACAATCCTTGGAATCGTGCCCATATTTTCTTACATATTATGCACTAAGATAAATTATTTCTCATGTCTTCCTTTACCACGACCTTAGGAATTTTGATATCTACCACGTCCATGAGTAAAGGGAACTTCCATTACTATTTTCATATCTATCTTGCCAGCTTCTTTGTTATGCCTACTAGGCCTTTAAAAATAGTAAACCAAGTTGAAAAATTGTCAAAATTTTCAATTTACATCCTAAAATAATAAAATATCATTTTCCAAAATTTTAATGAAAAATAAATTCGTTTAATACATTAACTAGTATCACGAATCTTATGTGCCTAAGTGATCAATTTCCGTCTAGCATAAATAATAGCATATCTATTCGATTTCATCATTAAAAATCACTTAAAAAGTCACATAAAACATAATATATTCTATACCATTCCATTTTCATCTTATTTGTATCACACATCCATCAATCATACAAGAAAAATGGAAAAATCAACATATTTCACTTAAGTGAAACAATACATAATATTTCACCTAAATCATATATTTTATTTTCTCTATTTTTGCTATTATATCCTATTATTTGCTAATATATTTCATTATTTCACAAATTAATTAAAATACTTACTTATAGAAGCAATGCAAAATTAAACCCTTCCCTACCTTACTCTTAGGTATTTGATGAAGCTCATTTTATTTCTGACCCAAAATCCATATTGAAATACCTAATTTCAAAAAGAAAATAGATATTAATAAGGTTTTTAGATGGGTAAAAGAATAGGTAAAGCATAGAAAATTTTGTACCTATTAGGCTTTCGATAGGGAAAATGGTGTGGTGCCGTTTTTGAGTTTGTTTTGAGAGTAAAATGTGATTAAATTTTCTGTTAAAAATTGAGTAGATGAAGGCTACTTCCTAGGGTTTCTTTAGGGTTAGTTTGCAAAAAGAAAAGTGGGAAAAAGAACAATGACAATAGTGGCACTTTAGAGAAGGTTCTAGAGCTTATGGATTGAGAAAAGGATAATTTTTGTATTTAAAATTCTGCTTGTTTTTGGAGGGTATATTTTGCACCATTCACTACATTTTCCTTACAATTTTTGCAAAATAAAAGTGGGATAAGGAGAAGGACATTAGGTGGCAATGTTGGGAAGGTTCTAGAACTCTATCAGTTAGCAAAAGGACAATATTTGAATAAAAATTCTACTGAAAATTATTTAAGATAAAAATGGTGATATGTTAGGTTCTAGAAAGATTTTGGATAGGTTTAAAACTAAGATGTTTTGTGGGTTGGGTTGGCAATTTAATTAGGGTATTAAAATGTAATAAGAGTTTAAATGGGCTTAGAAAATAGCAAGATTAATTTAGGAATTTAATTTAACAAATTTGAAGATTGTGAAATAAATTTATCTAATTAGGTGGTTGGATATGTATTTGATTAAAATTTAGTGTTGAGAAATTAGGTATTGAATTTGTAGGAGATTGTTGAAATTGGAAAAAATGGGAAAATAGGGAAATAATAATTTAGTTGGATGGCTAAATTGGTATTTGGGTTTGGTATAATTTATTTGGTATGGTGAAATAGAAAATTGATGTGGTTTAATCTCTATTTTCTTTTTAAATCAATTACTCGCTTGAATTTGCTAGTTCACCTAACAATAATATATAACTTAGTTAAATTATCTAGCACAAACTTTCTAGTTCATGTTCTAATTAGTTCAAAATTTTCCTTATTTTTATATTATTTAATTCTCACTTTTTTAATTAACCTAGTGAAATTCGGGATATTTCATTATTCTTCCCTTAAAATATGTTTCATCCTCGAAACTTACCTGATTACTTTTAAGTTGTTAACATCTCACATTAGGTTTGAATTTATTTTCAAAGATAATGAGTAATTTTTCATGTGTTTACCACGTCTTATGTTGCTCTACTCTAGTGATCTTTGGATCAAGCTTAGTTGTTACGTTTCATTCACGATGAAAGTTGCACTATTTTGGTTGTCATTTGCATAGGGCAAAGCTATGTATTAATATATATAGACACATCATTTTGCTTCTTTTAATTGACATATTTGTTTGATATTTCTCACCATTTTCTTAATCGTGGAGTGTGTTCATTCATTTATAGGCAACTATTTATCGTATTCATTTGCTATTTCACTATTTATTTAGCTTTTTATTTCTTTATCTTTTGATAAGTAGATTTTACAAGAAAAATAACCTTTAGAGACAGAAATTTATATCTCTAAAAGTAGAAATTCTATCCCTGAAGGATTTTAGAGACAAAATTTTATCACAAATTTTTGTCACAAAAATCATCGTTAATTCTATTTGCGACTGAATTTAAAATCCATTGCAAATTTTGTGATGAAAAATCTTTCTAACTCTTATGAATTCTATTGCTAATTAGTCATCAAAATTTACAACCAAAAAAATTTAGAGACAATATTTTCTATTGCAAATCTGTCTCTATTATGTATAATTTTTTTTCAAATTTTTGTTGCAAATTTTTTTAAGTTTCTTTTGAGTAAATTAAATTAAATTTATTAATTTAGCAAATATGTCTTTGAAATAATTTTCATGGCAAATAAAAAATTCATTATTTATAAATTATGTTGCAAATTCTATCTCTATTTAATACAATATTATAATGTAAAATCCTATTTATTCATAATTTATATATCAAATCTGTCTTAATTCACAATATATTCATTTCCGATTTCTTTCCTTTTGTAATCTCTATCCTTCTTATATATACATGAAATGAATTAGATAATAGTAAATCTCCTCTCAAAAACTTTCATCAAAATAACCCATGAGAGTACTCATACATTCAATTATCAAGAGTCCAAACATATAACACAAAATCAAAACCAGTCAACATACAATCCAAGAAGTAGTAATAATAAAAGTGCTAAAATAACCCAACAATCCAACAAAAGTTGCAAAGTTTGCATAAGAAATGTCACAAAAAGTATGTCAAGATCTTTGCCCTCGAAGCTTGATAAGTTCGGCTAACAAACTTTCCATATGATTTTTCAATTCTGCCATAAATTCTTCTTCTCTTTTCTCTAATCTAGTTTAGAACTCTTGTTCCCTCTTTTCCATTTGTTTTTGCTCTCTTGTCTCCATTTTTTCCTACAACTCCTTCTCTCTCTTTTCCATTCATTCTTGCATATCTTGTTGCATTTTTTCTAATATCACTCCAAGTTTTTCTTAAGTAATGATGGATGATGATAAATCATCATAACTTGAACTATAAGTAGATGGACTTCTATTACTCCTATCTTAGTTATGTGATTTTTCTCTAACTCCAAATCTAAATAACCTCCCATGACTAGGACCTCCGATTACTTCTATCCATGCATCTGAATCAAAGCTAGGAAGTGATGATGAATCTTCACCATATTTTGCTTTTAATGACTGTGTATTTTTCCTAAAGTAACCCATTTAACATTCTAGATATTAGATGTTCTTAAAAATTAAATCAAGGATGTAAATTAATAACAAAATAAACTTACAATGACAATCTTTGACTTCTTGTCCATATATTCACCCAAACCATTCTCTTTCCTATGTGTACGATCAAATAGTTCGAGTTGAGAAATGGATTGCTTCAAAGTGTTTTCCTACACTAATAATATTTACTCATCCCAAAAATTGTTATTTTTAAACAAATATATAGTACTTAGAGTGTATATTACATCTAAATAGCTAAAGATAGAGGATTATGTTCATCCTTTTACGATGCAAGGAAAATGAAATGGAACCTCTTGAATGTTTTGAAATGGAACCTTCTTTAATTGTAAGTCGATTGTTACGTGCTGCTTTAGATTTCTTCTCCCATTTAGAGTCATTCCTATCATGTCCCAAAAGGTACCCTAAATGTAATAGTCCGCCGCATACCATACGAGACTTAGGAATCACTACCACAATCATTCAGAAGTCTAGTATTAGATGCAAGACATTCCCTTACGACAATAGAATACTCTAGCAATTGGAGATATATAGTTTAATTTGATAGAAAAAGCATAAAAATACAAACCATAGATATTCAGGATTATAAATAAAAACCAAGGGGCATTCCCCCTACAAACGAATAATAAGTTCAAATAATAGCTTTTGACATCAACTTAAGTATTTAGGGTTTCCTCTGAAAGTCTATACAAAAGCTGAACATAAACTTCTAAGGGAAACTCCTATTCTTGCTTTACTTGAGATGACAAATTCTTGGGTCGCAACTACAGATAAGGGAATTGCAACAAAAAGAAGATATGGGGGTATAAGCTATACTAGCTTAGTGAGTAAATACTTCCGTAATATACGTATCCAACAATTTCATACAATCAAGTTGTTTTAATCATCTATATGAAATGCAACGAACAACATGGGCATACAAGACATATGATCAAACCGGAAATCATATGTTGAATGGATTTGCGCCCTCCATTCGGGGTTAGTAGATTAAAGAATCCTACGGTATTAACTTTAAATTTATTGTTCCGTTTTATGGTTCACGGGCAACCTATTAACTGTACCGTTTTATGGATTATGGTCAACCCATTTCATTCATATAGTTTATGGATCATGGGTAACTGGCATTATTAAATGCACCATCCCCAACGTGAAATGATTATGTCCATATTACTTGTTAATCCGAGTAATCATTAATACAATTTCATAGGTGACCAAGCAATTCGCAGACAATTATAATCATGGCATATGGACATCCATCAATTAATCACCGGTTCCGATATACTTAACATTTTTTTTCTCAATACATCAAGAAAACATACATAATCCCATAATCGCCCATCATGCATTTCCATTTTTATCTTTGCCTATCACTCTAATGCAACTATGAATTATAAACACACTAAGGAATCGTAAATAGGAAGTATGACTCACTCGGCCATGGCAAAGAATCCTTCGATTCGAAATCACCTAAACGAAATAAATACCCCAAATGAGTATTTCAAACCATAACTAATCCTAACTTAACAAACAAAACTTTCAAGTTCACAATTTTCGTAGCTAGAGGAAATTCCAACTTAAAACAACCATAACTTGGTCATTTTAACTCGGAATTTAGCATATAAGTAGTAGATTTCTATCTACTTTGAAAGATCTACCTAATTCTAATGTTATTCATAAGTTTTGAAAACTTTTAGGTCTCAAAAAGTTTGGATCAGTTCTGGTCAATAGGTAAAAATCATGTTTCCGAAATTGTTTTGTGAAAACTTACATTGTTTCTACCGTTCATATTAAATGTACATGCAATATCAACAAGTTAATATCATGAATGACATGTTATGAGTTATCTATATGTATGTTCTTGATGATATTTGGTTTAAAAGAACTTTTAGATAAATTTCACTTTGCGAAAACTACAAGAATACTTGATTTAGAGAAACCAGTTTTGTTTCTTGAAAAATCATCCTTGTTTTTACTAAAATAAAGCCTTGATGACCTATATGCCTGAGGAATTTCTTCATTTGGGAGTTGGAAAATAAATGTTTAAATGGGAGTCTTGCCTAGTTACGAATTTTACAAGAATTGTTGGTGATGAAAATAGAGTTTGATTTATGTGTTGAAACTTTTCCTTTGTTTTAGAAATATTCTTTGATAAAATTCATTTGTTCTTGTCACAATTAAATCCTTACTATACCTATTCCCAAAGGCTTTCCCTTCTCAATTAAAATTCTCATTTTGGAATTTGAAAATAGGTGTTTAAATGTGGCTATTTTCTAAATCCGAATTTTGTAATTTGTTTTGAGATTATTTCTTGGCTAAAACTCATTTGATCTTTCTAAAATTGAGTCCTAATCAAACCTATTCCCGAAGGCTTCCATTTTTTTTTTAATAAAACTCTTATTTTGGGGTTGGAAAATAGGTTTTTACACATTAACTCCTCCTAATTACGAATTTTATGTTCTTGTTGGAGTTGAGACAAAGTTCTAATTTAACTCTTGCAAACCTTTCTTATTTTGAAAATATCTCTTAGTAGAACTAGATTTAACTCATCAAAATCATTTCTTTATGATGCCTATTCCATAAGCCTTTCATATTTGATATAAAATCCTCATTTTGGAATTGGAAAATAGGTTTTCACAATAGGTGTCTTTATAAATCCGAATTTCAAAAATTATTTTTGATGGGAAAAAAAATAGATATTGAGCTTTTGGCAACATCCTCATTATTACCATCATACTACAAGTCTTTTATTCACATAAAACAAATTTTTATGACATCTATATACTGAAAACAAAATAGGAATATGATGACATTTATGTTATGGATGCAAATGCAAGCTTGGAAGCCTTAGATCATATTCAAAGCTTCCCAAGACTAGAAAGACTAGTCTCAAGAGTTAGATTAGCATATTGATGATATTAAATGCATGAAATGCAACTTAAATCATTATGATGATGAGATATATTCATAAAAATATCAACAAGAAGATATATAACAAGAGGAATAACTAAAAAAAAAAAAAAATCCACAACCTTGTGATGGCATGAAAATCATGTACAAGTGTTTCCACATCCCTTACCTAAAGCTTATGGGAATTTTTTATGGAATCACACATGTATAATCTTGTTATTTCATGTTTTGTATGTGGTGAGATTTAAATCTATTACCTAATGAGTGTTTGAATAAGAGAACTTGAAAAAAAATTTATGTGTGTAGAGAGAGAGGGGGGGGGGGGGGGGGGGGGGGGAGGTGGGGTGTTGTGGGGTGTCACAGCAAGTAAGGGGAGAGAGAGAGAGAGAGAAAACAAAATGTAAGAGTTTTGTTAAGTGAAAAAGAAAGAAAGTGAAATGTAAAAGACATGAAGGGGTATTTATAGAGAATGGGATTAGTGTTTGTGTTAATTAAATAAAAAAAAAAATAAAACAAATAGAGAGAGTACAAGAGGGTACCGGTTTGGAAAAATGGGGGAGGGAGAGAGCTATGTGTGTTGTGTTGTGTAAGATTTTAAATTTAATTAAGTAATTTTAGTAATAAAATTGTATAGAAAAGTAAATTATAAGAGATAGGATGTAAGGATGTAAGAATAGAGTATGACTGGTTGTACTTGGTGAAAAGTAATGATTACAAATCAAAAGTAGATTAGATAATTAAATTACCGGTAGTAATGAAAATATGATAAAAAGACTATAACCGTAATTTTTATAAACTGAAAAATTCTTATAATTATATTTTTGAATTCCTTATTAAATGTCAGTTATAAAGAGTCCTCCGGAATATTTTTCTATTTTTGAGTACTAGGGACTGGTTTTTGACAATAGATCCCAATCGGGTTTGAAACAGATAAATTTCTCCAAAATCTAATCTTTTTATGTTTCGATTTATTATTTAGGACTATATTCTAAAGCTAACTCATTTTTATTGTTCCAACGTTTTGTTCTCGATATTGCCGGACTTAGGTTCTTAGGTTCCATACTAGCCTTAAGCATTCTTTTTAGGGTTCCAATTTCTGATTCCGATTTCCGAAACCGAGTTTGGTTTGCTAAGAAAACGAGGGCTTACAATTCCAATAGTCATCAATTAACTTATCCCATACTTTAGGCGGCATCCAGGTAGGTCCATTTCCCTTTGCATCCTCTACTTTTTGTTTGTCAGACTTTACACATGCTTCCCTTCTAGCTCGATTAAGTACATCACTAAATCGTCTGGATATTATAGCATTCCATACTTCCTTTATCTTATACTCATCTATTGGAACCCAAGTATATCATTTCTAAAATTCATCAAATGTGATTATTATTAGTTACAAGTTTAGCAAAAATACACAACCGAATCAATTTTGCTTGCTTAAAATAAGTCACATAATACTTCCTTATCTTTAATACTAAGTTTCTTCCAAGGTGGGCATGTAGTTTGAAAACTTCCTTTGATAGCATTAATAATAGCTCGCGGCGCTTCAACATCATCAAAACTATAAAGTAGAAATTATAAGAGTAATTATAATATGGTCATGTATTGATTCGACCATATTCAATGTTGAAATATGTAATCAAATATGTTTTGGCATGTTATGTTGATTTAGGTAGTAATTGGTTTCTAAATATCAATAAAAGTTAATTATAGGATTATTTAAGACTAGACAACATGTGTTGAAAAAATTAATATATCATATGTGTTGGAAAAAGCCAATTTATTATGGTGAGTAAATCCTTTTATTAGATAAAGTAAATAAAGAAAACAGAAACCAGCAAGATTAGATATTTCTATCCAATGTTCATCATTTAAACTGAAAGCAAATAATTTTGTGATTGCATTCCCAATTATTCATCATTTAAATTTAACTCTAATTCATAATAATTGCATAATGTTCCCTTTCTGGATAAAATTTTTTCTTAATTATACATCACAAAATAAGCATATGAATTGCAGTTAAGTAGCCTGTACAAAAATTAAAAGGCATGAAGATGGTGTTCGCAATTAACAAAAATTTGGGATTTAGAAAACTGGGGGTCTATCAGCAAATCACGCTGTGTACTCGTACCACTATTTAAAACCAACTGCAGTTATGGATTCTCAAGAGCTACTGCACGTATGCATCAAGGACATATTATAGTTCTAAGGAATGTTAACTGCATCTCGAATTCAATTTGTCTCACATCTTAGAAGCCAATGAAGTCATTTCTAATGTCCTTGTTTATCTTATATCAAAATAAGACTGCAAATTTTGAATAATAAAACAATTACTAGATGTAATTAATATTATAACAAACTCCACTCCCCAGAGTTTAGGGGTGATGAATTTCCCAGTAGTAGAAGTCAAATATAATTGATCATCAAAGGACACGAATATGTCTGCAGCTGTGTTTCTGCAGAGCAATGTTTATGCATACATTCCTCAAGCCCTTTTTTTTTTTTTTGGGGGGGGGGCGGGTTGTGGTTCCTCAAGCTTGTTGACAAGACATTTTCCTTAAATTTTTAGAAGTAGTACTGTAGCACCAGGTGAAATAACCGTACAATAGTCTTAACTAGATAATTATTCTATCTGGTTTGCATCGACCACACTTTAAGGCTTTGATGAAATGAGAAACGAAATGCTTTTTCACAATATTGAGAGTGCATCAAGGGTTTAAATCGAAAAATCTGCAATAGTTGGAAAATGAAAGGTAAAAGAATCTAAAATGCGAGAGCTATCCACCATGTCGTCACAGTTTTTTCAGGCTAAGAATTAAAATGGAGCTATAGTAGAGATCCTAACATAACCTCCAATAAATGAGGGCAATTAGAATTCCCTCTATCAAAGAGGTTGACAAAAATATTCAGTGACTCTCTTTCTGCCAGAATTTTAGATTTTAAAACATTCCAAATCCAGGGATTGTTTCATATTCATTAGTAATTTAACATCCAATAAATGAAAAACAATTATAATTCCCTCTATCGAAGAAGTTGACGAAAATATTCAGTGACTCTCTCTCTATCAGATTTTTGGATTTTAAAACATTCAAAATCCAGGGACTGTTTCATATTCATCAGTTTGTACAACAACTTATGCAGATTCAAAAAATTTTCCACAAGGAAAGCATGACTTCTGTTTTATTTCTAAACTATAGACTTCGCAGTATGAGAGAATAGCTCAATTAACTTCTCAAAGGAATTCAACTTACATATAACCATCAAAATATGAGCTTTTCTGCATCTTGATCAAATGGGCATAAGTATAAAGGGTCTGAAACCAAAAAGATTAAATTGTAACATAACACATAGAGAAATAAAGAAAATAATATAAAGAACAGAGAAGGAACGGGAAAACGGATGAACAAATAATAAAATCAAAACAAAATCAAATAAAACCCAAAACAACAAGCTGATTCATGAAATAATCAACAAATGTTGTTGCTGACAAACACTATACATATCCAAAAACAATTATCAACAACTTCAATAAATCTAACCAACTTCAATAAATAATGTCTTTAAAATTTATAATCCAGTCAACTTTAAAATACAAAATTCATCATGTCAATGCTCAAATTTTCTATCATGACAGTCTTCATAAAACTAAAGTTTCTTGGCATGACCTCATTAAAACTTCCTGGCAATTATGGCTTTAATGGGCATAAAGATAGGGGTAGAATAGGAATATTCTCACAATTGCAAAGCTTAATCATTGATAATTTCATTTTATTCTATCATTTTAATAGGACTTTGGAATTTATTTTTATTCATTTTGGAGAAAATTCTTATGAAACCTATGCTTTTAATGAAATTTGTTGTTTTGTAGCTCCTAGAATCCAACAAAGCAGACTTTAAAGTATTTAGATCTGATTTGGAGCAAAAACAGTAGATAAAGTTAAAAATCAGAATAGTCGAGCCCTGCAGAATTCATCATTGAGGCTAAACACTTGAAGAAAAATAGGAAAAATGGTCTGTTGCACCTCAACTTCGAGCCCTCAATATGACTCTTGACTTTTGTTTGAGATATTGCGCATCAATTTGCAGAAAAGCTTCTATCGAGCCTCGTATTCGACCTCGGCAGTTGCCTTTTGAAGATCATTTTTTATCCATTTTCTTTATCTCAAGCTTTAGCCATACGAGCCTCAACCGCCTCAATTCAACCCTCAATAGAGCCATGGACAAAAACACAAATGCTCAAGCATTTTAAGTGTCGAGCTTGATTTCTTCTTTCTACAAGCACTCAACCACAACTCTCATGTGACCTGCAACAATTGAGCACACGATTCAAATAGGTGCATAAATAAAGAATTTACTTTCCGTTATAAATAATCTACCACGTGTTGAATAAAATCCATCACGCTTTCTATACCTTGTAGCCTATAAATAAAGAGACAAACATGCATTTTTTTTTTTCTAATTTTTTTTTTTTTTTTTTTGGGGTGGGGCGGGGGGGGGGCGCGGGGGTGAGGATGGGGAGGGGAGGAGAATTGGGTAACAAGAATTACCTAGCTAACGTAGTATAGTTTTTAGAGAATTCTAAGGTGAAAAAATTTATGTTTCTTGCTTTGGAAATCTCTAAGGTTTTTGGGTAAAATCATTTTAATCCTAATGTTTGTAATTTCTAAGCAATCAAAGTGAATTATCTTTTCAAATGGATTTATTTCTTCATATTTGTGCGTTATTAAATAATTCCATGGAGAAATAATCTCGTACTGCTTAGGGTTCACGAATCTAATTCCTGATTCAACTGATTTCAAACGCGCTTTCAAGTTAATTGACTGAGTATTTGTAATTAGTAACTTGAACTGCATTTTGTGGGTTTTAAGAGAGTGGTGCACCTTTTTAGATCCACATTTGATTTCAATGGAATAGATTGAGAGATCATTCTTTTGAATAGATCTATGATTGCTAATGGAGTTGATCCTCACTACCTCGTGTGAGGACGGGTGAAAACTTTCTATCAATTGTTTAAAAATTCATTGAGTTGGGTTTTCAAAATAAAAGATTCTTAATCTTTGTGCGGATCTAGCATCTAGATCTAGAACTACTGACTTTGACAGAAGCTTTAGTTTACATTAGTGGATCCGGCGGTGAAAATATCCTAATCAACAGCTTTTCCAGAGAAGCTTTATCTAAAGAAATTGATTGATAAGGAATTGGTGTAGTGAAGAGAGGTTACAAATCTATCTTTTGCTTTTGCCTAGTAAACGCTTATGAAATTTTCCTAATTAACATAGGTTAACTTCTTATTTTTCATTTATGAGTTTCTAATTTCCTTTAGTTAGATGATGGATAGGTTATGAGTACAATAGTTGCCACCATTCCTTTGGGACCAACCTAATTTTTCCTATACTACTTAGGTAGGTGCACTTGCCACGATTGTTGGAAGTTGCTAAACCGAAGTTGAAAAAGAACAATTAGCTTTTATAAATTTTGAAAACTTCAACGTCTAGTTGTGTTCTGAAATTGTGATTTAATCTAATTCCAATAATCCAACAAGAGAAATTGAACAAGCATTTTTGGCGCCGTCGCCGTGGATTGAACTGGTGTTGGATTCATTAACATGAAGCCCAACAGGGCAATATTGGAAAGCTAATCCATTCAGCAATCTAACCCTTAACTCCTGTAAATATTTCTGTATATATCTGTTTTTATTTTTTTTTTGTACATATTTTTGTTTTTGTATATATCCTCTACTAACTTGTTTTGTTTCTTTTGTATATACATTTATTTTCTTTCATGTACAATTCTTTATTTTATTTTTCTTTTATTCCTTTATTCTTTTATTCTTTATGTGTATATGTTTGTTCTTTCTTTTTTTTTTTCTGATTTGTTTTTAATAAAAATGTAGGATTACGACTAGGATTCAAACTAAAATTTTGTTTTCATTTGATCCAGATCCGCAAAGGATAGGAAAAACTAGAAAAGTCAAAGAAAAGAAAATGGGTGACCATGAAAATAGGGGTGAATTACAAGAAGAAGTAGATAAACCTAGGGTTAATTAGCCTGGGACAACGATAGATTTCTGCAGACCCACCCTAGAAGGAGCTAATACAAGCATTAACAGACCCAAAGTGGTTGCAAACAATTTCAAGATAAAGCCCAATGTTATCCAAATGGTGTAACAAATGGTTCAATTCAATGGTTTATATGATGAGGATCCAAATAGCCATCTGCAATAGTTTCTTGAGATTTGTGACACTTTTAAAATCAATGGTGTGCCTAAACATGCAATTAGGCTGAGATTATTTCCATTTTCCCTCAAAGGAAATGCCAGGAAATGGCTAAATAGCCTTCCTAAAAACTCCGTCTCTACTTAGCAGCAAATGGCTGATGGATTCATGAGGAAATGTTTTCCACACTTAAGAACAGCCAAGTTGAGAGCTGACATTGCTTCTTTCCATCAAATGGATTCCAATACTTTGTATGAAGCTTTCAAGAGATGGAAGGAGTTGCTAGCAAGATACCCACACTATAAATTACCTTATTAGACTCAGGTACAAACTTCTTATAATGGGTTGAATTATAGGACGCGACAATTGATTGATACAATCGCTGGTGGGAGTCAAATTATAAATCTCCTAAGGCATGTTTGAATTTATTCGAGGATATAGCTAATAATCATTACTGATGGTCATCATTTAAAGTCAAGAAAGAAAAATTTGGAGGAATGTTTGTGCTTGGTGTTCTTTTCAATTGAGTTCATACTAATCATTGACCGAGTTTTTCAAATTTATAAATGTTTTCTAAATTGTTTTCAATAACTATGGTCTCACAGGGCAAACGCACCCATCAGATTAGCATAGATAGTGATTTAGGTTGATCCCAAGGGAATGGTTGGCAGTTAACGTACTCCCAACCGCATCCATTGTCTAGCCAAAAGAAATGTTTAGAAAATCATAATGAAAAAAAAAAAAACTATCCTAAGTTAGGAATATTCACAAAGGTTTAATGGGAAAAATAAGAAATAAGTCTATAACTTCTATGAAACAGCAGTTTAGGATTATTTCACCAATTCCTTATCAAAATGATTTCTTAAAAACAATGAACTTCTTAAAAGCTGTTTGAATTGTGTGTTTATACTGTCAGATTCTCTAATTTAAACTAAAGCTTCTCTCGAAGTCAATAGTTCTAAATCTAGGTGAAACTAACAATATGAAATTCCAATTAGATCCGCATAAAGAATAGGAATCCATTGTGTTTGAAATTAAAAACTCAATGAATTTTTTTTAAAACAAGTGATAGAAAGTCTTCACCATTTTCTCGCAAGAGATAGTTAAGATTGAATCCATTAGCAACCATAGATCTATTCAATTGAATGATCTCTCGATCTATCTAATTGAAATCGATCATGGATATAAAATAGTGCACCACTCCTTTAAAAACCACAAGTTTAAGTTCACGTCACTAATTACAAAGACCCAATCAAATTAACTTGAAAGCACATTTGAATTCAACTGAATCAGGAATTGGATTTGTTATTCCTATGCTGTAGGAGTTTATTTCTCCATGGATTTATCAAAATAAGCGTGAATGAGAAGGAATTAATCAGATTCGAAAGATTAATAATTAATTGCTTAGAAATTCATAGAAATTACAAACATCGAGTTAAATTGATTTTACCTAGAAAACATAAGAAATTCTTAAGTAAAAAGAAAAGGAAATTGTTTCACTCAAGAATCCTTCAGAAAACTAATCTACGTTAATATGCTAATTTACACTATTGGTACATACATTACAACGCATGCTTGCTCGTTTATTTACAGGTTACTAGACATGGAAAGCACGACCTACTTTATTGACACGACCGGATTCTTTCTAACAGAATTTGTAATAACTTTCCACGCACGCATATGACCTGTGAAAACACTTGTCAAGAGTCACGTGTGATTTGTTGGTCGAGGCTTGTACAAAGCAAAATCAAGCTTGACTTTAGGAATTGCTAAAGTAAACTATACATTTTTGTTCATTGCTCTATCGAGAGTAAAATTGAGAAAGTTGAGGCTCGTATCGCTGAGGCTTGAGGTAATTCTGATGAAGAATTGACCTATAAAAGCACTTGTCGATGGTCGAGATTTGAGGCTTGACTTTGAAGCTCAACAATGTATTTTCTCTATACTGATGCTCGATTACTTCGACTGAAGTTGAGGGTCATGTCGAGAGCTCATAGTTAAGGCTTGATAGACCAATTTTTGTTGTTTTCTTCCTTTGTTTGGCCTCGGCTGTGACTTTACAAGGCTCAACTTCTACAATCTTGAATTTACTTGTTGTTTTTGCTCCAAATCTGATTTGAAACACTTTGATTATTCCTTATTGGATTCTAAGAGCTTCAAAACAACATTATTTATCAAAAACATAAAATTTATAGGATTTTATTTGAAATTCTTAACAAAATGAACTCAAAATCCTATGAAAAATATAGAGTAAAAATGATTTATCAGTTTGAAATTGATGTTATGTCTAATTTGACTGCAAAGATTAAGGCTCTGAGCAAAAAAGTTGAAAGTTTGTTTATAGTAAGGAATGAGATGAATATGGTTGATAGTGTATTGGATCAAAATATTGAAGGTATGACCTCTAAAAGTTGTGAATTTGTGTCAAATTTTAATGGCCAAAGATATGACCCTTATAGTAACACATATAATCCTAGTTGAAGGAACCATCCAAATATCAAGTAGAGTAACAAGAATTTTCAACAACAAATGAACCCACCTAATTTTCAAAACCACCAATGTAAGGGTTAGGTGTCTATCAAGGAAACAAACGATCGCTTGAGGAATTAATTCCTCATTTATTAAGGCTACTGAGGCTGGACAATAGAGTATAGACACCACCCTGAGGAACCACACTGCTGCAATTCACAATTTAGAGACCCAGCTTGGCCGAATTTCCAAACTACTTTCAGAGAGACCTTCAAGATCTTTACCTTTGAATACTGAGCCAAACCCATGTGATCAAATGAAGCAATGGTGATTCTTAGGATGATTATCCTACATGTCTTTTGTTTAGTTTTTGTTTTTGAGAAGAAGATGTTTGATGTTTTAGGATAGTTTAAGTGGATAGGACGAAAGTTATCCTAAGCTATTTGTGGATATCTTTTTAAAGACCTTTATTTCTGTATCAGTTTGAAAGATGTTCTTGGGGTCTGTTTGACATTTTTCATAGATTATAAACAACAAAAAAAATCTTGTTTTTAATGAGAATGAAGATCATGTTTGAGTATAAATGATGTTTTATGTTATTTTTTTGTACTACAGAATGATTTTTGCAAGTACAAATTTGAGCCTCGAAAATTCTTTGTATAGTAAAAATAAAAAATCGAGCCCTTTAGTAGAGCCTTGACAATGTTAGATATCCTTTTTGTAAATAAATAAATCAGTTTTAAGCCTTGCATTCTTTAATTCTTTAAAATAAGTCGCGACTTCTTTTTAAGTCGAGTGTCTTTTATTCTTTAATTCTTTTATCCTTATGCAAATAGATGATTAATGAATTGGTCTGTCAAGATTGACGTAGACTTTAATGTTTTCAAAACCTAAAAAGTAAAAAGAAACTATTCATTCTGCACTCGAGAAAAACACTATTCTTACACTCAATAAATAATTTTTTGCTCTTATACCTTGCATTCATCAAGAAACTCACCAAAACCAAACCTTTCCAACATTCAAAGTGTTAATCTGTTAAGGTATGTTCATTTATATCATCTCTTTCTACTTTTACTGCTTTATCAAAGTATATGGTACATTTGAATTTTTAAGGTTTTTCAAACGCTCGATAAAAACACGATATGGTTTGTGAAGCATTTTCATTCTTGAAACTTTGTGTAATCAATCACAAACTTCGTTTTCTTTTCAAACCCATTTGTTTTGTTAAAACCCCAGTTTGTTTCTGATTATTCATAATATCGATAGTTTAGTTCAAGAAAAATAAAATGGGAGTAGTTTGATTTAAATTTAAGCAAACATTTTTGAATTTATGTAGTGCAATTTTTGCAGAAAAATGGCACCAAGAAGAAAACAAACCCAACCCCAAGTAAGTACTTGTACTCTTGAGAATATTTGCTGAAGATAGGGAGAAGTTTAATTTGTTTTTGACTTAAAAGAACATTGTAAAAAATGTTGTGTTGAATTGGAATTTGTTGGAGAATTATGGGATGAAAGATGCTTTTGAGAGATTTTTGCAAAATCCTGTATGGAGAAGAGTTTTTGAGATTAAAGAAGAAGCATATTGTCACGCCCCGAGGGGTACCCTAAACGTGGCAGTCCGCCGTACACAATACTAAAGCCTATGAATGACTACCTTCGTCACACAAGGGCTTCCATACTATGTACAAGGCGTACAACACATTAATGAGACACGATCGAAGTATAGCAATTCATATTGATATAAGTTATACAACAAGATATAAGGAATGTAACTAACTTCAAATATAATCGATTACACTTCTTAGGGGCATACCCCCATAAAAATTCCCAACTTCAACCTTAAACAAAAGACATATATAGAATCTCATAGGTTATTATTACATAAGACCTATCATAACATAACTTCACTAAACCTGACTAAGGCCTTCTCGTACACCGCTTCCTTATTGGAAACTCAAACTCATACTCGGTTTTTCTGATATCTCGGTCTTCGGGTCGTAATCTTAAATCAACCTGTAACATTCAATAACTGTAGGAGGGTAAGCTACACTAGCTTAGTGAGTGAGAACTTCCATAAATCACGCATCCAACAATCAATCAAGCAAGTTATTTAATCAATCATATGAATGCAACAAACACATGAATCATACAAAACATATGATCAACCGGAAATCATATGTGAATAGATTTACGCCCTATATTCGGGGTTAGCAGATTCACGACTCCTGCGGTACTATCGGTTCCATCTTCGGGTCACGGTTACCCTCACATAATATTCTGTCTTCGGGTCACAATTACCCTCACATAATATTCCATCTCATGGATACCGGATAACTGGAATAATATGCTAATGCTCCATCCCCAACGTGAAGTGATTATGTCCATATTAGTTTATCATTCCAAGTAGTCATTATTCCAATTCTTAAGTGATCAACCAATCACGCAGACAATCAATAATATAGCAATAAACATTCATCATTAATCACCCGGTTTCGATATTCTTAACACGGTTTGCTCAATAAACTCAAGTAGGTATTCAGCTATAAACCAAATGGTAGATATACTTGAGAATAAGAATTTGTGTAAAGATATTAACTCAAATTAGATTCAAAGTGTCAATTCATTGATTGATCCACAATTGATTTATTACGAATCAAATAGAAGCTCTAAATATATCACATATTCTTTTTGAAGTTTATTTACTCCCTTATGAGTGTTAATCCATAAATTTAATATCAAATCTATAAGAATATTAAACTTAATCAACTCACTAAACCTACCATATATTAACTAGATTCTTTAAGTGATATCTCTAGTAATTGAATTGTCATTAATCCAATAGACTTTTATTAAGTAAGAAAGCTCATTTTAGGTTTAACTCACCCATTTATATCTTGGATAGACCAACTATACCTAAAAGTATGCCAATGTACCTAAACTAGTTTTTTGTTGTCTTTACATACATTATTAACCATTATTTGTACCTATTATTACCAATTAATTCCTAGTATCAAATTATTTAATTATTCAACTTAAAATTCATATTTTAATATGATAATATATCATTTATTTATTTTGTTAAATTTAGATCCATTTATTCCTATCAATTCAAAACTAGTTTAAATTCAATGTAGGACTCAACTTAAATGGATCGACTCACTTACTTTATGGACTAGTTCTGTCACGCCCCGATGGGTACCCTAAATGTGGCAGTCCGTCGTACACCATATTAAAGCCTAAGAATGACTACCTCAGTCACGCGAAGGTTCCATACTATGTACAAGGCGTCTAACACATGGAGGAGACTCATCGAAGTAATACATTTTATTGATATAGCTTGAGTACAATGTAAAGGAAATACAAATTTACTATACTTCAGATACAAATCACTATACTTCATATACAATCATTAAACTTCAATTACATTCATCAAAAGATTCTACTACGTAAAACTATTACAAGGCAAATCATAAAACTAGCTATAACTTCAAACATTCGTTCTTTGCCAAATCCCGGAGTCATTCCCGGCTTCAACCAATTCGGTCCCCACTTTGCATTCTTGAATAACCTGTTCATTTAAACAACTATTGGGGTATAAGCTACACTAGCTTAGTGAGAATTCCCTTAATTCCGTACCATAACAAACAAGTTATAATCAATCATATGCTATGCATGAACAAACACGTGAGCAAGCAATTATGCATGGGTATCCGGAACCCACACACAGAACGGATTTACGCCCTCCGTATCTTGGGTTAGGAATGGTTTGAGTCTACACGACCGCATCTAGTCCCCAAGCCCTCGGCTCTTAGCACTCGACTCGGCTAGGCTCATCCAAGAATGCATCCACATGCGCCTTAGTACCCCTGAATGAGCTCTGGCACCGGGCTCGTTATCCAAACGAGGCAACCACGGACCATACCGATCGACCTGCGTAGGAGTAGCATGCTACCAAATGCAATATGTCGAATGCGATGCATGACCAATTTAATTTTTGCTTAGGTCAAAACATTTATACATTCTTTAGAGTGACCAACCAATATCACACATATAACAGAAATAATATGAACGGTGCAGTTATCCAATCAAATCGTGGTTTCGATATGCTTTAGTATTCTTTGGCATACATTCATCACAGTCTCATCATATATCCCATCCCCATTCATATCGATTTTTATCTTTTCCTATAATTCTAATGCAACTAACTACAATCACAATCAAGGTAACAAAACAAGGAGAAAACTCACTCGGCCATTGGATCACCGGTCTTCTAGTAATAATAATCCGGTGGTAGGGAATCGTCGATCTCGGGATCTCCTAAAAAGGAAGAAATACTCTAATAAGTATTTCATCACTTAACTAATCCAAACTATCTCATTCAAACTATCAAATTCGCAATTCGCGTCCTAAGCGGAAATTCCAACTTAAAACGGCCATAACTTGGTCATTTTAACTCGGAATCTCGCAAATTATATATCGATTTCTATCTACTTCGAAAGATCTATCTAATTCTAATATTATTTTCAAGTTTTGAAAACGAAGCTTCGAAAAGTTCGGATCAGATTAGGACAGCAACAATTTCAATTTCCGAAAAATAGTTTTGTAAATGTTGAAATGTTCTACTTGTAATTCAATTACATAATATGAATGATTTCCTAACATGAATGACATGAGATGAGCTTAATGCATGCATGATCTTGATGATTTTTGCAAAAGGAAATTATAACTTTTTATTTTGCAAGACCATAATAACAACTATTTGAAAAATCTAGTTTTCTAACTTTGCATTTCCATTTGTTTTGGATTTATTACTTAAGAAAATATAATTATTTTTGTTAAAATTGAGTCTTCATCATATATATTACTTATGACCTTTATTTCTACATAAAAATTTCCATTTTACACTTTGTAAACATGTTTTCAAGTGGGGTTGATTCCAAAATCCGAATTTGGTAAAAATTGGTTTTTGAGTGATTCCTTTAAGTAAAAATCATTTGATATTTAGAAAATTAGGGCTCAATTATACATTACCACTAAGGACTTCATTCTTACACAAAAATTTGCATTTTACACTTTGCAAATACATTTTTAAACAAGCTTTGCACAAAAATCCGAATTTTAGAAAATTTCATTTCTTGCATATTTCTTATGAGAAAACTTGTTTAATGCATTAAAATTTGAAGCTTTACTATATCTATTGTCTAAGGACTTCATTTAACACATAAAACTTTCAATTTGAGTTAAATACTAAGTGATTACATATGCATCATCTCAAATTACGAATTTGACAATTTGATTACTAACTCAAAATTTTCCATTTTAATTCCATTACTTGTTTTACACATTACTCATGCCTAAACTCACTTTAACTTGTAAAAATCATTCCTTAAAGATACCTATTACCTATATACTTCATTTTTCACATAAAACATGAGTTTTGGAGTTGATAAATGGGTTTTAAAATTTGGTCTTGGTTGGGATCCGAATTTAGAAAATTTATTTTTGGTTATATCTTTTGATAAAATCTATCTAAGCTTATGGAAATCTATTCCTTACATATCATATCTTATGAGCCTTCATTTCTTAAGTAAAAAAATTACATTTTGACACTTGGAAAGTAGTTTTTAAATGGGGGTCTTGCCAAAATACGAATTTCACAATTTTGTTTGAGTTCATAACTAAGATCTATACTTAATATGAACATAAACATAAAAAAATGCATGGTAATAAGCTATAAACATCATGGATCTAAACTTCACTTATCAAAATCTTCATTTATGATATCTATACCCTAAGCCTTCATTTTAAATGAAAAAATACATTTTGAAGTTGAAAAACCACTTTTCTAACTATGGGTCCATTTTCATCCGAATTTTCAAAATTGATTTTGTTGAAAACAAAATAGATCTTGGGTTCCTACAACTTTCCTACCATCATCAAGCTATAAAGTTGTTCATGAACATAAACAAAGATCTAATGCATCTATGAACTCAAAACTTTAGATCTAGTTTTCTAAACTAGTTTTACATGCATGAATCACTAAGATAGACATGTGGATGCTAGATCTATGCATAAATCATAAGGAATAACAAAAATAACAACTTAAATACAAGATCTATGGCATAAACAAAAATCAAAGCTATAAAAGTTAGATCTACAATATATATATCTTTAAACAAGAAAATATTATAATACAAGATAATAAAAGTGGAGAAGAGAGTGATTTCATTTTTGGCATCATCATCCTAAGCTTTTAAGCTTATGGAAGGTCATTTGATGCATGAAACCTTCATTACTTTACCTATATCACCTATGGAGCTTTGGAAGAAGATTGCTTAGAAATCTTTAAGAAATATGTGTGGAAGCCATGGAAGAAGAGGGGGCAGCTTGTTTTTCCATAGAGAGGAAATGAAGAAGAAAGAGAGGAAAAATGAGAGAGAAAAGTTAAAGAATGAAAGAGGGAAAGTAAGTAAATGAAGGAGTGAGAGAAAATGAGTGTTTTAATTGTAATAAATGAGAGAAAAAAATAAAACATGGGCAGCCAAGAAGGACATGTTGCACGTGAATGTTGAGAGAGGAGAGAGAGAGTTTGTTGAATTTGACTCAAAATTAATTGTATAATTAATGTGTAATGTAACTTTTTGAAAAAGGATTGAAAATAATTAATTTTAGTCAAAATGGAGTGGATAAAAGACAATGGCAGCCATAAATAGGGTCAAAAATCTGCCATCAATTGTGGGATAATGTGTAGAAAGATTGAAGTGAAAAGAAGTGATATGTGTAAGGTGTACTTGAAGGTATGGGTTGTAAAGTACTTTATTAATAAAATAAAATAAAATTGAAAACTTATTCTAAATAATTGTAGCAGATTTTTCATAATTAAAATTAAATAATTATTTGAATTATTTTAGTATTTTAACAAATATGTTACCTTTACGGTCAAAATACGCGAATATGGGCTATAAATAATATTTTTATAACCGAAAAATTCTAAAAAAATATTTTATGAGAATAAAAATATTTTAAAATTTTTCAATTATTAAATTAATTTATTTTATTTTTAGTATCGGTCTTAAACAGAATCTGATCTGGTAAAGACCCGAAACGAATAATTTTTAGAAAAACAAAATTTTCTATAACATATAAAATATTTATCTAAAAATACAAGGCTTTATAAGAATAATAAAATTTTTAATGAAATAAAAAAGAATAGTACAAAAGACTATTCAATTACCGGTAATAATGGAAATACGATAAAAAGGTTATAACTGTAACTTTTATAACCGAAAAATTTCATAACTGATATATTTAGAAATCTTATGAAATTACGAGTCTAACGGTACTATTGGTATTTTTTGATATCTCGAGCCCCGGGACACGCTTTTCGAAGTCTGTATCCGAACGGGTTCGAAATAGGTCAAAAATTTACCAATCTGATATTTTTAAACAAACTATATTACTATGAGCTATTCTATATATTTAAACTACATCTCGGCCTCTAGGGTTAGGGGCACTAGATTGCCGGACTTACACTATTGTATTCCGGTTAGGGTTTCCGGGTGATTTTCCGGTTTAGACCTTTGCCAATTTGGAAACTGATATTTATGTTATACAACATATTTAATTTGAGAAATTTATTTTAAATTTTATTTTTGTAAGTATTTAATATCTTTTAATTTCGGAATTTTGAATTGGTTTATTTTCGAAAGTTAATCGTTATTTACTTTTTAATAATTTGTTTTTGGGCTTTATATTACCCTTTTTATAAGTCGGAGTTAAATATGGAATTTTTCGTACGTAGTGGTTTTGAATTTGAAGACCACTGAGTTCTTATTTTATTTTTAAAGATTTTCATTTTCTCAGATTAAGAATTTTTGATTCGTTCGGTTTAGGACTTGTCGAAATTCGGTTTTAATTTGGAGTGATTTTTAGGTTTATTTTCGAAGTTCATCTTGAAATTATTTACTGAAATTTTCCGGGGCTTGCAAGTTCAGCCCTCTTCATTCTTGCCACTGCTGTCTTGTTGCCCTATTTTACATTATTTCATATTTTAATTGTTTTAATCCCATTTTGGGTTTAAATTAGCATTGATTACATGTTTATTGTGTGTTTTTTTATTTAGTTAATTAACTAGGTTTAGGTTACTAATTTATGACATCAATTATTCATCAAATCATCATCATCTTCTATGACTTTCATTAATTCTAGCCATGCTATCAAACTCTAATCAACCATAACCTATCCTCTATTGATCTATGTATTAAAGGGTTAATAACAAAAAAAATTACTCGTGTTTTGATAATTTTGCAATTAACTAACCTGAGTTATTATTATTATCATTATTATTTTACAAATACCTAACCCGTGATATACTCCATTTTGTCCTATCCAAAAAAATTGTTACGCCATCATATCATAGTCACATGACTGTAAAAGATAAAGATAGTTGCTCTAAACACTGAAAACCCGATAGTAGGAAGTTTTAGTAAGAGCACTCCATTCTATTAACATGTTCCCTATGAATTTGTAAGGACCCGCTATCACCTCTAAAATTAAAACAGGCGATAACAGTTCCCTAACCACATATAACCTGTAAGATTATATGTAAGGTTGTCTAAAAGAATTGTTTGAGCAATTGTTTATCTAATTCCACTTAGATAATATAATAGAAACCATACTTTTTTTTCTAAACTCTTAACAAAGTACACTACCTCATTATCAACATATTTTGCAAAAGAAGCGAACTTAAGTCATACATAGCTAAGTACATATATATATATAACATATTTTACATCCACGGGCTTTTACAAGCCTTAACAAAATTACACACATAAAATTCAACTAAAACCTTAAATACAACCACAAGACTAACATAACTATTGTATTACAAAAATTGGATTCCACCAAGTCTAAGGTCATCTCTAGTCCTCCATATCATCAAGAAAATCCTCGAAATTGGTTCCATACCCAATACTCGTGAAAAACTTGTCGGATTCATCACCTGAAATGGTTAAAATATGAGCCAAAATGCAAAGTAATTCACACATACTTAATCTAAATGTAAAATGCAACAACCATTAATTTATTACTCAATCTTTAGTTAGTCTTTCATCATGGGAGTGCTCAAACTCCGGGCAACAAGGATCTAGTGTTACGTCCATCTCCCTAAGTGGTCCCTACTGTTCATACAGACTAGGTAGCCCCACCTCCGGCGTAAGCCATAATACTAGAGGATCCTGAGTAACGCATCACAACGTTTAGGGGGTTGATATGAGTAGCTCGGATACTCATATCTCCTAAATAATTTTATCTAATAACGAGAAAGTACCCTACCCCCAATCTGAGCAAGGTGCCGCTCTCCGAACTAGATTCAACGGCAAACAAGGACAATCAACACTCATCAATTAATAAAATTTTCTTAATTTAGAGTAACTTGATTTGATGCCTATCCTAGCAAAGAAACAAGCAAGTTACTGCGTACCTGAGATAACTCGGGAACTAATGGGGTTGGCCGAGCGAGGATCTATCACTGTTTAAAATAATATTAAATTTCCCACTTAGTTTAAGCACTAATTAAACTAGTTGAAAAATAATTAAATCAAAGAAATTCAATAAAAATACAACAAAATAGAGCATATAAACATCTTACTATATCATAGAATACTTAACAAATATTTAATTGATCATATACCAAGCTTTGAAAAATTTTGAAGAAAGTTTTTGAAATGAAAAGTGCAGGGGATACGCCACCTTCAATGCCGGAGACTTTGAACCGGTGCGTAATATACTAAAGTTCAACACTTGCCAACACTGGCAACGTTCAAGGATACACCAGCAGCCTTCAGTTTACGTGCGGCGACTTTGAGCTGGTGTAGAATACAACTCCAAATTCCTAAAAAATTTCCAAGAGTTACATGGCGTTGGTCCATGCCCGTGAATACTGCCAATACTGGCAGCGTATCCGTGTACGCCAACAGCTTTGGATCCTACGCTGACAGCCTTCAGCCCGACGTTAAAAATTGTAATTCTGTTCTCGTTCCACACCGCCTCTAAGCCAGTAGCTTTGGAACCCCAGTAGCCGGCGTACGATTTGAAAAATAAACACTGGTAAACTTTTCTAGCAAAAGTCGATAGCGTTTCAAACGACTTTAAAAAAATCGATTCTGTTTACTTCCAACACCGCCTCTATGCTGGCAGCGTTGAAGTGTCAGATGCCGGCATACGCTTAAAATTAAACCTATAAGAAAATGTTTTGTTTCTCCTGTTTTATTACAAAACTTATTCACTTCAAAATTCTCCAAACTTAATCTAAACTTTCCAAAGCTTGTTATATGTTGTAAACACTATCCAAACAACATAAATTCTATTTCTAGTCATCAAAACACCAATCACACTTCAATTCCACACTTCAACTACTCAATCCTTCAATCGTCCCAATACACTCATCCTCACATGTCAACATTCATATAAGACATATACCACAACTCCTCTAGCTATGTAATCCTATTTAAACTACCATCAATGCACAAAAATCATTCTAACACCAATTAATACATAAATATCATTCTAAGCTAAGCTTTACAACCAAATATAAGAAAGAACATAAAATAAAGAGATTAGGCTTGCATTTAACTTACATGATTAAGCCTTAGCTTGGAGTAATGTTTGAATCCAAAAGCTTGTAATTGATTTTGGCTTAGGGCTTAGGGCTTAGGGTTTTGAGATGGAAGGAAGAAAGGAAGAAAAGAAAAGAAAAGAAAAATTCGTATGAAGTGATTAGGGCTGCCAAAAGGGTCCAAAATTAGTCCAAAATGAAGTCAATACTAATCCAAAGTTTGACTTTAGGGATATATTTGACCTAAGGTTAATTTAGTTAAATTTGAAATGCATTTGAGTTTGATTTAAGCTTAAAAAGTAGACTTTAACTTTGTGAAAATTCTACCATTATTCTTAAATAATTCACAAGTTATTTTATTAAATTCTAAACATAACACATACATATTAATTTACAAAAGACACTTATTCATTACTATGCACACATTAATACATATAATACAATAATATTAATTTCATTATACTACATACATACAAAATAACACATATGTAACACATATACTAATTATATTATACATGCACATACATGTATATATATATATGTCTCATTTCAATAACACATTAGAATATAAATTAGGAAATTCATAGCTATTTCATTCTGTCCTCCTTCAAAAACTTTCGTCCTCGAAATTTAGCTTACCTTAAACACTATTCAAATAACTCAGGGTACTTTTGCCTCATTTCATCCTTGGGCTCTTACGTTGCCTCTCTTTCGGTTTGTCCGGTCCACAAGACCTTCACAAAAGGAATTATTTTTCTCCTTAACACTTTATCAATCCTATCCAAGACTTTGATCGGCTTCTCAACTATGCTTAAATTCGGTTGAATCTTTGGTTGATGTGTAGAAATGATGGCTTCGGGATCTGATACACATTTTCGGAGCTGTGACACATGGAATACATCATGCACTTCCGACAAATTTGGTGGTAGAGCCAATCGATAAGCTAATGGTCCAATTCTCTCTAAAATCTCATATGGACCAATGTATCTTGGATTCAACTTGCCTTTTACCCCAAATCTAATTACTCTTTTTGTTGGAGAGATTTTAAGAATCACATGGTCACCAACTCTAAACTCCAATGGTCTCCTCCTTGTGTCAGCATAGCTTTTATACCGATCTTGAGCTATTTTCATTCGTTGTTTTATCACTTGAATTTTATCTACTGATTGTTGTATCAATTCAGTACCCAAAATAGCTCTTTCACCAACTTCATTCCAATATAATGGAGATCTGCACTTCCTACCATAAAGAGCTTCATAGGGCACCAGTTGAATCGTTACTTGGAAGCTATTGTTGTAGGCAAATTCAACAAGTGGCAAATAAGTGTCCCACCTATTACCAAAATCTAAGACACATGCTCTAAGCATATCTTCCACTATCTGAATTGTTCGCTCTGATTGCCCATTTGTCCGTGGATGAAATGCAGTGCTAAACTGAATTTGAGTGCCTAAAGCAGTATGTAAACTTTTCCAGAACCGACTGACGAAGCGAGAATCTCGATCAGAAGTAATCGTCTTCGGAATCCCGTGTAGTCTCACTATCTCTTTGATATAGATATGTGCCATCCTTTCTAAGGAATCTCCAACCCTCAAAGGTATGAAATGAGCCGATTTCGTTAATCTATCTACAATTACCCAAATAACTTCATATTTGGTAATAATCCTAGGTAGGGCCGATATGAAATCCATAGTGATATCATCCCATTTCCATTCAGGTATAGATAAAGGTTGAAGTTCTCCTCCGGGTCTTTGATGCTCGATTTTTATTTGTTGACAAGTCAAACACTTGGAAACATATTGAGCAATATCTTTCTTCAAACCTTCCCACCATAAATTTTTCTTCAAATCTCTATACATTTTGGTGGTTCCCGGGTAGATTGAATATGAAGATGAATGAGCTTCCTTCATGATTTCTTCTCTCAACTCATAAGGCACAAAGAGTCGATTTCCATATCTAACAGCTTCATCCTCATCAATCCTCAACTCTTTTCTCTTCCCTTTACCAATGGCAATCTTTATTCATTTAGCTTCATCGTCTTCCTTTTGGACTTGTTTAATCTTTTCTAAAATTATCGGTTGCAAGGATAATTGAGCCAATATCACATCAACTTACTCTAATGTAACTTCAAGTTCTAACTTCATGAAGTCTATCTGAATCTCTCTTTGATTAGAAATCAAAGTCGCATCATTCATTTGCGTCTTCCTACTGAGTGTATCTGCTACTACATTAGCTTTGCTAGGATGATAAAGTATTTCCACATCATAGTGTTTAATCAACTCAAACGATCTTCTTTGCCTCATATTAAGCTCTTTCTGTGTGAATATGTATTTTAAAATTTTGTGATCTGTGTAAATCTTGCACTTCTCTCCAAACAAATAGTGTCTCCAAAGTTTCAATACGAGAATTACTACTGCTAATTCAAGATCATGCACTGGATAATTCTTCTCATGGGGTTTTAGTTGCCTCGATGCATAAGCTATAACTTTTTCATCTTGCATGAGAACACAACCAAGTTCTTGGATAGACGCATCACTAAAAACCTCGAATTCCTTTCCACTAACAAGCAGTGCCAGAATAGGAGCTGATATCAATCTTTCTTTCAACTCTTCAAAACTCCTCTCACACTTGTCATCCCACACATACTTAATATTCTTTCTTGTTAATCTTGTTAATGGGGATGCAATTTTCGAAAATCCCTCTACAAACCTTCGATAGTACCTAGTCAATCTAAGAAAACTTCTAATCTCACTCACATTAGTAGGTCTTGTCCATCCTAAAATAGCTTCAATCTTTATTGGATCAACTGAAATATCTTCCTTTGAAATAATGTGCCCAAGAAAGGATATTTCTTCCAACCAAAACTGACACTTGTTAAATTTCGCATAGAATTTCTTCCCCCGGAGTCTTTGTAACACAAGTCTTAAATGCTCTTGATGCTCCTCCTTACTTCGGGAATAAATCAGAATATCATCAATGAATACTATGACAAATGAATCCAGATAATCGTTGAAGACTCTATTCATCAAATCCATGAATGCGGTTGGAGCATTAGTTAACCCGAAAGGCATCACCAAAAACTCGAAGTGCCCATACCGAGTTTTAAAAGCCGTCTTCTAAATATCTTGAGATTTGATATTAAGTTGATAATATCCTAATCTCAAGTCAATCTTTGAAAACACTATGGATCCCTTTAACTGATCGAATAGATCATCGATCCTAGGTAAAGGGTTTTTGTTCTTAATAGTAACCCGGTTCAATTCCCTATAGTCAATGCACATGCGCAAACTCTCATCTTTCTTCCTTACAAATAATATAGGAGCACCCCATGGTGATATACTTGGTCTAATGAAACCCAAATCTTGCAATTCCTGTAACTGCAGCTTTAACTCTTTCAACTCTATAGGAGCCATTCTATACGGAGCTTTAGAGATAGGTACTGTTCCAAGTAATACTTCAATTCCAAATTCTATCTCCCTATCTGGTGGTAGTCCAGGTAACTTCTCTGGAAATACATCCATAAACTCATTTACAATTGGTACCATTTTGATATCCACTTCTTCAATATTCATAGCCGCCATAACTGGTTTTTCCCATAACTCCATAGAGTTCATACTTTTAGGTCTCTGCCTTTCCAACCTATATGTAAATCTCCCCTTATCTGAATCAAAACTTAACTCCGCCTTACTACAATCAATCGTGACCTTATAATGATTTAACCAATTCATTCCCAAAATCACATCAAAATCAGATAAAGGTAATACTATCATATCAATAGGCATGTTCACATTTGAAATCACAACACTTATATTTTTACACACATAGGGATGCCTATTTTCAATCACTAACGGAGTAGTCACACACATAATCCTATTAATCAACATTTCATAAACAAGCTCACAATTATTCATAAAATTTTCAGAAATACAAGCATGAGTTGCTCCAGTATCAATCAACACATATGCATCCCTACTAGCAACACTCAGTATACCTACCAAAGTGTCTACTGAGGGTGTATCTTCAATTTGTTGTAAGGTGAAAACCCTTACATTTGTCTTTCCCTTCTCTATATCAACTCCACTCTTAATATCAGGTCGATTTTGCAGTTAGCAATATGATAACCTCTTTGCTTTCAATATACACAGAAGACCGGTGGTAGTTTCAGATTCTTGTACTCTTTAGACTTATGTCCAACTTGACCACATGAAAAACATGCATTGCGAGTCCACTTATAATCGGACAATTCATGAGGACCATAACATCTAAAGCATTTCTGTTCAAATGCAAGTGTAGAAGCTTTATAAGTCGGCTTTTGATTTCCTTATTGTCCCATGAAAGGCTTCTTTCCTTTATTAATACCCTGATAATTATCATAGGATGAAGTGGAAGCTCTCTTTCCCATAAATGCAGCTCTCTTTGCTCTTCTAATTCTACTATCATTATGAATTTGCTCCATTAGCAAAGCTTTGGCCACAGTATCTGATAGGGTATGCAACTCAAATTTCTTCACTTCACTTTGAATTTCTTCATTCAATCAATTCTGAAATTTCTGAACTTTCATGCTCTCATCAAGGTAATCACCCTCAGCAAAGCGCAACAGTCTACAAAATTCACCATAGTATTCATCTATAGTCTTGCTCCCTTGTCTCAAGTTCAACCAATCAGCTATCATCCTTTCTCTCACTGAATTTGGAAAATATTTGGTGAAAAATATATCCTTGAATGCATTCCATGATATGGGTTGTTATAGATTTTCACTAGTTAATCTCCACCAATTGTAAGCTTCTTTCTTCATCATATAAACTGCTAAATCAACTTTATTATCTTCTGGTTTCTACTAGCTGCGAATGTTTTCTCAAGCTCCTCTATCTAACCTTCAGCTACTGTAGGATCAGTACTGGTGCCATCAAACTCTAGGACCATCTTGCTAAAATCATGTAACTTGATTTGGTTGGATTGATCATTTACAGGAGCAGCCTCATTTGGTCTAATTCCCTGCTGGTTACTTTGCTGCATGAAATGCTGTGTTTGCTGATACATCATCATCTGATACTGCTGCATCATTGCCATCATGTCCCTCATCATACTATACATGGAATTTGGATCACCAGTGAGTATTTGTGGCATAGGAGAAATGGGTGCCATAGGTGGAGGTGGAGGAATCTGAGTCGGCGGAGGAACTTGTGAAGCTGAAGCCGATGCAGGCGATGGAGTAGTCTCACTACTCGGTGTAGAAGATGAAGTAGGAGCAAATGTAGACAATGATTGTGGCGGTGGTAGCATACTTTCTCTATCAGAATGTTGCCTTGTAAACCTCCTTAACCTACCCATCTTTACAATTGCATACATATATTCAACACACACACACACATGTATATCAATCTCTACTCATATGCAAAACTTATCAAATTAACATTCACAATCATATATAAATTAACGAACAATTCAACAAGTCATCAAACAAGCAATAAACAATTAGTAAACAAGAAAACAAATAACAAGTATATGAATCAAGCAAGAAGGCAATTATACACCACTATTCGGATAAACTTAACTCTTTTCTATACTACCTAATTGTGTCTAGGTCAAGTCTTAAACGACTATTACAATTAGACAAACAATTAATCAAACTCCGCTCTGATACCAACTGTAAGGACCTACTATTACCCCTAAAATTAAAACATGCGATAACAGTTCTCCAACCACATATAACCTGTAAGATTATATGTAAGGTTGTCTAAAAGAATTGTTTGAGGAATTGTTTATCTAATTCCACTTAGATAATATAATAGAAACCATAATTTTTTTTCTTAACTTTTAACAAAATACACTACTTCATTATCAACATATTTTGCAAAAGAAGCGAACTTAAGTCATACATAGCTAAGTACATATATATATACATATATTAAATCCAAAGGCTTTTACAAGCCTTAACAAAATTACACACATAAAATTCAACTAAAACTTTAAATACAACCACAAGACTAATATAACTATTCTATTACAAAAATTGGATTCCACCAAGTCTAAGGTCATCTCTAGTCCTCCATATCATCAACAAAATCCTCAAAATCGGTTCCATACCCCCATGCTCGTGTAAAACTCGTCGGATTCATCACCTGAAATGGTTAAAATATGAGCCAAAGGCCCAGTACACAAGTAATGAATACAAATGCAAAGTGATTCACACATACTTAATCTAAATGTAAAATGCAACAACCATTAATTTATTACTCAATCTTTAGTTAGTCTTTCATCATGGGAGTGCTCAAACTCCGGGCAACAAGGATCTAGTGTTACGTCCATCTCCCTGAGTGGTCCCTACTGTTCATACAGACTAGGCAGCCCCACCTTCCGCGTAACCCATAATACTAGGGGATCCTGAGTAACGCATCACGACTTCAGGGGGTTGATATGAGTAGCTCGGATACTCATATCTCCTAAATAATTTTATCAATAACGAGAAAGTACCCTCCCCAATCTGAGCAAGGTGCCGCTCTCCGAACCAGATTCAACGGCAAACAAGGACAATCAACACTCATCAATTAATAAAATTTTCTTAATTTAGAGTAATTTGATTTGATGCCTACCCTAGCAAAGAAACAAGCAAGTTACTGCATACTGAGATAGCTCGGAACTAATGGGGGGGTGAGCGAGGATCTATCACTGTTTAAAATAATATTAAATTTTCCACTTAGTTTAAGCACTAATTAACTAGTTGAAAATATAATTAATCAAAGAAATTCAAATAAATTAATACAATGTCATAATAGAGCATTTAAACATCTTACTATATCATAGAACACTTAACAAATATTTACTTGATCATATACTAAGCTTTGGAAAATTTTGAAGAAAGTTTTTGAAAATGAAAAGTGCAGGGGATGCGCCGTCTTCAACGCCGGTGGCTTTGAACCGATGCACCCCGATGGCTTTGAACCGATGCGTAATACACTAAAGTTCAACACTTGCCAACACTAGCAGCGTTTAAGGATACGTTGGCAGCCTTCAGTCTACGCCAACGGCTTTAAGCTGGTGTAGAATACAACTCCAAATTCCCAAAAAAATTTCGAGAGTTACACGGGATTGGTCCACCCCCGTGAATACCCCCATCACCGGCAGCTTATCCGTGTATGCCGATAGCTTTGGATCCTACGCCGGCAGCCTTCAACTCGGCGTTAAAAATTATAATTCTATTCTCATTTCACACCGCCTCTAAACTGGCAGCTTTGGAACCCCAGTAGCCGGCGTACGATTTGAAAAATGAACACTGGCAAACTTTTCTAGCAAAAGCCGGCAGCGTTTCAAGCGGCTTTAAAAAAATCTTTTCTGTTCACATCCAATAGCGCCTCTACGTTGGCTGCGTTGAAGTGCCAATGCTGGCGTACGCTCAAAATTAAACCTATACGAAAATGTTTTGTTTCCCCTGTTTTATTACAAAACTTATTCACTTCAAAATTCTCCAAACTTAATCTAAACTTTCCAAAGCTTGTTATATGTTGTAAACACTATCCAAACAACATAAATTCTATTTCTAATCATCAAAACACCAATCACACTTCAATTCCACACTTCAACTACTCAATCCTTCAATCTTCCCAATACACTCATCCTCACATGTCAACATTCATATAACACATACACCCCAACTTCTTTAGCTATGTAATCCTATTTAAACTACCATCAATGCACAAAAATCATTCTAACACCAATTAGTGCATAAATTTCATTCTAACCTAAGCTTTACAACCAAATACAAGAAAGAACATAAAATAAAGAGATTAGGCTTGCATTTAACTTACATGATTAAGCCTTGGCTTGGAGTGATGTTTGAATCCAAAAGCTTGTAATTGATTTTAGCTTAGGGCTTGGGGTTTTGAGATGGAAGGAAGAAAGGAAGAAAAGAAAAGAAAAGAAAAATTCGTATGAAGTGATTAGGGCTGCCAAAAGGGTCCAAAATTAATCCAAAATGAAGTCAATACTAATCCAAAGTTTGACTTTAGGGATATATTTGACCTAAGGTTAATTTGGTTAAATTTGAAATACATTTGAGTTTGATTTAAGCTTAAAAAGTAGACTTTAACTTTGTGAAAATTCTACCATTATTCTTAAACAATTCACAAGTCATTTTATTAAATTCTAAACATAACACATACATATTAATTTACAAAAGACACTTATTCATTACACTATACACGCATTAATACATATAATACAATAATATTAATTTTATTATACTACACACATACAAAATAACACATATTTAACACATATACTAATTATATTATCCATGCACATACATGTATATATATATATATATATATCTTATTTCAATAACATATTAGAATATAAATTAGGAAATTCATAGCTATTTTAGAATTCCACTATAAAAGCAATCCTATTTGCATGCATTCCATTTAAAACACCTTCATTTTCTTTTCTACGATCAATCAAATTCTTGTTATATCTTTTCTTGAATTCATCTCCATTACTCTTCGATTCTTTAACATCATCAGCAAACTAAACTCTCTTTTGCTTCATCATGCTCTTGTTCTTCTTCTTGTTTCTCATATTTGAAAAGCACCAACCCTATCACACCCAAAAGGATACCCTAGTTGTATTATGCCAAATATGAAACAAACTGATGATCTTGAAATTTTATAAATTGTATTAAAGATCATCAAAGAGAATCACAAGTGCATGATACAATTAGTTACACTAAGGAAAGTGACTCGACAGGATCTTTTGTTGCATTGATGAATATATATATATATATATATATATATATAAGCCACATAATAATAGACAAATAAATTGCACCATTTTTCAAGTCATTATATTGATACAGATTAAGTTCTTAAACATAACTTAAGAGTCTGACAAAATAAAACATCTAAATACTAAAACATAAACATTTTACCTAAACTTAAGTTCATCAAGCTTTATGATCCATACTTGTTATGCCTTGAAGGGTATTCTAAATGTGGCAGTCCATCGTATATAATATTAAAACCTAAGAATAACTACCTTTGTCAAGCAAAGACTTCCGTACTATGTATAAGAAGTACTTCACAACCAAGAGAACACATTATAGTAGTAGAATTCATGAAGATAGCAATTAAATAGCAAAACAAGAGAACTATATATTATTAAACATAAACAAAGTCAATTAAATTTCTTAGGAACATACCTCCGCTAATATCCTCAAATAGATTATAATATTATAGTCATTCATAATGATCTCCAAAATAATAACTTATCACATATTGAACATAAAAGTGCTTCCAAGGGAATCTTCATTCTAATCTCTCAAATCTTTCTTTTGAACTTCTAAAGTCCACAAATGATTTCCTTGAAATCACGTCCGAGTGAAGTCTCGAGTATTCCTGTTTCAACAAAGATCTATGGGGTGTAAGCTTACAACGTGCTTAGTGAGATATTCCTTTTATCCGTACCATACATCCATAACCCAAACAAGTTTATTAATTTCAAACATATGCTTTGCAGCAGACACATATTATAAACAAACTTGTATGGGTATTTGGAAACCATACATAGAATGGATTTACACCCTCCGTGTCAAGGAATGAGGAATTGGATTTCAAGGACTTTGCAATCTTCACTGCTGGTCCTCAATCACTTGCTCATAGTGATCGATCAACGCGGCTCATCCTTGGGGTCGTGTTCCCTATACAACATGGTTCTCCTAAGAATGAGTAAGGCTATCAAGCCCTTTTGATTTCTCGCGTAGGGATAGCAGTATTTAATATATGACTCGATGGATGATATACGTGTCTATTTCATTTATATCAAAGCCGAATATAATTTAAGTATACTTAAAGGCAATCAAACAAGTATCATACACCTATAATCAACATGTAATATTGATGATGTACTTAAATAATCATTCATTGGTTTCGATATGCTTAGCATCCATTGTCATAAATTCATACAAGCACATACACATGTACTCATAACCCCATACATATTCTTTTTATCTTACATTTATAAATCTAGTGCAATTATTTATAACTACAAGCAAGATAACAAATTATAAGGAAAAACTCACTCATTTATAATGCAATCCGCTCAATCAAAATAATCTTCGGGAAAAGGACTTTGTAATCCTCGTCATCTAAACAAAAGAAATACCTGGGATGAGTATTTCATATTACTTCTACTTAAATTTCTAACTCTATTTATCCTATTCGCATAACTTTTCTCAGTTCGGAGGTTTTAACTTAAAATGACCATAACTTGCTCTTTTTAACTTAGAATTTCGCATATTAGTAGCCATTTTCTACCTACTTCAAATGTTCTATGGTTGCTTCCAAAATGCTCTAGACTTTGATCCTTTTTAATTTTCAAAATTTTGCTTCATTTGGGCTTTCTAAGCCAAGTATAAAATATTTTTATTTTTAGAAATCATATAGTAGTGATAATAACTTATATTACATGTATGATTATAGTGATGTCCCAAAATAGAAATTTTGTAAAACAATTTTTTATGAAAGGTTGAAAAGTTAAGCTTAAGGAAAATTTACCTTTGGGTTGTAAACAAAATTTCAATGCTTAGATTGGTGTAAATGTGAAATTTAACTAAAAATCATGGTCTTACATTATTTTGAATCCATGAATATTATTTCCATAATAAATTTCTTTTAACCAATTATTTTCCAAAACATGAATTTTTATGTGTTTGTAGAGAAAATTATTCTAAGTTGTACTATATTTAATATGTTCTAAGTTTTAGCATATAAGAAAAATTGAGTAAATGACATGTTCTAAATTTTTATTTTAAATAAAAATGTTTGTACATGTATTGTAAATAAGATTTCTAGAAAATTTTATATAACAAAAATTGTCAGCATTTATATTTTAGAAAAATCATTTTGGCATTTAATATATATACATATATATATATATATAGAAAGTTGAGTGTTTCTTTCTAATCCTTTATTCCTAATGAAAGGATTTCCCAAGTATTGGAGATAAGGTTTTTAGAAAATATTTTGCATAATAAGGAATTATCAACATTCATATTTTTGGGAAAAATCTATTTTAGCATAGTAACAACATCATCTATGACCATATATGTATGAATAAATAAATAAATAAACTTAATAGCATAGAATCATACCAAGAACATAAAAATCATAAATAGATAAACAAAAACATAAAGATATTAAAATATAAGCAAGGGAGTCTTAGCTTGTTATCAAGACTCCCCGGGACTTAAAATATTCCAATCACCATATGAAATAAAATAAATCAAGCATAAAGAAATGAAATATAGAAGTCTTAGATTTTTATCAAGGCTTCTCGAGACTTGAAATATTTCCAGGATCATAAATAAATACAAGATATATAATAAGAAAACATGGAAGTCTTGGATTTATGTCAAGACTCCCCAAGACTTGAATTACACCAGTCTCCTTCGTACTTGAAAATAGACAAGTCTAAGGCTAGAAGTTAACTAGTCTTATAAAAGTATGAAATAAATAAATTGCTTGTAATAAATGAATGCATGAAATAAATAAAGTTAGAATAGTATGCATTTTGGCTCTAATAATTATAGTTAATACATATATATATTATCATATAGAAAGTTAAGTTGGCAACATAAATAAAAGAACGTATTATGCACATGAATATAACACATCAATGTAGCATGACTCATTGTGTTGTCTTGTATTACTATTCCTAGCATTTAGCATCATGGGAATTTTATGGAAAATAACTAGAAAGGGTGTTTAAGAATAATTACCTAAAGGAAAAGTGGGATGTGTATGAGGTAGAGATGGAGAGTGTTTAAGAGAAAAATTTTAGAGAGAAAAGTTAAGAGGAAAATTTAGTAGAGTTTCATTATGGTGAAAGAAAAGTGTGAAAATGAGAGTGGGATATGGTGGTATTTATAGAGGAAAATTATGTGAATTAAAGTATAAAAAGAAAATGAAATAGAAAAAGAAATTAGAGAGGAAAAGAGGGGGCAGCTGCTATTTTGCAAGGGGGAGGGGTGGGGAGACACAGAGAGAGAGAGAGAGATTAATTTTAGTAGAAAAGTATAACAGAAGTTAAGTAAAAAGTGCCATTAAAAGTTTTATGGGAAAATGAAATATAAGAGATAGTTCTATAAGAATGTAAGAGTAGGTATAAGAAAAAGTAGAGTAGAGTAGAGTGAATAGTGATGAATAGTAAATAAATAGTAAACAAGACAATTAAATTACAGGTAGAGCTAAAAATATGCACATAAAAGCTAAAACTGATGTTTTTATAAGCCGATAAAATTGTATCTAATATTTTATGAATATCTTAATATAGTTCTACTATAAATTGTTTATCGAGATATTTCATCTCGTTTTGCATGCCAGTGTCAAGATAGAGAAATTGATCTCGTAAAGGCTTAAAATGATCAAAATTTTGCCGTATCTAATAATTTTAGGACTTATACAATATATTCAGTTCATAATTTGAGTTCATCTTGTTTTCTTTGTTTATTTCATATTTTAGGTTTTTAGAAGCTTATCTTATTGAGTTTAGAGTTTTTAAGGTTTAAGGTCGACTCGGTTTGACTTTAGGGTTCTGGTTTCGTTATCGATTCTAAGGTTCTATTTATAATATAGCCAATATATATGGTTTACAATTTTATTATTAATAATTTTCCAGTGACATTATCTTGATCTGCACGTTAGTGATTGTGTATGGAAAAGGTTTGGTTTAATTGATGAAATTTTGGCTTAATAAATTAATACTCTATTATAAGAATTTAATTCTTTATTATTAAATATTATTTGGATATACTACCTCGATTAGCATGTTCATGATCAATTAGACGAATTGTTTAGCGTAAGATCTCCAAGTTGAGCGATCGTTGGATTTCGTTTTGTTTTTGAAGGTACTCATTTTCCTAGGGTTTGATAGTTGGGTTTTCTATTCCTACTATACTCATCAAACATTTACAACTATTTTCTTGTTATGTTGTTTAGGGTTTTTAGGGCTTGTGATTGTAGATCGATGCTAAGGTTTCTTAGTTTGAAGGTTTAACCTAATTGTTTAAGTTGTAGTATATTAGATCATCTTGATGATGATATGTTTTATTTAAGTTGCTTTCCTATAAGGTTTTGACCTTTTCCTAAATCATCTAATATCCTAAGGTTACGGATTCATTATTTGATCACATATAGGGTTTCTAGAGTTCTATTTTAACTTGGGTTGATTCTAGGGCTCCTATTTCAATATTAGTCCTAGGGTTCTAATCTAAGAGTATCGAGATTATAGGGCTCCCGTTTCGATATTAGCTATAGGGTTCTAACCTAAGAGTATTGAAAAATCTATGAGCTTACGATACTAGTGCGAAACTTCGAGAGGATACAAGCCATGGATACAAATGTACCCTGAAAAATCTATAGGAGTGTAAGCAAAACCACAACTTAGTGAGATAACCAAATAATACTACACATCAATCAAGTTAATTATCAAACATATGCCATGCTACAATCAATCATATATACAGATACAAGCTTGGATGACCAAAATTCCAATAGGACAGAGTTTTACCCCCTCTCATCGGGGTTGAAAAAACCTATTCTCAATGATTTGCCATGTGCAATAGAGACTAAGAATCAAGGCAAATGGGTACCATTCCATTCTCAAAATCATTTCAAAACATTTCATTTTCAACATTGAAACTTAGAAACACCACTAAGTATTTAGCCATTTCACAATGAAACAAAGGTAACCTTATGTAAACTACGTAAATGTCATTTAGAAAACTGAGTGAATACTAGAGAATCGAAATGCTAATATGTAATGGGCTATCATGACTCAATGCAAAAATGCATTTCATGCCATGCATGATAGGCTTGTTATAAGATCATATAGTATTAGATCGGTTTCATAAATAACCATTCATTTTGCAAACAATTCTCAACATATTCCAAGCAATATTTTTCAAGCAATGCAGTTATCACTCTTATTAACATACTTTTGTCAACCAATTATACACAACAAGCATATATTGATGACGATCCTAAAACACACATCCATTTAATTATCTATTGTTCAAGAATGTATGGAAAAACCGTGACCCGTTGCCTAGCAAAGAAAGAACCTTGGTATAAAGAGGATGCCATAATAGGTGATGGAGATCTAATTGATAAGTCTTGATGAATGATATGGAATAACCAATAAGTTCAAAGAGTTCTTTCAAGAACTAAAGATAAATTAAACTCTTAATTTTTATGAATAATACTTATTACATTCTCATTGATCAAGTGCCTATTAATAGGCAAAGAATACAAGAAATTGGCAACTTACCTAAATCAGCTTATGCTTCATGCCATAAATAGATAACTTTTATTCGTTTTTCCCTTATAACAAAAAGTCTTGAAATCAAAGAATAGAATAAAGACAAGAATCCAAAAAGATAACTTTATTTATAATCTTTATTATGCATGCCCAAATCTGCCTTCTAGTCTTCAAGACTTGGTCAACTTTATTTATGATCTTTATTATGCATGCCCAAATTTGCCTTTTAGTCTTCAGGACTTGGTCAAATATGCCTATCTTGACTTTGGCCCACTTCCATGTTAACCTCGATGACGTGGATCATTTTTCGTTCATCCTTAGTGTGACACACTTAGACCTCCTCTTCCTAGACATCTTGGATTAATCTATTTAATGCATCTTTAAATCTTTTAGCTCGAGCTCATATAATCGGCCCATGTGGCATTTCAAGTGGATCTATACACCATTTCCAAGACATGCCTCCATCATTCCCTTCCTCTTGAAAATGATTTATCCTCAAATCATTACCTACATCAAAGCACTCAAATAAGTGACATTAAAAATAGCACTTACATTATACTCACCAGGTAAATATAGCTTGTAGGCATTTTCATTGATGTGTTCAAGGACCATCGCATCTGGGAAGCAACTTGGAATGGCTTTATGTGGGAAATCTTTCTTTAGGCATGTGTACCCAAACCCAATCTCTGGGTTCAAAGACTACTTGGTGGAGCCCTTTATTGGCTTGTCTTGCATATTGCTCTATCATTTGCTCAATGTTGAGCCTTGCCTTCTTGTGAATATACTTGACAAATTCGGCTTTCTTTTTTCCATCAAAATTAGCATCTTAGACATTGGTAAAGGATATAAATCAAAAGGAATTAATGAATTAAAACCATACACGATCTCAAAAGGTGAAAATTTAGTGGTAGAATATATAGTTCAGTTAACATGTGGCAAAAAATCTTCTCATATTTTAATGTTCTTTTTAATGATAGCCCTTAACAAAGTAGACAAAAGTCCTATTCACTAACTTGGTTTGACTATCAGTTTGTGGGTAACATATAATAGAAAACAATAACTTAGTTCTTAACTTATACCACAAGGTTTTCCAAAAGTAACTTAAGAACTTAGCATTCCTATCCGACATAATTGTCCTATGCATATCATGCAATCTCACAATCTCCCTAAAGAATAAATCCGAACATGTGAAGCATCATCCGTTTTGTGTCATGGAATAACATGTGCCATTTTTTAAAACTTATCCACAACCACAAAAGTAGAATCACTACCACGTCTAGACCTAGGCATACCAAACACAAAGTCCATAAAAATATAAACCCAAGGTTCACTAAGAATAGGGAGTGGTGTGTAAAAGCTATGAGGTTGCATTCGAAGATTAGCTTGCTTACATGTGACACAACTCCCATAAATTCTCTCAACATCTCATTTCATGTGAGGCTAATAAAAGTGCTTTTGCAAAACCCCTAAAGTCTTAGTTACCCCAAAATGTCCCATCAATTTTGCACCATAAGACTCTCCCTTTAACAACTCTCGAATGGAATAATTAGGAATGCACAATTTATTTTCCTGAAACAAGAAACTATCATGCCTAAAGAATTTACCATTGGTTGCCTTTTCACAACATGCATAATCTTCACAAAAATCTTGGTCCAAAGGATACAATTCTTTAATGTGCTCAAAACCAAGCAATTTAGCACCAAGAGTTGAGATTAATATGTACCTCCGTGAAAGTGCATCGGCAACAATGTTTTCCTTACCTTGCTTATAGTGGATAACATATGGAAATGTCTCTATGAACTCCACCCATCATTTATGTCTCTTTTTCAACTTGTGATGGCCCATTAAATGCCTCAACGACTCATGGTCAGTATAAATCACAAACTTCTTAGGTTCAAGGTAATTTGCCAAGTTTCAAAGGCCTTAACCAATGCATACAACTCTTTGTCATAAGTAAGGTATCTCAAAGTGGTCTCACTAAGCTTCTTGCTAAAACATGCAATTGGCCATCGTTCTTGCATAAGAATGGCTCCAATGCCTAAACCTAAAGCATCACATTCAGTCTCAAAAGTTTTTCCAAAGTTATGTAGAGCAAGCAAAGGAGCATGAGTTAGTTTTTCAATGATCAATTGGAATCTTTTTTCTTTCTCTTCTTGTAAACCCCGGTTTTTCAAGTAGCCAAGAAAACCCTAGAATCGGAAACCAAAACCCTAAACCGGAATAGCTTAAGTCTGGAGTGAGAACTAAGAACCCTAATTCCGGCTTTTCCTCGGTTTCCAATTAATAAACTTTTCTAAGAAAATTTAATTTTGATTATAGTTCTTGATTATATTTTAAACTAAGAAAATATTAGATTTTAAGAAAATTTCAATTCCGGGTCATCCCGAGACCCATTATAGAAAAACGTGCCCCGGAACTAGAATTTCAAAAATATACTTATGAGTACTCATTTGAACCGAAATAAAATAAGGATTTCAAAAATATATTTTTCATAATTTTCCGGTTTATGAAAAATACAGTTATAGCCTTTTTATTCGTATTTTATTACTACCGGAAATTAAATTGTCTTGTCAACTATTCATTACTATTCATAAAGTACCACCTACACTACCTATTAGCCACCCTACAAGTCTAAACCTTACCATCACTCAAATCAAACCCATTCTTCCATAACTTTTTGTCCCTTCACTTCACTTCAACTAATGACATGTGATTCAAATCAAATCAAAGCTAAAGTAAGATGGAACAAGCAAGTGTCCCTCCCCCCCCCCCCCACCCACCATGCTCCTTTTGAAATTTCCCTTCTTCACTTAACCTAAATTCAACTCCTATATAAACTATCTTTACTCTCTCTCTCCTCATTCTTTCACTTTTCAAAATTCACAAAGTGTAAAAGCTCTCTTTCTCTCCCTATTTCCCCCCTTTGGCCGAAAGTTTAGAGCCCCACACACACACTCACAACTTCCTATTTTCTCTTCTTGTCTTCCATTCCACTTCAATTAAGTAAAGTTCCACTACTTCCACTCATAAAACTTTGTTATGGCTAAGTGATTTTTAGATATTTCAACTCCATGTCCCCATGATCTTTTAGTAGGGACAATGAGATATCAAAACAAGAATCCCGAACCATTACAAAGTGGATCTCTCTTTTAAAGAAGCTTTCATGCCAAAAGCCTTACTTTTATCCATCAAAAAGTGTTCTTAAAAAAAGATCTTTTATAAAAATATAGTTTTTATGTTTTTAAAACTCATTTAAGCATTTGATAAAGTAGATCCATCATCTTATTATTCATGATCATGTAGGCATCTAAGGTGTTATTATCATTTTGTTTTTATGTGCATAAATAGTCTTAAATACTTTCGTCTTTAGTAAATGACTTCCTAGTATATAGATCTATAGATAGATGAGTCCATGAAGTCAAAAAGAAAAGTACTTTACAAGAAAAAGACTTATGAAAATTCGGATGACTTTGAAAACCTAGGTCAAAAACACTTTTAACAACTTCTAAACATATATTTTATAAGAGAAATGAAGCCTATGGGTAATAGATAATGTTTAGTAGTATTTTTTTTGAGTCTAAATGAGTTTTTACTAAAGAAAATGTTGGAAAAAGAAATGAAGTCCATCGAAGTTTTGAGTTAAAAGTCATGTAGACAAAATTCGTAATAATGGATGTAGGGTTAGAAAACACTATTTTTCCAACTTCAAAAATGATATTTTCTTAAATAAACGAAGTCCTTAGGATATAGGTATAGTAGATACTTAAAGTTTCAAGTATAAAATATATTTTCCCTAAAGGAATCAACTTGAAAATGGACTTTGGCAAATTCGGATTTTTGGAAACCCCATAGTAAAAGACCCACTTAAAAGTTTATAAATGTGAATTTTATTAAAGAAATAAAGGCCTTAGGATATAACTAATATAAGGGTCAAAATTTCTTTAAATAAAGTAGAGTTTTCTAAAGGAAATCCATGTAAAATGTAGATGTGGTCAAGTGTAGTAAATTCACTTACTAAACATTGAGAGGAAATGGTTTCTAAGAAAAGTTTATTTCTAAAAAAAATCGTTTTTAAATATAAAAGTTATAAGAACATAGACTCCTTAAGGTTCAATCATGACATTCATGATAGGGAAATCATTACCATTGCATGTAGCATCTTAATTACACTTAGGAATCTCAAATGCATTCATGAAAACCGCATTTTTGGAATTGACAAACCCGCTGTACAGATCTGATCCCTCAATCCGAGGCTTAGATATTTCAAAACTTGATTTAAACTTCATATTTAGAAAGCACTTCCGAAGTAGATAGATCGGTATAAAATTTGCAAAATTCGACTTAAAACGACCAAGTTATGGCCATTTTAAAACGGAATTCGGAAATGACGCGAATTCCGATTTCACTAAGTTTTTCTTAGAGTTTAGTGTCCTAAGTTGATAGAATACTTATTAGGGTAATTTCTTATATGAATAGGTGAACCTGTGGACGGTGACTATTTGCCTCGGACTATTATTACTAGAAACGGAAACGGAGTACCAATGGCGGAGTGAGTTTTTCTTCCCATTCATTTATTGCATGTGTTGTAAAGTAGTGCACTAGAATGTAGGTCAATTGAATGAAATATGAATAATGGGGATTAATGGGAATTATATGATTGATGATGATGCGAGAACAAAATTAAGAATATCGAAAGGGTGAAACTTTGATTGTATAGTTAGCTATGATGGATTGTCTGATAAATTGATTGACCGCTAAGTAAATTGGCTTAATCAAATACTTGGACTAATGCTAAATTGACATGTGCATATCACAAGGGGATGGAGCATGAGCATTTGTAGGTTTAGTCATGAACATAAACGATCGAATAATCGTAGGTTAGTCGTGAACCATAAAGACATCGAATAATCGTAGGTTAATCGTGAACCATAAACGAATCGAATAATCATAGGTTAGCTGTGAACCATAAACGGGATATTGTTAGTACCGCAGTAGTCATTAATCTGCTAACCCGGGATGGAGGGCGCAATTCCATCCACATTGATTTCCGGTTTGTCATATGTATGTTGAACTCATGTGTTTGATGCATATACTTGTTGATTAATAACTTGATTGAATTGTTGTGGATAAATGTTTTTGTGGGAGATTACACTCACTAAGCTGTTAGTTACGTCCTACAGTCCATTCTTTTGCAGCTTACACATTTATGGCTTAGGCGAGGACTCGGTGAACAGGTACCGAAGCTAGGATTTTCCCTAGAAGTTGTAATTTCTGTATTAGACTTCCATAGAAAACTTCTAAGACTTGGATGACTGTATGGACCGTTAAATATTCTTTTGTGGGGAATGCCCCTTAGATTTTGTAATATGTATTTATGTTTCATGAATTATATCTATTGCTATGCATGCCAAATTAAGCTTTTATCTTTCGGCCTGTACTTATTGTGTAAAGGTACGTCTTAATCTATATGAGCCTCTCAAAAGACTAAGGTGGTAATTCGGGAATCTTATATGGCATGTGGCGGACTGTTACGTTTAGGGTACCCTATGGGGCGTGACACTTCTCCTCACCTAAACCCAATGCTCTTCTTGATGACTTTGGTTATCAGTGCGGCTATGCTACTAAAGTCCTTCACAAATTGCCGATAAAATGGTAGTAACATATTACAAGGATATAAAGAACCAAACCACTAAGATAGTTTAGTTAGCTAAACCCCAATCACTAGTATAAGTATATTGACTTTAGTCACGAAGGTAGAGTGAAAGAGCTTCAACAAGGGTTTATACTCTTTAGCATTAGGATACCTCAATTATAAATACTATTGCATCTATGCTTTTCACCCAATTACATGATGCTGATATCTTTTTTTATACTAGCGTAACCCATTGTTGTATGAATCTTTTGTGCACGTGTGCATTGCACCTTTAGATGTAAATTTGGTTATGAGTATTCTTTTTAGGAGGTAAGTTGGTGTTATGTTAAATTTATAGTGACATATACATAAAGGGTAAAGAAAGAACCATGCTTATTAATTTTTCTAAAGATGAATTTTGTGGACATTAATGTCGTACTGGGCATTGCATGGTAATCAGGGCATCATTCTACTATTGACTATGATGATCTTGTAATCTACTTTCATCCACCTGGTATGGATTCCTTCAACTATATAATAGAAGTTAAAAGACTAATTAAAATATTTTTATATCAATCATAGTGTAAGCTTACAGTTTCAGCTACCTCTATGATAGTAGAACAAAGTTAAACTTTCAAAGAGAATCAGGATCTACGTTACATGAAATTTACAAAGTTTTCTTTAATGATTTGTCGTGTTTACCATCATATTGAGAGATCGAGTTTTGTATAGACTTGGTACCATGTAGTGGTCAACTAAAAGAACTATTAGACAAATGTTATATTAAGCTAAGTGTATTGCCTTGGGAGCTGCATCCTCTTTATAAAAAAGAGAGATAAGAGAATGATATTATGTTAACTATATTAGATGACTATAAAGAATAAGAACCCCCTCTTTAATATTGAAGATTTCTTAAATCAATTAACTAAGGGCTTAATTCTTCTCTAAAACTTATCTAAGGTAGGTTACATCATGGCACATAAGAAAATTATGCTTTAGAGACAAAATTTCTATCATCGTCGATGATTCTATATGTAGAGATATAAGCTATTTTGCTCATTTTCCATCGTAATATTTTTATCTCTAAAGGTCAATTTTCTTGTAGTATGAGTTTCGAGTAATTCCCTTTAAACATACAAATTTAACGATCTTTTATAGATTTGGTAAATTGAGTCTTTAAGGATTACCTTACCCGTGACCACAAATTAATAGTAGTGTTTTAAATTCCTTTATGAAAAAAATAAAAAATTAAAATTATTGATTGCAAAACCCTAACTATATATTTACTCAGAATGAACTAAACATGAGGCAAAGATGTTGGCTTAAGCTCATAAATGATTTTGATATAAAGATTTAATATCACCTTATCAAGGCAAACATGATTAAAAATACCTTAAGCAAAAAAGAACATAAGAACTTGGCTAAACGTATCACTTCTCAATGATATTTGTTAGAGGAGAGATATATATTACAATTGGATATCATAACTTAAGAAGCAAGATCCTGTTGACTCATTTGTACATCTAACCCACTTTGGTTGATAAGATTAAAGAAGCACAACTACGTGATGAAAGTGTCTAAGAAATAAAGAAGAAAAACGAAACAATGTAAAGTAGTTGGGTTCAATGTGGATAATGCAGGTATATTGAGGTAGCATAAATGGTTATGTGTACTAAAGATTTAAAAACCAAAAATGGAATTGTTGAAAGAAGCTAACTACTCTGAATATTTCATATACCTAAGAGGGAATAAGATGTACAAGAATCAAAAGATCACTTTTAGTTTAATAACATAAAGAGAGAAATTACATAATAGGTTTCCAGGTATGTAACTTACCAACACACTAGGTTCAAACATTAGTGACAAACTATTGAATTATATAGCCATTAATGGTAGTCAAGTGGAAATAGGAGCCTATGATTATGGATTTTTTACACAGCCTATCATAAGAACAAAAATAAGTTTAATATAGTATGGGTAATAGTAGACATTTACCTTTTGTCGAGAGTGTATGCATTGGATTTTAAATGTCACCTAATTGCATATTTTCTTTTGATTGAGTTTTTCTACAACAACGACTAGGCAACAATTCATATGGCACCACATGTCGCTCTTTTTGAAAGAATGCTCAAATTACTAATACATTAAGATGAGGTATGTAACAAGCTAGTGTTGAGACCAAAGTTAGTATAAGATAATATTGATAATGTTAAATTAATAGAGTAAAGGATGTAAGCATCTTAAAGTGACCAGAGTTATACTAATAAGAAAAAAAGTCCCTTAGAGTTCTAAGTTAAAGTTCATGTATTATTGAGAATTTCACCTACTAAAGAGTTTTCATGTTTAGCTTGAGAGGCATATAGATTGGGTCTCCCAATAAGCATATCTAGCCTTCATGATGTGTTCGATGCTTCAATATGAAGGAATTGTGTGAGAGATCCATATTAAGGTACTACTCTAGAGCCACTAAATGTTCGATAAAATCTTACTATAATTGAATGAACAATTGAGACCATTGACAATAGAGTATAATTTGAGTTAGAAAGTGATGAAATATGTTATAGTACAATGGAGCAACTAAGTCGAATGAGAAGTTACCTTTTGGAAGAAAAAATGAAAAGAAAATATGCAATGCTTTTATAGAATTTAGGATAACTTTAAAGGATAAAAGTTCTTTTAAGATGGAAGGAGCGAAAGGAAATGACGAAATAGTCTAAATTTTCAAAATATGAAATAATCTCTTTTGCTTCTTTTAAAATAAATAAGATATCCATAGTATTATCAGTAAATGAGCATTTCCATAATTTTACACCTTTGCCTCTTCCCTACAAGTCCAATTTTAAAATACCAAACTCTTTAGTTCCTCCTTTTCTTTAATTCTCAAAACAATATTTGCTTCTTGTCCCATGTGAACCAAAGAGCAAATTTAAGGTAAGTACATTATTTTCTCAATTTTTTTTTTCTCGTTGGCATATGCTAAACAATGTTTCTTAGAGGTTTTTCGTAAGTAGTATATTCTATTTTGTAAAGTTTCTAAGAGGCTTAGCTTCACTTTTTTTTTCTTGCATGTTTTGAAGGAAAGTGAAAGAGAATCATAGCTATTTTATTGATACTTCTCTAAATAATATGTTAAAAAAGTAAATATGTTTGAAATCTCTCTTGCAAAATTCTACAAGATTTTGGAAAATTTACATGAAAAATGTTTAGAAATGTGTTTAAATTTATAGGTAAGATTTAATATTAGTAAGATTGGAGTGTGATTTTATGATATGATGTTAAAATTGTAGAGTTGTGCAAATTATTATATGGGGTAAATTCATTTGAAATAACAATGTTTCGAATAGATCATTTGAGGTCATGGCGTTTAGAGAAGTGGGCCAATTAATATCATCATTGACATGTGTCAATAGAAGAAAAAATTAATTGAAACTCAAAATCTATTACTTTGTGACACGTGCCAATTATGACCTCAATTGACACACTTACTTAAAAATTGTGACCTTAAATGAAGTTGCCCTCAAATGTTGTGATCTTTCATAATAATTTACTTTTATTGTATGTTGTGCTTTGATGAAAATAGATCTAGACCATTTTCAATAGGCCAATACGTGTTGTGTTTCCTTGGATGGAAACTACATTGAGTAAACAAAAAGATCTCAAGGCATTTTTAATAGATCTTAACATTTTTTTCTTATTAATAACAAATTGTTCCATTTAGAAAGGAAAAGATCAAGATATCCTTGCATAGGTTCAAACGCTTTGTCCTAAAAAATCAATATTTCTGTATATTTTTTAATAAAATATATTTTGAAATATGATTTCCAAATATATATATATATATATTTTAACTACCTTTTCTTACTTGTATAATTGCTTTAATAGATTATGGCATGCTAAGAAGCATTAGTAAAATTCAAGATATTAACGAATATAAATCAAGTTACATTGCTAACCACTTAATATTATATTAATGTATTGAGACATTAGGTTCAAAAGACACTTTTGGTCCATATCAATGGTAGTGGTCAAAGATATTGTAATAATAGCTCTAATATACATACCATATATGTTAATAGTAGTGGTTAAAGATATTGTAATAATAGCTGTAATTTATATACTATATTTATCTTAGAATTTCCTATTGTATTGAGGGATATTAATTTCTATAGATATAATTAAGGAATAGGATATTATGTACATTATTTTATATAAAGAGAGAAGAGCTCATAATTTTAGACATTCAAACACATAAACAATTTTTTATCTTGTCATGGTATCAGAGCCCCTTTAAACCTTTTGTGAATTTAGTGTGATTCTTGGTTTTGGTTAATTCTTAGAAAGAGCTTATCACTTCTTGGATCATAACTTGTAGTGTATATTTCTTTTGGGATATTTTCTTGAGAATCTCATGGAGAAAATAGAGGTAGCCTATGTTAAATTTTCAGGTAAGAATTATTTTTCTTGGGAATTTCAATTCCAAATTTACGTTCAAGGAAAGGTATTATGGGGACGTATCAATGGTGCTGCCTTTAAGCCTGCTGATCTAACAAAAACTGCTGAATGGGAAGCAAGAGATGCTCGAATCAAGAGTTAGCTACTACAGACTATGGACATGCAATTGCTATCACTCTGCGACCTTACAAGACAACCAAAGCTATGTGGGATTATCTGAAGAAAGTCTTCAGACAAAATAGCGCGGCTAAGCATTTTCAATTGGAGTATGTTATTTCAAATTACACATAAGGAAATTTGTCCATTTAGGAGTATTACATTGGCTTTGTCATGCTATGGACAGAATATACGGATTTGGTATATGCTTCTCTTCCTAATACTTCTTTAGAAGGTATTCAAACTCTTCATCAAACTAGTCAAAGGGATCAATTCTTGATGAAACTCCGACCTGAATTTGAACTTGTGCGTTCCAATTTACTGCTCCGTACATCTTCACCATCCTTAGATGACTGCTTAAATGAGCTTCTTAGGGAGGAACAATGACTTTCGACTAAAGCTACATTGGAACAACAACGGAGTTCCACTAATGTTCTCAATGTTGCCTATGCTGCTCAAGGGAAACAATAAGGTTGTGATTTGACCAACACTCAATGTTATAGTTGTAAGGCATTCAGTCATGTTGCAAGTCAATGCTCCAAAAAATTTTGCAACTACTACAAAATTAAAGGGCATATTATTTCAGAATGTTGAAAGCGTCCCCAAAATCATAATTCATGTGCCTTTCAAACATCTACTGTCAATGTTTTGACTGTTACTCCAATCGCAGTTGCTACCTCTGCTTCCTCATAGCTGGCCATCTCGGTTCTTACTCAAGAGAATGTAAAGTAGATGATCATATTTTGCTATCTCTGCTCTTAGACTTACTGGTAAAAATGCATCTCTCTCTAAACTTTGGCTTTTTGACTCGGGTGCTTCTAATCACAGACTTCCTCATATGAGAATCTGATTAACTTAAAAAAATACGAGGGTGATTTGAAAATTGAGATTGCTAATGGGGATTATCTTCCCATCATTGCCATTAATAATATTTCTACTTCTCCATCTATGCAAAATGTTTTTATCTCTCCAAGCTTATATGTTAATCTAATTTTTGTTGGACAAATGGTTGACAATAATTACAAAGTTGTTTTTTCTCTGTCCGGTTGCATCGTGCAAGAGTTGGTGTCAGGGACGAAAGTAGTGGAGGGACTTAAATGGGGCAGGCTTTTTCCTCTTCATCTTAAAGCACCATCTCACTCTATAGCTTCGCTTTCCACATTTTGTAATTCTATTAAGGATGATTACAAGTTATGGCATGTTAAGTTAGACCATTCAAATAATAGCGCTCTTTCTTATATGTTGAAATCTAGGCTGTTAGGCAATAAATTTTCTTTTACTCATGAAAATATTGTTCTTGATTGTTCTAGTTGTAAAATGGGTAAAAGAAAAACTCTTCATTTTCCATCCCATCTTACACATTCCTCTCATTGTTTTGATTTAGTGCACAGTGATGTATGGGGCATTTACCTAATTGTTTCTCATGACTATTACAAGTATTTTGTGAGCTTTATTTATGATCACAGTTGTTTTATCTGGATATATTTTCTATAATGCAAATTTGAGGTTTTTGATGCTTTTAAAAAATTCTTAGCACTAATTGAAAATACATTTAAGCATCAAATCTTTCGTTCTAATTCAAGGGGGGGAATACATCTCTGAAAAATTCCAAGATTTTCTTCAAAGAAAGGGAATTATCTCACAAAAAAGTTGCCCATATACACCCCAACAGAATGGAGTGGTCGAAAGAAAAAATCGTCACCTCCTTGATGTTGTGCATTCCTTGCTTATTAAACCTTTTGTTCCATCAAATTTTTAGGTAGAGGCTCTTTCTACTTCTGTACACCTAATTAATCAACTCCCTTCACCAACCCTTAACCTACAATCACCATATTTTCGTCTCCATCACCAACAACCTGAATACACTCATTTACATTCTTTCGAATGTATTTGTTTTATACTGCTTCCCCTTCATGAACAAACCAAACTCTCAGCCCAATCTATAAGATGTGCCTTTCTAGGCTATGCACCAAAACTAAAAGGTTATACGTGTTAAGATCCTACTAATCAACGGGTTCGTATTTCTCGTAATGTCATTTTCTTTTGAAAACAATATTTTTCCCTTCTCATGCCATCATTTCTACCCTCCCTCCTCATTCTCTTCTCTTGATTTTGAATATGAGTCAAATTCTAGGAGTGACAATCGTAGTGGAGAGGATGGTATTGATGAATCACCTCAATACCCTTCTCTGGCACCAGCACCTCTACCACTTCGATGGTCGACACGCATATCACATCCTCTAAACAGATATGGCTACTCTCTTGAGAGATTTGGTGCTCATACATCTTTAGTTGCAATATTATCTTTTGTGACCATACCTACATCTTACTCACAAGCTATAAAGCATGATTGTTGGAAGCAAGCTATGTAGGAAGAACTTGATGCCTTACAGCAAAATAATACTTGGGATATTGTATTATGTCCACCCTCCATCACTCCCATTGGTTGTAAATGGGTGTTCTCTGTCAAGCTTAAATCTGATGGGTCCTTGGATCGGTATAAGGCTCGGCTAGTGGCTCTTGGTAATCCCAAGAATTTGGGATAGACTATGAGGAAACATTTGCTCATGTTGCAAAAATTATTACTGTCGTATAATTTTGGCTATAGCAGCTTCTCAAGATTGGTCCATTCACCAAATGGATATAAAAAATGCATTCCTTCATGGTGATCTCAAAGAAGAAATTTAGATGCGTCCTCCATTGGGATTAATTACTTCTGATGCCCGTAATGTTTATCAATTGAAATGCTCGTTATATAGGCTCAAAGAAGCCTCCCGTGCTTGGTTTGAAAAATTTCGACAAACACTTTTTCATCTCTCATTTGTGCAAAGTCAGTGTGATCGTTCTTTATTTTCATGAAAGACTTCCCTTAGTATTGTTCGTTTACTTGTCTATGTAGATGATATTATTATTACATGTATTACCTTAACTGAGATTCAACAACTTAAGGACTCACTGCATGCCTCTTTTCATATGAAAGATCTTGGGTCTCTCGCGTACTTCCTGAGGCTTGAAATTCACAAAAGTAGCAAAAGCATCTTTGTAAACTAGCATAAGTATCTTAGTGATCTCCTTCACTTAGCCGGCTTATAAGATTCTACTCCTATTGATACCCCTATGAAAGTCAATGTCAAATATCGACAAGATGATGGTGATCCCATTTTAGATCCAACATTGTATCGGCAACTAGTAGGGAACCTAGTTTACTTGATCATTACTCATCCTGACATATCCTTTGTGGTCAATCTAGTGAGTCAATTTATGGCTGCACCACGATATTTACATATGGCATCTGTAAAATGAATTCTTCTTTATCTGCTTGGTACACTTAACCATGGACTCTTTTTTCCATCCAGTTCTCCTCTTCATCTTGTTGCCTATAGTGATGCTGATTGGGCTGGTTGCTCGGATACACGTCGTTCTACTATAGGTTGGTGTGTGTACTTAGGTGACGCATTAATTTCTTGGAAATGTAAAAAACAAGAAAGAGTTTCCTAATTCTCTACTGAAGCTAAATACCATGCTATGTCTTTAGTCTATAATGAAATCATTTGGTTATGTGATTTATTTCATGCCTCGAGGGTACACTAGTAGAAGTTGATAAGTCACACCTAAGTACTATCATTAGATTACCTTCGGAGAGTGACATATTTTCCAAAATAATAGGATATTTTAGTTGCTTTGATAAGAAATGATAAATACATATAAGAAATAAATTAATAAATAACTTCCATCTTAATCATAAAGTATCATAAATTATTACAAACCATGTAGTCATTTTGTAATTCTCTACATACATAACTGATAAGATAATACTAGATAGTCTATTCTAGGAAAATATAAACCATTAATTCCAAATAGAACCATAGGCTTCTAGCTCTTAAGCCTTTACCGGAGCCATATTTCTCGAAGTAACTAACCAAGGTCGAAGCGTAAACCTAAAAAGACTGTGGGAGTGTGAGTGAAACCACGGCTCAATGAATAACTAGACATATTACACATCAAGCAAGTTATTAACAAATTGTATGTAATGCAATCACTTAAACATATACTTAGATACAAGCTTGAATGATCTAGAATCCAAACAGGAAAAAGATTTATGCCCTCGTTTTAGGGTTGAAGAATATTTACTTTATGACCCACCTGCCCAGGAGAGACTAAGTTTATAGGAAAATCAACGATTTCTCATCTTACGATTATCACTTTAAATTTAATAATTGTTTTAACTGACCATTTCCTATATCCATCCTTAGAAACTCCTTAAGTATTGTCATTTCATGACAATATTACGGGCGGCGTTCTTCGTTGCCACTTAGTTCCCATAGAACCGTCGGAACAAAGAAAACCTTGGAAAAACTAATACTTTAGAAAAACCAAGCATTAATAGAGGATTGAAATATTAATACGTAGCAGGCTGTCACCCGTTTATATATGCAATAATGCAGTATGTGCAATGCATGACCAAGTTTTTTTAATAAGTCAATAGTTCTTATTCAGTTTCATGGTGGTCATAAATTACAGACAATAATCATCATACTACTTCGTATCATCATACCATTGTATTATCACTTTTGTAATGGTAGATTAACAATCATACAATCATATCACAATACATTTCCATCAAAACATTTATATTATTATCTTTGCATTATATATTTAGCTAATTACAAACATAAACAGTATAATATAACTGAATTACCCACCTGTTCATTGTGACTAGTCGTTGTAATCTGCCCGAAGGTACTCTATGGTATCAAAGTCACCTATTGAGATGAATAAAATATTCATCAATATAACATAGATTATATAACTAAACTTCTATATGTGCCTAGTGTCCTAAATTGATATTTGGCTTGGTTTCTATTACTTATTTTGGTCCTTTAATGGTCTTATGACAACAATTATCAATTAATCTTTATTTTAATGTTGCTTGTCTCGATCTTACTTGATATTTATATACATTTATCTGGCATTCGAAAAAATTGATATTTAACAAGTTTATATTTTATAGTTATTATAACTATTTTTATGTTATTCTCTATCTGACCATTATAATAACTCATATTCGTTTATTATTGTTTAGTGTCGTCGTGTTTCTCCTAATCTACTTCATACAATTATTTTGTCATTTTTAGAAGTCACATTGTTCATAAATTTAGCTTGTTCCAATTTCCATTCTTACCTATTTATCTATATAAAACAAATATTTTATAATTATAATTGCTAATAATACTTAACATTTTTCTACAATTTCTAGGGTTTTAGAAGTTATCAAATATTAAACATATTGTTATTATGAGTATTTGTATTTATTTATTTTCTTAGTAATTTTTGTTTTGTATATATATATATATATATATATTATATGATTATTAGTATTTATTATATATATTTTCTGTTCGTGTAATACAAACTTATCGTAGGAAAAACATGGGTGTACGCTAGCTCCAACCCCGCCGGTGTTGAAACCTAGATGCTGGCGTTCTTAAGTTTCACATATTATTTCGTATTAAGGTACGCTGGCTCATAAGCCGCCATTTTTACCACGTACGCCGGATTATACGCTGCCGGCGTATAACTCCAGTTAGCCAGCGTTTGTTTACTTTAAGTAAAAATAAATTTTATATAGTTTCTGCTCTAGTATAAGCCATCCCAACACCATCGGCCCACACTCGTATGCCGTCGGCGTTGAGCGTGTACACTTTCGGCTTATGGGAAGTGTTGACACTGTTCATTATCTTCTCCGATGAAGCAGTTTATATTTCTTCAATTTTCTATGTTATAATCATTTCCAAATTGTTCCTAAGTGTTTCAATGGTATATAAATATACATACATCAACTCACAACACATCTACATGTATTTGATCTTTAATTTTCGAATTTTGGAAAAGTGCAACTAGGGTTTATAGAGTCTTACCTTATTGGACTGATATGAACGTTTTGAGCTTGGTTCCAGAGTTAGTTTCGATCCTAGGTTAATGGAAATATTATTTAGATTAAAGTTCAACACTTAAAACAACTTAAAACGAATTTGTCTTACCTTGCTCTTTCTTAAACCGAGCTTAAGCTTGAGTTTTGATGGAGCTTGTTTAGTGTGGTTTTGGATTGGTGTTTTGGTGGCCTTTGTAAGGACGAATTTCTGCTATTGTTTGGAAGGTTTGTTAGTTTTGTTTTGATGTAAATTAAGTGGCTTGTTCCTTTTTTAATTAGACCTACATATATAAAGGAAATGAGGAAGACAACAACTATCATTGTTTAGCCAAAGAGGTGGTGTTTGTTCCACCGAAACGTTGCAATAATTCTCCCTATAATTGATGACTTGCTTAGTTGTTGTAAACCCCCAAAGTTTTACGATCGGTTAAGCTTAAACCCTAATTAGAAGGTAAATCGGAAATCCTAAAGTCAACAAAACCCTAATAAGACGCAACCGTTCAAGTTCGGCAATCCCGTATTCATAACCCTAAGTAAGTAAGTGAGAGATTAGTATGTAGAATAGTTCGTAATATTATGAGAAAGCTTAAAAAATCATATTAGTTAAACCGCAATTCGTTTTAAGCCTGATTGGATACAGTTTTCGAAAAGTGTGTCTCAAAGCTTAGAATAGTAAATATATTTTGAATATACCGTTAGACTCGTAAAGATATAAGGTTTTCAAAAATGTCAGTTTTATAATTTTTCGGTAACTAAAAATATCAGATATCACAATTATACGAGTATTTTCTTAATACTGGTATTTTATTTGTTATGTCTACTTTACATTACACTATTTATTACTATTCTACACTATTTATTCATCTCTACTTTTTCTTACAACCTACTCTTACAACCATATATCCATTTCTTACAATTTTCATTTCCAATACAACTTCACATCTCTCATATCTTACTTTTCATTAACAAAAATACAAAAAAATAAATTTCTCTCTCTCTTTCTCTCACAATTGGTGCCGGCCACTCCTCCCTCTCTCCTCAATTTGTTTCATTTTTCAATTATTTAATTAAAACAAATTTTCCTCCACTTTTTCCTATAAATACCACATCTTCATTCCATTTCCTTCATACCTTTCATATACTAAAATTACTCTCTCAAAATCTCTCCAAAAACTCTCTCAAGTTTTCTCTAGTTTCTACTTCTTCTATAGGTAATAGTTTAAAGCTTTCTTTATGTTCACTTACTTAGTATAAGCATAGTGTGTGTTTTCTAAAACCACGAAGATTAAGAAAGCAACAATATGTTCATACTTTGTTTTTGTTCATGAAACTATTTTCCTTATGTTGTTTTCACATATATCTAACTAAATATATCTATGTAGTTATATATATCTTTTAGAGCATATAAACTCCTTTGTTATTACAATTTATTTATTTTCCTTGTAATTTATTTACTTTCAAGTTGTTTTAAGGCTAGTCTTTCTAGTCTTAGACTTGTCCTCATTAAGTCAAAACGATTTTTTTTTTTGAGACTAGTCTATTCTTAGTCCCGGGAAGCCTTGAAAAAGCTAAAGCTTCCAATACTTGAGAATTATTATTATGTTTATTTGTTTCTTATGTTCTTTATTATCTTATCTTATAATATTTTTAGCTTTTATAAACTACATGATCATAATCATGCAGGGCTAATAAGTTGTTGTCCAAATAAGAAAAATGAATCTTTTTTATGAAAGAATAAAATTTGATCAAAGTTCTTTCAAAGACTTAGCAAAATATTTTCAAATAAATCTCTTTTAAAAGTTTATTTAAAACACATCATGAAATATTAAACTATTAAATGAAGTTTCCTTAAAATCTAAAGATATCTCCTTTCCGAATAAAGTCTTGATATATAGATAATAACTTGATACTATTTTTATCAACTTTCTAAACTAAAAGCTAAATAAGTTTTTCGAGAAAATCAATTTACAAGTAAAATGAATTTTCAAAGAATAAACTCATCAAGTACTACTAAAGAAAACTTTTGGAAACTCTATTTTTCAAATCCTAAAAATAAATTTAGTAGATAACCTCCAAAGACCAAACTATATTTTCAATTCACTTTTGATAAACTAAAGAATCAAAATATAGTATAAATCCAAAAATTTTATAAGTTACTTCACCCACATAAAGTAAAGTTTAACAAATCCAAATTTTCGAAAACACTAGAAAAAGGATGTTTTAAGGAAATAAATTAAACAAGACAACACCTATAGCTTCATGCATAAATTATGAGTATATTTATGTACATAAGGAATTCCTTTAAAAAATATACATATTTGAGTTTTACTTAAACAAGCCTTAGTAAAGGAAAGATTCGAACTTTTTGTTTTCCAAGAAAGGAAATTTTGTATTAAATCTGTACCCTTCTAAACCAGGACCCAAACGACCTTTTATAGTAAAAGTAACCTTAGAAATGAATAGATCTTTTCAAGTAGATAGAAAACGACATATGATATGTGAAATTCCAAGTTAAAATGAGCAAGTTATTGCCATTTAAGTTAGAACTTCCTTCAAATCAGATTTTACCACGAATTCAAGATAGATTTAGAATCTTCAAAGCAGAAATTCTATGAAAGATTCATTTTGGGTATTTCATCTTGTTTAGGTGAAGAAGGAACCGATATCGCCTTCTCGGAGGATTACTTTAACTAGGACCGATCGTCATGGAGTGAGTTAATCCCTTTGTAATTACATTTCCTTGATTGTGTTTGTAAGTAGTAGCACTAGAGAGTAAGGAAAAAGATAAATGAATAAATGTTGTGTGATTTGGATGCATGATTGAATGAAATGGTTGTTGAATAAAAGCTAAGTATATCGAAAGAGGAATTGGTGAATAACTTATGTTTTCTTGCAATGGTATGATGAATATTATTTTGATCATCTTTAACTTGAACTTGACAATAATTGAATAACCCTATATTGAAAACAATTCATGCATATCATATTTGTGAGTCATATTTATTTTTCGCTACTATTCTTCGTGTGGGGAAACGAGGAGTTGTAGTGGTGGCTAGTAGGAGCCGAAAAGTCTACATGGGCAAGTAGGAGCCGGAAAGTCTACAGGGCAAATAAGAGACGGTAAGTCTGCAAATATTGATGATCGTATGGCCCGGTAACCACCCCACCTCCGACATGAAAGGCGTAAAATCCATGCTACACATAGTTTTCAGTTAATCGTATATATTTTGTTTACTCATGTGATTGATGCATTCTCATATGATTGTTTAAATACTTGTGTGCTTTATGGAAATGTTTTGAAGATGAGAGTTATCTCACTAAGCTAGATTTGCTTGTACTCCTATAGCTTTTTGTTACAGTATGATTACTTGTGGTTGGCACCAAAAAGCCCCTTTTGTCAGGTATGAGCCAAAGCTACTACGAGTTTTTGGAATAAGTTTATATATTTAGTTTTGGATGTAAACTTCTAAGAAAAATCTCTATAGTAGACTTATGATATGTTCATGTATGTTTGAAGATGGCTTAGTTGAAACAAGGCTTTTAGAACGGGGGAATACTCTTAAGAAGTTGTAAGAAACTTTTATTCTAATGAATATTACATGTTTATCTATATAAGTTCTTGCATGCTTTTATTATCTACTTAAATGTAATACCCCTTTGAGTCTCCTACTATCTTGGAAGCATACCTTGCACGTGATATCGAAGCTCCTACGTGACTAAGGTTGTCATTCATTAGCTTTAATATTATATACAGCGGATTGCCACGTTTAGGGTACCCTCTGGGGCATGACAGTTGTGGTATTGCGATTGGTTTTCTACTCATTTTCTTTGACTTTGCACATCAACTTGACCCATTTCCTCTCAAATTTCGACTGTGCAAAACCCAATAAATTTCTGGCCATGTATATTACACCATTTACACCGTAAATCATACATATTTTAATATAATATTAATTATTTAATTGTTTCTCTTAGTTTTAGGATATTTTAATAAGTTAAACGGGTACAAATATGACAATTATTCAAGATTTTTATCTTTAAAAATTTATATAGAGTTCTACAAATTTTCTATATTGTTGTTAAGTTGAACTTTGGATTTAAAGTTTACGCAATAAATTATTTTTAGAATTTTATCTCTCGTAATTAGGGTTTTATAAGCTTAATAGGTTAATTTTTGTTTTAGGCTCTAATAGCTTAAGAATTTACTAACTAGAACAATAGTGTAATCCAAATATTTATTTGAAGAATAGATTATTAGTTATACATCTGTTTATATATTTATTGTGTATTCATAATCTTAATGGTTCATCCATAAATTATCGTTTTCTAACTATAAGCATTATCGAATATCTACTTTTCAATAAATTTGAAATCTTAGTTAGGTTATTTCTTTATCTTAAGTTTTCGATACCCACTATGAAATCTTATTACATATCTTAAATGCTATCTAGATAACTTTGTTTTAGGGTTTGAAATTATATATAAGCTCATTTCTACTTGTGGTTAAATTCTAAGGTGTTGATTGAGTCCTATATTATCATTCTATTTTTTATTTTTATATTTTCATCTATTTCTATTTGTATGAGAAAAATCTCGGGGTTTACAGTTTACTCTCTAAATTAGGCTATGCACAACATGGTTTAACTCCTCTACATGTTGATAATACAAGTGCCATTTAGATTGTGGCAAATCCTGTATTTCATGAGCGTACCAAGCACATAGAGGTGGACTGTCACTCTATTCGTGAAGTTTTTGGCCATGGTTTTATTGTTCTTCCCCATATCTCTACTGATCGTCAGATTGCCGATAGTCTGACCAAGCACCTCACACATGGTCGACATCAGTTTTTTGTTAACAAATTGATGCTGCTTGATTCTCTAGCATCAATTTTTTTTTTTTTTTTGGGGTAGGGGGGGAGGTTTCAATGGTTGTGGTCAAGGATATTATAATATGGTCAAAGATATCGTAATAATAGCTGTAATATACATACCATATATATTAGTGGTAGCGGTCAAATATATTGCAATAGTAGCTGTAATTTACATACTTTATTTATCTTAGAAGTTCTTGTTTCATTGAGGGATATTAATTGTTGTAGCTATAATCAAAAAATAAGATATTATGTACATTATTTTATATAGAGAGAGGAGAGCTCATAGTTTTATGCATCTAAACACATAAACAATTTAAGGTTTGTCAGTCCATGAATATTGTGTTTGTTGCTTGTGTGTTATGTTACTCTATTAATGAATATAATTAAATCTTACCTTGATAAATGTGTTATTTGTGCTTAGCAGCGATATTGCTAATATTGGCATAGCACTCATTGATTAGTGTGTGACATTATCCTAAGCAAAATTATATTCCAAAATGATTTATTAGATCTGGGATGGTTCTTAGAATCTTTGTTGACAAGTATTGAACATTATATATGTATCGTAATATATCTGTGTAGTCCAGAGTCTTTAGTTACCCTTATATGGTCATGCAACATTGTAACATTATATAGTAAATTTTTATTTTGTGCTCGATGAACATGACATCCACATGTTTTGGTGGTACTCCATATGATGCTCCAACTTACGCCCTTTCAGAATTCCTTTTCAAGTACAAGCATTACAAATGATGTTGATTATGATAGCTTGGAGTTTAACCTTTTGTGCAATTATGAAAATGACATGTACTACATTTACTATAAGCAACAGCCACCATGCGATGATTTTTTATATAGGTTCAATTACTTTAGTGTATCTGTGTTTTATTGGACTTACTTTGTTTGTATTACGTTTTAGCTAGATTCGTATACATATTTGAACATCTAATGTGGATCCTTTATTAAGTTTTGTTTAGAGTAAGGGTTGACTTAATAAGCCACTTGACACCTATAAATGGTTGGAGTTACTTTAAGGTGCGATTTGCATATATATATATATATATATATATATATTTATACACACACATACACACATATGTCAATAGTTTATTTTCTCATTTTTTTCCCCTCGTGACATTGCCATGATCACAAATAATATAGGTTGAGAAGAATTCACTTTGTAATGTTACATTAAAGGAGGCGCTAGAATCTCAATCATTATCATGACATATAAGGCTAAAACAATCAACATCTCAACAATAACAATTTCACCATATGTTGTTACAAACATTGTAATTTCATTAACTTTTATGCTTATAGCCTTATGGACACTTCCATTTCTACTCCTTGTTTGTTGGTATTAAATGAATTAGACTTGAAACTAAAAATGAAAAATAAATAAAAAATAGTAAGATAAAACTTCAATTGAAAATTCAAGCTAAAGTTAATTAAGGTCAAAGTGTAGTAGACTATTTTTTTTTTTTTTTATAGAATAATGGTAAATCAAGTGCCTACACTTTCAATTTTTAGCAATTTATTTTCTTATCATTAAATTTTAATAAATTAGTTCTTTCGCTTTCAAAGTATTTTGATGATGGAACAATAACAGAAACTTAACTAAAAATTGTTAAAATCTAAATATACAACACGAAATTGCCAAAAATTGTGAAAAATGAAAGCACATAGATTTAACTATCATTATCTTGGCATCAAAGCAAAGGTCCATGAAATATTTTCTAATAGACACACTAAATTGCACGTATTTTGGATGTACAAGTACTAATTTACCAAAATCTAAAGATGAAATACTATATTACTAAAAGTGAAAGTACAGACACGTAGCCAAACATTATCGCAATTTTTTACTAAATTGAAATAGTATATTGTGCCTATATTGGTTCATCTAGTTTGACAAAATTTTAGTTTTTAACTAAAAAGTGGGACTAGTTAGCTTAAGAGTTATTCATAAAATTAGTTAATTTACATTAATTTTGAAATCAAACAAAGCCTCAATTGGACTTAAATTACATAATTTAGAAATACATAAACTTTAAGTTAAATGCGGTCTTATGTGAAAATGAACATTTAATTTTATCAAAAACAACGTTTATTATAAAATACTTTAGATATGAGCAATATAGGCCTAAAACATTTCTTAAGAATCTTTTTTTTTTTTTTTTTTGTCATACCATAGGTTAAGATAAGCTTGGCTTAAATCCCTTAAGGGATTTTTTTTGCAAACAAAGGTGAGGCACAAGCCATTGACCTAATTGATTCTCGCAAGTGTATGTTAGGTTGCAAATTAGGTTCAAGTCACCCGTGCAACTCTTCTTAGCTTGTGAAGAAGATGTTTCTTTTTCTTCATATTTAGGCTCCAGTCATTTTCCTTCTTCTCCTTTCCATTTTTAACTAGATAGGTTTCGAACCATTTTCATTTGTAATATCCTAAATTATAATTATCCTTTCATTTTTCTTTTCGTCCCTCTAGTTTCCTTTTCTTTCCTTTTTCTCTTATGGTTCCTCTTTCTTCTTCATTTTCTCTTCTCTTTCTCTCAATTAATCACTCCAAATCTCAAATTTTAAGAAAACTAGAAGAGAAATCATGGTTAAAAAGGAAGATATGAGTTGGAAATTAAGTTAGAAGGAGCTTCAACAACAAGACATGAAGAAGATCATGTAGCTTAGAAATGGCTAAACATGTAAGTTATGTTATTTTCTTGTTTTGATTTTTGTTTTTGTATATATATGATGAATTGATGCTAGTTATAAGTAGGAATTAAGATGAAAAAAGCAATCTTAACAAATATGAAATTATAAGTTGAAACCTAAGTGAGATCATGCATGTTAGAACTAGGATCGAGATAATCTATGAAGTAAGAACATGAATATAGATGTTTGAAATCATGATTATAAGCTTATATGTTGATTATAAGATGTTAGATGTTGGAAAATAGTGTAAATCAAGTAGTAAAATAAGTGAAGTTTTCGAAATGTAAAATCAAGCAAAGAGCATTGGGAAAACATGGGAAGTTGTATTAAGCCGTGCCTCTCAGTTTTTTAACTTCAAAACTTTTAAATTTAACACATCAAAGAAGAAACACAGTGATAAGATCATATTCTACATAACTTTTAATGTGCAATTGCTGATTAATCTGTCTTAATTTCTATGAAAATTGCTAGAATTGGTACTTAGAATCACTTAAGTTAATGTTTTAGGTCTAAAATGAACAAGGAAAGCCAAACAAAGAAGTTTGAATAGAAATTATGAAATCTCAAGGGGTACACTGGCTTTTCTAGAGCCTAAGCCGCTGGCATACAGCCGACCTAGAGGGTAATCAGAATGCAAAACATTAGCACTGTCTTTACGCCACCAGCCTTGACCTAGCTTTGAAGAGGAACAGAATAAAAAACTTAAAGGTCGTCATAATTGACCACTATGCCGCCGGCCTTAAGGCAGTGTAGGGTGTAGATCAGTAAGCAAAATTTAAGCATTGGCTCAAAACTACCAGTGTAGAAGAGAGGAATAGACAACTTCTGCAATTTTATCCAACGTTGGCTTTCTGGGAATCAAAGCCGCAAGCATTGAGACAGCCTTGAGTATGCATAGAATCGAAATTTTTAAGGCTATCACCTACACAGCCGGCCTTGAAATAGATCTGGCTAGCCTTCAATGTTTTCATTATACACTGGCATATGAAACCCTATGCTGCCGGCATTCAAGCAGCATAGGTCATCCATAGAATGCAATTTTTTAAGGCCGAAGCCAAGGCTGCCAGTGTTCAATCATCATAGCAGTATACGTTGTCTATATGCTGTTAGTATTGAAAGTGTAATTGCTGGCGTACACTTTGTAACTATAGAATTCAAATGAAACTAGAATTCTTTCTTTATTAGCTAGGGTTTCCTTTATAATTGATATATATGAATTAAATAAGAAAATTAGCTGCTTCTCTTCCTTTGTTGAGATTTGTGAGAGATTATGAGAAAGTATAATTTAGAGCTTTATACTAACAAGATTTCGCAAGTGAAGATCTTAACATTTGAATTGGTGATATCTAATCTTACTCTTTCTATGCAATTCATCTGTTTGATTTCATTGATCATTATGTCATTTGCAATTTCTCATTTGATTGTTGAATCACTATCCATGAGTAGCTAAATTGTCATTATGGGAAGTTGATGAAGCCTTAAGCATGCTAATATGATCTTTGAAATTATGTTATACGGTTGTTAGGGTTATGGAATATTCATATTGAATTCCTATTATACATCTTATTTTTATAAGGAATTTGATTTATAATAATCTTGATAACTCGGAAGGGAAATAAGGTTCATAGGAATTCATGAACTAAGGTTAAATAACAATTGCGGAAGCGGCGGAGTTTAACCTGATTTAGAAACTGTCCATTATTATTCATACAATGTTTTATGTTGGTTTCTGACTAAAGGATTATGAGAAGTTGATTTAAATCATTAGTCAATTATAGAATTGAGAGATTTGTAATTGTGAATTAGATTCTACTGGTAATTTATTTATCGGAAGATATTAGGTATTTTGTGGTTTAAAAGATATTGAAACTTAATTATGAGTTTTAGATCTTGACAATTCTATATGAATATCCATAAGTCTAATTATCAATATAACATGATTTCAAGTTGACTAGCAATGTTAAGGTGGATTCTTTTCCTTCTCACATCCTTTTGATATGTCTCTCTCTAGCACTCTCATTGCATATGTAGATAGGTGTTAATTTAGATTAGAAATAGATAACTAGCTAAATTATAAAAATTGATTGCCTAAATATTAGTTGAAGCTAATACTGGTCTAGTAGTTACAGTGATCCTCGTGGGAACGATACTCTACTCACTTTTGTATTACATAATTAGACCCAGTATACTTGCGAGAAGAATTCGCACTTTATTTACATAAACATTTCAAGTAGATCACACAGTTGGAACATGACTTGATCTATACAATCGTGCTTCTCTCTTATTCATTTTCAAAGAAAATTTCTAGAATAGCATGGCTAGAAGCACGATCTCTCTATCTCATCGTGTTTCTCTTTTGTTAAGAAACACGGCCAGGACACGGCTTATCCTATTTGATCGTGTTTCCCTATGATCTTAGCGTGTTCAATTTAACAAATGAAATATGGGACAAAGACAACCCAATATATTTCATCGTTGTTTTACTTAAGAAGAAGTATGACCTGAATACAGTTAGACCTATCTTGTCATGCTTCTCGCTAAAACAAAACACGACTCAACCTTTGCATTGTGTTTCTCTTTTATTTTGACCTAAAGAGATACATGACTAAAACACGATGTACCCTATCACGCCTTACTTTGCTATGAGTCAAATTTATGAGTGAAACATGAAGAGAACATGATGAACTGTTTTAGGCATGTTTCTCATATATAAAGAACACGAGGAAAAGCACAGTCATGTACCTGACTACAATCTTCATACAAATTTGAATAAAATCAAAATAAAATAAAATGATAGCTAACATGATATGTTAGTTAATTTATACAATTAATAATGAATTTAGTGAATTTATAGATTTAATAAATAATTGCGTTAAATATAGAATTTAGATATAAAATGAATTTAGTTAATAATCTTAAGTTCAACATGGCCTAATGAAATTCAATGAGATAAAATGAATTAGATTGATTTAACTTGACTTAGTAATGGAGTTAAATAATTAAGTCTAATCAATTTGACTAGAATTTAGTTAAAATATGCTTAATAGCTAGTAATTGGCCTAGATTAATGCCTTAGGTTAGGCTATGAATAATGGGGAATATATTGTTTCAAATGTTTATTTGTTAGGAAATATGAATGTTTTGATGATGTTTTTTTTTTTTAATAATGAATAAATTATAACAAAGAGAAATGAAATAATTTAACAAACAACGGAGAACTGTCTGTATCTTAGTGGGGTAATCTTTGCAGCCATGGTGGGGTTCAATATCAAATGATTGTTTAATATAAAATTTAAGATAAATTAATAAATAATTGAATTGTTTTCATTTATTAATTTCTTGAACAGATATGTGGATTTGGCTTTTGCTTCTTCTTGAATGTCTTCTAGACTGTATCGGGTTTTAGATAAAGTATGTGGTGACATGTTTGTTGTCTGTGAGGATAGGCATTCCTAATGAACTAAAAATTAAAGACAACCTAATAATTGAGTGTTGCTTGTGCTTGTGTCATTGAATCCGGTCTAGAAAACGACAACCTTGCCCGAAGTAGGGCACGGTAGTTTAGATTCTTAGGCCGCCCCTCTCATGATGCAATGATAAATACCACGATGTCATGGTACACCATGATACAATGATGATTCATATGTGACTCAAAAGGTAGCTGATGGGGTAAATAGTATCAGCATTACCTTAGCTTAAGCTTGTGATGAAGTAACATTGTTTAGTTCACGTTTATGAGACCGATTGGACTAAACAATAATATAGACTAAGATATGTAAAGTTATATAATAGCTATGAAACTTAGATGAGGCTATTTTGCTCTTTCTTAGTTAAATATATGAGATATAAGTATCCAGGATGCTTATATCAACTCCCTTAGCAGCTGTTATTACTTATGACCTCCAGTTTCTCAATGATTGCTCTAGAATGTGAGTGCTCCTGTGTTACTTATTTTACTCCAATTTTAAGATAGTAATCTATTGTTGCTGCATTGCACTAGTTTAATCTTATGTGCCATCTCGTGTGATCTTGTGTTACTGTGTATTGAGCTTCGACTCATTATTGTTTTCTTTCTAGGTGATGATGATGATGATGATGATGATGATAATGGCAATTTTGATGACTATGATGATCTAATAATGTTGATTTGATGATGATGATGATGGTGGTGGTGGTGGTGGTGGTGGTGTGATGTGATGATGATGGTTTGGATGATGATGATGTTTGACTCGGGTATGGACGATTCTACAGATCATGGAGGAGTAAAGTGAGCTAAGATCATGAATTTTGTTTTGTTTTGTTTTTGTATAAAGGGCTAGATTTATTTTTTTAAGTCTATTGTTTTCTTTAAAAGCCTGGTGGTACTTATATGTTTTGTAATTAAGTTCTTTAAAGTTTATTATATGATCGAGAAATGTATATGAGATACCTTATGGTATTGTTTATTTTATGAAAGTTGATCTACTCTTGTATGAGTGGAAGCTAGAAATGTTTTTATAAAGTTTTTTCACTATCACAAATTGTGTTGTCTCTAGAATCTAATTAAACGATTTCATTAATTAAAACCAGCTAGCAATGTTTGACATAAACATAATCTTTTGAAAAGAAGCTTGTGCTTGTAATACATAAGGTATTATATATGGTGATTATATATGCCTTGATTAAATTTGGAGCATCACAAATTACGAAGAAGACATATGGTACTTTCAAGAAGCATTCAAAACAAGTCCAAAATCAATATTTTACACTGGGAAAAAAGGGGATTGGAATTTAGGAAAAATCACAATGCATGCTTTTTGCATCTTACTTGTGAGAAACTAATGCTGGAGCATAGACTTATGTAGCCTTCCATTCCAACCATCCATTCCAAGTTGTGGTCTAGGTTCCCATTGATTAAACTAATTCTATGCTCTTTAATGTCCATCAAATATTCCTAGATCTATTTTTAGAAGGAACATGCATATAATTGTACAATCGACTACCAATTACACTTAAACCATTCAAAGCCACCTCCAATTCAAAGTCAGTCAATACCTATAAATTACAAGCTTGATTCATTGTAATCTTTGACCTGTCATCCTCCCATTATTGACATCAGTAACATAATAATTCACTTGTAATCTACACGTTCGAGCTTCCTTCACTACAATGTTTGTCGAGCAAAACCACCACTACTACTAGTTTCCTCACAGTCCCAACTTTCTATCTTACCCTTTCACCATCTTCAAGACTCCCTTTAACCACCAACGTAGGCAACTATTCACTCGAATTTACCACTCTTTGACTACCTAAGAGCATACCTCCAATGTTGGACTTTTTATAACTCAAATCAACTACCCTAACATCTCCAAAACCCTCAACGACCATCAAAGCCACTTATTTGAATTCCATTAGTTGGTTCTCGTGTGACGCAATCTCTAACGTATCTCCAATCTGAAGTTCAACCAACACTTGGCTTAAACCTATGCATTAATCCGATTTACAATTCATGTTTAGTTTCCTTTGTTTCTATATACCTTTAATTTTCTTATATTTCTATAAAATAAATAAAAAATGAAGTGACCTAAAAATGTAATAATAAAAATAATTAAGGAAACCGAATGTAAACTTCATAAGCTTTGGTTTTTTACCTTCTTGGCGTGATTTGGATTCCATCGGTTAATACCAAGAAAAAAAAAACTAATGAAAAATTACAAAAAATTAAATACCAAAAAGATAAACAAAAATATAATTTCTTTCCTTACAAGTTTCTTTGATACAATACACACATACACTAAAGTTAAGGAATTATAAGAATCTTGGCCTAATTATCGTGTATAAAGGCACATGCTGAGTGACTTATACTGATTTATATATATATATATATATATATATATAAATATATGCATTTATCATTTTTTCGTTAAACATCTTTTAACAATCCTTAGAAAAAATTAAATAATAATTAAATAAAAAGTAAGGTGTCAAGCTTGAATTTTAATTTTCTTTTCATGCTCTTTATTTTTATTTTTTATTCAATTCATATCAAATACATAACCAATTAATATGAACTCTTCACTAGGAATTAGAAAAAATTGGTTTTTCATAGAGCTGCCATCAGACCATGGTTGAAAAAAGGAAAGGGTCAGGATCAACGAGTTGGATTGATCTAAACTTAGCTATTAATTTGTGTAAGCAATCTATTTCAAAAAAGATTAAAAGACCTTATATGTTGGATCTACGGGCAAACCTATTAAAACCTAAATAACTATCATATCAACTTATGGAATTAATTTTCATAACATTTATATGATCCAACTTATTTAATACTTACAAATTTTTTTGTTTCATTTTCTTTAATATTTTTTCCATTATTAGGGAAATTTAAAAAAAAAAAATAATATTTTAGGTTACTTGGCAAATTTTTATGTTTCTGCATGCCAAAATCATATTGATGCAGTTCCATTTGAAAACTTTAGTTCATTCATTCATTCTTAATTTTTCAAGATTTTTATACTTTAAGTTCATTAAATTATATTGTTTTTTGAAAAAAAGTCTTGTGTATATTATCAATATACTGTTGGCATATTGATGCAATTCTTGTTCCTCTAACTTCTTATCAAATACAATTGAAACTTAGGGAGCTTCTATGGTCCCATTAATGGGATCATCCAGTCAACCATCTAACAATTAAAATAAATATAGTAATTGAAATATTAACTATTTTAGTGGTTCGATTATTTCTAGGTATAGTGTGAGCCGTTTCATAGTAATAGGACCATAGAATTTCCCTAAAACTTGGAAGGATATAGTTATATACAATATATATATATTAAATACAATCATAAATTTTAATTTGACATATACTTGAAATTGGCAAAAGCCCTACAAGAATCAACGCTGGCTATTTTTATTTTATTTTTCTGAGAATGCTATTTATTAGAATGACAAAATAGATAATTTAAAATTATTATTTTAAGAGTACACTATTTAGACACCCAAGATTCTTTTCTTGTAATACTTGTTATAGCATATTGAATTTAGTTGATAAAAAAAACAAATAAAAAAAAGAGAGAGAAGAATCCCTCGCTGGGATACAGTAAGGGGCATGATTATGAATGGTGCTTGATTTATTCAGCCATATGAAATAATAAAGAAGGATCATGCAGTAAATTGCATATTGAAATGGTTGTAATGCTATGAATGATAAATTTGGTGGCAACTGAGAATCATGACAGATGAATGATGACAACCCTTTGTCAAAGCTTGCGGGCTGTGGAGAAAATAGTAATCACTACACCTAGATGATGCAACTCCTATCGTAGGTTATTATTAGTATGAGAGAACAATCATTTACCTTGATTGGCATTTGACCTAAGAACGATGTGCAAGTCACTAAAAAACTTATTATACTGTATATAGGACATACTCGCGAACTAAGGACTACATTGAGTTTTGTCTGATCCATAAAAGGTAGCCGGCTATTACAATTTAAACATAAATTTCATACATAAACAAGAGTTATGTCCCGTAGGATATAATAATAATAATAATAATAATTTGATTACAACTAATACACGTAGATAACAAGTCTCTGCACAAAAGGGAATCAAATGGAACAAAAGCCTTTTGTCACTCTTTTTACTCATCCTGGGTCTCCCAAAAGCTAACCTGAGGTTGCTAGCAACTTGGCACAACCCATATTTAATGTTGTAGAGGAACAAAGGCTATTGGCCTTGAAGGCATTGGGGAACACCTCCTAGGAAGAAGCTTCACCGGTGTTGGTGGGCCTACATTGCTGACTATTTTATCTTTTAAATTTTTGAATTGTCAGCATTAATTATAGCCTGTCAGTTTTTATTACCAATCAACTTATTTATTTGTATTTATTATTTTCCTTTTTAGATTTGTATTTATTATTTTATCTTTTTAGGATTTTTATGTAATAGTATAAATAGGTCTAAGACTCGTCTTTGTAAAGTAACCGATATTTTGATATCTTTGACATTGAATTGAGAATGTTTTCTTTGAATTTGCAATTGTTTAACAATTGTGTGATTAAGTTTACATTTTGAAATCAATTGTCAAATTGATTTATGTACTTTAGTGCTTTTACACTACGTCAGATTGGTATCAGAGCACAGTGAGTTCTTGCAAAAATATCAAGAGATAGCAGTTTAGTTAGCGGTCATATCCTTGATGATGTTTGGGATGTGGAAGTCATGAGAGCTAAATCCTTAGGTCGAAAGGCGATGTTAGAGCACATGGATAAGAGATTCTAGCGTATGTAACAGTGCTTTGATGACTTGATCGATCGATCCGATGCCAATAGGAACAGGAACAATTATAGAGTCGACCAAGGGTAGAGCATGTGCGCGCAATCCTATTGCCAGACCCATTGCTGCGAATTGTAGGTGTCAATATAGAGGTAAGATTCGTAACTTTGATGATTTCTACAAATATGATTCTAAGGTGGAAGTTGAGTTTTTGATCAAAGAAAGACAACCGTGGAGGAGAGTAGTGATGGTGGTAGCAGATACCAAAGAGGCTATTATAGATATAATCAAAGAGATGGTGACAATTTCTACCAAAATATAGATATTCCATATTTTAGTAGAGAATTAAGGATTAATAATTTTATTGATTGGATTGACAAGATTGAGTGGATTTTTAAATATATAGAAATTCCTGAAGAGAAAATGGTAAAATTAGTGGCTTATAGATTGAAGTGCTATGCATATGCATGGTGGGAGAGATTGTAGAAGAGGAGAAGCCATGAAAGGAAAGCACCAATGTGGACATGGTTTAGGAAGAGGTAGTTATTGGAAGATTAATTTCATCCTCTTAGTTATGAGGAAATCCTAGTTCAACAGGACCAAAGACGTCATTAAGAAAAGGAATTAGTGCATGTTGCCCAAGAAATTTTTAATGAAACCAAAATTATAGAGGACCATGAAACTAAAGATGATGTAAAAGAAGGAAAGGATTTGTTAATTGGTGATGAATGTGTTGATCGAATTGGAAAGGGGGATGAATATAGTGTAAACAAATTAGACTTTACTGAGAATGAAATTGGAAATAAGATTGAGATTATTTTAGATGATGAGTCCTTACACATAGATCAAACTGAGACAGATGAATCAAATGGTAAGTTATTCGTTTGTAATGATGAATCTGAGTCCTTAAGGAAGAAAAAGTTGAATGATCATGGGATTGTTGATGACAAGGAAGTGTCATTTAGCATTGAAAGTTTGAGTTTTGATGAGAATGATAACGCAGATGATAAATTCCTACAATTCAAGGCATAGAATTTTGAGTGAGATGATTTATCTAAAGAGAATTCGAGACAGAGCTATGCTGATTGTGAGCCACGAGATGTAGAGCAAAATGACCTAAGAGGAGAAAATTAGTTTGATAGATCAGGGGAACTTCTTATGTAGTAGAGGACATCCATATCAAATTTTGATGAAGCTAATACTGATTTTAAAGAGATTTGGGCTAACATATTTCCTTTCTACCTGGATGATACACCTTTTATATTGAGATAAGAACTTGGGGTCGAGTTCTTTGTAAGGGGGGGAGAATAATGTAGTAGAGGATTGCCAACCTTGAAGACATTAAGGAACGTTGGCCTTGGAAGATACGCCGTCGATGTTGGAGTCAGCCTATATTATTGATAATTTTATCTTTTGAATTTTCAAATAGTCAACATTAAGTACAGTCCGCCGGTTTTTATTACCAGTCAACTTATTTATTTATATTTATTATTTTCTTTTTTTAGATTCATATTTATTATTTGTCTTTATTATTAGTCAATATTGTATTTATTATTTTACCTTTTTATGATTTTGCCTTTTTAGTATAGATAGGCCTAAGACTCATCTTTGTAAAACAACCGATATTCTGACATCTTTGATCTTAAATTGAGAAGGTTTTCTCTAAATTTACAATTGTTTAACAATTGTGTGATTAAATTCATGTTTTGAAATCAATCGCTGAATTGATTTCTATACTTCAACGCTTTCATGTTGCATCAATATTCTTTCTTGCAGTAGTAATGTAATATAGGGGAATAAGTTATGCATGAACAAACCCATGAATGCAACACCTATATACAAATGGGTAGAACCTACACATTGTATGAATTTGCACCCTTCATGACTAAGGTTAGGAAACAATTCCATTGCATGTCAGCTCCCGGTGCTATCACATGGTCTAATACAAAACCATGGTACACACACACACCACACACACACATATATATAAGAAAAATCATTGTGAGCAAAAGGCTCAAACATTATGGAGATCTAAATAGCTCAAATGAAACATGAGCAGGCTTAAGCGAAAAAATTTTAATTAAAATTGTTTTTATCTAGTTCCCAAAATAAGATTGTCCCAAGGTAGGCAATTGAGTTGATCTCGTTCTCTAGCCTGTGACATACCCATAAGATTCGAAGTAAAGGATTGCATTTCTCAATAAAAAGTGGATATTAGAAGTTAGAGTAGGCATGTGTCATACCACCTCGATCATAGCATTATCTGGTCTACCACATGGTGCTGATAGCCTTCAGAGGATGCGAGTTGTACAATGCATGAACTATTTTATTTAATTTAAACCAAATAAATTGAAAATCCATTTATGGTGATCAATCAATACTCGCATACACTCGCAATTAAAAATAGAATAAGCAAGTTGTTATCTTATAATTAGAGTGTCTTATCAATCACTAAGCAACGTCAAGCACATGCATAGATCCTAAGTCCCAATGCAATCCGATTAATATATAATTAAAATTAGATAGAATGCCACTATTTGCAAGCACAATCAAGTACAATATTCATGGGAAAAGTGTTTGCTCTATCATGCTAGAGACCAGTCATAATAATCCTTCAAAAGATCTATATCAGCCTTGTATCAACTTGAATAGAAGAACAATTATTATAATTAAGTATGAGACTAGTTACAAACTAAAGACTAATAAATTCTATCCTAAATTTATTATAGTTCTTTATGTGATATGTTTTTGTATTTATATAATATTTTTCTTATTTTAAGTTCGTTTTTAATGATCTTATAATCGTTTCATAGGTTTTCGAACATACTTTCACACAATGCTAGTGGTTTTGTCATCTAAGGTTTGTTAAGGCCATTAAAAGCCTATAGTCAGCTTAGCGTTTTTAAAGATTTTATATGTTTTGTTGGTTTATTTAATTCTGATCTTTCTTAGGACCAATTATATTTTGGTATAATTGATATTTAGATGATTTTTAAGCATGACTACCTTCAAATTCTAATTAAACCATCTATTTTTAATCTTTCTTTTACAAAGTATTTTCCTATGATTCTGTTTGAGGTTTTAGAGTTCTGTTTGTAGATTAATTGATCTTATTATAAGTTTCCTAATGTTTGGTTTGTTTTCATGACTCAAAAGTTATGATTTTCCCCTTCTATTCTTTATTTAAGGTTTGAGCAAGCTAGAGAAAGGAACCAAACTTTCTTCATTTGTCAATTACTTGATCTTATTATGAGTTTCCTAGTACTTGGTTTATCTTCATAACTTAAAAGTTTATGGATTTCCCCTTCTATTCTATTCCTTATTTAAGTCTCGAGCAAGCAAGGGAAAGGAACCAAACTTTCTTTAATCATTTTATTCTCCAAAACCAAGATAATGACACATCTACTACATTTCCAATTATTCCTTACACAAGTAGATCAATAATTAATCCTTTACCTATTCCTTAATGTTTTAGCCCCATATATATATATACATGTAATATTTTAATGATATATTTCACATGCTACTAATTAGCTAATCTTATTTAACTCAACTACCTTATTAATTAAGACTTAGTAATTTTTCTTCCATATTTCATTATATGTTTGACATATCATATGTATATATATATATACATATTTTTTATTACTTGTTATTGTATATTTATTTAATACAATAGAATTTACTATGAGTAGGCATGAATTGGTTTGGTCTACTACTAGGAACTCAATGTCATGAATGGCTACATTGTCATTGTCTTCAAGTTGCATAGTAATAATGCCTCTAGGCTGAATCAACTTATTGTTAAAGCTAAATAGACATGATTGTGTGGTTTCAAAGTTGTTTATAGTGTCACATTAAAGATCATGTCGACACTTAAGCTATAAGTGAATTGAGACAATTTGTGTTACTCGAGTTCAAATTGATGATAATTCGAATTTGACTTGATAGCAACCAAGTTGAGTTTGAGCTATAGAAGTAGCTATCTAGTTTGAGTCTAAATATTAAAATACACTATTTAAGTAACTCACGAGTCAATTCGAGCTTTTATATATTTTCTAATAATAAGTTTTAAACTTTGTGTTTTTCTTATCTTTAAGGCTTATTTCCATATTTTATTAATTTTTTTCTCTTCATATCCAATTGTCCACATTTACTACATTTAAGACCAAGTTATCTAAAAACCTTATTTAATTTCCAAATTCCAACTACTTTTTTGTTTATTTAATATTTATAAGAATAATCAAGCTTAACTGAGTCAAGCTTGCATTTATAGGCATTAATTCAAGTTGAGTTCTAGCTTAAAAAATTAAGCTCGATTAAGTTTGAGTTTGAGATTTAAGTTTTCTAATCAAGTCAAGTTCAATTTTAGTACTGTATCATCTAAACTTGACTCATTGACAATCCTAAGCATTGTTACTGGTGTCAATCATGATCATATTAACTTGGAATCCTACTATGTAAGTCAACATATTTAGGGAATCTTGATAGGGATCCAAATTCCCTCTAAGTCTTCCTTAGTAAAGGATATAAAGGTGTCCACCTTTGGCTTCCTAGTTTAGAGGTGCATAACTTGTTGATCACTGACCACCAATTTCAGGTTGTTCATGACACATGGTTCTTCAATAATAGTGTTAATCACTCTATTATGCATAGTGCTTATTAGTGGTCGGCTTTGTTATCATCCTTTGTCTATTCCTACTTGGCTTTTCTACACTAGGTTATCCATTCAATGTTATTGCTCATAAAGTAAATTACATCAGAAGGTCATAATGTTTGTGGATAAGTTCATTTGACGTCATATCATTTCAAGTGGTTAAAAAGAAGTTACAATATTTAAGAAATAAGTTTATTTTAGGTCATAATATTTAGTGTGATTAAAAAGAGGTCACAATATTTAGAGAATTTGGTCTATTGATGTCACAATTAACACGTCATAACATGCCAAATTTTCTAAGTTTTAATTTTAAATATTTCTCCTATTGACATGTGTCAATGATAACCTCAATTAACCCACTTTTTTAAATGTTGTGACATCTTTTAATCATTAGAAACATTATGACCTCAAATGAACTTACCCTCAAATATTGAGACCTTTTGGTGTAATTTATTTATTGCTCATATTAGTAATATATTCCCTAAGATAGTCACATTGTGTGGCATGCTAAACAACATTCTTTAATCAGAAACATTCATCGATGTTATGTCCACAATCACAATGAGAATCATAACACTTTTCATTATACCAACAATTGAGATTGTTTTTCATTTTTTAAGGTGTAGGAATGAGGTTCCTATCCCGAATTTCTAAAAATATATCACCCAAAGGTTTGGTAAGAGGAGTGAATTATGTACTAATGTTAAAGAATTGTTTATTGCCATTGCTCATGTTACTCTTGGAGGATGAAGTAGAATTTTGGTCTTTTTTCTCATTAGGTTGATCCTTAACTAACATCTCATCATTTTTATTTCCATTGTTTATTCCAGTCTCTAGTATAAACATGGCTATCTTTAGTTATACGTGTTTGTTATCTTCCAAGATGATATATTTTCTAGGTCTTTCACAAAATTGGTCTAATGTTTCGATTCACTTTTGCATGGAGACATTTAAAATTGGCCCTTTGGGTCAATTCCTTGCATGGCTAGTGTAGTGCAATCCTAATGTCCAATTTAGGGACATATAGAGTGGCTTTCAAAAAATCTTATTTGATGGCCTTTAATTGTTTCTCTAAGTTGCTATCTTACTAGTTACAAGGACGAATGTCCTTCTTTAAGGTTTTCTAATAAGGAAATGTTATAAGAACATGCTCGTAAGATCAAGGACATATAACCAAATTCAAGGGGCACTCATACCACTTTCAAGCTGCTCTTAATGGGATGTTGGGAATAATATTTATGGGAATGCACCATTAAACCCATGTAGGGACATAAACGCATGAAATTTTGCTATATAATCTTCAAGATCTTGAATCTTCTCAAAATCTTTCATCATAGGGACTTTCATTCCTATGGGAAGTACCACATCTCACATTTCTTGCGCAAAGGCTAAATCTTACCAAGGGTTCATGGATAAGGCACTTTTATTACCCTCCTTTTCTTCAAAGATTCTCTTTATAATGTTTCCAAGTTTGTTATCATTCAATTGTTACGGGGGCTGATCAATAACATGATTGGCTACTCAAACTAGGAGGAATATACTTATTAACTGCCAACAAGAACTTGGTCATGAGGATCAACGAGTTGAATCTACTGATTATGCATGTGGTTATCCTTCCCATTGGTGTTGGATTCATCACCTCCCTCAACTTAGTGACACTGACATTCAAGCTTTTAATGCAAGCCTAAAGTCTTGGACTTCATCATTGTCTTTATGATACATTATATATAATTCTTCCATCTATTGTGGATCAATACAATTGGAAGCTATAGGTTGTTCTTATCCCACTAATGCTACGGAATTCCCACTATTGACCCACTTGGATTTCCTAGCCATGGCTGCAAGAGAAATAAATTGAAAATAGGGGTAATGTTTTGGAAAAATTGGCATTTACACCTTCCCACAAAAAAAAACAAAAAAAAAAACTAGAATATTAATGCCTTAGCTTACCGATAGAGTATCTTAAATTTGAACCTTAGATTTTATAGGCCTATAAAACAATAATAAGTTAGTGGGCACTAGGGGTTTGTCATGTACAACCACTTCGACATTTAAGTCAATGAAGCATTCAATAAAGAATAAATGAAATATAAAGTAAGGGCTATTGGTGTGCTAACCTCTATTATTTTGATGTCTCAGAGAAACATAAAGGCAACAAAAGTTAGCGGTTACTTGTAATAATTATTAGATCATGAAGATAGTAGAGAATAGTGGTCATTTATAGGTAGTAGCGGAGGAGCCACTATCCCACAATTCTAAATTGTAGGGAGATTTACTAACCCATCATCCGAGTGAGAGCCTCTAGCAGGGTGAATTAGAAATATTGTTAGTTTGACCGATTGTATTCGAGTAGTATCAAGTAAGATAAGGACAACCAACTATATATATTGGAGGGTTAATAGGAATACGTTTAAGCCATTTGGCATCTTAGTTGGATTAGACCGAGCTTTATAAGCCCTTTATCTAAATTCGCTTGTCAATGCTATGCATTTGCCACACTATATGAAACGTGATAATTATAATGCAACATACGATCATTACTCACATTATCATTTAATTTATTATATTATAATAACCAACAAAAGAAAAAATACCATTCTAGGAAATCATTGTTAAATCTTGTACTGAAGGCGTTCAAGAGAAAACAAAGTCCTCCTGGTTGACTCTGAGCATCCAACTCCCATATCAGCCATTATACCTCAACCGGTGCTTCGCTTTAGAGTGTCAACAAGACTTTCCCCTCGTCAGGGGCTCAGCCTCAAAGCCTTATCATAGTTGCAAGTAGGGTCCATAAATTTAACAAAAACTATATAAGCAGTATCAAGATTCCCTACGTTTATAAAAACAAGGCCTTTTTGCCAATGTTTCCCTCAAATACTTTTCATAATAACACAATCAATCAAATTATAACTTCCCACATATTCATTACTCAGTTTAAGTGACAAAGCTTATAAGCACAAAACAACCATCAGACAGGAGTCACTAACTTGCAATATCACTCAAAACTACCGTGGAATCTTTGAAATCTTGTTTTTTGTTCTTCTCCATGCCCTTTCTCCTTTCCATATCGTAGGAAGATGAATCTTGCTAGAGTGATTTGAGAAAGAAGAAAAGACTCCTATTTGTAGTAGAAAGAGATTAGTTATAGAATATCTAATTTCATATTTTGTTAAGTCCTAATTTAGGTAACTTTTCTTTTCCCACTTGCTTTATATTTTTTTTTCCTTAAAAGTTACTTGTTCCATTATATATTTCCATTTTTATATGTCACCCAATATCATTTACTTCTTATAGATTATCCGCTTTCTTTATAGATACACATTGATCTATTACATGTATATACATACACACACACATCTATTTGTTGCTCTTACATTGTATATTTCTTCATACATCTAACAAAATATTTGACAATTTTTTTTTTATTATAACCCATACATATGTATATATTGCTAATAAGTAATAACTTAACCACAGTAATAAATTAAATTATTTGCATTTTCTTCTATTAGATGTTTCATAGTATCCTTATAATAACTCACTATTTATAACACATTCACTTTATGTTACTATTATTATTCACGCATATTTATATTTAAGGGAATTTACATATTACCCGCTTAAACTTTTACCAAGATGTAGATTCACTTCATTTTAACTTTGAAAGTGAGAATTTTTACCCCTTTACTTTAAAAAAATGGCATAAATAAGGATGGTTAAAATTTTCTAAAAATTTTAGATGAAAGTTTAAGGGGTGAATTGTCACGCCTCAAAATAGGGCCTAGTAGTATCATCCTGTAGTCGTCATACCACATGTGCACCCGTAATATGAGAACCGTCTTGCAAGTCAGATATTACAAGACTCTATCTTATAATTGTTACATGTAATGTAGTCATACCAATATACTATACAAATACTAAGGATTCCGATTTTCCTTAGTTTGCCAGAACCGCAGAGAATCGGTATCCTCTACCAAATAGTGAAATTGAGATCAAACCTATGAAATACAAGATCTTATTCAATTATACCATTTATCTAAGTTATCCTTTGAGACCAATATAATCTATGAAACTATCTTCAGCAAGGTCTTTTGATGTAGCACTCTTCACTTATGCTTAACCCAATCCCAACTAACGTTATACCTGCACAAAGACTGTTGGAGGGTGAGCAAAACCACACGCTCAGTGAGATGACCTGACCATACCACATATCAAACAATGGAAATCAAGTTTACTTAGCAAACATATGTAATGCCGCAATCAAGCATATGAACAAATACAAGCCTGGAGAATCCGGAGTCCAAAGCAGGATGGAGATTTACCCCTCTCATCAGGGTTGAAGGAACCAGTAGTATATAGTCTATCCAGAAGAAGCCAAGCATACAGGGGAATCTACGATTTCTCGTATTAGGGTTATCACTTTTACTTATGATAGCTTCACAAACCATCCTCTGTACATACCTTAAGCAACTCCCTAAGCATTAGTCATCCAAACAATACCATAAGCGGCGTCCTTCATTTACCACTTAGTTCTTATGGTACCAATAGAACAAAGGTAACCTTGCGTTGATCTAATAGCCTTTAGCCTAGGTCAACCAAGCATTATCAGAGTCCCGGATGGCCAACACGTAATAGACTACTACGCTTTTAGAGATGCAAATATGCAATATATGCGATGCATGCCCATTTCATTTTATGGTACCAATAGTTTTTAATCAGGTTCAGGACGATAATACAATTACAGACAAACATCAACATGCTCCATACAATTGTCATCATACAATGAAATTGTTAACTATAATAAGATGTTTTGGCAATCATACATACACCAAGCAGCATGCGATTTACCCAAACCCACATGCAATTCAGTTTGATATGTTATTATCAATGCAACTAACTACAAGCACAAACAATATGATAAGGTCAAAGTCCCTCATCTGTGGTCCTCGCTATATCACTGTAATAATCTACTGGTAGTCCGAGAACCGATTTATATTCCTATGGAATGAAATAACAGATATTTATTATTTTACTAATCTATTCTTCTATTAGTTCTGAAGGTAAGATATTTGAAATATCATATTCACTGGATTAGTTTTGGTATAATTTATACTATTATTTATACTAATTCTAAATTAGACATATTTTAGAAATTACGTACTATTTTCTTTTTATGGTCTTACTTACTATATTAATCTAAGCTGAGTTAATTGGAAACTAATCGCCTAATTCAATTGCTAAATCTATTTTAATTAGTTACCAAAAATCATATATTTTATTTATATAATATACTAATCTTAGTATTAGTGATACTCATAAAAGTATCAATAATACTAGTATCAAAGATAATGGTGATTATATTAGTTTTAATATTACTACTAATAGTAAAAACAATTTTAATTACAAAAACAATTTAATAGTTTTAGTAACGAAATCAATAATACTAATAACAATAATGATAACAATAATAATAATAAAAATTATAATAATAGTAAAAATAATAAATTTCCGAAAATAGATTATATTCCATCACATTAAGAATTATACTAAGTGTCTTATATATTTTAATTAATATTATTACTAAAGTAATTTTAGTCTTATATCTATATTTATTATTATTTCAAAAATAATATTTTCGAAATTCTAAAAATTCTTTTAATAATATTAAGGATATTAATAATTAGAAATCTATTATGCGGAAATTACTTTAACAAAGTAATTTATATTTCTAAAGAAAATTCTTTTTAGATTAATAATAATAGATTAAATATTTAAATATCCTATATTTAATAAAGTCAAAAAAATAATTTTATTTTTAAATTTAAATAAATAATAAATAAATTTCGGGTTTAATATTATTGTATTATAATATTACCATTACTATTCCAGAAAAATAAATAAATAAATGCAAGAAAAAGAATAACGTTTTAAAATTATTTAAATTACTATTTATTATATAATTATGTATACTTAGCTTCGTTTTTCTTTTCTTCTGACCGAGGGGTACACGGGGTTAAGTACGCCCGTACACCATGGCTGGCCGAGGGTTGCACGGGTTGAGTACGCCCGTACAACGTGCTGGCTGAGGGTTGCACAGGTTGAGTACGCCCGTACAACGTGCTGGCTGAGGGTTGCACGGGTTATGTACGCCCGTACACATTGCGAGCCGAGGGGTCTACGGGTTATGTACGCCCGTACATGTTGCTAGCCGAGGGGTATACGGGTTATGTACGCCCGTACACCAAGCCTGGGCTCATCGGAAAGCACTGTTCATCGTCTTTCCCGATGAGTCACGGCCATTTCCGACGAATCCCGACTTTAAAATTTTGGAATTTTAGATCCAAACAACTCCTAATAACCTAGTAAACCTAAATATCCAAGGATCATAACCTAAAAACAACATGCTATCCATGATTTCGAATCATTAAGCTCGGCTAGAGTTTAGGAAAATTACCTTCGTTGTGACCTCTCGATGAAATTCGAAGTTCCTAATGGCCTTGGTTAGCTTCCTAAGATGTCTAAGCTTCAGTATCAATCTTTAAAATTGAAAGAAAACTCACGGAATGAGATTGTCTTACCTCAAGCTTGTTTTGGAACGTTTTTCCCAGTTTTTGTTCGAATTTTTGGAACGGGGTGGATATGAGCGTTTAAAATTCTTTTTCTGGGTTGGTTCGACTCTTAAGAAGCTAAGGTTGTATTCTGGAAAGTTTGGGAAAGTTTGGAGTTTGTTTGCTGGTCCATCCGAGTCTTCTAGCATATATATATACACAAGAAAAGATAGGTTTGGCTGCTCATTTTTCCATCCTTTTAGAAATGAATTGCTCGTGTTTGTTGTTGTTTAAGTAGTTTGTTCTATTGTCATTAATGCAAGAGTGATTTATCATGTTTCTATTGACTTAGGAGAGGATTGGGATTGACTTTGGTGCATCTTGTTGAGGAAATTTCGGTTCATCAAATTTTAGAAGATCACAGCCCTTAAAATGAATTAGAAACGTCTCCTGCAAGTTGAAATTATATATATTAATTATATATTAGTTAGTTGATAATTATTTTATGTTTAAGATATATATAAATAAGAAATAAAGATAAGATAATGAATTTATAACCATATAAGGAGGGAATAAAAATATAAATTTGTGAAAAAAATCAATTTTGCTGGTTTAAGTGATACGTATATTAAATAATGATTTAGTAATATTTTTAGATGAGAAGTTCCATATTCGCGTTATTAAATATTTTAAACAATATAGTATACATAGAATTTCTATTAAAGATTTGTATATATGTGTTTGAATTTTTGCTTTTTGGTTGGAACTTAACCGCGTCCAGAGAAGGAGTTCAAATTGGAATTCCATACGTAAATACGTAACAAAGCAAAATAAGGAAAAAAAAATGCAAGTGAGTTTGGATATATGGAAATATAAAAATAAAAAGAAGATGATAAATTTATAACTAATAAATATGTAAGGAGCGAGAAAAATATAAATTTATGAAAAAATTTAATTTTACGGGTTTAAGTAATACGTATGTTAAATACTGATTCGGTAATATTTTTAGATGAAAATTTTCATATTCTCCTTATTAAATATTATGAATACTATGGCATACATAGAATTTCTATTAAAGATATCTATATATGTGATTGAATTTTCGCTTTTTCTTAGATCTTAACTACGTCCAGAGGAGTTGAATTCCAAAACAACTCATATGTAATATGAAACTAAACTAAAACAAAAGAAAAAAAATGTAAGTTAGTTAGAATATATGAAAATATATAAATAAAAAGAAGATGATAAATTTATAACCAATAAATATGTAAGGAGTGGAGGAAAATATAAATTGGTGAAAAAAATTAATTTTGTGGATCTAAATGACACGTATGATAAATACTAATTTGATAATATTTTTAGATAAAAATTTACATATTAATGATATTAAGTATTTTGAATATGATAGTATACATAGAATCTTTAGTTTAATACATTTACTTCTCTGTTTTTATATCTACTATCATAAATTATATTTTATTTGTTTAAAAAATTTCTTTTCTTGGTATTTTGATAAATTAATAATTATATTGCTCTTAATTCGACTTTATTATAAATCTTTAAGATTTGAAATTACATATGAAATCATTTCTATTTATAAATTTATTCTAGGCTTTTATTAGATTAGGAATTTAATTTTAATTTTATATTTGTTACTCCGTTCTTTTTACTAATTATAAATTACTGGATTATATCAGACTTTTAGTTTTTATAGACTTAGAATTATTTAACTTGAATGTTTTAATATATTATATATATATATATTTTATATTAAAACTTAAGTTCATAAATATTAAATAATTTTCTTTATTCTTTATTATGAACTTTTATAGTCTTAGTCTTAGTGATAAAGATTCTTTATTCTAGTTTGTTTATACTTAAAAATTTAAATCGCGAAAAATTTGGAGTGATTTCTAATATTTTTGTTATAGTTCTTTTATGATTCTACATTTTATTTTTATATATTTATTATAACCGGATTATGTAAAATCAAGGGTATTACATGAATCCATATAAGTAAATGTTTAAAGGGATATTTTGTATTACCTCCAGTTTTATTTTCAAAGAAAATATTAAGTAGCATTAACTGTGCTAATTTCCCCTTATATTTTTATCATATTTAATAACATCTCTTTTAGTAATTAATATACAATTTATATCCCTGTACCCCATTATATATATATATATATATACATATATATGGGGGCGTGCGCGCGCATTGAATGTTATTTATTTTCCTAAGATTTAGCTTTTTTATCTGTCTTTTTAATTATTCAACCAAAGTACTACATTTCGTGTCAAAGGTCCAAACGTTGACCATACAAATTTATGTAGAGAGACAGGGCTAAATCAGAACACATTTCCTACCTAACATTTGAGCATTTAATATGCTAGAATGCAAAACTGGTGCCTTTTCTCCTTTTTGATATTATAAGATAATAGTAATTGAAAAGAAAAAAAAAAAGGTTCCAAACTCCGATATGAAAAGGAGGAAGGGAAATGCATATGCAATATCATAGAGCTTTAAAATATTAATCATGAGTTGATCGTCTAAATGGTGACATTTTTCCTTTCGTCAAAGGCGGCCGAGCCGCCGAGAAATTATAGCCCTTTCATGCTTTGAAAATTCACTTGTTTCATGGAAGAGGTTTCATTCTACTAGCACTCTATATAATTGAACGAGTCACGGATTTTTCTTTCAAATATAAATTATTATTAAAAAAATTGAGATTTAAAGATAAAAATTTATTGTTAAACATAAACTTTGATGGTAAAAACCATAATAATTGATTCTATACTCGTTTTTTGTGATAGAATTTTTATATTTAAAAACCGGTTTTCTTATACCAAATGGTGATAGTAAATAAGCTCTTCCTAGAATTAGACTCTTTTTTTTTTTTTGTAATTTTATACTGTTAAAATGTCCATATACATCAAAGTAAAAACATATGCTAAGCCTTCCTTGTTTTCACCTTGGCGCGTCGTAATAGTAAAATACTTTTCTATTAGACCTTTCCTTCAGCATTTAAACCTTGCACGGAATCAATTTGCACATCACTGGCTTTCAAAATGGAGTTCTTAACTCTCTCTGCAATATCATCGCCTTCTGCATTCACAGCAATCACACTTATTTGCTTTTCAGTCATTCTAAACAATGTTTTCTCCTCCAAATTCAGACCCAAAATCGACGGTAACAATAAAACCGTACCGGAAGCAGGTGGCTTTTGGCCCTTACTTGGGCATCTCCACCTCTTAGGCGGCCCTACTCCGCCACATATTGTGTTAGGGCAGATGGCAGACAAGTACGGATCAATCTTTATGATCCGGCTAGGCGTGTACCGCGCAATCGTCGTAAACACTTGGGAAGTAGCAAAAGAGTGTCTCACCACCAACGACAAGGCGTTTGCGACGCGCCCCATATCCGTGGTCTCCGAGGTGTTGGCCTACGACTCTGCCATGATAGGTTTGGCTCCATATGGACCATATTGGAGGCACATAAGGAAGCTATTAACCCTAGAGTTGCTCTCAAACCACCGGCTCGAGCTCATGAGGGATGTGCGGGAGTCAGAGGTGCGAGCATCTGTGAGACAGATGTTTGAGCTGTGGAAAGAATCTGATCAAACGGTTGTTAATGTTGATATGAAGAGATGGTTCGGGGATATAACACTTAATTTGGTATTCAGGATGATCGTTGGAAAGAGGTACTGATGTAAAAATCATCGTGTTACGTTGGCATGAATAATCATGCTCGAGGGATTATACTACTATATGAATTCGAGTGCTTGCCACGTTTGGCATCTAAATATTGCTTTGTCTTTACAGTTGTAAGAACTATTCTAGGAAAATTATATTATTTGTACTAAATATAAGGTTTATCCTTTGATTTTGATGCGAGAGCTATGAATTTGTTGACATGTCAGGTACGAGGATGAGGGAATGAAAGACGAGAAAGGGAGGGAGGCACTGAGAGTGTTTTTCGATTTGGCAGGAAGATTTTTGGTGGGGGATGGGATTCCCTTCTTGAGATGGCTTGATATTGGAGGATATGAGAAGGCAATGAAGAAGACGGCACAAGAATTGGACAGGGTGGTTCAGAGATGGTTAGAGGAGCATAGACGGAAGCGTAACTCCGAGGAAGCCGCCATGGTTGAGGGCAAGGAGGAGGATTTCATGGATGTGATGATCTCTGTAACGGAAGCCAGTGGGATCCACGGTTATGATGCTGATACAATCATTAAAGCTACTTGTATGGTCAGTATGATATCTTAAAATAATTTTATCAAGTAAATTCTTATTCTTAATTTTTTTAATCTCGACAAAAAGTCAAGAATTTGACCCGAGTCTATCCACTAAGTGTTAATGCACCTTACGGACCGCTTAAATTAAAAGAAGCAGTAACTATAGAGAAATAACAATCTTTTTTCCATGCTTATTGGAAAGACATCATATACAAGGATAAAAAAAAAAAAAAAAAAAAAAAAAAAGTATAGGTGTATATTCTAATCTGATTTACTTTTCAATGTTTTTTTTTTCCTCATTTATATAAAGCAATGCCGTTGTGTAGGAAGTCAGTAATTGTTTGCTTGTTTGTTTTGCTAAATATATATATATATATATATCAACAACTATAAATTATATATATACATAGATAATGTATTTATAACATGCATGATTTTAATTTCACAATTAGATAAAACTATTGCCCTATGCAAAAGCACGTTAATCTTACTGGCTAAATTTAAATACAGAAATCATGTTTGGAAAAATAAAATACAATAAAATAAATATGAACATTCATTGTAACCCATATAGGCATTGCTTTCTTATTACAGTGAATTACAATCAGATTTCCCCACCACATTATATATATGGTAAAACATATCATATATTATTCACTGCTAAATTAATTTACTATTTGTGTCAAAGTATATTATATTTATTCTAGATTAAATTTATTTTAATTTAAGATATGCATATTAGAATTCTTTTATATTAAAACCACAAGCCAATTATGTTTTCTATATATTTTAAGTAATTCATCCAAGAATTTGAGTTCTTGTTGAAATTGAGTTAAGTTTTTTAAGTGAGATATTTAAATCCTCAATATTTGTATTTTTATACTATGTATATTCTCTATACATAGTCACATATTATAGGAAGTATTGATTAAAAAAAAAGTTTAATTAATGCAATAATACAAGCCTAAAAGATGTAGCCCGATTTATTTGAAACATAATGATTGTGATTAAATTATGGTATAAATTAAAATGACTTTTTTCCCAACAAATTAAAATAACACAATTAAAAGATCAAGAGCATAACAAACTTTTCTTTTTCTTTTTAAAGGGATAAGGTTATAGGATCTAGAGATTTAATCTCATGTATCTAGATTTTTAAGGGAGATAGATATAGTAGGCTTAGAGTGAAAATTGCCCTTCCTATATGTAGAGTTTGATATTTGAAAATTCCTCCACCTGTTAAATATGTTTTTAAGCCCCTTGAAATTGTTAGCTCCTACATTCAAGCTCTTCTTACCTGATGATCCCTTATGTGCTATTACACGCTGCAAAACACATGGGTACGCTACGATTAGATCCATGGTTCCATACCCTCTACAACTTTTAACATCACTATAAATTAATGGTAGCATAGATTTCTTAATCAAATGTTAGGAAAAAAATACATTGCAAACTATTAACATTTTGGAATAAGTTTAAATAAGGTATCAATTTTTCAAATTATTAATAAAAGGAATCAACATTTTATAAAAGGGTTAAATAAAGTATTAACGTTTTAAATAATTAAAAAAAATTATATAAAGTGATGTAGGACTTTTTTTCACATTTATTTGTCGTTAATTCAAATGTTAATCCATTATATTAACTATATTGATCATTTCATTTAACCCAATTTATAAAAAGTTAATTTTTTAATTATTTAAAATATTAATATCTTATTTATGTTTTTTCTTTTTTTTTTCTATAATTTTCCCTCTATTTTTACCTATCTTGGAGTTAGGAATATCCATAAAAATAAATAAATAATGAGTAGGGGATGGAAAGGATATCCGCGTTTTCAGACGGGGCATAGACCCGCACAACCGACTAATGGACAAGCGTGAGCATTGATCTATCGCATGGACGGCAAACAGCTGTAATAATTTAATGAATACACCCAGAATTTTTTTGCTTCCCAACAAACATATGATAGAAACCCAAAACTTCAATAATTGTGAAAAATTTTACTATTTTACTAAGTCTTGGCTATCAGCTATATGAATATGAATTTTTTTTTTTTTTTGAGTATTTTCACAAACTTAAGTGAGTGATTTAACGAACAATGAAAGTTGGAACGAAATTGGAATAAAATAATTAATTAAGTGAAATTATGAACTATGAAAACCATCACGATATATTTCGATGTTTTTCTGAATAATTGAAAATATGATTTAACCTAATTTTACAGAATCCATGAACTTAGATAAATTACAAACATTTAAGTAAATTAGAAACTAGAAAGTGTAGTTTGCCAACCATGGAGTAGTGAAGTTACGAACTGTTAAGTTATGTATGCTACAAAACTATAGGCTTATAAAAACGTATGGCATTTTTATGAACATTTGAATGGCTTTGAGGAATGTATGAACTCTTATGGGCTTTAAGAACATTGCCCTAATCAGTAATTGCTAACTCGTAAGGCATTTTATCTAAAATTGAACACAAAGACCTTGAGTAGCTTACGATTCTACAAAAGTTTAACCTGTTTTGCATAGTTTCGTGCAAATTTACAAACCTTTGGGCTTTGTTACGAACTAAGCCAAATTTACAAGCATTTAAGTGCTTTCACTTATTTTGGAGTAGCTTATATTATAAACAAAAAAATTCAACAAAACAACTTATCAAATCATTGAAATTTAATAAAACCTATCTTTAGTGACACCTCTATTGAGAGCAAGGCATGCAGTAAAATGGTGTTGAATCATCCTAAGCCCACTTTTTACAAAACAACAAAGGAAATTACAAACTTTGGAATCTTTTTGTAGCCTACCATTTGAAGTGTGATTTCGGAAAAACCATAATTAACACAATAACAGTAATATCCATAACTTAATTCCTACTCATGTTATGTAACTTAATTCTCTTTATTTGATCGGGAGCCGCAACTGTTGTTATTTAGCTTTAACAAAAGACATTTTTGTAATTAGGATGTCATTTGCATGTCTGTCATTCTAATTTGTATAATTAACTATCTATAAAAAAAAAAAAAAAAAAGTTTTGTGCTGTTTTACTTCCGAAAATATTATGACTGCATAGTGTTTTATTTAAAGAAGTTTTAAAAGTGTGTTTTATATCTTAAAGAATACTTTAAAGAAGAGTCTTTAGGGTCAAGTATCATCTTTTAAATAAAAAGAATGTTTGAATAGTTTGGCCACTAAATTGTGAAACTGAAAATTTTATTCTATACTTACAAAGAAAGTTCCCAGTTTAAGGATTTATTAAAACTTCATATACTAAAGTGTAAGATTTGACTATGAAAATTTACATATAAGATAACTTAGCTGATTTACACAGCAATTGTCCATTACAGAGTTATTTTACTAATTAATCATGTATGCTTTTTAGGCTCTTATTTTAGCTGCATCAGATACATCAGCTGTGAGTCTAACATGGGCTGTTTCCCTTCTACTCAACAATCCAGAAGTTTTAAAAAAAGCAAAGAGTGAATTGCAAGCTCATGTTGGCATGGATAGACAAGTAAATGAACTAGACATAAAGAATTTGGTATATCTTCAAGCAATCATCAAGGAAACACTTCGCTTGTACCCGGCAGGACCATTAGGCGTGCCCCATGAATCCCAAGAAGATTGTACACTAAGCGGTTATTTTGTCCCAAAGGGCACACAACTCCTCCTCAACCTTGCAAAAATTCAACGCGACCCAAGGGTGTGGTCAGAGCCTAACAAGTTCATGCCCGAAAGGTTTCTGACCACTCATAAGGATATCGATGTGAGGGGTCAAAATTATGAGCTTATACCATTTGGCAGCGGGAGAAGGATGTGTCCTGGTGTGTCTTTAGCTTTACAAGTTATGACACTTTCACTGGCAAGTTTTCTTCATGGATTTGAAGTTGAAGCACCAACAGATGAACCTATAGATATGACTGAAGCAATTGGGATGACAAATCTCAAAGCCTCACCTCTTGATGTTCTTGTGGCTCCATGCCTTCCGCACCACTTATATTAGCCTCTATTGGAGCTTCTAGAATTTCATCAACAGAAGTTTATCCATTTTCCTTTCACGAACATTAAAGTGAAATTGCAAATATTTTGATCAACCTTTTGAACTATGAATAATTTCATGAATATAATTGTAGTATATTTGTGAACTTTTATGAGGTTTATCAAACTTTTGAGTACTTTCACAAATAAATGAAATAAAAAAAATTAAGTTCATTTGTGAAATATATAGTGATTTTCACAGACAATCGAGCTTATAAATTTGCTTTAATATTTATAAGAAATTCAATTTTATAAACTTTTATGTGAATTTTTATGTATTTGTATGAGCTTAAGTAAGTTATGGTCATATAAGCGCTTTTGCGAGGTACATTGACATTTAATGTAAAAGAAATAGTTTTTACAACGACATAGTAAATTAGACGAACTAGAAAGGAACTGCGATCTTTCATGTGGTTTGCAAACTATGTAGATTTACAAACTTATAGTACTATTAGAAATATATATCAACTAAAAAAATATATATTTAATATAAATATAAGAATTACTAAGTCGTCTTTTGAGCCTTTCATTAGATTTAAAGATCATAATTTAATGATGTTGAAGCTTTATTGCAAACTAAAGTAGATGTATACACTTTATGTACTTTTATGATTTTTTAGTATTATTAAATTCTTAAAATAGCATTAAAATACAATAGAAAGTTATAACTCTAATGTGAGTTACAATTCATCAGTAAAAATTTAAACTAAAGATGCTAAAAGATGAGAAAATTTCATGGTCCTATCATTATTTTTGATGGTATGAGACTGGTGCTAGTTATATGCCCTAGGCCATATAGATTCTTTATCATTTGTATGTTTGTTATCAAGTCATTTTAATTATCAAAGTTATTTTTCGCCTATTTACTTTGGTAATGTTATTCCTTGAATATTTAGTTATGCCTTATATCATTAAAGTATGTGACTTTAATAGTAGAACCATAAGCTGAATTATAACTTTATTCTAAATTATCCCTAGTCACTCATTATGTGGAATGATAATGAATTAAGACTAGTATGATTGTTGTATGATGATCAAGTTTTACTGATCATGGATATGGGATATTAATTCAGCACATAGATACAAACAGAAGTGTATTGTATTGGATTGACCAATTATAAGAATACTGTATGGATCAATGCAATAAGTATTCTTTTTACAATGTTGTTTGAGTCCTTTGACCTAATGGCACCATGGATTCCTATATAACAGTTTTCATGTTTTGATTCATCTCTTCATCATCTTTAATCGGATGATTGCAAGAATAAACTTGGGCATGCAATATGTTATATAGAGGAATGTGAGTGTTAGTGAAGGGATTTGTTCATCTCATTAATTTGAGAGAGATGTCTATCGGGCCTCTTGATGAGTAAGACTGAGAAATGCATGGCCATGCTCGAATGAATTGATAAAGAGTTATCAATATCATTTGTTTAAGTCAGTCAAACTCTAGATTCAAGAAATAAGTAATTAACAATATAAGAGTGTTTTGATCCACACCTTATGTTTGATTATAAGATATCGTGTAACAAAAGGACTGAATGACTAACTGTTAGTAGGTAAAGTCGGATCATCGATCTTTACTAAAATTGGGTAGACATAATGTCTTGCTAGAGACCAATTATGTCTTGTAGTCCTAAAAAATGTTTAAGAGCTACTACCAATTTTATGTGAACCTACAGGGTCACACATAAAGAATGAATAAGATGGATCTTCGATAATCGTATTGGGAATTGATTAATTATTTATTTGTCGATTTTAATTAGATTAAAATTATTAAAATCGACAAATAAATAAATTAAGATAATAAGGATATATATGTCTTTCTACATAAACCCTAATTTGTTCAGGGTAATTTGAAAAGACATAACCCTTATATATCAGGGTAATATGAAGGGACATAACCCTTCTATATATATTCTCTTTCTAGGTTAATTTTTGATCATCTGACGCTGGCCGTCATTTTAGAAAAGAAAATTCGTAACCTAGAAAGAAAGAGAGAGGGATTCCCAAAGGTCGAAATTTTTCGACGTGCTAGCACACACGAAGATCCAATTCATTCGCGTGGATACCGGTAGAGGGAGTTGGTATAATCTGCATCTCCTTGATCCCATCATCAAAATAAAAAAGGTACACGATTCCCTTTTATTTCTGATTTAATTGAAATGCTTGGATCCGATCGGGAATTTAAAAAAAAAAAAACGATTTTCCGCTGCACGATTCAGATTTGGATCGTAAATTCCCAACAACTGGTTCCATCACCATCTAATAGCTCACATCATATCTAACTATGATTAAATCACAAAAATAGTTAATATGTCATTTACTATATTGATTTTAACGATTACATTAATGATGGGACATTCCTATTGATAGGACCATAGAAGCTCCCAAAAAGATAAAATTCACCTTAACACAATTTCTCGTACCTCAATTGGTCACCTCTTTATATAATGAGGTGAAACTCATCTCTCTAGGGAATTGTGCAATTGAAGCAAGTTTCACCTCATATTATCCATATATATATATATATATATATAAGGATATGCTATCCTCTCCTCTCTCCACTCTCTATCTCTCTCTCACTAGGTTATATATATATGACCTCTCTCTCTCTCATTAATTTTTTTTATTATTAAATAGTAATATTAATTTATTGTAATTTTTTTAAAGATATTTTTACAAAAGATTGTTATTGAAGGTGCATTTGTGTGCTCTTGCCTACAAGATTAGTAAAAATTATAAACACATGCATTTAACGGTATTTGTTTACTTGTCTATTTTTTTTTTTAATTAGATATCGATGAGGTCAATATAGATGCAATCAATATTTTTTCAATATCTTTTAATAGGCTTTAATTAGATATTTAATTACTTTACATTTATCCTTTAATGACATTTTTTTTTCAATTACCATTAATGTCATTTAATAATTTTTTTTTCCTTTTTGCTTGCCTATAAATGTATGCTCTAGAGCAATGAAAAATTCAGTTATCATTTTTCAGTGAAATTATATAGAGTCATTGTTGCTCTTTTCCCTAAATATAAAAATCATATTATATTTTGATCTTTGATGACAACAACCTAAGAATTCTAAGAATCAATAGATGTCGAAGATCACAAGCTATGTATTTGCACATGAATTAATGTCTTGTGATAAATCCCTAATTAATTCGCTGCATCATATTGGTATCAGAGTTGTGTTCTTTCCTAAAATTATCATGGCACCTCGCAAGCAACCCAATCAATGTCGTATACTGGATGAGATATATAATCTAGGTCCATAAAGAAATCTCGAGCCTTTGCCTTCACTTCAGGGAAGGTCAACTATCCAAGAGAGCAAAAATCATATCAGATCTTATGCTTAAGTTGTAGTTTCTTATTATTCTATCTTAATATCTAGTTCTAGTATCTTTTATCCTAAAACTTGTGCTCCGATACCAACTTAAACTGTCACACCCCAGAGGGTAACATAAACGTGGTAGTTTACCACACATAATATTAAAGCTAATGAATGACAACCTTAGTCATGTAAGAGCTTCCATATCACGCATGCAAGGCATGCTTTCAAGATAGTAGGAAACTCCAAAGGGGTATTATATTTAAGCAAATAATAAAAGCATGCAAGAGTTCATAAAGATAACATGTAATATTCATCAAATTCAAATTCTTACAACTCTTAAGGGCATTCACCCGTTCTTAAAGTCTTACTATTCTAAGCCAACTAAATAACATATATAGTTGTAACAAAAGCCTACTGTAGATATTTTTCTTAAAAGTTTACATCAAAAACTAAAATATGCAAACTTCTTCCAAAAGCTCCTAGTAACTTTAGCTTGTGCCTAACAAATAGTACTCCTTGATGCCAACCACAAGTAATCAAACTGCAACAAAAAGCTATAGATGTATAAGCAAAACTAGCTTAGTAAGATAACTCCCTTCTTCAAAACATTTCTATAAAAACTATGTAATTTAGATAAGCATATGTGTATGTAACAATCATATGAGCAATCAAAATACACACGATTAATCAGAAACCATGTGTAGCACGGATTTGTGCCCTCCATGTCGGGGATTGGGTGGTTACTAGCCCATTTGACCATCAGAATTTGTAGACTTACCGGCTCCTACTTGCCCATATAGACTTTCTGGCTACTACTAACCACCAATAACTCCTCGTTTCTTCACACAAAGAATAGTAGTGAAATATAAATGTGACTGACAATGTATCATACATGAATCATTTTTAATATTGGTTTACCCAAATATTATTAATTTCAAGTTAAGGGTAACCAAACAATATTCATTGTACCATTACAAGAGAACATAAATTATTCATCAATCCTTCTCTTGATATGCTTATTTTTTTATTCAATGACTACATCATACAGCATACATCTAATTCACACAATATTTCTTTTTTTTTTTTTATCTTTCCTTAATTTTTAGTGCTACTACTTACAAGCATATTCAAGGAAATGTAATTAATAAGGGATTAACTTACTCCATGGTGATCGCTCCTAATCAAAGTAGTCACCCGGGAAAGCGATATCGGTTCTTCCTTCACCTAAACAAGATGAAATACCCAAAATGAGTCTTTCATAGAATTTCTACTTAAAGTTTCTAAATCTATCTTCCATTTGTAGTAGAAATCGGATTTGTGAAATTCTAATATAAAATTACCATAACTTGCTCGTTTTAACTCGGAATTTCGCATATTATATGTCGTTTTCTACCTACTAAAAAATATCTATTTATTTCTAAGGTTAATTTCATTGTAATAAGTCATTTGGATCTCCGAACAGAAGGTATAGGTTTACTACGAAAATTTTAGCCTTTAAAAACAAAAATTTCCAATCCCTTTTTCATTTAAAGACTTGTTAAGCAAAGCTTAGATATGTTTATGGTTTGGAAAATTCCTTTGGTACATAAATAGACTCATATTTTATGCATTATGCTATAGGTGTTGTCTAATTTAATTATTTTCCATAAAACAACTTTTCCTATGGTTTGAAAAATTGGATTTTATTGTTAAACTTTTCTCTAAGTAGTTGGAATAAAACTTATAAATCTTTGGGTTAACATAATTTAGTGTTTTATATTTTTATTCTTTAGTTTATCAAAGGTGAGTTGATTTAAAAATAAAGTTTGGTCTTTTATGTTATCTACCAATTTTATTTCTAAGAATTGAAAAATAGAGCTTTTAAAAGTTTTCTTAAGTTGTTAGTAGTACCTAATATTTTTAAGTTGTGTTGATGGTATATTTCCTTATTATATCTATATTCTTTTATTATTTAAAAAAATGAGTTTACTCTTTAATAATTTACTTTCTTAGGTTGTTGGCAAAATTCTTTATTTCTCTAAGTGGGTTTCTTAAAACTTGTAAGTTGATTTTTATCTTAGCTTGGAAACTTGTTTAGTTTTTTTTTTTTTTTTTTTTAGTTTTATCATGAAGTTGGTAAAAATTGGCATAGTAACAAGTTATCATTTTTATATCAAGATTTTCATGTTACCATTTGTTGGAAAGAAAGTATATATCCACTTAGTTAGACTTTGAAGAAATTTTCTTTATCTATATTTTGAAATTTCATGATGAGCCTATATAAATTTTTGAAAAGAATTTGTTAAAAACAATCTTCTAAGTCTTGGGGAAAAATAGTGACAAAGTTTCTTTTAACAAGAGTTTAGTTTTATTTAAAGAAAGAATCTCTTTTTATTTTTTATTAGGATAACAACACATTAGTCATGCATGAATATGTTTATGTGGTTATGAAAAAAAAGATAAGAATATCACAAAATAGATAATAAAAGATATAAGAAGCAAATAAGCATAATAATAAGGTCAAGTATTGGGAGCCTTAGCTTCATTAAAACTTCCCGATCAAGTATTGGGAGCTTAGCTTAATCAAGGCTTCCTATGACTAAAAATAGACTAGTCACAAAAAAAAAAAAAAAAAAAGAAAGGAAAAATCATAATAATATGAGCAATAACAATAATATGAGCATAATAATAAAACATAATGTATAAACAATGAACAAAAAATGAACATAATGTTGCTTTCTTAACCTCTATGGGTTTTTAGAAAACACACACTATGTTCATGCTAAGTTACATGAACATAAGAATTAATCTATTAAAAATATCATATCATAGAATTTAGGTATGAACAACAACGATGTATGAACATATTGCTACTTTTCTAACCTCCATAGATTTAGAAAATAGACACTATGTTCATACTAAGCTAATGAACATAAAGACAGCTTGAAAGATTATTACCTATAGAAGAAAAAGAAAGTAGAGAGAACTTTTGAAAGAACTTTTGGAGAGATTTTTAGATGGTTTTGATAGTGTAAGAAATGTGCGAAAGAAATGAAAGGAAGGGTTGGTATTTATAGGAAAAAGTGGAGGGTAATTTGTGTAAAATAAATAAGTTAAAAATAAAATAAATATGAGTGAAAAAGGGGGAGAAACGGCGCCAAACATGAAGAGAGAGGGAGAGATTTTTATTTTTCTGTATTTTTGTTAATGAAAAGTAAGATGTGAGAGATGTGAAATTGTATTGGAAATAAAAATTGTAAAAAAAATAGGCATATAGGTTGTAAGGAAAATTAGAGATAAATGAATAGTAATGATTAAGACAATTAAAGTACCGGTAGTAATAAAAATACACGTAAAAAGGTTATATATGATATTTTTAGTTATCAAAAAATTCTAAAACTGTTATATTATGAATCATCCTCATATTATTATGAGTCTAACTATGTTATTGGAATATTTTTACCATTTTGTGTGTCCGGACTATAATTTTGAAAACTAATCTCGTTCAGGTATGAAACAAACTTGATTTTGGCGAATATGATCTTTTTATGTTCCAGCATATTATTACGAACCATAATCTATGATTGTCTCGATTTTATTGTTCTAGTGTTAAGAATGCATGATTACTGGATCTAAATACATTGTTTTGACTTGGATGGTTATTAGAGTTTTTATTTGATTTCCGGTTCCTGAAGATTAATAAAACTATCAAAAAAAAGCTAAAGGCTTACACAGTCTTTGGCACCAATTCCACCCAATTCAATTAGTATTAAATGCATAGAGGGTAGGGTTGATCAAACTTTTGTTATGTCCTTTGCTTGATCAGACTTTTGGATTTGTATAGCTTCCTTTCTATTTTTCACAGACTTATATATATTTGTATTATACGATTACTCAATGTTTTGAGTATTTTATTACATATTACATATCTATATGTTTTGCTCATGCTAAATATAACATATATTCACTTATTTTCCTTAGATTATTGGTTTGTACAATGTGTCATAGATATAATTTATAAAATAGCATATATAATATGATATAATTGTACATATATTAATATATATAATTTATAAATATTATATCACAAACAATAATATTAATATAATATATATATTGAAATATTACATATAATTTATAAAATATATGTATTACCAACATAAGATATATATTAATTAATATATAGTCTATATTTTAAATTTTTCAAATTCAAAAGCTCAATTATGCAATCGTGCAATTTCCCATGTGGCAGGAAATTGAGTATATTATTTTTTATATGTGATTACTTGTATTAATATGTCAATACAATATTATATATAATTTTTATATTAATATAATATTATAAATTTAATTATGAATATGATTATTTATATAAACGAGCTTAAACCCAGGCTTATTTAACTAAATGAATCTGAACTCGAGCTTATGCTTGTTTAGGTTAGTTAAGTTAAGTTAATTGGATCTAATAAGCCAAGTTCAGATTCACAAATCCTAAAAGTTTAAACTCAAGTCTTTACTTTTCAGGTTTGTAAAAAGCGTGACTCGACTCGAGTTCATTAATTTATTAAACGAGATGAGTTTAAATCTTCAAAAACTTAGCTCTTGGCTTGCTTATTTACAACCCCAGATCTAAAGCTACGGCGAATTGAGCCCTTACATCTGCATTCAATTTTGGATATAAACCAAGGAGTAACATATACTCTCATAACAGTGTAAGGAATAGTAAGAAAAAATTTGTATTAGACCTACGTTTCTCTATGCTTTAATCCATGGTGGGTCTTCATAGCTGGCCATTTTTGTCAGGACTCTAATATGGGGGCTTAACAGGATTTATCTAAAGCCATCATATCACGTGTGCACCCGTAACATGAGAGCCGTCTTGTATGTCAGAGTATACAAGACTCTATTTATTTATAAAAGTTTATCATACAAATGATATAATATATTACAGTATCTCAACTATGGAATCTGATTTTCCAATTTCCACCAAGATCGTAGAGAATCGGTATCCCCCACCAAATAGTGAAATTGGGTTTCCAAACTTCAACATACAAAATTCAACATTCAGCTAATTTATATTCTAAGTTTACCATATCCTACATTTCTATCTACAATAGAGTTTATTGGAGAAGCTCTCTTCACACATTCCTAGCCCAATCCCAGCTAGTAATAATCCTGCACAAAAACTATAGGGAGGTGAGCGAACCACGGGCTCAGTGAATAACCAGACTTATCACAACAAGCAAGTTATTATCAATAATATGCAATGCATCAATCAAACACATAAACAATTACAAGCTTGGACAATCCGGAATCCAAACAGGATGGAGATTTACGCCTCCATCGGGGTTGAAGGAACCGATACCTGAATCACCTACCCAGGAGAACTAAGTACACAGGAATCCATAATCCTCACAATTATTATCTCTTTATGTTAATGAAGTTTTAAACACTCAGTCTGTTTGTACTTTAAAAACTCCACTAAGTGTTAGCCATTTCACAGCGATACCATGGGCGGCGTCCTTCATTACCAGTTAGTTCCCATGGAACCGACAGAACAAGGTAAACTTGCGTAGAATAATAGCCTATTGCCTAGAAAAACCAAGTATTACAAGAACCGAAATTAACACGTGATAGGTGTTCGTAAAAATATAATGCAGTTTATGCAAATCGTGCAATGCATGTCCGTTTCATTTATAGTACCGACAGTTGTTAATCAAGTTTAAGGCGATCATACAATTTACAAGCAATCGTTAACATATTTCATACAATATTTATCATACAATAGGATTATCGCTTATATTATGATAATTTGCCATTCAATCATACACCACGCATCATGCTGTATCCCAATCCCGCATGCATATCAATTGAATATATATATATATATATATATATTATTCCAAATGCAACTATACTACAAGCACAAACAATGTAACAAGTCTAAATTACTCACCTGTGGTCCTCGCTAAGTTGTTGTATAAGCTACCGGAAATCCGGGAATTGATCTATTTTCCTATGAAAGGAAATAACAGAGATTTATTATTGAATTATTTCTGTAAGAGAAGTCTTCCTATAATTAAAGGCGCTGATTCTAATCGTCGAATATTAGACTAAACCCGTTACTTTAATTATTGCATCGTTAAATAATTTAATTAAATCATTTTAGATCTCTAGATATTCCGTATCGGTGTTTGATATAGTTTTTATTAATTGCTATCTATATTTTTATTCAAGGGGTTTGTCTTTTCTTAAGTTCTACTGCTTTTAATAGAAGGTTTTTATTTATTAAATCTTTGCCCGTCAACCTTATCTATCTCTCAAATTGGTATTTTTATTTATTTAAGGATATGTTTTAGTATCTATATCTTTCAAAAGTTATAAAAATCGTATGTAGATATATTAAATTTCTCTTTTACTTCAATTTCATTCTTGTTGTAAAACAAGCTAAGTTTGATACTACAATATTATCATTAATATTAGTCTTGAAATGTTAATATCAATATTAGTAATGAATACGGGTATAATAATAATAATTATCTTCATACTATTATTAAATAATATTATTGATGACAAAAATAACAATAGTATTGATGATAATATAAATATAGTAACGTTAACGTGAAAATAACAGTATTAATAATCATTCATGACTCGTGATTAAAACATCAACAATACTAAATACTATACTTAATAGTCATAATAATAGCAATAATCATAGTTATGCTTATAGGAATAACAGTAAGATTAACATTGGCTTAAAAGTGGAACTGAGTGAATTTCTACTTGCGATTTCCTTTTTGTTTTAAATCCGATTTCGTTGTATAAATAGTCGATTTGGTACTACTCAAAGAGTTCTTTCTAATGGTGAATTTATTTTTCAAGAAATAGATTTCAAGGGAATCCTAACAATTGTAATCAAAACGTGTTTTAATCATATCTAACTCATTTCTAATCTGTTTTTGACGAATGAATAATTGTTTTCATAGTATTTTCTGAGTACAATTCATTGATAAGGTCATTTTTGGTTTATAACAAATATATCAATACAGTTTATTTGACCTTTTGATCTCTTTTGATTCCTAGTTTCCTAAAGTTTAGAATCTTAACTTTTAAGTTGATGCTTCTATAATCCTAAATAATTATGTATCATCCTTTGTTCAACCATATAACTTAAAACCATCATCTAATCCTCTTATCTATTTCCTTAGTTCGCTCATAATTTGTAAAATTATTAATATGTATAATTTCTATGAATTGTTCATTGTATTTTTCTTGTAATGCAAAAGCTCCTAATCATACTTTTGAAGCTTGTTTTATCAAGTTTTATGCTCATATAAAGTCCTAGGGGCATTAGATATGAATTAAAACTAGTTTAGATGAAATTTGAGCATGATTTTGGTTTATTTCTTCCTAGATCCGAATTTACTATTCCTGAGTTTATAACATTTATAAGTTGATATTCTTCTTAGCCATCAACATTCAAGTATTTCTAATGCTAGACATTTCAACTTGAATTCCTAATACAATAAGAACTCCTCTACTTGAATTCCTACTTGGAATAATCATTTCTCCTAATCACATAATTTCTTTCTAATGCTAGACATTTCAACTTAATGTATATACACACATGTAACAAGGATAGGTTGATAGTTTAGGATTTACCTTGGCTTAAAGTAGAAAGGATCCCTTTCTCCCTTCCTTAAAAATCAAACCTATATCAAAGGTTGATTAGTGAGTTTCTAGCTACATTATAAGCTAACTATTTCAACTAAATTTTCATACCTTGTTGAGCTTGAGTTCTAGCTTGGATCTATGACATCTCAAGAGCTATTTAAGTTGGTTCCTTGTTGTTGTTTGGAGTAGCTAAAGTGGGGTTTTGATTGTGGTTGATGAGTATTGATGCTTGGATGGTGTTATAGGGTATAAATAGGAGATACACTTTGTTTTGGAGAGTTGAAATAGGTTTGAACAAGTGGGCATGGAAGAGGAGTAGTGTAAATTCGTAGTGGCTGTTTTGAGAGGGTTTTTAAATTGTGTTTGGGGAGATTTTGAGCTAATTTAGTATCCAACTTAAGGCTTTATATATGTACTAAGGTTAGGCTAGGTTTAGGAGGGTAAAGAGAGTGTTTTGGGCTTAGGAATAACTCACATTTGCAGCTGGAATTTTGCATGCGAATTTGACTTGTGTTTTGATAGATTTTTGTAGTTGTTTAAAGGATATTCATGGGGCTTGTTTGCTACTAAACTAAGGCTATTAAATAGTGGTTTATTTGGTGTATTTGTAGTACAAGTTGGTTGAGAAAAATCAGAGCAAATGAAGGACTTATAGATCATGTTCCAGCTGTTGTTCTCGGGTAAGAATTATGGTGCAAATTTGAGAACGATTTTTTGGACAAATTTGTATGGAATTTGTGGTTGTTTTCAAGGGAAATTAATTGTGTTTGTTTGGTAGTTAATTAATGTTGTTTATGTGTGTAAAATAGGGCTTAGGTTGCAAGAAAAATCGGATCAAAATCTGGTCAAAATCTGAGGTTAAATTTTGGAATTCCTGCTGCAGTTTTTGTTGAATTCTTTTGTTGTAGCTGCTGTCTAGTGAAATCTCTAGGCCATTTAGAGCTGTGTTTGACTTTGATTTGGGTTGGATTCCTTCTTCATTTAATGAATATCTTAGCTGTCATTTTGGGGTTGGTTTGGATATTATTTTCTTGTTGAAATTATGTGTTTAAATTAGGCAAATTGGATGTGAATGCTGCAGTGTTTTTGTTTGAATTTCCTCCACTGCAGCTGCTGTTCGGTGAATTTTTCAAGCCAACTGAAGTTGTTTTGGTTGTATTCTTAACTTCAAAATTCCTAGCATTAAATGTTGATCACATGTGGAGCTTTTGGATTAAATGAAATGTCATTTTCATGTTGGAATTTTGTGTTCAAGTTGGCTCAAGTGTTGGACAAGAACTTCCTGCCGCAGCTGGAATTCCTCTGTCCTCAACGTGTTTTATATTTCAAATGTGAGGACTTGTTTGTTTCAGCTGTGAATTTTGATTTGGTAGACGTGATTGTATAATGGCTGGATGTGGACTACGATTCTACAGTCAAAATTTCCCAATTCGCACCGTGACAAATCCTATACCTATTTCTTCTTTTCTGTGAAACAATTCCAACGTAAATAACTCCTACTCCCTACCGTGCGCGTGCTCTGTTTGGTGAAACATATGTGGTGTGTGGATTCCAACTGTTATGTTTGTGCTTGTGCGTGAAGACTTGACGCTGGCTCGTGGGTGCTGTTGTGTGCGTAAGGGATTATGCTGCTGAGGTGTGCTGCCTGTCCTTGCATCAGTTGACAATTCTGCACATTGCTCAGCACTTTCATTTCCAGCGTGGGACTCCTTCCTCTGTTCCGTGCGTGGAGTGCTCCTGTTCCTCGAGAAAACTTCTGCGGTGCGACTTTTGTTCCGTGAAGGATGAAGACTCCTCCTTTTGTTCCATGTCAAAATTCTGCAATATACCTTTTGTTTCCAGCTGAAAATCAAACGTGAAGATGCAGCCAACATTTCCACTGCAACGTGAAGGATCTTGCTCTGGCATGTGAAGAAGAATTTGCAGCCGACTGTTTCTTCCAATTCTAACATGAAGGTTGAAAACGACTCTGTTTTCGTGAAGCATTTCCAACATAAAGAATCTTTTTATTCAACGTGGTTTCCATTCTAACGTGTAGAATTCAAGTTGTTTAGTTTATTTATTTATTTATTTATTTATTTGTTTCTTGCTTGCTTAATAATTAATTAAATTATTTTAACCATTATTAATTTATAAACATATATTAATAACCGTTATGTACAAGGTTTATTGGAATAGAATTTTCCTAAGTTATTACGAAACTTTAAGTTATTTATCCGTACAAATTTTTAGTTTCGAGTTTACACAATTAATCATTTTTAGTATTTTAACTTATACAATTACATTTTTCAATTTCAATAAATTAATTTAGGAGCTAAGTCTTACTAAATTCATAATGTTCTAACAAGTATAACGATGGGTTTGAAAATTTTTGTTTTATATCTAGATTAGTAATTAGTTATCTGAATTAGTATCTACCGTGTATTTATAATCCTAGTAATCCATTTTTAGATTATCGTACTATACCAAAAAGTACTGTTAATAGATTGTATTTATCGGGTTTGAAATTTATCATTTGTTATTGTGACTTAAATTCAAGGTTATCTATGATTTTTTGTTGAGCTAGTGATTATTTTACCAAATATTACGTTTTACTGTATATGAGTTATTTATAACGATATATTTTGTCTAGTGCTACTTAATATTGTTATTAGATTTTGAACACTATTATTTCATTATTTAACTAGCATAGCATTTATTTTCTAAGTATAGAACTTAGGGAAAAAAGGTTCAAGAATTTATATTAACGATTGGTTTATCGTCGTTTTATAAATTATTTTGAGATCATATTTGTTACAGTTTGTATTTCAAAAAATTTTATTAATAGAGATTTTAATCTTTCTAACTATAATCAAATTCATTCTTTGACATTTGTAAATCGAAAAAAAAAAAAATTGGAGTGATTTTTACTACTTGTTCCAAATATTTTATATCATCAAATATTACATTTTTAGTATTTATTATAATTAGATTACGTAAAATTTGGAGGATTACAATTTTCAAGATGAATTGATAGAACCTAAGTTTAGGTTATTCCAGCTCTTTGCCCCAGCGAATGGTCCATTATTTCTCTTCTTCGTTCATTTTCACGTGCTATCAAGTATGGACGCATCGACGAACCAAGATCACCAATTTTGGGGATAAATGCGACCATACGAGAAAAAACAAATCGACAATAGCAGCAGGAAATAAATTGAAAAATATCGTGAAAGCAACTATTAAAGACCATATATCATATATAGAAGATCCTCACAATCGACAAATCGCCAACAGTTTTTCCTCTCTTTTTTCTGTAGGTGAAAAGCTTCAAATTTTTCCAATCTTTTTTTTTTTTTTTTGTCGGCCTCTTCCGGGGGTGAATTTTTCGGCACCGATCAAGTAAGTTGTTTGTTCAGCAATTATTTTTACAACATATAACTTTAAATAATAACTAATATTATTATTTCTTATGTTTTCCAGGTGTTCAAATAATTTTAAATTATCTATTCCACAATTCTAAAGGTATCAAAAAATCCCTTATTTGTACTTTTGAAAATTTTTTGTAACATAATATCTTAATAATTACTATATAGTAAATTTAACAATGAATATATAACATATAAATATTACAAATCAAAAAATTATTTTATATATAAAAATAAATAATATAATATATTAATCTTCGGCCAAAAATATTTTCATATAAAAAATTTTGAATTAAAAGAATAATATTTTATATTTAAAAAATCTAATAAATGAAAAGAAAATAAAACAAAAGAATTGACCTCTATTCTAGCACATGCAGATGCACCAAGAATGAGGTGAGTTTTGCCTCTTTTTATCAAAAGAGGCAGGTGTCATCTCATTTAATTTTGAGGCGATTTTCTTCTCTATCATGTTTTTCAGGCGATATTCACCTCTTTGACAAAAAAAATTAGCAACTCTTCTAAGGCGAACATGGAGAGGCAATATTTTTACCTCAGTAGACCAAAAAAGCTAAAAAAATAACCTACCATAGCCAAAATTTTCACCTCATTAGTCCCCTTCCTGCCAGTGATCAGTAAGGTTTGTTATAATTTTAATTTTAAATATTTTTGGAAAATTAAGGGACAACCTAAACAATAGTAGTCGATGATTAAAAAAACAAAAAAGGTAAGTATCACTTTTGGTCCCTATTGCTAGTCATTTTTCATTATAGGCCTCTTAAGCCTAGTTCAGCCACTTTACCGTGTGAGTCAACCTATTTAGTCTAGGACCAGACGGCAAGGTTAGGACCAGTTGGCATAATAAGACACTTATTCTCATTCGAGACTTGCATATCCTAACTTGATGGCCTTCCCTTAAAGGAAGAAGCCACTTAATCTGGTCTCCTTAATATTTTAGGCGAGGAGGACAATTAAATTCAATACTTTCCAAAAAATGGAGAGACTTCTAGAAGTATTCATAAATAACTAGATTGCACTTGCCTAAGAGTCATGTGGCTACTTCCATGGATAATCAAGAGGCAGTTGCTTATTTTAGACAGATCCCTTTCCTAAAAGAAAAAATGTACCCAACTATATAAGCTCTACCTAGACAACAAAGGAGTCGACTTCACCCTCTTTAGTACAACCCTTATGATCATATTGCGCACCTTTCTCTACTTACTACTTAAACATTAGAGTAGTCGTGTCCAATACACTCCTAACATCCATTAATCAATTCTTCTCTTACAGATATTAAGATGCCAGTAGATAAGTATGTTTGGCTCAGATTAAAATGGACTAAATTCCATGGGATTAAAAAGTACTAATGAAAATTCGCTTGGAACATCTAGCATCATCCAGTAGGAAGATGAACTTCTTTTTCCATAAACCGCTACAATTGAACATAACAATGAGAATTAGATAGTAAGAGTGTCACATAAAAGGCCACTTTCATTAAGGGTTAAAACGTTAAAGCACTAAACCAAGGTAATACTCTCTAACATGAGGTTGCGGTAGCAGCCCCAATTATGCTAGAATAATGTTTTGGCCAACTGGAAAGTATGTACTAGAAGATGACAACTAAATACTAGGAGGTGCTCCAAAGAAACTACCAACTAAAAGACTAATTTGCAATAGCCCAAATATAAAATTAATCCTCCACCAATTGTGGTGGATAGGGAGGAGTAAAGTTCCTCTCCTCCTTCGGCAAACTCCTTGAGGAACTAACTTATGAGCACCACTAACAAACGCACAAACCATTGCACAAGTTGCATAACAGACGAATCCTAGCCACCAGCCATCATTGGTTCAAGTAAAGGCCAAGGATTAGCAACAACTAAACAACCATCAGATCCGTTTATCATAGAAAAATTAATCCAAGTAATGACAAATGCAAGACTAAAAGTGTACAATAATCACATGATCCTCAGTGTGAAGGGCACCAAAAATGACAAGCAAATCATAGAAGACCTAGCTAACTCATTTCAAAAGACATATAATAAGGCCTTTGCCCAGCAAGTTTCACCTCCCATCCTCAAACAACTATTATAGTATGATCAACCTAGCAGACCATGTCACCCACTTCAAAACCCACATGATCTTGTAAGGATTCAACAACGCTAGCATGCACAAGACCTATGCTAACATTTTCTACAAGACAGTGAACAACTAGTTTAACTAAGTTGGCCTGAATACTACCCATGGCTTTAAAGAATTCATGGAGATTTTCACGACCACTTTATTGTTATTAATAATAATTAAAAAAATAAATTATATTACTCAATTATTTCATAAAAAAATATAAAGTTCGTTAATACATTAACTTACGTGTTATTTAAAAAAAAGTCCACATGTTTTATTACAAATTTATAAAATATAATCATTATATCATGTTTATTTAATAATTAATTAATGAATCTAATCCAAATATAGAGTTAATTGAGTGATGTCATATATATTGGTCTTTCATAATTAATTTATCCCTTATATTTTTACTTTTTCATGACTCTAGTTCAAACCCCGGTTGAATCCAATTCAACTCCTCAAATCCTGACTCTCTAGCTTGTTCGGGTCAAACCCCAATCCGGTTCTGATAAAATTACCAAACACAAGCACGACTTGTGTCTATTTCATAATAATTAGCTTCATTATTTTGGCAATAGATGATGGTTATAAAAACAACAAGAAAGCTGGAATTGTAATTAAACACAACATTCTCTAATATAAATTTAGTATTAAAAAAAAAAGTAAACATTTGAAATGAATAGAATTGATATATAAGGAATGGAATATAATAAAAATAAATAGCAATGACAAATACATCCCTATATATACATATACTAAAAAATAAATTGAGTATATAACAATATTTATTTAAAATATCCTAATAATAAATATATGGACAATAAAAAGGTAACTAAAATAAAATCACAGTGTGGGGTGGAACGGTCCATTTTAGAAAAAAAAAAATTTCCCATAAAGTATGTTATGGGATAAAATCATAATTTAAAGTCATAAAGTTCAAAATTATGATTTTATCCCATGTCATTCATGCACATCAAAGGTTCTATAAGGGGAACTCTGATTTTGCTAGGCCTAGAATACCCAGAGCCATAGCCCGTGTAACCTTTGGATTGTTGCGACATAGGCCATTTGTCCATTGAAAATCATGTCTTTATTTATTAATTTATTTTCAGCTTAAACATCTTTCTTTATCCTGAATCAAAAGTACTGCATCTTCTGCTGGATGATCTAAAGGCTGGCCATACAAATCTTAATGAAATAATTTAACCAAAGAGAATGAAGTTAGAATAGAACACATTTCCTTCCTAACAAATATGAATAGCCACCCAGTATGATAGGAATGCAAATTGGGTGCTTATTCTCCTTTTAATATAATGGGATAAAACATTATTGAAGTTGCACATTCCAAATCAAAAGGCTTTTTTATTTTAATAAAATCGAGTCCACACACGAATAAAGAAAGTCATATGCTTTGTTGTAGAGCTTTAAAAAATTATGTATGGGTTTATTTCAATGGTAATTGTCACAAAATTAGGTAGTAGTTTAGAAAGTTAGTTTGATATGACAATTAGTTAGAAATTATTTAACAACTGTTAGATAGTAATTAAGAAAATTAGTTTGATAAGATAATTAGTTAGGAGTTTATTATAAGTGAAAAATAAGATATAAAGACTATTATATATAGTTTTACTCTAAAAATTTAAAGATTCAATAGAGTCTTTTATGTTGAAAGAGCTTCACAAGTTAAAATGGGTAAACCCTAAAATTTCATTACTAGGAGTATTGTTTCCAATTTATTAGATAAAGCCACCTTTAGAGTATAATTTTTCCTATGCTTCTAGCATTTACCCATTTTGATTTAAAAAAAAAAAAAGAGTAAATGTCACTTTTGCAACATACGCAATTAGGTAATTGAATTTCAAATCTAATCAGTTTACTACTTAAAAAAACTTTTTGTTATACGCTAACTAATATCATGAAAGTACTATTAGCGTACATGAATTTTTTTTTTTTTTATTAGATTGATCAATTTCAAGGTTCATATATTAAATTAATTAATTTCAAAGTTAAGGTACGTAATTACATATTTTGCTAAAATTCAAACGTCATTCACAACATTAACTCAAGAGTATATACATATATAAGGAAAAAATTTTATTAGTACTAACAAATTACTTGTTTAAATAAATAATAGATTAGTATTAATACAATTTAAATAAAATATAAAGTTGGTACATAATTTAAGGGAAAAAATAGAAACAAAATTCAAGTGTTAAGGTTTTACTAATCAATTTATGTGTTAATACCTTCAACCCTTTCTTGGCCTTGTATAGCCTGCACAGAATCATTGGTACGGTCAACCATCAAAATAATGGGGGTTCATACCTTTCTCTGCGATTCCATCACCTTTTGCATTCGCAACCATTGTTGTCCTTATTTGCTTCAGTCATTTCCTCTGATGTTTTCTCCTCCATATTCAGAACCATCAATGGTGACAAATAAATAAAAACTGTACCAGAAGCGGTGCGTTGGCCCTTTATTGGCTAATGTGTAAATTTTCTTTATCTGAAAACAAGTGCATGTCTCACTCCAGCATTTTATTGAAAATTTCTTATAAATTTTACAAGTGCGTGGTGTACATGTTCTATCTTTAATGGAGCTCAAAACTTTAAACTGTTAACTTTTATACAACATGATCAATTGATTTTATAAAAGTAAAAAATTAACCGTTCGTTCTTTGCGGAATTATTATCAAATTTGGTGGGTGGGATAATTATTCCTTACCACCAAAAGAGTGGTCATTTCTTATTTTTATTATTGCATAATCCTGTATTTTAGCGTGAATACCCTAACTAAGGGTCAAATCATGATTTATGAAATAAGCTAAGAGGAGAGTAGTGCCACTTTATCTTTCCTTATTCTCAATCAGAAGCACTACACATCTCGTGCTAGACGAACGCAAAGGTTGACCAATGTCAAATTTATATTGAGAGAGTGGTCATACTAGAACACATTGTCCCACATAACATGAGCAGCCACCCAACAGGCTACGATGTGACTCGGGTGCTTTTTCTCCTTTTTTTTTTTTTTATAATGACATAATAAAAGAATAGAAGTTGCACACACCACTATGGAAAGACATTTTTTGATGATATAGGATTTACCTTAAAAGAATTATTTGGTTGGATATTTATTTTTATTTTTCATACATAAAAACGTTATATATATATATATATATATATTGAGGAGAAACTGAACCCATTTAAAAATTTTTTATGTATCATGAAAGAAATAAATTATAAAAGTCTTTCTTTGCATTAATGATCATTTTTATACAATTATTGTGTTGCTTCATTGCACATCAAATCAGCTGCTTCGTTGTATCATGTCCATCTAATGTTTTGTCTCTACTAGAAGTGAATGGCTAATCTATTAAATAAAATATTTACCAGTGCCCTATAGGATTAAGTAGGGTTTGGATGGTATTGAAGGTAACAAATAGGTTTTATAATGTATAGAGGATATAGGCTATATGGTACCTATTATCAACTCTAATAAAAAGTTGTTAATAACAATATTAACAAATGAAACATAAATAGTATTACTATAATTTTCTAGTTATAATTTTTTTAATAAATAAAAGATAGTGCAAGTCCACGTCTTGAAAACCACGAAGTGCTGTTTAGTTATGTTAAATCTGTCGTATGATTGTTTTCTTTCTCGTTTTCTTTCCTTTATCCTTTCTTTTATTGATTTTACAAAACATCACCGCTTTCTAGTATAATTGTTATGCAATATTTTACAATATAACACATGTTATTTGGTTATCTATGCTTGATCTTCTAAGTTTTATATAATTGTCGGTTATCTTCTTAAGCTAATAAATACAAAAGCGCCTCAATAGTTTAACTTATTGAAATTTGTTACAAATATACTTTTTTTTGTTTAATATCGAATAAACAAGTTACCATAAATGTCTCAAATGTTAACTAATTGAAATGAGCCACAAGTTTGTCATTTGCGTTTAATGTCCAATAAACAAATTTCCACACTTGTTGGCAACAAAATTCACTTTTATGTATATATTGTTTTTTCAATATCATATAAAGAAGTCTAACATAAGAAAAAACTTATCATATTAGAAAATTACCTATTAAATTTCTTTCTATAAGCTGATTTGTAATAGTGAACATTCAAGATGGGCTTTCATATTATATGAAATCGTATATATTACTTATAACATCAAATAAACTTGAAATTTAAGGGAAAAAGTAGAGAGAAAAATGAAACAAGTTTTACAAGATAAGATGTATTTTTTAGTTTTACATAGTATAAGATATAGGCCGATTCCAAAGCGTTATAGACAGGTACCAAGTGCAAAATTTAACATTTTATACTTTATAGGATTAGGTATGAGTATATACTTTATCCACCACCATCACCGTATATCTATCTATTCTTGATCTATATAATATATTTTATTGATTTGATTTTCCATGTTTGGTATTTCTTTGGTTTATATGAAACAAATCTATTATTGGAAGTCATTAATTGTATGGTTGTCTTGCTATACATATAAATCAATAACTATAAACTATATAAATATACACAAATATATAATGTATATATAACATATATGATTTATTTTCACGATTAAAAAAATATAGTCCCATGAATTGGTTTCACCGATTATATAAATCTTATTTAATGATAAAATAAATTTGAATACGCCTAGTCTTTCTTTCTTTTTGCATGTATTACATTGGAATTTCTATGATTATTATAATTTAGTGACAAGAACACTAGTTTTACAAATGAATGAATAAATTTAGTTTCCCCCGTTTAGGATGTACTATGCAATATAGTTAGCTTGAAAAAAAAAAGACTATTTATATTCTATGAAATCACTAAATTAATTTAGCTTTTTAAATTAGAGACCATTATATTAGTATATTTCTTCTAATCTTTCTCTAAGAACTCATACACATAAAGTAGTTTTCACTATAGTTGAATGTAAAAAGAGTCTATGAAGAAGTCTATTGTTTAAAGGACTCATTTTGATCATCCATTATTACCAATAATGCAATTAAACATATAATATTTATAATCAAACCCTATAAATAGCTACAAGCCTACAATCCTCATTAGATCAAGAATAATAAGATAAAACCTCGGTGTTGCTGATTTCTTGTCTTGATAGATCAAACAAGTGATTAGAGTAAAGAACACGTTATCCATATTTTTAAATCTCTTTAGATTGCTTACTCTTATCTTTTCACCTATTCCGGTGACGTCGTCCCGGTTCGACTCAAAAGACTAGAAGAGGGGGGTGGACCCGTACTATTGACTAATAGACAAGTACAAGCATTGGATCTTGCGCACGGGCACCAATAGCTGCAGTGATTTAGTGAAGATCCCAAGTATTTTATTTCCCAACAGACATATGATACAAACCCAAAATATTTTAATGTTTCTGTGTTTCAGCTTTTTCATTTTTTTTTCTTTTAATGAAGATTTATTACATTTAATAAAAAGTATGTTGTTATTAAAAATTATGGTTGCAAATTAAATAAGTGCCATGAGAATATTAAAACACGTATCGTCTGTTATAAATCAAATCTTAAATCTTTGAAATTGTCTTTAATCTTAAACTTTTGGAAAACTTACGATCTTTTCATTTCACATATCCAGTATCAACGTATATGATACTTGAAAGCCTTCGGGAATTTTTTATTACTTAAATTGATCAACTCGGAAAAATTAAGAATACTGAGGATTTAATTGACTAGTTTATAAATTTTTGGATTTTTTTTTTCACAAAACATGAAAGATTTAGGATCAACTGCGTTGCATTTCCTTTTCTGTATTCTTTTGGGAGTAGTGTATAATTAAGATTTATAAAATTTAACCCAATTGTCTTGCAAACACTCTTTAATATTAATAAGCCATGACTATGTTATTTTTAAGGCAATTTTTAAAAGAGAATTGGTGACCTAATTATTGGGTAGTAATATTTACATGAACTTAGACTTACAATAATTAAGTGAAGCTCCAACTTAAACTATTCAAATTGCTACGGAGTCCAACTTAAGTTTAATTAAATCTAATTTCCACTAGCCACGAGTCTAGTCAAGATTGAATCTTGTAAAAAGTGTTAGTGAACTTTGAATCGAATTTAAAACTATTTATTAATAGAAAACAATTTTTCTTGAAAAGTAGCATATTTATAATATTTAGTTAATTTTATAAAAACAACCTTGAATAACTTCAAGGCGACTCATTTATATTAAGTATAAAAAATTAAAAAAAATGTATATTTTATAATGAGAAATATATCTATCTAAAAGAAAAATATTAGAAAATTAGTAATAAATGTCCATAGATAATCAATGATTAGTCGATAGAGCTCATAGATACCATACTCAAAATAGTGAAATGGCTGGCATTGTGAGAATTATAAATGGGATAATCTGTACATAAACTTTATCTATTTTTACCATAATTATACTTAAAATTTGAATGTGTTAATTTCATATATGAACTTTTCCTATTTTTTTAAGTAACTATCTTAATTTTTTTAATTTTAGCAATTAATTTCATGAATTTTGCCAGTTTATTTTTGCAATTAACTATCTTATTAAGTATTATAAATAATCTTAAAAGATCGATAAATACTAAATTGATATTTTTAAATTTTTAAATAATTAAGTATCAAAAAAATTAAATAATAAATTATACGAATGATGCGAAATGTGGGACCCTTATAAATGAGTAACTAAAAGCATAAAACAAAGTAGCGCCAGCCCAACAGGCACTATATCTGAACGCCTTGATGGGGCACTTCGGTGAAGCATCGTAGATTGACTTTGAGAACGCTTTGCTTGAAAGAATGGAAAAGGTAGTTGTTTTTTCCAGTTATTATGTCAAAACTTTCAAGCAAGAAGAAAATTGAGTTATAGAATGAAAAGAACTTGTACAAACGTTATTTCTTAGTTCACATTAGAACATGATTGTGTTGGCATTTTAAATAGAGTAATTATCATGTTTACAACCTGGACAATTTATTTTGTAATTAATTATCTTAAGCTTTCTTTCTTCCTTTTTTTTTTTTTTTCAAACTTTCTAAAATTTCAATATATCAATTTGGTACCTAAATTTTGTTTAAATTTCTTATCATATCTTTTAATTTGGCCAATCTTCTCAACTTTTTAATAGCTTAGATTCTTCGTAATCGCACCACTGAAATACTCAATATATCAATTACTATATATATTTTAATGGTCTAATGAATCGATTATCCTATTGATAGGACGGAACTATAGAAGTTTCATATGAATGATCTCAAAATATTTATAGATAGTAAATTGAGATTTAAGAAAAAAAAACGTTAATAATTTATAGATAATAAAGTTTGATATCATATACCTATTCATGATATATAATTTAATTATCTTTTATTAGATTAAAAATCATTACTATTATTATTTAACGTATCAAAAGTCATTTGTATGAACGCATATGTCATTAGGATGTACAAGTGCATGTCTATCGTACTAATAAATATAATTAACTATTTATCAAAATTGGCTCAATCCAATAAAGTCCACTGCCCCTACTAGTTTGGCCATACTCCCTACTACTTTCTTCGCTCTGTGCTCGAAGTGTTTAATTCATTATATATTATTGTGGTGTTTTACTTCGGCGAACATCACAACTACATAGTGTTTTATCTTAAAAGAAAGGTTAAAAGTCTCAAGATTATTGAGGGTCAAATATTAGATTTATTAAAAAATAAAAGAAAGTTTAAGTATTATTTTAAAAATCAGTAACCATATAGTCTAATGGAGTTAACCCTAATCTTTTAAGTGAGATGCATCAAATTCATATACACTCTACCCAATTGTAATGGCCAAAAAAGAACAGTACTACTTTAAAAGTTTGGCCACAGGATCTGTTTGGCTTGCTTTTTCAGGCAGATACAGATACTTTTTCAAACTTTTAATATCAAATTGTTTATTATGAAATAAATATAAAAAAAAAAGTTTGTCGTTTTAGTAAAAAGATCAAATATAGATATAAATCGGATAAATTTACACATATTGTTTCAATACATACAGATACAGATGAAAAACAGACAATCCAAGCTGCCTATTCCCTACTACAAAGAAGAAACCCGTTTGAGGTTTATAAAAAGTTCAAATATTAAAGTAAAATTTGATTTAAATTTCAATATAAGTAGGTTCAGCTAATTCACATTGCAATTGCCAATTACATGTTTCCTTTGCTAATTCATCATATATGCTTTTTAGGCTTTTATTTTAGCTGCCTCAGACACAACGACTGTGAGTCTAACTTGGGCTCTTTCTCTTCCACTCAACAACCGAGAAGCCTTAAAAAAAGCAAAGAGTGAATTGCATGCCCATGTTGGCATCGATCGACATGTGAATGAACAACACATAAAGAATTTGGCTTATCTTCAAGCTATCATTAAGGAAACACTGCGCTTGTACCCAGCAGTACCAATAGGATTGCCCCATGAATCCCAGGAAGACTGTACAGTAAGCAGTTACTTCGTCCCGAAGGGCACACGCCTCTTCCTTAACCTTGCGAAAATTCATCGTGACCCAAGGGTGCGGTCATAGCCTAATAAATTTAATGCCCGAAAGGTTTTTGATCACTCGTAAGGATATCGATATCAAGGGCCAGGATTATGAGCTTATACCATTTGGTAACGGGAGAAGAATGTGTCCTAGTATGTCTTTAGCTTTACAACTTATGGAACTTTCACTTGCAAATTTTCTTCATGGATTTGAAGTTGAAACACTGGGAGATGAACCTATTGATATGACAAAAGCTATTGGAATGACAAATCTCAAAGCATCACCTCTTTATGTTCTTGTGGCTGCATGCCTTCCGCATGACCTATACTGGCCTTTACCGAGGCTTCTAAGTTCAACCTTTTCTTGTTCTTTTTTTTTCCTTTTTTTGGTTGCAAACATCAAAGTGAATTTCAATTAACCTTTCAAACCATGAGTAATTTCGTGAATTATTGTGAAGTTGTGAAATTTTATGAGATTTAACATTACCAACTTCGAGTGAAATTAGGAGAGAAAAAAAAAAGAGCTGAACTTGTGAAATATATAAAGATGTCACAAACAATCAAGCTCTTAAATTTACTCTAGTAGTCATTGGAAATTTGATGTTATGAATACCTATGTGAAGTTATTGTTCTAGAGTATTTTGACGAACTTGAATGGATTTATGAACTACAAGCACATTTACAACGTGTGCTGAGATTTATGCAAAAGAAGTAGTTTTAACAAGGTTATATTTAAGGGTAATTGGATACTTAAACTTTGACAAAATATGCAATTAGGTATCTAAGCTTTGAAATTGATCAATTTAGTTATCTTTGAAATTGATTAATTTAATACCCAAAAGGATTTTTTATAAATACTAATAGTACCTTTATCATATTTGTTAAAAATACTACATAGGATGATAATGTTAGCTAATTTGATGAAGGTACTATTGATGTGTACGAAGGATTTTTTTTCTGGTGTCAGATTAATCAATTTTAAAAGTTTAGTAATCAAAACGCATATTTTGCCAAAATTCGAATATCATCTGTTACATTGACCATATACTTAATTATACAAAGTAGAGATGAATTGCAAACAACAAAAGTAGCTCATATGAATTTTATATAGTGAGGAACACATAACTTACAAAGTGAATAGACTTAAGAAATCAAAGGAGGGACATAAAATTTGAAAGCATTTTATGAACTTATATGAGATTACAAAATTTTAAGAGTTATTATAGAAAATTGAACATAAATAAATTTGAGTAGATCTATAAACATTTAACTAAATTTTATGAACTTCATAGGCAATTTATTGATGTTGGAGCTTTATAACCAACCGAGAGATTTACAAACTTATGTACTTCTATAATTATTTTAGTACAATCAATGTAATAATCTTAACAAACACAGTAGATGATTACAAAAATGAGTTTTGGGATTGAAGAAGCTAATAAAACTGGAAAGCACTTGGGGTATACCAATAGAGTATGATCTATCTAAAGTTAAAGCTTTAAATTTCATCAAGGATAGTGAAAAAAGTTTAAGAATGGAAGAGTTTACTATTATCTCCAAGGTAGAGAAGTTTTTTTTAAAGGTCATAATTTTAGCCATATCAAATTTTGCAATGAGTATTTTCAAACTTCCTAAAAGATGGTGTTAAGAGATGATCACATTAATGTCAAGATTCTAATGTTGTGGAGATTTTTTAGACCATGAAAATGCACTAGAAAAGCCTATCAACTTTTTTAATGCCTAGGAGTAAAGGCAGGTTGGGATTTAAAGACTTCGAAGCCTTCAATAATGCAATGTTGGTAAAAACTCTTAAAAGCTTCACTAAAATCCCAATACTCTTTCAGTAAGAACTTCACAAGTCATATATTTTATACACTCTGATTCCCTAAATTCAAAAGTTAAGGAAGGATATCATGGAGTTGGAAAAACATTCAAAAAATAAAAAGAGATTTGATTCACAACAATTTTTGTTAGCAAGTAAGCTGTGAAAATAATATTAAGGTGTGGTTGGATTTATGAATAACCAATTTGACAAACTCTACCATCCAATGTTCATCGTATGGCTTAAATTCTCATTATGGATGCTCTAATTGATGCAAAACAAAAATGTTAAAACTTCAACTAAATTACAAATTTTATAACATCTGAAGCAATCCAAGTGATTTATCATGTGCCACTATTGAACATCAATGGAAAAGATAGAGTGATTTGGCCCTATCGGTGAGATGGCGAGTATGCTGTCAAATTTAGATGTAACTCACTGCTTGTGGAATCATAATTTAGATCGACCTCTTTCTTCCAATCAGGTAGATCGTTGTATTTTGATGCTTATATGGTCCTCAGATGCAATGCCAAACGCCAAACATCACATATGGAGAGTTTTTGCAAACACTCTTGCAACTAGAGAAAATTTGTTCACGAGAAAATGCTCCCAAAGTTCTTGTTAGAAGTTTAGTGAAAATGCATAACCGATTGAACAACTCTCTTTCTAGAGTATTTCTGGACAAAGATGGTATGGTTTGATCTTTTAGGTGTGCGAAATGATTTTCTGCCAAAAGACTATGCTGAAAATTGGCTTTTAAATTTATTTTCCCAACTAAAGTTGGTTTTAAAAAAATAGGGGAAGAACAAGATTGCCGTAATTTCCTTTATTTTAGTGTTTGCTTGGAAGAATCAAAGCGAATGCATTTTTGAATCCAAAAATGTCTATTAAACGAGTTATACATGTTGATGAAGGTGAAAATCTCAAGAGAGCAATCATAGACATAGCAAAGGCATGTTGAAGCTCCATTTTGTTCTTAAGGAAAAAGTATCAGATGGCTTTGCAAAGTAACTAAGTTAAATTGTTATGGTACTCTATAGAGATTCAAGGAAAGCAACTTTAGGAGTAGTTGCACAAAAATCATGAAGGCCATCTACTTGCTACACGTTCTTTAACAATTTTTAGCTATTAGGTGTTATCGATTGAAACTCTAGCCATGAAAGAAGCTTAATCTAGGCAAAAGAGAATCATAATTGAAGCCAATTTACAGTTGTGCTTTCACACCATGATAAGGAAAAGCTCACCTTCATGGAGATCCAAGTCTATTATAAATGAAATTATAGACTCGAAACTTGAGTTCTCTTATGTCTTTTCTCTTCAGTAAATAAGAAATTAAATTCGTGCATTGATTATGTAGCTACAAAGACAAAAGGGTGATGATAATTAATGTTAAGGACTCAATTTTCCTATCTCCATTAGCAAAACTTTTTTATTCTAATTACAGGTCTGGATCAAATTATATGAGTCAACTAATTTAACTCGATAAAAAAACAAATGGATAAATATTTCAATTCATTTAATGTGTGGGCCATCTTGGCTTACTTGACATAACTTGTGGGTTAAAGCGGGTCACCTCATTACATCTCCAGTGGCCTTGCAAACTTACAAAAGTTTGAAATATATGGAAAAAAAAGTTAGTGATAGTAAGCAACTATTTATAAGTATTGAATTAAAGAAAACAAATCACAACTAAAAAATAAGAAAGTAAAATGCTAATATTAAATAATTCTTTTTTATCATAACCTTATATGCATCTTCTAATCTTTGTCTATATTTTGTCTTATATATAAATAAGAACATTTTTAGTTTTAATTTAAAAAATAATAGTTATTTTAAACATGATTACATTATAATATTATACTAGGTTAATTTGTTTGTACATCTCTGAAAACTCTAAAATTTGCATAGACCTTAACTTTTATAAAAGTGAACACTTACACTACCTAAAACGCTAACGTAGCTAATGACACAAAAATTTGATTAATGTAGTGATGACACATCACTAAATATGATATATTTAATTAAAATGTTTAAAATTTAACCAAAATCTTCCAAAAATCAAAAGAACAAGAAAAAATCTAAGAACAAAAAAGTTTGGAAAAAAAAAAGGAAAAGGAAAATCTCATATATATATATATATATATATAGAACGAGAATCATAATTTTCTTATGATGAAAATACTTATAAGCATTCCTGAAACCAAAAAATAATAATAATAATTAGTTATAAAAAAAAGTAACTTTTTCACATTGTAAACAATTAATTAACGATAATTTCACAAGAAAAAACAATAACCCAACAAATATTAGTTAAATGTGTGGATAAAATAAAGAATTCGATTCATCATCCCATAATACTAAATTAATATAATATTATAATTAAAGAATTATTCCACTTTGGATGTAAGGATAAGGTTTCAAAGTACTTTAACCCATCTACCATTGGCACAAAACGTAGTGTCCTTCTTTTCTTCTGTGGCACTTTCTACGCAACATAATTGTCAAACTTTTGTCCATGCCTTATCCTTAAAATTAACATCAATGACAAAGTTTCGCTTAATGAAGTTTTCTTTTTCCTTTTTTTTTTTTTTTATTTAATTGAAAGAGATGTTTGATGGGGTTTGTAGATCCGCGCATAAAATATCAAACAAACTATAATGGAATTAATGTTTTTGCATTATTTTCCTATGTTTTTTGTTTGATGATAAAAGTCATATTCTAGCATGATAACTCTTGCGACTAAAGAAATGTTCCCAAGATATTTTTTTGGTGGAAATACTTTTTCAAAATCTATTTTTCGCTTCTTTGTTGTTTGTTATCAGTTTTTTCTCTCTTTTCTGTCTTTAATTTTTTGAATTTCTTACTAAATTCTCTAATTAAATATATTATGTTTGGTAACAAGTCAATGCCAAATCAATAAAATTTTTATGCCATTTGCACATCAACACTTCAAGGGATGTAAGTATCAATTTTTGAAAAAGTTAGAGGTTTGTTAATTTTTAAAGCTTTCAAGGATATAATTTACCTATTATATTATTGCAATAAAGAAAAAAAAAATAGTAAAGTGGTGGATTAAGGTGACCTCAATTAATCCACTTATGTAAATGTTGTGACTTAAAATGAATTTACCATCAAATGTTGTGATTTAAAATAAACTTACTTACTAACTTATGACCTAAAATAAACTTATCCAAATGTTATGACCTTCTCGTTTTTTTTTCTTTTTTTTTGACAAATTACAATAAGAGAGGGGAGATTCGAACTTATGACCTCTCATATCAGTAATAAGAGAAAATACCACTAGATTACAAAGCTGTTAACGATCTTCTAGTGTAATTTATCCAATTAAAATACGTTCTCTCAAAACTATCTATGGGTCACTCTCTATGAATTTTTCGCCTTCTTTTATAAATACCAAGCACGTTTATAAAATCTCCGCCTTTTATTAATATATGATAACCTCATTTCTATTACTTGTTGTCTACTATTTTCTGATACATCATATGTTACTTCAATTCCCAATGGGATAAAGACCTGGATGGAATTCAGTTGACCGTATTAAAATTGACTTTAATTTTTGTAACCAAGGATCTATGTAATAATGACTATATATATGTGTGTGTATGTTCTTTAATTGTCATCCAACTTATTTAGCTTCGTTTTCAACTTATGATGCCATATAGTTTGAAATACAGTGTGCCAATTGCAAATTTATAATCCCCTCACTGCTGGTAATGTAAACGGGGAAATGAAATTCCCCTTGAGTCTTTTATGGTCCACGCATTTGTTCTACGTATTGCATTTGCACTTTGAGTTTGATTTGAACTTTCGCCTCTTGTGTATTTTTGGACTAGTATTTATAACTCCGCATATTTTTTTTCAATTGCAAGATCAAAAACATCCATTTTTTCATATGATCGTGGTAAAATTGCATAAGTATAATAAATAGGAAAAATGTCCAATTTTGTACCCGAATTTTGACAAAATGTATACCTGAACTGTAAAAGTTTAATTTCATAATTAATTAAACTTTTCATGCTTATAAACACTACCTTACTTAATATCGTTAAATCATTGCTTGAATCGTATTCATTACATAAAAGATAATAAAAAGGAGAGTGTTAAGTAAGGTAGTGTTTAAGAGCATAAAAAAGTTTAATTAAGTATAAAATTAGATATTTTAAAGTTCAAGTACGTAATTGAACTTTTCACCAAAGTTTAGACACCAAACTAGGCATTTTCCCTAATAAATATTAAGCAATTAAACTCAAAATTTTTTTTCACGTTTTACATATTTTTATATGGTTGGTCTATTTAACATGTAATTACTTGATGACTTTTCTATTGTTATATTAATTAAGGGAAAACATCAAATTTGGTACCTAAACTTCAAAGTAGATAATTTAATATCCAATTAAAGTTTTTGTCGCTACTAGTACTGCCTCACTAATACTATTTGCTTTATTTGCTGACGTAGAAGCAACAACAAATCGTTGCCAAATAGTGTTTGAAACATTAGTAAAAATCCAATCATACGTTGATTCTTTTGCATCTATAAACAGAGCAAACAGTGTTAAAAATATAATGAAAATAGTAATAAAAAGGTTTAATTGGGTATTAAATTAATCATTTTAAAATTCATGTATTAAATTAGAATTCTACGAAAAATTTAGATACCAAATTTGACATTCACCCTAATTAAATGTCTGTGAGTGTCACTTTTTTTTTTTTTTTTAGGCCAACCTGTGAGTGTCACTTATTAGTAAAGAGTGAACATAATTTTAGTGTAACTACTATTACCTTTAAAGCTACAACTAAAGTGAGTTGAGCCAAGCTTTTTCTCAATTTTGAAATATAGGTTAGAGCTTAACTTACTTAGATAGCCAACTTTTACTTGAAACTCAAGCCTGACTTATTCACAAATTAAGCTTGAATCGATCTTTATAGGTGGGCTTGGGTTTAACCCATCTAAAAAATTATAAAACTAGTGTAGAGTCAAACTTTTTATTGAGTGAAGGTTGATTCGTTTAGATAGTTAACTTTTACTCCAAGCTAAAGCCTAGCTCATTCACAAATTGAGCTCAAATTAAGCTAAACTTACATTGCGTGAAGCTCGAGTGGCTTATGAGCAATTTAGCATGTGTCCAAGTCTTAGATATAAGATAAAATGAAATTTAATATAGTAAATATGTGTATATATATATTTATATATATAATGAAGAAATATATAAATACATAGATGGTTACAAATGGAACATTCTATTAAAGTTTTTAAAATCTTTATTTTTATTGAAGCGAATAGATGCATGATAATAGCCACCAAAAATGTGTGTGTGTGTTAAATAAATGTCACTTTTTGTATTCAATTATATATATTATACGTTTACAATAATATTATTTATATATATATATATATAACCCATATACCCACTTATGACACTAAACAAGTGATATATCCTATAAAATATTTCATAAGCAAGGGTAATTAAGTAATTTTTCCAAGATCCCCAACTACTTAAATTAAACCTACAGCTGTATCAAATTAACTCTAGGCACACGGGTTCATAGAAAAAGTAAAAATAAAAGGGAACTCTTACCTATTTGATTTCCTAAGATTAAACTGGTGAAGCAATAATAAAAAAAAAAAAAAATGTGTTTATTAGTAGGAAGCTGATGAGATTGAAGGGGAAGATTATGAAATAGTTGAAGGTAACGATTTGTCATAATAGATTTCTCGCATTATAAATAGAGTGCTTATAAAACACATTTGTAATCTTGTAAGCATCGATGATAATGGATTGCAAGACTGATTAGTGATTATAGATTCCGACACTATTTTGAACAATAAAAACGGAATTCTCAACTCAATCTCGTAATACTTGCTTGAGGATTGTATTTTTAAGAATGGGATTATATAACATGCGGTCAAAGGAGAATCTGAACAATCTAGAATGATGATCTAAAGATCAAAACTTGGTTTTGATTATGAGATAATAATCAATAGACTGTTATGAATACAGCAAAAACCAGCTTGAAGAATGAGTGAGAGATTTAAATATTGGCTTTTGTGGAAATTATGAATTAAAAAACACCTACTCATGCAGATTGGAGTCGAAAAGGATAATGGACAGACAAGAAACGTGATCATAGAAGACAGACCAGTCGACCTAGCCGACCAACCGATTAACCACCACAAATCATACGCCGTCAGTCCATTGCTCTTTGTCAACCATGGTTCAATCAGACTCCTTTAATCAACAAATTTAATTGGCGATTGATCCGTAAGTGTAAATGTTTTTTATAATTGCACCGAGATTTAACAGAACAATTGGAAGTTAAGCAATGTAACTTTTTCAAGAATAAGCTCTTGACATGAGAAATACTTATGTAATCGATAAAACTAGAAAAGAAAAGAAAAGATTAATTGGAAATTGGTGTTTAACATGTATTCTCTTATTATACAGAAACTAATATACAAGCCTTATATATATAGGTTGAAATATATACAAAAAAGGGAAGAAACGTAAATTGTACAATCACTATAATTTAGGTTAAATTGTAGCCTATAATTTAGCCTAAACTATAGCAAATTTGACAGCTAATATATATAGCTAATCATGATCATAACATCCCCCCTCAAACTCAAAAGGATTGTAGAGAAACTATCTGGAGTTTGGATACCAAGTCTCAAAAGCAGCCAGGCGGATGTGCTTTTGTGAAAATATCAGCAACCTAACCAGTAGATTTAACAAATTGAAGTTATATAATTCCCTGATGGATATGATGTTGAATGAAATGACAGTCTGTCTCAATATGGTTTGAACATTCATGAAAGACATCATTATGATTAATTTGTATTGCACTTTGATTATCATAAGAAAGAATAGTAGAATCAAAATGAATCACACCCATATCTTCTAGCAGCCATCTAAGCCATAAAAGCTTATATGTGGTGTCTGTAACAGTATTTGCCAAGAGATCAAAGAGTCACCTAAAAGAAAACAAAACCCAATTGTAGATTGTCGATTAGTGGGATCACCAACCTAGTCAGCATCTGAACAAGCACATAAGTGTAGTGAAGATTGAGCCAAAAAACATAAGCCATGAAAAAGAGTCCCTTTAATATAATGAAGAATGTGTAGAACAATTGTGTAATGAGTAGAGCAAGGGGCAGACATAAATTGACAAACTATGTGAACTACATAAGCAATGTCCAGACGAGTAATGGTAAGATAGATCAAACCACCAACCAATTGTCTACAACAAGTGGCATCAGAAAGAGCAATACCATCTGTAGGAGTGAGACGAACATTAGGCTCAATAGGCGTAGAAGTGACTTTACTATATGTCAAACTAGCTTGAGCAATAAGATCATAAGCATACTTTGTTTGTGATACCAAATATCCATTAAATGAAGATGTAACCCCTAATCCAAGAAAAAATTGAGAAATCTCAAATATTTCATTTCAAAAGACTTGCTAAGAAATTCCTTAAGATCTTTAGTATCTTTAATGTCATTGCCAGTAATAATCATATCATCTACATAGAGTAATAAAAAAGCAATACCACATTCAGTTTTTTGAATGAAAAGTGCTGAATCATATGAGCTTTGACGAAAGCCAAACTGAGAAATGGTGGCACTAAATTTTGAAAACAAGCACAAGGAACTTGTTTAAGACCATACAAAGCTCTTCGAAGATAGAACACTATATTAGGTGGATAATCATAACCAAGAGGTGGTTGGATGTATACTTCTTCTAAGAAATCATCATTGAGAAATGAATTCTTTACATCCATATGGAAAAGATTCCACTTTCTAGCAGCAGCAGTAGCAATAAGACTACGAACAAAGTTAAGTAGAGCAGCTGGAGTAAAAGTCTCCTTGTAGTCGATTCCATATTCTTGTGTATAACCTTTAGCAACAAGACGAGCTTTATATCACTCAATTGTCCCATCAAAACGAGTCTTGATTTTACAAATCCAACGACATCCGACTAAGGATTTTCCTAAAGCAAGATCAACTAAATCCCAAGTTTTAGTTTTCTCGAATGTCTCCAACTCTTCTTTCATGACTTGTTGCCAAACAGGATTAAAATAGACCTCACGAAAACTTTGAGGCTTCTGAAAAGGATTAATAGTGGAATAACAATAATAATCTTGAAGATGACTAAGAGGATTTCTTACTCTTTCAACATGGGAATAGGAAGGATTTTTTGAAGAGGTACTGATAACTAGATCAACAAACATAACAAACTGACTTGAAAAGGGCATGGCATTGGTTGGTGGACAAAGCTTAAGAGATGTATATGCATTAGAATCTCCAAGAAATAATTCGAGCAAGGGATTGGTAAAATATGCAGAAGAAGAGGTAATAGAAAATTGAGACATGCTAGAAAATAATTTGTGCTTCCAAAAAATAACATGATCCCAACATCTATAGCCTTTATGAGTAGCACAATATCCCAGAAAGCAACATAATCTAGATCGAAGCTCTAAATTATTATATTTGTGAGACTATAAATGAACAAAACAAGCACAACCAAATATTCTGAGCAAATTATAATTAGGAGAGCACCCAAATAAACGTTCATAAGGGGATTGATTATTAATGGTAGAAGAAGGAATGCGATTTATATTATGGATAGTTGTAAGAGCTGCCTCACCCCAGAAACGTTCAGGACAGGATGCTAAAATTAATAGAGCATGAACAGTCTCTAAGATATGTCTATGTTTTCATTTAGTCCTATCATTTTTTTGAGAGCTACCTAGACAAGAATGTTGCAATAAGGTCCCTTGTTTGTTGAGAAACCTAAGATGATTGTGCTCCTTACACTCCATTGCATTATCCGTTTTAAGTATTTTGATACTACAAGAGAATTGAGTTTTAACCATATTTGAAAAGGTATCATATATTTCAGGAACTCATAATGATTTTGCATCAGAAAAATCCAAGTAAATCTAGAAAAATCAGTAATCAATACAACAAATAACAAGATCCACCAAAAGTAGCAACAGGAGCAGGTCTCTAAATATTTGAATGAACTAAATCAAATTGTTCTAAAGATATAGAATTACTAATAGAAAAAGATAAAAGAGTTTATTTGGCCAATTGACATGATGAACTATCAACATGTTCATCTTTCACTTGACCTAATTTGTTGTTGGAAACTAAAGTACGCAAATGGTTAAATGAGACATGACCCAAGTGAAAATGCCAAATGCTTGGACGAATTGAAGTAGGTGATGCAGCGGCCATAAATGGAGAATTAATTTGAAGAGAAATGAGCTCAAATAAGCGTCCAACTTTACAATATGTCCCAATGGTATGTTTTATCTATGGATCCTAAACAACATAACTAGAAGAAGAAAAGAGAAATGAGCTCAAACAAGCGTCCAACTTTTCACGACCACTTTATTGTTATTAATAATAATTAAAAAAATAAATTATATTGCTCAATTATTTCATAAAAAAATATAAAGTTCGTTAATACATTAACTTATGTTATTTTAAAAAAAGCCCACATGCTTTATTACACATTTATAAAATATAATCATTATATCATGTTTATTTAATAATTAATTAATGAATCTAATCCAAATATAGAGTTAATCGAGTGATGTCATATATATTGGTCTTTCATAATTAATTTATCCCTTATATTTTTACTTTTTCATGACTCTAGTTCAAACCTCGGTTCAATCCGGTTCAACTCCTCAAATCCTGACTCTCTAGCTTATTCGGGTCAAACTCCAATCCGGTTCTGATAAAATTGCCAAACACAAGCACGACTTGTGTCTATTTCATAATAATTAGCTTCATTATTTTGGTAATAGGTGCAATGGTTATAAAAACAACAGAGAAAGCTGAAATTGTAATTAAACACAACATTCTCTAATATGAATTTAGTATTAAAAAAAAAAGTAAACATTTGAAATGAATTAGAATTGTAATATAAGGAATGGAATATAATAAAATATAAATAGCAATGACAAATACATCCCTATATATTCATATACTCAAAAAATAAATTGAGTATATAACAATATTTATTTAAAATATCCTAATAATAAATATATGGACAATAAAAAGGTAACTAAAATAAAATCACAGTGTGGGGTGGAACAGTCCATTTTAAGAAATAACATACTTCTAACGTGAAAAAAGGGAAAAAAAAAATTCAAAATTATGATTTTATCCCATGTCATTCATGCACATCAAAGGGTCTATAAGGGGAACTCTGATTTTGCTAGGCCTAGAATACCCAGAGCCATAGCCCGTGTAACCTTTGGATTGTTGCAACGTAGGCCATTTGTCCATTGAAAATCATGTCTTTATTCATTAATTTATTTTCAGCTTAAACATCTTTCTTTATCCTGAATCAGAAGTACTGCATCTTCAGCTGGATGATCTAAAGGCTGGCCATACAAATCTTAATGAAATAATTTAACCAAAGAGAATGAAGTTAAAATAGAACACATTTCCTTCCTAACAAATATGAATAGCCACCCAGTATGATAGGAATGAAAATTGGGTGCTTATTCTCCTTTTAATATAATGGGATAAAACATTATTGAAGTTGCACATTCCAAATAAAAAGGCTTTTTTATTTTTGTAAAATCAAGTTCACACACGAATAAAGAAAGCCATATACTTCGTTGTAGAGCTTTAAAAAATTATGTATGAGTTTATCTCAATAGTAATTATCACAAAATTAGGTAGTAGTTTAGAAAGTTAGTTTGATATGACAATTAGTTAGAAATTATTTAACAACTGTTAGATAGTAATTAAGATAATTAGTTTGATAAGATAATTAGTTAGGAGTTTATTATAAGTGAAAAATAAGATATAAAGACTATTATATATAGTTTTACTCTAAAAATTTAAAGATTCAATAGAGTCTTTTATGTTGAAAGAGCTTCACCAGTTAAAATGGGTAAACCCTAAAATTTCATTACTAGGAGCGTCGTTTCCAATTTATTAGACAAAGCCACCTTTAGAGTATAATTTTTCCTATGCTTCTAGCATTTACCCATTTTGATTTAAAAAAAAAAAAAGATAAATGTCACTTTTGCAACATATGCAATTAGGTAATTAAATTTTCAAATCTAATCAGTTTACTAGCTACTTAAAAAAACTTTTTGTTATATGCTAACTAATATCATGAAAGTACTATTAGCGTACATGAAAAGGTTTTTTTTTTTTTTTGTATTAGATTGATCAATTTCAAGGTTCATATATTAAATTAATTAATTTCAAAGTTAAGGTACCTAATTGCATATTTTACTAAAATTCAAACATCATTCACAACATTAACTCAAGAGTATATACATATATAAGGAAAAAATTTTATTAGTACTAACAAATTACTTGTTTAAATAAATAATAGATTTGTATTAATACAATTTAAATAAAATATAAAGTTGGTACATAATTTAAGGAAAAAAAAAAAGAAACAAAATTCAAGTATTAAGGTTTTACTAATCAATTTATGTGTTAATACCTTCAACCCTTTCTTGACCTTGTATAGCCTGCACAGAATCATTGGTACGGTCAACCATCAAAATAATGGGGGTTCATACCTTTCTCCGCGATTCCATCACCTTTTGCATTCGCAACCATCGTTGTCCTTATTTGCTTCTTAGTCATTCTCTACGATGTTTTCTCCTCCATATTCAGAACCATCAATGGTGACAAATAAATAAAAACTGTACCAGAAGCCGGTGCGTTGGCCCTTCATTGGCTAATGTGTAAATTTTCTTTATTTGAAATCGAGTGCATGTCTCACTCCAGCATTTTATTGAAAATTTCTGGTAAATTTTACAAGTGCGTGGTGTACATGTTCTATCTTTAATGGAGCTCAAAACTTTAAACTGTTAACTTTTATACAACATGATCAGTTGATTTTATAAAAGTAAAAAATTAACTATTCATTCTTTGCGGAATTATTATCAAATTTGGTGGGTAGGATAATTATTCCTTACCACCAAAAGAGTGGTCATTTCTTATTTTTATTATTGCATAATCCTGTATTTTAGCGTGAATACCCTAACTAAGGGTCAGATCATGATTTATGAAATAAGCTAAGAGTAGAGTAGGGCCACTTTATCTTTCCTTATTCTCAATCAGAAGCACTACACATCTCGTGCTAGACGAACGCAAAGGTTGACCAATGTCAAATTTATATTGAGAGAATGGTCATACTAGAACACATTGTCCCACATAACATGAGCAGCCACCCAACAGGCTACGATGTGACTCGGGTGCTTTTTCTCCTTTTTTTTTTTATATAATGACATAATAAAAGAATAGAAGTTGCACACACCACTATGGAAAGACATTTTTTGATGATATAGGATTTACCCTCCATTGTGAAAAGGAAAGGCATATATATTACAGGAGCTTTGAAAAAATTTATGAGTTTATCTTAGTGGTATACATTTTCCCCAATTGTCAAAAAGGCGGATTCGTTCGCATGATTCCAAAATTCACTTATTTGAACAAAAATAATATAGTGCTTTTGTATTTAAACAATTAATAGCTAGTAAGACTACAAATGATCAGTCAAGCTAAATTTTCCACGGCTCGAGCTCTTCAGCCCAACTCAGTTGAAAATTATTGAGTTCCAGCAAAATTATTTTATCAAGCTTATAACTCGGACTCGAGTTTAGTGTTTTTTAAATAAACAAACAAGTCGAGCACGAACTAAGTCAAGCATTTTACTAAATCTGGCCAAGCTTTATATCAAGTCTGAAATTCAGATCAGAGCACAAATCATTTAGATAAAGAGTTTTATTTTAAGATTGAGGTTGATTCATTTTCCATTAAAATTTTTTATATTTTTACTTTTATTTTCGAACATAAAAGTAATAAATAAGCTACAAACTATATAAGTTTTTGTTTTAATTATATATGTAATATCGTAATATAAAACTATCATATTTACTAATAATCTTGTTAACAAGCTCACTAGCAAGTCTATTAATGAATCCGTTTACAAGCCCAAACAAAATCTATCCATGAGTCGTTCACGAGCTTAAATTAAAACACATGCTCTATTCGTTTAAATAAACGAAGCTTACACTAAACTCAAGCTTCGAACATGACTTGACTCATTTAATGATCTAGCTCAAGTCAAGTTAAGCTCAATTAATTTTTGAGCAACTCAACTCATCTAGAGTCCCCTGGCTTGTTTATAAATACTAATTTTTTATAACAAATGTTGATAATAGTACAAGATATTTTAAAAACTATACATATTTTATAATTTCTAGTAAGTATACACTGCTACTAAGTGCGTGTGAAATATCAATGCCATTGAAGCTTTCTTTAGCATTTAAAGCCCGCACTGAATCGATCGGCACCATCACTGGCCTTCAAAATGGAGTTCATACCTTTCTCTGCAATATCATCGCCTCCTGCATTAACAACCGTCATACTTATTTGCTTCACAGTCATTCTCTACAATGTTTTCTCCTCCATATTCAGATCCAAGATCAACAGCGACAATAAAACCGTTCCGGAAGCCGGCGGCGGTTGGCCCTTATTTGGGCACCTGCACCTCCTAGGCGGCCCTACTCCGCCACATACTGTGTTAGGGGAGATGGCGGACAAGTACGGATCAATCTTTATGATCCGCCAAGGAGTGTACCGCGCAATCGTCGTAAACACTTGGGAAGTAGCAAAAGAGTGTCTCACCACCAACGACAAGACGTTCGCGACGCGCCCCAAGTCTGTGAGCTCCGAGGTGATGGCCTACAACTATGCCATGGTGGGTTTGGCTCCGTATGGGCCATATTGGAGGCACATAAGGAAGCTATCAACCCTGGAGCTCCTCTCAACCCACCGACTCGAGCTCATGAGGGATGTGCGGGAGTCTGAGGTGCGAGCATCTGTGAGACAGATGTTTGAGCTGTGGAAAGAATCTAATCAATCAGTTGTTAATGTTGATATGAAGAGATGGTTTGGGGACATAACCCTCAATTTGATATTCAAGATGATCGTGGGAAAGAGGTAGCCCATCTTTAAAGTTATTTCTCTAAAATTTTCTAAACTTAGGGAGTTAAGATAACCCCGTATATAATCAATTCTTGGGGTGATATGATAACAAAGAAGATGTGTTATATGACATTTGAAGATCTAGTCAATTTAAACAATTAGCTCGTAATTTTAGGAAAATTTTGAAGAACATTAGAAGATCCATATCTGATTTTTTATTTATGCTGGCGTGATCAAACTCAAACATGTCAGGTACGAGGACGAGGGAGCGAAAGACGAGAAAGGGAGGGACGCACTGAGGATGTTTTTCGATTTGGCAGGGAGATTTTTGGTGGGGGATGGGATTCCATTCCTGAGATGGCTTGATATCGGAGGATATGAGAAGGAAATGAAGAAGACGGCACAAGAATTGGATAGGGTGGTTCAGGGATGGTTGGAGGAGCATACACGGAAGCGGAATTCCGAGGCGGCCGCCATGGTGGAGAGCGAGGACGAGGATTTCATGGATGTAATGATCTCTGTAACGGAAGCTAGTGGCATCCATGGTTATGATGCTGATACGATCATCAAAGCCACTTGCATGGTAAGTATAACACCGTAAAATAATTTTCTACAATTTTATTTTTATGCTTACACATCTCCTTAAAGTAGCATATCATCAGAAAAGTTCTAATAGTATTAACAAATCATGTAAATATTATCTGATTTTTTATAACCTATCTTGTTTAGTGAAAATAAATCTTTTCTCGATCAGAATATGCTATTGAAGTATTAGGAACCTGTGCTGTTAAATTAAAAGAAACCGTAAGTGTGCCGTTGAAAAGAAATAAAAACAAACATAAAGACTGAAAAACCTGGAAATAACAGTCTTCTACCATCCCTATATAAAAGAAACATATACAAAACGGAAAAAAAAAAAAGGAATATAATGTCACTGATAGGAAAGGACGAGAGGTGAAATTTTTCGTTTTTTTCTTTTTTTGCCCTTTCGTAGGCTGAAAGATTGCCTCTCTTAGCTTACTGAGGTGAATCAGTCACCGTACAAATTTCGCCGGATTTGTTTTGACATATCTTCTGGCAAACAGAGATTATTTTTGCCTTCGATTGGAAGAAAGAAGCAAAACAGGCCTTTTAGCATGGGTGGATAATTTAAAATAATGAGGGAAGACTCCCTCTCTTCCTCTCGCCTATAATGTTAGATAATTTTTACTAGTGTGTGTAATTTACTCTAATAATTTCTACTCCCAGTCCGATTTCACGAAGAATTAATAGGTCGGGTCATCTGTTTAAAGAAGACAGAAAGTTCTACCATGAAATATGTACTGGTAGAAGTAGCACAAAATGCATTTGGTGATTAGCTCATAAGCAATACACCTTTATTGCCACACGTTTCTCATCGTGATAGGGTAGCTGCTTTACTTCGACAATATATATAAATTTCCTATGTTGTTTTCTGCTTCGATTAAATTATCTATTTTTTACTAGTATTGGATCTATATTTAATTCACATTTAATCAATATATGAGTAATCAAGTCTTTATCTTTTACTTCTAAATTTTTACCCAAACACCCATATGAAAATGGACATGAAACTAATGCTAAACTACAATAAAACGAATGAACTAAATACAACCTTAAAAGAATTATTTGGTTGGATATTTTTTTTATTTTCCATACATAAAAACGATATGTGTATATATATTATATATATATTGAGGTGAAACTAGAACCCATTTTAAAATTTTTTATGTATCATGAAAGAAATAATTATAAAAGTCTTTATTTGCATTAATGATCATTTTTATACAATTATTGTGTTGATTCATTGCACATCAAATCAGCTACAAGCTTTGTTGTATCATGTCCATCTAATGATTTGTCTCTACTAGAAGTGAATGGCTAATCTATTAAATAAAATATTTACCAGTGCCCTATAGGATTAAGTAGGGTTTGGATGGCATTGAAGGCAACAAATAGGTTTTATAATGTATAGAGGATATAGGCTATATGTACCTATTATCAACTCTAATAAAAAGTTGTTAATAACAATATTAACAAATGAAACATAAATAGTATTACTATAATTTTCTAGTTATAATTTTTTTAATAAAAAAAGATAGTGCAAGTCCATGTCTTGAAAACCATGAAGTGCTGTTTAGTTATGTTAAATCTGTCGTACGATTGTTTTCTTTCTCGTTTTCTTTCCTTTATCCTTTCTTTTATTGATTTTATAAACCTTAATCTTTTATAATATATATTTCCAACTGCAACAAAACATCACCGCTTTCTAGTATAATTGTTATGCAATATTTTACAATATAACACATGTTATTTGGTTATCTATGCTTGATCTTCTAAGTTTTATATAATTATCGGTTATCTTCTTAAGCTAATAAATACAAAAGCGCCTCAATAGTTTAACTTATTAAAATTTGTTGCAAATATTTTTTTTTCGTTTAATATCAAATAAAAAAGTTACCATAAGTGTCTCAAATGTTAACTAATTGAAATAAGCCACAAGTTTCTCATTTGCGTTTAATGTCCAATAAACAAATTTCCACACTTGTTAGCAACAAAATTCACTTTTATGTTTATGTTGTTTTTTTAATATCATATAAACAAGTCTAACATAAGAAAAAACTTATCATAGTAGAAAATTACCTATTAAATTTCTTTCTATAAGCTGATTTGTAATAGTGAACATTCAAGATGGGCTTTCATATTATATGAAATCGTATATATTACTTATAACATCAAATAAACTTGAAATTTAAGGAAAAATAGAGAGAAAAATGATACAAGTTTTACAAGATACGATGTATTTTTTAGGTTTTACATAGTATAAGATATAGGCTGATTCCAAATTGTTATAGATAGTACCAAGTGCAAAATTTAACATTTTATACTTTATAGGGTTAGGTATGAGTATATACTTTATCCACCACCACCACCACCCTATATCTATCCATCCTTGATCTATATAATATATTTTATTGATTTGATTTCCATGTTTGGTATTTCTTTCGTTTATATAAAACAAATCTGTTGTTGGAAGTCATTAATTGTATGGTTGTCTTGCTTTACATATAAATCAATAACTATAAAATCAAATATATATATGTATATATAACATATATGATTTATTTTCACGATTAAAAAAATATAGTCCCATGGATTGGTTTCACCGATTATATAAATCTTATTTAATGATAAAATAAATTTGAATACGCATAATCTTTCTTTCTTTTTGCTGTATTACATTGGAATTTCTATGATTATTATAATTTAGTGACATGAACACTAGTTTTACAAATGAATGAATAAATTTAGTTTCCCTCGTTTAGGATGTACTATGCAATATAGTTAGCTTGAAAAAAAAAGACTATTTATATTCTATGAAATCACTAAATTAATTTAGCTTTTTAAATTGGAGATCATTAGATTGGTATATTTCCTCTAATCTTTCTATAAGAACTCATACACATAAAGTAGTTTTCACTAGAGTTGAATGTAAAAAGAGTCCATGAAGAAGTTTATTTGTTTAAAGGACTCATTTTGATCATCCATTATTGCCAATAATGCAATTAAACATATAATATTCATAATCAAACCCTATAAATAGCTACAAGTCTACAATCCTCATTAGATCAAGAATAATAAGATAAAACCTCGGTGTTTCTGATTTCTTGTCTTGATAGATCAAACAAGTGATAGATCAAATAATTTTATCCATATTTTTAAATCTCTTTGATTGCTTACTCTTATCTTTTCACCTATTCCGGTGACGTCGTCCCGGTTCGACTTAAAAGACTAGAAGAGGGGGGTGGACCCGTACTATTGACTAATAGACAAGTACAAGCATTGGATCTTGCGCACGGGCGCCAATAGCTGCAGTGATTTAGTGAAGATCCCAAGTATTTTATTTCCCAACTGACATATGATACAAACCCAAAATATTTTAATGTTTCTGTGTTTCAGCTTTTTCTTTTTTTTTTTCTTTCAATGAAGATTTATTACATTTAATAAAAAGTATGTTGTTATTAAAATTATGGTTGCAAATTAAATAAGTGCCATGAAATATTAAAACACGTATCGTCTGTTATAAATCAAATCTTAAATCTTTGAATTGTCTTTAATCTTAAACTTTTGGAAAACTTACGATCTTTTCATTTCACATACAGTATCAACGTATATGATACTTGAAAGCCTTCGAGAATTTTTTATTACTTAAATTGATCAACTCGGAAAAATTAAGAATACTGAGGATTTAATTGACTAGTTTATAAATTTTTGGATTTTTTTTTTCACAAAACATGAAAGATTTAGGATCAACTGCGTTGCATTTCCTTTTCTGTATTCTTTTGGGAGTAGTGTATAATTAAGATTTATAAAATTTAACCCAATTGTCTTGCAAACACTCTTTAATATTAATAAGCCATGACTATGTTATTTTTAAGGCAATTTTTAAAAGAGAATTGGTGACCTAATTATTGGGTAGTAATATTTACTTGAACTTAGACTTACAATAATTAAGTGAAGCTCCAACTTAAACTATTCAAATTGCTACGGAGTCCAACTAAGTTTTATTAAATCCAATTTCCACTAGTCACGAGTCTAGTCAAGATTGAATCTTGTAAAAAGTGTTAGTGAAGTTTGAATCAAATTTAAGACCTTGTTTGTTCTAATGAAAACTATTTATTAATAGAAAACAATTTTTCTTGAAAAGTGACATATTTATAATATTTAGTTAATTTTATAAAAACAACCTTGAATAACTTCAAGGCGACTCATATATATTAAGTATAAAAAAATTTAAAAAATGTATATTTTATAATGAGAATTATATCTATCTAAGGGAAAATATTAGAAAATTAATAATAAATGTCCATAGATAATCAATGGTTAGTCGATAGAGCTCATAGATACCATACTCAAAATAGTGAAATGGCTGGCATTGTGAGAATTATAAATGGGGTAATATATGCATAAACTTATCTATTTTTACCATAATTATACCTAAAATTTGAATGTGTTAATTTATATCTAAACTTTTCCTATTTTTTGAAGTAACTATCTTAATTTTTTCAATTTTAGCAATTAATTTCATGAATTTTGCCAGATTATTGTTGCAATTAACTATCTTATTATGTATTATAAATAATCTTAAAAGATTGATAAATACTAAATTGATAATTTTTAAATTTGTAAATAATTAATTATCAAAAAAATTTAAATAATTAATTATACGAATGATGCGAAATGTGGGACCCTTATAATTGAGTAACTAAAAGCATAAAACAAAGTAGTACCAGCCCACCAGGCACTATATCTGAACGCCTAGATGGGGCACTTCGGTGAAGCATCGTAGATTGACTTTGAGAAGGCTTTGTTTGAAAGAATGGAAAAGGTCGTTGTTTTTTCCAGTTATTATGTCAAAACTTTCAACCAAGAAGAAAATTGAGTTATAGAAAGAAAAGAACTTGTACAAACGTCATTTCTTAGTTCACATTAGAACATGATTGTGTTGGCATTTTAAATAGAGTAATTATCATGTTTACAACCTGGACGATTTATTTTGTAATTAATTATCTTAAGCTTTCTTTCTTCCTTTTTTTTTTTTTTCAAACTTTCTAAAATTTCAATATATCAATTTGGTACCTAAATTTTGTTTAAATTTCTTATCATATCTTTTAATTTGGCCAATCTTCTCAACTTTTTAATAGCTCATATTCTTCGTAATCGCACCACTGAAATACTCAATATATCAATTACTATATATATTTTACTGGTCTAATGAATCGATTATCCTATTGATAGGACGGAACTATAGAAGTTTCATATAAATGATCTCAAAATATTTATAGATAGTAAATTGAGATTTAAGAAAAAAAAACGTTAATAATTTATAGATAATAAAGTTTGATATCATATACCTATTCATGTTATATAATTTAATTATCTTTTATTAGATTAAAAATCATTACTATTATTATTTAACGTATCAAAAGTCATTTGTATGAACGCATATGTAATTAGGATGTACAAGTGCATGTCTATCGTACTAATAAATATAATAACTTTTTTATCAAAATAGGCTCAATCCAATAAAGTCCACAGCCCCTACTAGTTTGGCCATATTCCCCACTACTTTCTTCGCTCTGTGCTCGAAGTGTTTAATTCATTATATATTATTGTGGTGTTTTACTTCGGCGAACATCACAACTACATAGTGTTTTATCTTAAAAGAAAGGTTAAAAGTCCCAAGATTATTTAGGGTCAAATATTAGGGTTATTAAAAAAAAAAGAAAGTTTAAGTATTATTTTAAAAATCAGTAACCATATAGTCTAATGGAGTTAAACCTAATCTTTTAAGTGAGATGCATCAAATTCATATACACTCTACCCAATTGTAATGGCTAAAAAAGAAAAGTACTACTTTAAAAGTTTGGCCACAGGATCTATTTAGCTAGCTTTTTTAGGTAGATACATATACTTTTTCAAACTTTTAATATCAAATTGTTTATTATGAAATAAATACAAAAAAGAAAGTTGGTCGTTTTAGTAAAAAGATCAAATATAGATATAAATCGGATAAATTTATACATATTGTTTCAATACAGATACAGATACAGATGAAAAATAGACAATCCAAGCTGCCTATTCCCTACTGACAAAGAAGAAACCCGGTTTGAGGTTTAATAAAAAGTTCAAATATTAAAGAGTAAAATTTGATTTAAATTTCAAATATAAGTAGGTCCAGCTAATTCACATTGCAATTGCCAATTACATGTTTCCTTTACTAATTCATCATATATGCCTTTTAGGCTTTTATTTTAGCTGCCTCAGACACAACGACTGTGAGTCTAACTTGGGCTCTTTCTCTTCTACTCAACAACCGAGAAGCCTTAAAAAAAGCAAAGAGTGAATTGCATGCCCATGTTGGCATTGATCGACATGTGAATGAACAAGACATAAAGAATTTGGTATATCTTCAAGCTATCATTAAGGAAACACTGCGCTTGTACCCAGCAGTACCAATAGGATTGCCCCATGAATCCCAGGAAGACTGTACAGTAAGCGGTTACTTTGTCCCGAAGGGCACACGCCTCTTCCTTAACCTTGCGAAAATTCATCGTGACCCAAGGGTGTGGTCAGAGCCTAATAAGTTTATGCCCGAAAGGTTTTTGACCACTCGTAAGGATATCGATGTCAAGGGCCAGGATTATGAGCTTATACCATTTGGTAGCGGAAGAAGAATGTGTCCTGGTATGTCTTTGGCTTTACAACTTATGGAACTTTCACTTGCAAATTTTCTTCATGGATTTGAAGTTGAAACACCGGGAGATGAACCTATTGATATGACGGAAGCTATTGGAATGACAAATCTCAAAGCGTCACCTCTTGATGTTCTTGTGGCTCCATGCCTTCCGCATCACCTATACTAGCCTTTACCGAGGCGTCTAAGTTCAACCTTTTCTTGTTCTTTTTTTTCTTTTTTGGTTGCAAACATCAAAGTGAATTTCAATTAACCTTTCAAACCATGAGTAATTTCATGAATTATTGTGAATTTGTGAAATTTTATGAGATTTAACATTACCAACTTCGAGTGAAATTAGAGGAAAAAAAAGAGCTGAACTTGTGAAATATATAAAGATGTCACAAACAATCAAGCTCTTAAATTTACTCTAGTAGTCATTGGAAATTTGATGTTATGAATACCTATGTGAAGTTATTGTTCTAGAGTATTTTGATGAACTTGAATGGATTTATGAACTATAAGCACATTTACAACGTATGCTGAGATTTATGCAAAAGAAGTAGTTTTAACAATGTTATATTTAAGGGTAATTGGATACTTAAACTTTGACAAAATATGCAATTAGGTATCTGAACTTTAAAATTAATCAATTTAGTTATCTTCAAAATTGATCAATTTAATGCCCAAAAGGATTTTATAAATACTAATAGTACCTTTGTCATATTTGTTAAAAATACTACATAGGATGATAATGTTAGCTAATTTGATGAAGGTACTATTGATGTGTACGAAAGATTTTTTTTTTTGGTGTTAGATTAATCAATTTTAAAAGTTCAGTAATCAAAACGCATATTTTGCTAAAATTCGAATATCATATGTCACATTGACCATATACTTAATTATACAAACTAGAGATGAATTGCAAACAAAAAATGTAGCTCATATGAATTTTATATAGTGAGGAACACATAACTTACAAAGTGAATAGACTTAAGAAATCAAAGGAAGGACATGAAAGTTGAAAGCATTTTATGAACTTCTATGAGATTACAAAATTTTAAAAGTTTTTATGAAAATTGAACATAAATAAATTTGAGTAGATCTATAAACATTTAACTAAAATTTATGAACTTCATAGGCAATTTATTGATGTTGGAGCTTTATAACAAACTGAGGTAGATTTCCAAACTTATGTACTTCTATAATTATTTTAGTACAGTCAAAGTGATAATCTTAGCAAACATAGTACATGATTACAAAGATGAGTTTTGGGATTGAAGAAGCTAATAAAACTGGAAAGCACTTGGGGTCTACCAATAGAGTATGATCTATCTAAAGTTAAAGCTTTAAATTTCATCAAGGATATTGAAAAAAGTTTAAGGATGGAAGATTTGCTATTATCTCCAAGGTAGAGAAGTTTTTTCAAAGGTCATAATTTTAGCTATATCAAATTTTGCAATGAGTATTTTCAAACTTCCTAAAAGATGGTGCTAAGAGATGATCACATTAATGTCAAGATTCTAGTGTTGTGAGATTTTTTAGACCATGAAAATGCACTAGAAAAGCCTATCAACTTTTTTAATGCCTAGGAGTAAAGGCAGGTTGGGATTTAAAGACTTCGAAGCCTTCAATAATGCAATGTTGGCAAAAACTCTTAAAAGCTTCACTAAAATCCCTATACTCTTTCGGTAAGAACTTCACAAGTCATATATTTTATACACTCTGATTCCTTAAATTCAAAAGTTGAAGGAATGATATCATGGAGTTGGAAAAACATTCAAAAAATAAAAAGAGATTTGATTCACAACAATTTTTGTTAGCAAGTAAGCTATGAAAATAATATTAAGTTGTGGTTAGATTTATGAATAACCAATTTGACAAACTCTACACATCCAATGTTCATCGTATGGCTTGAATTCTCATTATGGATGCTCTAATTGATGCAAAAAACAAATGTTAAAACTTCAACTAAATTACAAATTTTATAACATCTGAAGCAATCCAAGTGATTTATCATGTGCCACTATTGAACATCAATGGGAAAGATAGAGTGATTTGGCCCTATCAGCGAGATGGTGAGAATGATGTCAAATTTAGGTATAACTCACTGCTTGTGGAATCATAATTTGGATCGACCTCTTTCTTCCAATCAGGTAGATCGTTGTTTTGATGCTTATATGGTCCTCAGATGCAATGCCAAACGCCAAACATCACATATGGAGAGTTTTTGCAAACACTCTTGCAACTAGAGAAAATTTGTTGAGGAGAAAATGCTCCCAAAGTTCGTGTTAGAAGTTCAGTGAAAATGCATAACCGATTGAACAACTCTCTTTCTAGAGTATTTCTAGACAAAGATGGTATGGTTTGATCTTTTAGGTGTGCGAAATAATTTTTTGCCAAAAGACTATGTTGAAAATTGGCTTTTAAATTTATTTTCCCAACTAAAGTTGGTTTTAAAAAAATAGGGGAAGAACAAGACTGCCGTAATTTTCTTTTTTTTATTGTCTGCTTTGAAGAATCAAAGCGAATGCATTTTTAATCCAAAAATGTCTATTAAACGAGTTATACATGTTGATGAAGGTGAAAATCTCAAGAAAGCAATCATAGACATAGAAAAGGCATGTTGAAGCTCCATTTTGTTCTTAAGGAAATGTACCAGATGTCTTTGTAAAGTAACTAAGTTAAATTGTTATGGTACTCTATAGAGATTCAAGGAAAGCAACTATGGGAGTAATTGCACAAAAATTGAAGGCCATCTACTTGCTACACGTTCTTTAACAATTTTTAGCTATGAGGTGTTATCGATTGAAACTCTAGCCATGAAAGAAGCTTAATCTAGGCAAAAGAGAATCATAATTGAAGCAAATTTATAGTTGTGCTTTCACACCATGATAAGGAAAAGCTCACCTTCATGAGATCCAAGTCTATTATAAATCAAATTACAAACTTGAAGCTTGAGTTCTCTTATGTCTTTTCTCTTCAGTAAATAAGAAATTAAATTCATGCGTCGATTATGTAGCTACAAAGACAAAAGGGTGATGATAATTAATGTTAAGGACTCAATTTTCCCATCTCCTTTAACAAAACTTTTTTATTCTAATTACAGGTCTGGATCAAATTATATGAGTCAACTCATTTATCCCGATAAAAAAACAAATGGATAAAAATTTCAATTCATTTAATGTGTTGGCCATCTTGGCTTACTTGACATAACTTGTAGGTTAAAGCGGGTCACCTCATTACATCTCCAGTGGCCTTGCAAACTTACAAAAGTTTGAAATATATGGAAAAAAAGTTAGTGATAGTAAGCAACTATTTATAAGTATTGAATTAAAGAAAACAAATCACAACTAAAAAATAAGAAAGTAAAATGCTAATATTAAATAATTCTTTTTTATCATAACCTTATATGCATCTTCTAATCTTTGTCTATATTTTGTCTTATATATAAATAAGAACATTTTTAGTTTTAATTTAATAAAATAATAGTTATTTTAAACATGATTACATTATAATATAAAACGCTAACGTAGCTAATGACACAAAAATTTGATTAATGTAGTGATGACACATCACTAAATATGACATATTTAATTAAAATGTTTAAAATTTAATCAAAATCTTCTAAACATCAAAAGAAAAAGAAAAATCTAAGAACAAAAAAGTTTGGAAAAAAAAAAGGAAAAGGAAAATCTCAATATATATATATATATGAGAGAGAACGAGAATCATAATTTTCTTATGATGAAAATACTTATAAGCATTCCTGAAACCAAAAAAAAATAATAATAATAATAATAATTAGTTATAAAAAAAGTAACTTTTTCACATTGTAAACAATTAATTAAAGATAATTTCACAAGAAAAAACAATAACCCAACAAATATTAGTTAAATGTGTGGATAAAATAAAGAATTCGATTCATCATCCCATAATACTATTAATTAATATCATAATATTATAATTAAAGAATTATTCCACTTTGGATGTAAGGATAAGGTTTCAAAGTACTTTAACCCATCTACCATTGGCACAAAACGTAGTGTCCTTCTTTTCTTCTGTGGCACTTTCTACGCAACATAATTGTCAAACTTTTGTCCATGCCTTATCCTTAAAATTAACATCAATGACAAAGTTTCGCTTAATGAAGTTTTCTTTTTCCTTTTTTTTTTAATTTAATTGAAAGAGACGTTTGATGGGGTTTGTAGATCCGCGCATAAAATATCAAACAAACTATAATGGAATTAATGTTTTTGCATTATTTTCCTATGTTTTTTGTTTGATGATAAAAGTCATATTCTAGCATGATAGCTCTTGCGACTAAAGAAATGTTCCAAGATATTTTTTTGGTGGAATTACTTGTTCAAAATCTATCTTTCGCTTCTTTGTTGTTTGTTATCAGTTTTTTTTTTTTTTTTCTCTTTTCTGTCTTTAACCTTTTGAATTTCTTAATAAATTCTCTAATTAAATATATTATGTTTGGTAACAAGTCAACCTAATCAATAAAATTTTTATGCCATTTGCACATCAACACTTCAAGGGATGTAAGTATCAATTTTTGAAAAAGTTAGAGATTTGTTAATTTTTAAAGCTTTCAAGGATATAATTTACCTATTATATTATTGTAATAAAGAAAAAAAAAAGTGAACTAGTGGATTAAGGTGACCTCAATTAACCCACTTATGTAAACGTTGTGACTTAAAATGAATTTACCAACAAATGTTGTGATTTGAAATAAACTTACTTACTAACTTGTGACCTAAAATAAACTTATTCCAAATGTTATGATCTTCTCGTATTTTTTTTCTTTTTTTGACAAATTACAATAGGAGAGGGGAGATTCGAACTTATGACCTCTCACATAAGTAATCAGGAGAAATACCACTAGACTACAAAGCCATTAACAACCTTCTAGTGTAATTTACCCAACTAAAATATGTTCTCTTAAAACTATCTATGGGTTACTGTCTATGAATTTTTCGCCTTCTTTTATAAATACCAAGCACGTTTATAAAATCTCCGCCTTTTATTAATATATGATAACCTCATTTCTATTACTTGTTGTCTACTATTTTCTGATACATCATATGTTACTTCAATTCCCAATGGGATAAAGACCTGGATGGAATTCAGTTGACCGTATTAAAATTGACTTTAATTTTTGTAACCAAGGATCTATGTAATGATGACTATATATATGTGTGTGTATGTTATTTAATTGTCGTCCAACTTATTTAGCTTCGTTTCAACTTATGATGCCATATAGTTTGAAATACAGTGTGCCAATTGCAAATTTTCAATCCTCGCACTGCTGGTAATGTAAACGTGGAAATGAAATTCCCCTTGAGTCTTTTATGGTCCACGCATTTGTTCTACGTATTGCATTTGCACTTTGAGCTTGATTTGAACTTTCGCCTCTTGTGTATTTTTGGACTAGTATATATAACTCCGCATATTTTTTTTCAATTGCAAGAACAAAAACATCCATTTTTTCATATGATCGTGGTAAAATTGCATAAGTATAATAAATAGGAAAAATGTCCAATTTTGTACCTGAATTTTGACAAAATATATAGCTGAACTTTAAAAAGTTTAATTTCATAATTAATTAAACTTTTCATGCTTATAAACACTACCTTACTTAATATCATTAAATCGTTGCTTGAATCGTATTCATTACTTAAAGGATAATAAAAAGGAGAGTGTTAAGTAAGGTAGTGTTTAGGAGCACAAAAAAGTTCAATTAAGTATGAAATTAGATACCCAATTAAGCATTTTTCCTAATAAATATTAACCAACTAAACTCAAATTTTTTATTTTTTCCATGTTTTACATATTTTTATATGGTTGGTCTATTTAACATGTAATTACTTGATGACTTTTCTATTGTTATATTAATTAAGGAAAACATCAAATTTGGTACCTAAATTTCAAAGTAGATAATTTAATATTCAATCAAAGTTTTTGTTGCTACTAGTACTGCCTCACTAATACCATTTGCTTTATTTACTGACATAGAACCAACAACATATCGTTCCCAAATAGTGTTTGAAACATTAGTAATAATCCAATCAAACGTTGATTCTTTTGCATCTATAAACAGAGCAAACGGTGTTAAGAATGTAATGAAAATAGTAATAAAAAATTTTGATTGGGTATTAAATTAATCATGTTAAAATTTAGGTATTAAATTAGAATTCTACGCAAAATTTGGGAGCCATATTTGACATTCGCCCTAATTAATTGTCTGTGAGTATCACTTTTTTATTTTTTAGGCCAACCTGTGAGTGTCTCTTATTAGTAAAGAGTGAACATAATTTTAGTGTAACTACTATTACCTTTAAAGCTACAACTAAAGTGAGTTGAGTCAAGCTTTTTCTCAAGTTTGAAATATAGGTTAGAACTTAACTTATTTAGATAGGCAACTTTTACTTGGAACTCAAGCCTGACTTATTCACAAATTGAGCTTGAATCGATCTTTATAGGTGGGCTTGGGTTTAGCCCATCTAAAAAATTATAAAACTAGTGTAGAGTCAAACTTTTTATTGAGTGAAGCTTGATTCGTTTAGATAATTAACTTTTACTTCAAGCTAAAGCCTAGCTCATTTACAAATTGAGCTTAAATTAAGCTAAACTTACACTGCGTGAAGCTCGAGTGGCTCATGAGCAATTTAGCATGTGTCCATGTTACGCCTAAAAAGAGGGCCTAGTAGGATTAATCTAAAGCTATCATACCACGTGTGCACCCGTAATATGAGAGCCGTCTTGTAAGTTAAAGTGTACAAGACTCTATTTATTAATGTCTGTTATATAATTGATATATTATATTACTGGATTTCAACTATGGAATCCGATTTTTCAATTTTTACCAAGATCGTAGAGAATCGGTATCCCCTACCAAATAATAAACTTGAGTTCTAGCTTAAAATATAAAGTCTCATTTGTTTATACAAAGTACAAATTTTACATTCTAAGTTCAGTGCCACTTATATATCTAACTTCGCTATAGACTGATGGAGGAGCACTCTTCACACATCCCTATCCCAGTCCCAATTAGCATTATACCTGCACAGAAACTATTGGGGAGTGAGCAAAACCACAGGCCCAGTGAGTTCATTCTTCACTACTACTGGTCACGCAAGTTATCAAACGTTAATTATGTATTCATGCAAATCTATCTACACACAATATGAATGCATACGTGATGAATGCAAGCAGCACATCTATGGGAGTCCGGATCCATAGACGATGTAGATTTACCTGTCTACATTTCAGTTGTCTCCCATACTTACCCGCATGGGACACCTCGACTTGCTCGCACGAGGCTGTCCGGTGGTAGCGTCCATCCAGACTTACCCAATGCTTAAATGCCATTGGTTACAGTAAATATTCCCCAACATGTTCATATGATCTACGCTGGTTAATATTTAAATATATATAATGCCAATTTAATTGCGATTTTTACTAACCATCACAATTAATGGTGAATCAGGCAAGTAGACCCCGACTCAGGTAACATCTACTGCCAATACTGACCATCACCTACTAAAGGTGAATTCAGCAAATAGACCCCAACTCAGGTAACATCTATTGCCACGCGACCAGTGGACCCGACTCAGGCAACATCCACTATCACAACAATACTCAGAAATGTCCCATGTTTATCTCATAAACTCTTTTAGTATAGATTCGTCCTTTTCAAAGCATATAAAAGCAACATGGAATATTCAAGTTAAATTTCTTTAAAAATACATTTCAAAATACTCTTGGTTTCAAATTCGGAACATTTCCTACAAGAGGATCAAGCACATGCGGTGAGTATATCCAATTAGTTAAGTTGAATTATTATCTTTATCTATTTATTCAAGGGATCATGCAGATGATAGCACTCACACAAATCAGTCATTCCACATACAAGCAATACAATCAATATAACAGTAAGCAGTAGCAATCATAAGCAAATAGTAGATCATCAGAATTCCCTCACCTATGGTCCTCGCTAAATTATTGTATAAGCTACTGGAAATTCGAGAATTGATCTATTCTTCCTATGAAAATGAAATAAGAGATATTTATTATTTAACTAATCTATTCTTTTATTAGTTCCGAAAATAAGATATTTAAAACAACATATTCACCATATTAATTATGGTATAACTTATACTATAAGTTACACTAATTCTAATTTAACCGTATTTTAGAAATTACGTACTCCTTTCTTTTTATAGTTTTACCTAGTATATTAATCTAAGCTAAATTGATTGAAACTACTCTCTTAATTCAATTACTATATTTACTTTAATTACCTTAATCAACTTAATATGATTTTACTTAGTAGAATAATTCTATATTAGCTCTATTTATATTATTTACGATTCATTGTCACTTATTAAGACAAAATACTTATTAACATAATGTAAATAACACAATTGAACTTCTATGATTGTCTAAGTGTTCTATCTTAATATTTAATTCAATTTCTATTACATGTATTGATCCTTTTTATGTTTTTAGGATAACAAATATTTACTACTTATTATTTATTTTTATTTTGCTTGTCTTGATCTTAATTGATATCTATATTTATATCTAAGGAATTTCCTTTGTCCTTTAATTAAGTCCTACAGCCTTTGATAGTAATTTTTTATTTATTATTTATTTTCATTGTGTTTTTCATGATCTAAATTCATACTCATATTTCCATTTGTGATGATTCTTTCATTTTATAATTTCTTTTATTTAAATTTGGCATTCATTTATGCCTACTTGATAGTGCGATTCCTAATATGATTTTACCTTGTTTGTCAGCTTTCTCTGTCTTTTCTGATTAAAATATTTATTATTTGTGGGGTCACATTCTATAGTTTATTCATCTATTCATCTTTCTAATAAGCTTAGGTCCATATAGTTTTTGAGGATCATTTTTTTTTTAATAACTTGCTCCTAAATATACATAGAGGACCATATATTCTAAGGATTTAGACCTTAGGATTTATTTTGTTGTATGTATCCTTCTATTCTCATTCCTATCATATATCATTTATCTATGGCATCTAGATTATATGTTCTTTCATCATGATCTCATTTATGTTCATAAGATTAAAATTCCCTATAGGTATCCTAATGGTCATATAAGCTAGATTTTATTATCTAGGCAAGGTTATAGGTATATTTTACTTAAATATAGTATAGGTTGGTTTATGAAACTTATATGATAGTTTAGAAACTCCTATAAGAATCGAAACTACCATGAGTATGTTAGAGTTTTAGTTAGTTAAATTCTACTTTATGCATTACATTATAAAGTTACTTTACTAGTCATGGTTAGATTAAGCCTTAGTATGTACATGACGAGTTCTATGTATTATAAATGTTAATACTATGGGGGCTTTCATGGTTATTGTTATTTTACACTAAGTACAACACATTTCTATCATAGAATAAAGATTACTCAAGTTTAATAATTCATTAAATGCCCAGCTACATACACATTTAGTAACTAAACAAATAGGGATACATGGCTAATTTCTAAGCATTAATTTCCTAGTTTTCTAATCATAGAGAAGTTGTAAGGTCTTAAGATAGGATAAAAGTATTAGCTTGATTGGATGGAAGAAGATGACAAGCACTCCTTCTTGTGCCTTTTGGACTTGATCTAGTGATGATCCTTTTTCTTTTATATTTTATGGTTGATGTGTGTAGTATGGAGTGTTGAATTTTTGTTGAGTCTTGTTTAGCTTTTGTTGAGGTTTATGGTAGGTCTTGGAAAAAGATAGGTTTTGCTTTTGTTTTGGTAGAGTTACGGTGGAAGCATGGGAGTTAAGTTTGTCAATTTTTCATTCACTATTGTTGATGGAGTCTTTACGGTTTTGGAGTTGGAAAAGAATGTGATATTTGTCTTGTTTTGAATTTTGGTGTGTAGAGGCTTTTACGTTTTGTACTAGTGGGTGTTTTAGAGCTTTTGTTTGCTGGTTCATTATACCTATTTATATAAGTTATGAATGAGCTGTCTTTGTTGGTGTTGGGAGCTTTCACATGGCATTATTTGCTGCAAATTATCTCACTTGTGGTTAATTTAAATCCCAATAATTTTAAGACATCCTATGGTGAGGAATGAAGATTTCAACTTGTCTAATTGTAGCTGGAATTTACGTAAAAAGGGATATATATTGAGATTGGTTTTTAATTTGTTTAAAGGGATTTATTTAGAGTCAGGAACTTATTATTTTTATGTTATTTTGGTGAGTTATCATTGGAGCTTTTAAGTCAAATTATCTAGCTTTGTTTAGCAAATTTTATCCCAATTTCTCTAGGAGATTACGGTTATAATGAGTAAATTTTTGTGTATTATTGTCTAAAGTTTTTCTTGTTATTTATTCATATACTCGTTTAGTTTATATATATATATATATACATACTTTGTCTAATTTGTTGATCAATTTCACTCCTTAAAGAATTTCTTTAAAATAAATCATGGTTACGTTTAGATGGGTTTGTGAACTGTAATTTGTTTAAATTATATATATATATATATATATTTACGATGAAAAACAATTGAAACAACTTGTATCATATAGTCTCATGCTCCAGCTGTAAATCATGGTGCATTAAATGGAGTGCTGCCGTTTCCAACAAGTTTATTTGAGTCTCCCAATTTCATTTAATGCAAGTGTTTATTTGGTGTTTTATCATTTGATGAAAGGTCCTTTTCATTTGACCTCAAGTTGTCCAATTTGCACAAATGGAAAAAGGAAGTAGTGTGAAGCATTCCAGATATAAATGCCAACTTATCATCTTCCAATTCCACCGTATATTAATTATTGACATTAGTAAATGCTTATATATTGTAATATCTAAGTTTTCTTATATTTATTAGACCTTATATGTATAATTATATAAGTTATATAGAGGATTTGTCTCTATTTAGAGTAGTTTATTAAGCTAATCCAATGCAAATATGATAATTATTTAAGAGTTTTATTTTTCAAAAATTTATTTAAAACTTTTATTGAAGGCAATTGTATGTGTATCATCGCATATTTTTTTTTCCGTAAAGGGAAGGATTAGAGAGAGGAGAAAGAAGTAACGTGGAAAGAAATAAAAAAATGCAAGAGTGATAGGATGAATAGAAATACAAAAACAAAGAGAAGATGATGAATTTATAACCAATAACCGTGTAAGGAGTGGGTAAAAATATAAACTTGTGAAAAAAATCACTTTTGCGGGTTTAAGTGGTACGTATATTAAATATTGATTCGGTAATATTTCTAGATGAAAAGTTTCATATTCGCGTTATTAAATATTTTAAACACTATGGTATACATAGAATTTCTATTAAAGATTTGTGTATATAAGTTTGAATTTTTGCTTTTTGCTTAGAATTTTTCGCGTCATAAGAGTTTCAAAATTTACAAGTTATGAAACGTGAATTCAAATGGAAAAATGTAAAGGAGTTAGACTATATGGAAATATAAAAATAAAAAAAAGATGATAAATTTATAATCAATAAATATGTAAGGAGTGGGCAAAAATATGAACTTGTATAAGAAGTCAATTTTGTGGATCTAAATGATATATACGATAAATACTAATTTGATAATATTTTTGGATAAAAATTTACATATTAACGATATTAAATATTCTAAATACGATAGTATACATAGAACTTTAGTTTAATGTTTTTACTTTTTAGTTTTTATATCTGCTATCATAAATTATATTGTATCTGTTCAAAAGTTTTGTTTAGTGGTATTTTGATAAATTAATAATTATATTGCCCTTAATTTGACTTTATTATAAATTTATAAGATTTGAAATTACATATGAATTCATTTCTATTTATAAATTTATTCTAAAGTTTTTAATAGATTAGAAATTTAATTTAATTTTATATTTGTTACTTGGTTCTTTTTTGCCACGCCCCAAAAGGTACCCAAAACGCCACAGTCCACCACACTCAATATTTAAACTTAAGTATGACAAACTTAGTCATCCCATAAGTTTACATATCGGGTGTAAGGTATAGTTGCATAACTTTTATGATCACACTTTGAATCGAATAGTCTAAAGAAGGCATACATTAGCATTAAGAATAGAAATCACAACGATATAAATAAATTAAGTCTTTACAAAAGTCAAGGGGGCATACCCCCGCCAAAATAATAATGGAAGTCTGTCCATTCTAAATTCACATTTACAAATACTAGGGTTTATATCGAGGGGATTTTCCTAGAAGTCCACGCCACTAGCAAGGTCCCGACTTCTTCAAAAGCTCCTTCATCCAAAAGATAACCCTATGAAATGTGTTCTCTCGGAACAACCAAGGATAGGAACACCACAACAAAACTATCGGGGTGTAAACTACAGGCTTAGTGAGATTCAATTTCCAAATATTCAATACTCAACAATAGTATATATTAGACAAGTCATTAGCAATCATATGAATGTACAAGCATATGAGCATACAATACATAAGATCATCCGGAAATCTTATGTTGAATGGATTTACACCCTCAATTTTGGGTTAGGTGTTTCAGGCCCATACGACCATCATTTAAATATTTTCACTTCTTATTATGGTTGATACAGGTGCCTACCCACCACTTTTTAATATTTTTACTGTGTTTGATACAGGTGCCCACACACGCACATTTTAATTCCGGCCCATCCGCCAACAACCGAGTTTACCGGCCTCGTCGCCCGAATTACTATGCCTTTTTCCCACAAAGGTATAGTAACTCATGCCATGTGACTCACTACATGATATGCATGTACAGTTTATTCATATAATCATGGCATATTAATTAAGCAGATTAAGCACGATCACAAAGAATTTCAGACAATCCAAGTCTAATACTAGCTCATACAATGATTTATCAACAAGTCTTGTCTCGATATACTTATCATTCATTCAACCAAGATTATGTCACAATTATCGTAATTTTATCTTTTTCTAATTCTAATGCCACTACGATTACAAGCACATACATGAGCACAACTATTTAAAAAATGAACTTACTCAACCATGGAGAAATCCACTAGTCGTAGTAGTCTTCGGGGAGTGAAAATCCATCCTCCAAATCACCTAAGTACAATGAATACCCAAAATGAGTATTTCTTATAAGGTTCTAATAACTTAACAATTCTAACTACTAAGTTCGTCAATTTCCGCATAAGATAAAATCTTAACTTTAAATGACCATATCTAACTCATTTTAACTCGGAATTGAGCATATAATATATCGATTTCTATCTACTTTGAAAGATCTATCTATTCCTAATATTATTTTCAAGTTTCGAAAATATTTAGGTCATGAAACAGAGGCATCAGTTCTGGTCATTCGAAAACGTCAATTCCGAAAAATAGTTTTGTGGATACTTGTGATCTTTCTAGCCTATAGCTTAACTACACATGCAATATCGATGATTTCCTATCATGAATGATATGATATGAACTTGATGCATGCATGCTTTTCGAAATTATTTACTAAAAGGAAACTTAAGAAACTTCTTATTTGTGAAATCCATGACTACACATTTTCATGAAAACTAGTTTCCTAACTTTGACTATCTCATTTGTTTTGAAGTTATTTCCTGAAGAAAATCAATTTATCCTTATCTAAATTGAGTCTTTATTATTCCCATTACCCAAGCCTTCATTTCTACATAAAAACTTCATTCTACACTTTGCAAATATGTTTTCAAATAGGATTTGTCCAAAAATCCGAATTTCTTGAAATTAAATTTTTGAGTGATTCTTTTGGGAAAATTTGTTTAATGCATTAAAACTTAGGACTTTAAGATACCTATTACCTAAGGAATCCATTTAACACATAAAACTTCTATTTGAACTTGGATGATAGGTGTTCTTATGACCTATATTCAAAATTACGAATTTCATATGTTGAGTACTAACTCAAAATTTTCCATCTAGATTCCACTTCTTCTTTGATACATTAATCTCATCAAAACTCATTTCAACTTATAAAAATGACTACCTAATGATACATATTACCTATATCCTTCATTTTCCACATAAAACATGAGTTTTAAAATTGATAAAAGGGTTTTCAAAATAGGCCTTTGAAACCATACGAATTTGTCTTTGAATATTTCAAGCAAAAACTTTTTCTTTACAAGTTCCTTGCTTTATTCACCTAAAGATCTACCACATACCACATCTATATATCTAGAACAAAGCCTTCATGAGTATGAATGCATGAAAATATAAATCATCCATAAGATCATGAATGTCAAGCATGGTATTAGTATCTAAAAGCTAGATCTACTACTTATGATGTATGAAATGAAGATTTAAAGTATGAACATAAATTTTTAGGCTAGATCTCTATTTTACTCACTCCTACATGCATGAACATGAAATATCCATAACAAAAACTTGATCAAACACAAGATCTACTCTCGTGATGGCTTGATATTCATGTAGTAGCATTTTCTTTGTCCCTAAGAGCTCATGGGGACCTTGAGTGAAAATACTCATGAATAATCTTGCCATTACAAGATTAAATGGTGGTAAGGCTTAGGAATCATCACCTAAGCTTGAAATAGATAAGAAATGAAGAAGATTGAAGCTTGTGTTGTGTGTGTGGTGGAGCTAGGGTGTCACGGCATAGAAGAAGAATGGAGAGAGTTTGAGAGCTCTTGAACAATTGGAAATGAAAAATGAAGAGAGAAATGAAAAAGATTATTTATATTAAATGGGATTAGGGTTTGTTTTTATTATAAAAGGAGATAAAATGGAACAAATTGGGGGGAAAATATGGGGATATGCGCCAGCCATGTAGGTGTGTAAGAGAGGGAGTGTTTGATTTTATTTGAAATTTAAATTGTATAACAAATTGTATTAAATGTAATAATTTGTTAAGAGACAAAATGTTTTGAAAAAGAAAATATAATTGAGTAGTTGTAAGGATGTAAGACTAGGGTATGGGTGTGTGTGTAATAGGTTGTACTTGTGAATAGTAATAAATAGTAGATAGAACATCTACTTTACCGGTAGTAACGAAAATACGGGAAAAATGCTATAATGTAATTTTTATAATCCGAAAAATTATAGAATATATATTTCCAATCCTTAAATTCGGTTTAACGAGTTGTTCTGGAATATTTTTTCTGAGTTCTAGTTCGGGGCTCCTTTTCGTAATGAAGCTCGGGAAAGCCGGAATAGCGAAAATTTTTCGAAATCAAAATTTTGTTTGGTTTGAAATATACTATAAAACATAATCCACATTAATTTATATTATAGAGGTTCTTTTATATAGAAATCGAAGAAAAGCCGAAATTAGGGTTCCTAGGTTGCTTGTACTAATCCAATTTAAGATTTTGATTCCCGATTTACGGAGTTTACTCGGTTACTAAGAAAACCGGGGTTTACATTTTTACTAATTATAAGTTACTAAAATAGATCAAAATTTTAGTTTCCATAGACTCAGAATTATTTAACTTGAAGGTATTAATATTTTTCGAATATTAAAACTTAGGTTCTTAAATATTAAATAGTTTTCTTTATTCTTTATTTCGAATATTATGAACTTTTAAAGTCTTAGTGATAAATATTCTTTATTCTAATTTGTTTATACTTAAAATTTAAGTTGCGAAAAATTTGAAGTGATTTTCGATATTTTTATTATAATTCTTTTATGATTCTACATTCTATTTATAATATTTATTATAATCTAGTTATGAAAAATCAAGGGGATTACATTCCAAGTCTTAGATATAAGATAAAATGAAATTTAATATAGTAAATATGTGTATATATATAAATATTTGGAAGATTCTATTAAAGTTTTTAAAATCTTTATTTTTATTGAAGCTAATAAATGCATAGATAATAGTCACCAAAAATTGTGTGTTAAATAAATATCACTTTTTGTATTCAATTATATATATTATATGTTTACAATACTATTATATATATATAAACCCATATACCCACTTATGACACTAAACAAGTGATATATCCTATAAAAATATTTCATAAACAAGGGTAGTTAAGTAATTTTTCTAAGATCCCCACCTACTTAAATTAAACCTATAGCTATATCAAATTAACTCTAGGCACACAGGGGTTCATAGAAAAAGTAAAAATAAAAGGGAACTCTTACCTATTTGATTTCCTAAGATTAAATTGGTGAAGCAATAATAAAAAGAAATGTGTTTATTAGTAGGAAGCTGATGACATTGAAGGGTAAGATTATGAAATAGTTGAAGGTAACGATTTGTCATAATAGATTGCTCGCATTATAAATAGAGTGCATATAAAACACATTTGTAATCTTGTAAGCATCGATGATAATGGATTGCAAGACTGATTAGTGATTATAGATTCCGACACTATTTTGAACAATAAAAATGGAATTCTCAACTCAATCTCGTAATAATTGCTTGTGGATTGTATTTTAAGAATAGGAGAATATAACATGCGGTCAAAGGAGAATCTGAACAATCGAGAATGATGATCTAAAGATCAAAACTTCGTTATGATTATGAGATAATAATCAATGGACTGTTATGAATACAGCAAAAGCCAGCTTGAAGAATGAGTGAGAGATTTAAATATTGGCTTTTGTGGAAATTATGAATTAAAAAACACCTACTCATGCAGATTGGAGTTGAAAAGGATAATGGACAGACAAGAAACGTGATCATAGAAGACAGACCAGTCGACTTAGCCTACCAACTGATTAACCACCACTAATCGTACCCCGTCAGTCCATTGCTCTTTGTCAACCATGGTTCAATCAGACTCCTTTAATCAACAAATTTAATTGGCGATTGATCCGTAAGTGTAAATGTTTTTTATAATTGCACCGAGATTTAACAGAAAAATTGGAAGTTAAGCAATGTAACTTTTTCAAGAATAAGCTCTTGACATGAGAAATACTTATGTTATTGATAAAACTAGAAAAGAAAAGAAAAGATTAATTGGAAATTGGTGTTTAACATGTATTCTCTTGTTATACAGAAGCTAATATATAAGCCTTATATATATAGGCTGAAATATATACAAAAAAGGGAAGAAACGTAAATTGTACAATCAATATAATTTAGCTTAAATTGTAGCCTATAATTTAGCCTAAACTATAGCAAAATTGAAAGCTGATGTATATAGCTAATCATGATCATAACATCCCCCTCAAACTCAAGAGGGTTGCAGGGAAACCATCTGGAGTTTGGATACCAAGTCTCGAAAGCAGCCAGTCGGATGTGCTTTAGTGAAAATATTAGCAACCTGATCAATAAATTTAACAAATTGAAGTTTTATAATTTCCTGATGAAGATTATGTTGAATGAAATGATAGTCTGTCTCAATATGGTTTGTACGTTCATGAAAGACATCATTATGAGCAATTTGTATTGCACTTTGATTATCATAAGAAAGAGTAGTAGAATCAAAATGAATCACACCCATATCTTTTAACAGCCATCTAAGCCATAAAAACTTATATGTGGTGTGTGTAACAGTTCTATACTCTGCCTTAGTACTTAACCGAGAGACTATAGTTTACTTTTTACTTCACCAAGATCAAAGAGTCATCTAAAAGAAAACAAAACCCAATTGTAGACTGTCTATCAAGGGATCACTAACCTAGTCAACATCTGAACAAGCACATAAGTGTAGTGAAGATTGAGCCAAAAAATATAAGCCATGAAAAAGAGTCCCTTTAATATAATGAAGAATGTGTAGATCAATTGTGTAATAAGTAGATCAAGGGGCTGACATAAATTGACTAACTATGTGAACTACATAAGCAATGTCTAGACGAGTAATGGTAAGATAGATCAAACCACCAACCAATTGTCTATAACAAGTGGCATCAGAAAGAGCAATACCATCTGTAGGAGTGAGACGAACATTAGGCTCAATAGGTGTAGAAGTGACTTTACTATCTGTCAAACTAGCTTGAGCAATAAGATCAAAAGCATACTTTGTTTGTGATACCAAATATCCATTAAATGAAGATGTAACCCCTAATCCAAGAAAAAATTGAGAAATCTCAAATTTTTCATTTCAAAAGACTTGCTAAGAAATTCCTTAAGATCTTCAATATCTTTAATGTCATTGCCAGTAATAATCATATCATCTACATAGAGTAATAAAAAAGCAATACCACGTTCAGTTTTTTGAATGAAAAGTGTTGAATCATATGAGCTTTGATGAAAGCCAAACTGAGCAATGGTGGTACTAAATTTTGAAAACCAAGCACAAGGAGTTTGTTTAAGACCATACAAAGCTCTTCGAAGACAGAACACTATATTAGGTGGATGATCATAACCAAGAGGTGGTTGGATGTATACTTCTTCTAAGAAATAATCATTGAGAAATGCATTCTTTACATCCATATGGAAAAGATTCCACTTTCTAGCAGCAGCAGTAGCAATATGACTACGAACAAAGTTAAGTAGAGCAGCTGGAGTAAAAGTCTCTTCGTAATCGATTCCATATTCTTGTGTATAACCTTTAGCAACAAGACGAGCTTTATATCACTCAATTGTCCCATCAAAACGAGTCTTGATTTTACAAATCCAACGACATCCAACTAAGGATTTGCCTAAAGGAAGATCAACTAAATCCCAAGTTTTAGTTTTCTCTAATGCCTCTAACTCTTCTTTCATGACTTGCTGCCAAACAAGATTAAAATAGACCTCACGAAAACTTTGAGGCTTATGAAAAGGATTAATAGTGGAATAATAATAATAATCTTGAAGATGACTAAGAGGATTTCTTACTCTTTCAACATGGGAATATGAAGGATTTTTTGAAGAGGTACTGATAACTAGATCAACAAACGTAACAGACTGACTTGAAGAGGGCATGGCATTGGTTGTTGGACAGAGCTCAAGAGATGTATAAGCATTAGAATCCTTAAGAAACAATTCGATCAAGGGATTGGTAAAATATGCAGAAGAAAGGTAACAGAAAATTGAGACATGCTAGAAAACAATTTGTGCTTCCAAAAAATAACATGATCCCAACATCTATAGCCTTTATGAGTAGCACAATATCCCAGAAAGCAACGGAATCTAGATCGAAGCTCTAACTTATTATATTCATGAGACTGTAAATGAACAAAACAAGCACACCAAATATTATGAGCAAATTATAATTAGGAGAGCACCCAAATAAACGTTCATAAGGGGATTGATTATTAATGGTAGAAGAAGGAATGCGATTTATATTATGGATAGCTGTAAGAGCTGCGTCACCCCAGAAACGTTTAGGACAGGATGCTGAAATTAATAGAGCATGAACATCTCTAAGATATGTCTATGTTTTTGTTCAATCCTACCATTTTGTTGAGAGGTACCTAGGACAAGATTGTTGCAATAAGGTTCCTTGTTTGTTGAGAAACCTAAGATGATTGTGCTCCTTATACTCGATTGCATTATCCGTTCCAAGTATTTTGATACTACAAGAGAATTGAATTTTAACCATATTTGAAAAGGTATCATATATTTCAGGAACTCAGAACAATTTTGCATCAGAAAAATCCAAGTAAATCTAGAAAAATCATTAATAAGTACAACAAAATAACGAGATCCACCAAAAGTAGCAACAGAAGCAGGCCCCCAAATATTTGAATGAACTAAATCAAATGGTTCTAAAGACACAAAATTACTAATAGAAAAAGATAAAAGAGTTTCTTTGGCCAATTGACATGATGAACAATCAACATGTTCATCTTTGACTGCACCTAATTTGCTGTTGGAGACTAAAGTACGCAAATGGTTAAATGAGACATGACCCAAGTGAGAATGCCAAATGTTTAGAGGAATTGAAGTAGGTGATGCAGCAGCCACAAATGGAGAATTAATTTGAAGAGAAATGAGCTCAAACAAGCGTCCAACTTTACAATCTGTCCTAATGGTCTGTTTTATCTATGGATCCTAAACAACACAACCAGAAGAAGAAAAGAGAACATCAAGATCCATATCACATAATTGATTGACTAGCAATAAATTGAGACCAACTTTTGGAACAAGATAAGTATCAGTAAGAGATAATTTAGGACTAGAAATATGACTGATATGAGAAATAGACATGGAGGAACCATTAGCAGTATGGATGTTTGAAATATGAGATGTAGGGACTTTAGACACAAATAAAGAAGCATAAGATGTCATGTGATTACAACATGCGGTGTCGAAAAACCAAGAAGATTTACCTAATAAGACAGACATACCAGAAGATAAATTGTTACCCGAAGTAGAAGAATAATGGTTCAGAAATACTTGAAGATCATGCACTGAGCATGACATGTCAAATGGTGTAGAACCAGTGGATACATTAGGATCATGGCAACAGTAGCAACTGAAGCAATAGTTTTTGTAGAATTACAAAAATGTGAAAATCTAGTCTGAACAGTAGTAAAGCTAGGTTGAGTAGTATTAAAGGTAGATGATTGTTTGCGATCCAACTTTCGACACTCTAAAACATGATGATCTGATTTCTTGCAATAACGACATTCAATAAAACTATTAGATCCAATTTTGGAGGTAGGAGTAGCTGCGACAACAATTGGTGAGGTGGAATTTATATCTGTTACTGCCATAACTAGGTCACCACATTGGGAGCATAGTAAACCAAGACAAGTTTCTTTTGAAACTAATTAAACAATAGCTTGATCTATAGTAAGTAATGGAATAGTGTGCAAAAGATTAGCTCGTGTGTGTTCAAATTCATTTCTTAAAGCCATTAAGAATTGATAAATCAATCTTCATTCCTATAATTTTGAAACTTTGTTGCATCTGCAGTGGTATCCCAAATAGGCTCTGACATAGCAATTTGATCCCAAACAGAATGCATTTAAGTATAAAAATCTCAAATAGATTGCCTTGGTTCTTGAATCATGCGACTTAGAACACTTCAATGTTGATACCGAAAAGTTAAATCATTTGTTACATATCATTGTTTCAACATGTCCTAGATTTCCTTTGTAGATTCATAATAGCCAAATTCTTCATAGATTGCAGGAATCGATGTATTCCGAAACCAAGTAATTATTTAATGATTTTTGGAATCCCAATCTTCAAGACTCTCATTAAATTTTGCATCAGTTTCTTCTACAATTTTAGTAGGTATTTTGATTTCTCTAGTAATAATTCTCCATAATTTTCCTTTTTTAGAAAACTTGACATAGCTTGGAACCAAGCAACATGATTTTGTATCATTGAGAAGAATCTCAAAAGGTCTAGAGACATCGTTACTACTTTTTGTATTTAACATGACTGTAGAGAAGATTAGGGTATTAAAGTAATGAAGAAAATTGAATTGAGAGATTAGAAAGAAATTTGGTATCACTCTAATACCATGATAAAAATAAAAAAGAAAATAAAAGATGAATTAGAAATTGGTGTGTAACGTATTCTCTTGTTATACAAAAGCTAATTTACAAGCCTTATATATATAAGCTAAAATATATACAAAAAAGGAAAGAAATTTAAATTGTAAAATCACTATAATTTAGCTTAAAGTATAGCGAAATTGATAGCTAATATATACAACTAATCATGATCATAACAATTATGATAGGATTTAGACATCTTTAGCTTCGATTAGTACAGTTACATATATACTATTGTTTATTGGAGGTGCTTGTGGGCTTAGTGAATTAAATGGATTAATTACTATACAACAAATTAATATTTACTTTTATTATATTCATTATGATAGTGAAAAATTATTTGTCAAAACATTAGAACATACATCTTATACTAATTTCATAAACTTTTCAAAAATTTCAAACCACTAGTACTATATTTGTGAAGATTTTATTAGATCTCATACCAGAGTATGCTAGTGGTTAATTCCTTTATTCTGGTCTAATTTGTAGATGTTTCATTTGCTTTGTTCTTATTAGTGGCCATTTCCTTTATTTTGAGGCTTAGTAGGTGGATCCTTATGGGAATGTTCCTATGACTTCTCACTTGAAATGGGGCTTAGAGGCCTATTCCAATTGAGTAGTTTTATTAATGAATGTAATATCATTTGTGTTTATTGATTGTATGCTATATTAGAATCATTAAGCCATGTATAGTGTGACATCAAGTGCGATTGCATACAATATTTCGTGCTAGACATTTTCCACTCACTTTATATACTTTAGGTGATCTTCATGATTTTGAGGATCACCACGATTATATGGGATATGATTTATATGTTGGTGGTGGGAACAACAGTAGTAGTGAGAAAGATAATGGTTTGGTTTATTAATTAAAATAGATATTTATTTTCTTTTAGTTTCACATTTCGAGGATTTATGTCATTAACAATTGAAGATTGAGTATAATTTGAAACTTTTTCCATAATTTCTTGTGATTCTAAATGATCTACATATATTATAGACCTTATATCGGCATGTTTTGACACTTATGTATGGCAAAGCTCATAGTGCCCTTTTCTTGAAGCATGACACTGAGCCTATTCACGAGTTGAAATAAGCCAGCTTGTGAAATTAAACTGGCCTACAAACTTGAAATAAAGCTCAAGATTAACGCATTTAGGTAAAAAAGTTTTATTTTAAGTTCAATTTTCAGTTAATTTACTAATCACGCTCAAGCAAACTTGAGTTTAAAGTGATTCAAACTCAAATAATTCACAAGCGACTCAACTCCTTTTGCAGCCTTAACTTCCTTTAAAATGTTACTTTTATTGGTGATTTTTTTATGACTAATGAAGGGTAGCAATATGCTTATTACTCTCTTTGTTTTGTACATTTTCTTATAAGAGGTCAAAACCCTAACCATTCTACCAAAACCAAATCTCAATCAAGCTAAGACTTAATTAATTGGAGACAATATACTCAAGTCCTATATTTTAACCTCTATCATCTCCTTTTGTAGCTCCATCTTCTACTCAATCTCGAAAGCGACACGTAGTTTAGTGCTAAGACCACCCGATGTAACAAGATCAAGGTTGTCCTCTCGTAATGCAACTTTTAAACTACTATTCTGCCTCCAAGATCTAATTAGCAAGGTTTGAATGAGGGTCTCAAACATGAAGATCTTTCTTTTAGGGTAGTAGAAGAGAATGTCCATGCCATTCCCCCGTAACAAGAGTAGAATTAGCCTTAGTTGTTGAGAATACAGTATAGATATCAAGTAACACTTAAAGAAAAAGAAGATTGTGCCTAAAGACAATTTCGTTTAAAAACTAAAAGTCTAATTCATGCACAATAATAAATATAAAGAATAATCATAATAAATAGAGAGATGAGGAAAGGAAAGCTTACACCAGGATATAACATGGAGTTTGGTCTACCCCTAATCTGTACAATCCACAACAATTATCTCTCTCAATGGAGGACTTCACTGATTTATTCAATCAACAAATTTTCCTCAGAAGAGGACTTCAACATATCAACAACACAAATGCTAGAGTTAAGTACTTTTGACTCAACTTAAGAATTCACTAAATTACTTAATAAAATAAGTGTAATGCCTTTACAAATTGATAGCAATTACAAGACAAAGGGCATTTTACTTATCTTTCTCTTTCACCACAATATAAATCACAAATAATGCTTTGAGAGTGCTTACAAGATTTTGAATACAAGATATAAGTATATCAACCAAAAAAAAAAAAAAAAAAAAACTCATAAACATCTTCTATTTATAATTTCTCAAAAAGCCAAGCCATTTCTCCTCAAATCTCTCTCCAACGATCGGATTAAAGCTCCCAACAGTTAGCTTTTGATCATACTAGTCCGTTGGTACAAAACCTTCATTGAGTAACCAATCCAAATCACTCCCTGCAATCTCCCCCTCGATCTCTTAGATTGTTTATCGCTATTTTTCAGTTTGGACTAGCAAATCGGTACACGCCAAGACAATTTCGACATGCTTTCGTATTTCAGTCATATCTCTCTCGTCCTGAATCTGTTTGAGGTAATTCAAGATACTACGGAAAGCTTAGAGAGAGCTCTACAATTTTATATTTTGATCTTTAAAAGATTATAGAGAAATAAAGATCTAAAACATGCTTGAAATAGCCTACAAAAAATAGAGCACAACCAAAACACAAAAACACATATATTTTAAAACATTTTTTTCATTCAAAAATTTAACTAATTAAGTGTCACTTAACACAATTGAATGGTTAATTATGAAACTAATTTCCTTATCAAAATTTTTGTTGAACACACAAGTTCAACATACGATTACTCAACTAATGAGGTTAGTGAATACCTTAGTCGAAGCAATTCAACATTAGTGGTGTTAGTTCCGAAATGTAAGTAATTAAGATGGGGGTAAACTAATTATTTTGAATAATCTTATAAACTTTTTTACTATGTTGAAAACGTTCTAATATTAAGTATATAATGTTATATCTAAGAATGGTTTGGCAAATCTTGACTCTTCATTGACTCGGACTCGCCCAATATGGCAAAGGACTTGAATTTACTAGCTATGATTGCTAACACGACTAATGGCTCAACACAATCGATGCAAAACTGACAATACATAAGACTTATTACGACTTTAAGCTGATGTGGCATAATAACATAACTCAACACATTTATGGTTCTTCATAGATTTGCCATTCTCATTCTATCCATATATGCATACCATTAACAATATGGAATACACTACTCCAATCATCTTTTAATTGTCAATTGCATCCGATTACAAGTTTCCTGCTAGTCTGTTTTAGTTATTTATAATTTGTCAACATATCGTCATCATATAATAATGATCTATCATTGGTGGTATTACGTACAAGGTTTCTTTGCACAACAAATTTTTCATTGACTTCAATTCAGTTATGGTATATAATTTTGTTATGGCTATATTAGAGATGTTTGGTTAGTTCATAAAACTTCAAGTCATCTTTAGTATTCAATTTTAATATTTTAGTTTTCATGATGCATTGAACTTTTGCAAATGCATCAAATGTCTTGGCTGAATTATCAGTTCCATAATCTACCATTAAAGATTGAACATCATATAAATTTTGTTTTAGGCTACAAACTTACAACACACACACACACACTCCAATGTTGTGAAACAAGGTTTTTGTTTCTAAATATATTATGTTATTCCACTTGTCATCTCCAATATCCAATTCTCGATTAAATAATAGAAATAAGCCAAGATCCTAATTAGATTCACTTATGATCTTTATAATGAACAACCCAAGTCTCCTTTCAGTATCACTTAACATCTCTTATGTCTCTCTATTTATCACCTCAAGTTCTTATTCATTCATGATTAGCATTTATACACCATTGTGATTGTACTAATCGATTCTTAGGACAATTTTTTTTTTTTTTTACTCTTGACAAATTATCACACTTAGTGCTCGTCTTATCCATACCCAGGTCAATTTCATTTTGATATCTAATTGTCCCGATAGTTCATTAATTGCACAAGAAGGTAAATTGTTCTTTAATAGTCGCTTGATGTGGGTCCTAAAGTTAATTATACAACCTCATGTGTCTACCTTGCTAGTCTACCATAGTTAAGGAAATGACCTAAGATGGTATGTAGATCCCTTCTTATGTATCTTCTACCTTAAGTAATTAACTCCTTATCTCCATAAATAGCCACAATACCATGCTCTTATTGTCAATCTTCACATGATACTTACCAACCAACTTAGTATGACAAAGTCATGTTTTAGCTTCTCTAACTACAATCTTTATATACACTTTGTACTCCTAAACTCGTCTCGCAACCAATTAGTCATTTAAGGCTCCTCAAAACATTTCATTATGATTTCTTAGGCTACACTTCACATGGACAATTTAACCACATCTTCATTAACATTCTCGAAATAGGGTAATTACTCACATATTCAAACTCTACCTGATCCATACTTCGGAAGTCTCCTCTAATTCACTCAAATTAATTCCTATTGCAAGTGATGACAATTGTGATCTCTTCATGAATTCATTTAAACTAGTTACCATAATAGCAAACACAACTTATCACTCCTTATTATCTACGACATATCATTTAACCATAGGTTCTTTCACTAATTTTAGTGCCATCCACCTTGATAACTAAAATAATCCATTTATTAGCTCCTCTAAAGTCCCAAACCATAGTACTTAGAATCCACATCGATGAATCACCTTATATCACCCTTTATATATCATCATTTATGCATCTTTTATAACTCTAATTCTTACTAATTTCAATATCAAATTTTACTAATACTTAATATCCACTCCTAATGGGGACAAATTTCATCCTATTCTAATAATTATATCTCATAATCTCAAACAACCAATCATTCAATTATAATAACCAACCATCAACTAAAACCTAGTCTAATTCATCACATAACTAACATGCTTAAGTTTGAAGTTCCAAAATAATTCCAACAACCTCTTCATAAGCTTTATTAATTTAGCCACACTTTCTCCTAGCATCACATATCTCACCATCTTGAATTCATTACTTCCCTATCTCCCTTAACATTTCAATCACTAATTATCAATATACTTAAAATCATGTGGTGCAAAGGGGTGAGGGAAATTCCTCAAGGGGAATCACCACATTTGATACATCTCTTAACCGTCTATATCATTAAAAAATAAAAGCAACATTTCAACTTAGCCTAATGATCTTAGCTCCTATAGAAGGAGTAATGATAGCATGTACATCAAAAGAAATAAAAAGCAACATGCACCTTAATCTAAAGAAAAATATCAAACTATGTCTAATTTCAGGTTCCATTTCTATAATAAAATATAGAAAATAAACTAATAAGCATTTAGCCAAGTTTTTATTTAATTAGTCCATATCCATTTTAAGGTTTTCAATTTAGGCCAACGCATCAAATAACACAATCAAGCTAAAGCGTCCCATGCCACTCTCATTACCTACCGTCTTTAGTATTATACCCTAAATAATTTCAACCTAAAGCTCCAATACCAGCCGAGACAACCCAATCCTTAAGATGCTTAAGTATGTTATTGTTTCGCTGGACACATCACCTCCAAGCGATATGTGCAAGGCATTCCGATTTCAAAAATGGTTATTAATTTTTATAAAAAGAATTATGGCAGAGTGTCGTTTGCTTTCCTATGATTTGGGTTCATCAAAACATATAAAGTTAAGCTGTTTCAAAAATAAGGTTCACAAATATCGATTTACTAATATTGCCCATAGGATCCATCAAATGAGTACAACTTGATTAACAAACCTTTAAGACTTAAAGGACCACATTAAATCAAATGAAATTTCTTGACAAATAACTAGATAGAATCATCTAATTTTATATTATAAAATGATTACAACAAATTCTCTCATGAAAAGCTCATAAGGACCCCATCTCATACAATGGCACCTAATCGATCTACCCCGCATGGCTCTCATTCCCAACGATCATCAACAAGACCTAAAAGGTTAATAAAATGAGCTACAAAATCTAGTATACAGTAATATAGGCACACTCCGCATGTCACGTCTCCTAATCTAATGCATCAACCCTAATATAAAATATTTAATTTAAAGTCCACAAACATGGTACCCCAGCGTCCCAGAAGTACTAACATGTACAATATTACTCATGACTCCCACCAAATAAAAAAAGGTAGGGTTCCCTCAACAATCATGTACCAAAGAGGGGGGTTCCATAATTCCTTGATACTTATTGAAAAGAAAAGAAAGAAGTAATCTCGTCTGGGTCATCTTGTCATGGGCTGCCACCAATGAGCATAGTCTATTGTGATGCCTTATATAGGGTTCCACAATGCCGTATAACTAGTCACAACTTCGTATCTACTCCTAGTCAATCGCCTGATCTCACAAATTTCCCTATTGACTACCCGCTAAGCCCAACCATACACTGTGGGGGCCTAAGCACCTAAACTATTGTATCATCCTGAAGTTGCAATCAGACTCGTAATCTAGTCCAAAAGTATCACTCATGGAGTAAGCGACCAAGCAGCAAGCAACACTCAATTAAGTTGAGTTTAAATTCTTAGTCTGATTATTAAAACTATCCTAACAAGCAACACACAATTACTGCATACCTGTTGGTTGGTTCAAGCTTGTTATCCTTTACCAAGGTCGATATCTAATAACTGGTCATGATAGAAATTGGGTATTAGTTCAAGTTTTACTACCTTTTATTTCATTTATGTTATTTGTTACATCTAAGGCACTTTAGTTTAATCATATCTACTTAAAGATAATGTTTAAAGGGTCATGCATTTCATTTAACCAAGTTATTCAGTTAATTATGTAGGTTATGGCGATTCTGGGGCTTAGGTTAACTAACCCTCAGTGGACTATACTTTGTGGGTTTTGATTATTGACCTTTCAAGAATAGGTTCCATAGTCTACTAATCTTGTTTAATTCTTAGTATCCTACTCAATTATTAAGTATAAATTACTTTCATTTATGTGAGGCATTTGGACTTAATGTGTTTGGATGATTTTTGCATGAATAGGGTATCAATGCTTGTTAAATATGCAGTTTGAAGGTCTTAGAAGGTTACTGAAGATTAAGGAAAGAACTTAGATTAAGTTTCATATAATTTAGACAAGAATTAAAGAAAGAAAAGGGGGCTGGCAGAGAACATGGTGGGTATACAAGGGAACATATCTCCATGTGCCCTTATACATGGCTGGTATACGAAGAGATGTATCACCTCATGTTTCTTCTTTGTCTAGGATCAAAGAGAAGCACGAGGAAACATGTTGCATGTATTTTCCCATGTACTTCCAGGTCTTAAGGCATTTTTAGGAACAAAGAGAAGCATGGGGGGAATATGATTGTATGTATCTCCCCGTGGGTTTCATAATCGTTTTCAAGACAGAGAAAAGCATGGGCATGTACATAACATTGTGCACATGTCGTACTTTTATGGAAACCACGACTCTTTATATTTTTAAAGGCTCAGAGTGAAGCACGATTAGAACATGACCTTGTGTTCTTGCCATGCTTTCCTAGGTTCATGAAATACCATGCTCAAAATTGATATTTTGGTAAAAATACATTTTAGGATGAATTTCGGTTGAAGGTCGTGTCTATGCCTAGACTCATTTATTTTCATCTGCCATTTGTTAACACATGATTAATCCAAGTTGAAAGCCTAAATCATCTAGTTTTGACAACAGCATCCATTTTTACCATAGTTCCTCTACTATTTTGCAATATGCTCATACAAGATTTCATCATTTTACCCAGCTATATTAACTTACAACAAAACTCAACCCCAAAACATCATTTATTGGTACTATAGCAAACCCAACTTCAAAAGCACTATAATCTCATGAAAATAAGTCAGTTTTGATGTCTTACCTCATTCCAAACAATAGTTTTCACTTGCATCAACTGAGAAGGGGATCTAATACTTCAAAATCACTCCAAAACTTGATTTCTTGATACCTCAATCATATATTAACTCACCCAAGTCAGTTTTCATGCTTAAAATACCAAAATACTCACATTATGATAGATCTCACGCTTAACTTGACATGAACTTTGTTGTGATGGTGGATCTTCTTCATCTTCTAACACTACTTCATCCTCTCCATTTTTTCATATAAAGACACCATATCAGTTAATTAGTGTTATACTTTTCCTAATTCCATTTATTTTGCACTAACAAGGAGCTAGGGATTTAGAGAATTTACCTTAGCGTTTTTGGAGGGCTTGCTAAAAGAGGTGGCAAAAAAGAGAAGGTGAAGACAAGGGGAAAAAGTCTCACTTTAGGTTTTTTTCACATGGCAAGAACTGATGCGTCTAAATCTTACATATGCAAGACCTTAGCTTGTTTTAATCAGTTTAGGTTTTTTAATTAACCACTTAGGCTAATAATGATTTAAATATATCAACCAAATCTAATTTATTTAAAATTTTGAATTTTTAATATGCATATGTTTCCGATTAGGGATAAAATCATAATTTTGCAAAATCAAAGCTTTTAACAACGTTGTTTTGATTTTTCTTACAAAACTTTCCCTTTAAAGATATGTTATGAAATTATAATGTTAATTTATTTTTATATTTGAGTCGCTTTTGAATTTTCAATTTTTAGATTTTCGATTTGGGACTAATTTGGGAATTTGAAAAAAAAAATTAGCCATTTAATTTTCACACCCCAAAAGCAGGGCCTAAAAGGGTTAACCTATAGTGATCATATCAAGTATGCATCAAAGATACGAAAACTGTTTGACAAGTCAAAGATTGTAAAAAAACTACTTAATGTTTACTAAAAAACTTTTAATTTCATAAAAAAATTTTATAGCTAAGGAAATACGGATTCACACGGTCCTCCAAAGCCATATAGGGTCGATATTCCCCACCAAACAGTAAAGTAGAATAGATCATATACATTTTTCAAAGAAAAACTCAAACTATTACATAAAAACTCTAATTCTACTTCCAAGACTATATAATACATATACAAATTTCTTACTTAAATACAAGACATATGAAATATATTATAAGCTAATCTTCATTCTTTAAGAAATTCACACTTCTTAGCCCGTTCCCGGCTTAACATATTCCTGCCCAAAACTATGGGGGTACGAGCTCAACCATAGCTCAATGAATAACAATGACCAAACCACACAACAAACAAATGCCAAACAATTGTTATTAACAAACATATGTAATGCCACACTCAGCCATATGATGTGCACAGTTTAGATAATCAGCATCCAAACCAATGAAGATTTATGCCCACTCTTAGAGGTTAAAGGACTAACTCGAGTCATTTATGCCTAAGAGAAATCGATAACTAATGAAAGAGGTGCTTCTCAATTTAGAGCATTCAACTCATTGCTTTCTGCTATTTCATTTTAGAAATCGTTTATACTGAAACATAACCTTAAACTTCCCTTTAGTAATAACTAAGGAGGGAGGAATTCTGTTGTAATTCATTTTGTTGAAACATAACATTTAACTTCTCCTTAGATATAGCTAAAGAGGGAAGATTCCATTTTGAAACTCACTTTATGCTTAAACATACATACATACATACATACATATATATCGCCAATATAACCTCCACTTCCCTTAGAACCTCAGAGACTCCCTCAGTACTAACATTCTATGGCCAATACCTACATGGGTGATGTCCTTCAATGCCTTTTTAGTTTTTAGGATACTAACAACTCTATGGTATCCAATTGGAGAAACAGATCCACTGACTTAGCTTAAGACTACCATAGAATCAACATGTTAGCAAGTGACATAAACACCATGCTAATGCAAGTATGCTATCGTGCAATGCATGTCCATTAATGTAGCGAACACTTATCCGCATTGGTAACTCAATCATTTCAAGTAGTGAGTTATCACTTTTACTATAATGTTTTATCAAACAGTACAATCATTAAATCACACACAGTTACCCAATCCCCACACATAGTTAGTTATGTTTACTTTAATATAGATGTAACTAATTTACAAGAACAAGCAAAGCGATAGGGTCAATGTTACCTACCTCTTATCAAAACTAAGCCATAATGATCCTCTAGGAAATCCCATTCATCTTCCCCATCAACATGCAACTATCATCAGCATTATCATCATCATCCTTAGTAAGGAAATTCAAATAGAAAAAGAAGGTTGGCTAGAGCTAATACAAAGAATATACCAAAAGAAAACATCTATTCATGAAATTAAACTTATTTTAAGATCCTATTTAATCAGACACTAAGTAAAAACCTTGCCATAGCTGCGAAAATCACCCTACCAAGATATGGACAGTCCTCCATTATCTATCAAAGTATTTCTTTTCTCTTTGTTTATAACAATTTATTATAAAACAATAATAAAACAATCATATACAATATATTCATTTCCTAAGTAATCATATATTTGAAACAACATACCTCCTTCATCAAATTAAGTTTATCACATTACAATTACATCTAACTCATTTACTAGTTAGATCTAGGTTAACTTAGCTTAATTACTTAATCCAATTATTAAGTCATATTCATTTATCTCTTTAATTCATTCTCAAGTATCCATTAAGACCTTAATTAACTTAAATCTCCTCTTTTAAATCAATTTCATTTTAGCTTCTTATAGTCTATCAAGTTAAATTAACTTTAAGTCCATTATCTAATTTTCTTTATAGCTAAATTTCACATTAAGCCTAGTTTTGTTCCTAAGTAGTAATCATTCATCCCATTTGGATAAAATTACATATTTTACAAGATGTTAACCTAAGCTAGATCATTTTAACTCATCTTGATTTATTAGATTATATTGAATCTAGGTTTATTAACTAAGTTCATTTCATAAACGTAGGTCTATATTAACTTAATCTTAGCCAAGTTGAATACACTTAAACAACTTATTTCATTTTAGCTCATTAAAGTTCATTATACCAAATTGGATTTAATTTCTTTACATAATCTCATTTTAGAATTGAAAATCGTGTTAACTCAATACAATTCTAAATCCATTAATCCTTGTATTTAATCTCTGCTAATATATCATCACTATTATTCATTATTCCTTTAATTCATTTAAAAAAAACAAGGTGGAACAGAGTACACGGCCTGTTGTACAGCCATGATGAAGGTCGTACACATTGGAAGAAAGCGATCAGAGAGTGAAACGGGGTCCCGTACACCCCCGTTTGTTCTACTTGACCACAAGCACAACTCGTACAGCCTCTACTTCACCATCATGAATTTGCTTTGTTTCTTTTACATCTTTTTATTAATTTTTACACATTTTACTTACATCAAAATATCATATAAGCTAGTTTTCATACTCCTAACACTTTTATACTTATTCAACAACATCAAACACTATCAAACCCTATATCTACTATTCATCATCTTCATCACCAACTCATCATGTATCAAGCATCAAACCAATACATATAAGCATAAACAATAACTAAAACAAAGAAAGTAACAACTTATCTCTTTTAGATAACTTAAACTTCTTGGTTTTTCTTCAACTCTACTCCTCTTAAACTCTTAAAGCTTCCATGTTCATTGTTTCCATCTTTTTTATGTATTTTATCTTCATTTTCCTCTTTAATCTCTTTTAAACTTGAGATTTGGAGTGGAAATAAGCCAGAAAAGAAGAGAGGAAGAGAGGAAGGAAAGCAAAACATAAAAGAAAGAAAGGGAAAAGGAGAGAAAGAAGAAAATGGCAGCCAAGGAGAGAGAGAAAGAAAAGACAGGATAAGGTTAAAATAATTAATGATATTTATGGTTAAATGTTTTGATTTAAACTTTCTAGATCATAATCTTATGTACTGAAAATATTTGGAAAGAAATTTTAGAATGAAAAGAAGTAAAATCAATATCTTGAATTAGGAACCTAGTTTAGAAATTTAGTTTCATAGAAACTTAATATCTAGTTTGAGCCCGGGTTTAAAACTAATATTTTTAAATAGGCAGATGAATTCAAAAATTATGAAGATTAAGAAAATAGAATTTAGATTTAAATTGGATAATTTATGACATTTTATAAATTTTGATAAATGAAACTTAGCAAATTTGGGATCATTTATCATTTAGAAGAAAAAGGGTCTAATTTATTAATCATAAGGAATTGAATAAATCAATTTATGAAATATACTAAGATTTGGAGTTTTCAAATTTACTAAACATTGAAATTGAATTTTTTCTAAGGATTTAGAGAGTTAAAATTAAAAGAAAAGAAGTTTAATTTGAAATTTATAAAAGATAAAATAGTTTGATTTGTTGGAAGAATAGTTAAAACAAATTGGCTACAAGAAGGGAATGTTTTGAAATCTCAAATCTCAGTTAATTTATTTATTAATTATCGGTATTATATTTACGTTATTTTGATCTTTTATCACATTTATTTGATATTTCTTACCATTTTCACTTCATGAAAGGTATTGAAGGTTTATTATTGTTTAAGTTTAATATTATTCTTTGTAATATTCTATTTACTCATCAATATTCCTTCAATTCCATACTTTTATGGTTTTAAATGTTTCTTTACGTTACACATATGATATTCTATGCAATATAGCATATATAAACAATAAGAATTAATTTAGCAATTTCAATCTTTTCTTACTTGATCTTTTTGAAGAAGACTTAAACTGACAAGAGCAACAGGACTTGACTCGACCTGACTTAACTCGACTTGACTTATCCCTAGACCTAAGAAAATACATAAAGGCACAACAAAAACTCACACAACACAACAAACTCAACAAATGAAGGTTATAAATTCTTTTTCCATTCTTATTTGATTATATATAATAGTATGCATATAAGATATACAGTGCTCATTTTCTTTTAGTCATTGCGGGTGTTATGTTTCATAATTTTCATTAACGTGATCATCTTAACAAGATTGAAATCAAGATATCTCATTTTTGCTATCTACATATTTGTCCAAATTATTATTATCTTATTAGAGTTGAAATTAAGTTATCTTATTATGTTATTGAATTATTATTAGTTATTGATTGCGTAATACTATGGAAAATTGTATCTTAAAATTTTATTGTTATTCAATCACTTTCTTAATCAACAATTAGATTGTTTGTATTTTAATTTTTTTTAAACGCAAAAAAATCAGGAGTGACTTCTATGATTTCTTTTAAAACATTTCCAAAAACTTGACATTATTTACTTAGTGATTTTTATATTTGAGTTGTACAAATTTTGGTCATTACATAAACCTATGCGTGACTCTAATTGGATTTCATTCACTTTATTTGATTTTTATATCTTATGATTGGTGTCTAGATCATTTCAGTTTATGTGTGAAAATTGATTAAACAATTAATTTGTCTTCTTTACTTTTGAATTTCAACTCGAATCGTTAGACAATTGAATTCAGTCCGGTAAATCTTTCATCTATATAATATTATATATATTATGTTCCGTTGTCATTCTTTCATGCATTGTCAAATTGCTAGATTTCCTGAATGCGTGATCAATAAGGTTATTTGCTTTGGTTTTTATTGTGTGTTGCCAAAAGACCTTGTTAGGCAATTTTTTATCTAGGTAAATAACATCAAAGTAATACATATATAAGTATATATATATATATTATAATGTTTCGCATTTTTAACCAACCATCTCAACAGAGATCGATAGTGATTAATTATTGGAGTAACAATATTCTATTGCTTATTATAAGCTTTCTTGATTTTTCACTTTGACTTATTAAAATGGTGTGGTTATCAAAGTAACCTCTGTCATGGGGATCTTTCGATTGTGGATTATTAAGGTATTTTGTGTACGTTTTGTTGTTCATACGAGCAACATGTCAACCCAAAGGAAAACTATTCTTTGTCAGAAAACAATGTGCACATGTGGTGGTGGTATTGATATTTAGGTGCTCGTTGCGAGTATTTAGTCAACTCAAAGGAAGGCTAATTACATGGTCGGATTTTGTTATCTCCTTTATTATTACTACAAGTTAACCATTAGTAAGTCAAATCTCTATCCAAAGACTAGGTTTAGTGTCACATCGGATAGATTATAGATAGGTTGTTGTTATTTATTTAATTATTGTATTTGTTTACATAATTGTGAGCTAATATTTATTATAATGGTTCTCTGTTCAACTGACATTCTCAACATTAATTCAGTAACTACTACCATCAATAGCATTTCCATGTTGAATGGTACAAACTTCGTAGTTTAAAAGAACAAGCTCAAGATGGTTTTAGGCTATTTGGATCTTGACTATGCATTATGGGTTTTTCAACCTCGCCTCTTATAACTTAAAGCACTCCTCAAGAGAAGAACACTTTTGAGAGGTGAAGGAGATCCAATTGCGCAGGTTTAATGATCATGGGGAATGTAGTACCATAGGCCTATATTGGCATTATGACTGAGGACATGAATGTTAAGAAGTTACTTGATAACTTTGAAGAGCGCTTTACCAAATGCAATTAGGTAGGGGCAAGTACTGCACTCAGGAAACTTATCTCTATGAAGTATAAGGGTGATGGGAACATAAGGAAGTGCATTCATGACATGTCTCATCGTGCAGGGAAATTGAAAACACTCAAGATTGAGTTGCTAAAAGATTTTCTGGTGCAGTTGGTTTTGACTTTCCATCCTTATGAATTTAGTCAAATCAAGGTGAGCTACAATTGTCAAAAGGGTAAGTAGACGTTGCATGAACTCATATTTCATTTGGTTCAAAAGGAAGACAGGGTGAGACAACATAAAATAGAAAGTGCTCACTTGGTAGCCTCTTCTTTTATTGCTAAAAAAAAAAAAGGAAGGGAAAAATACAAGGGGAAGAAAGAAAATAAGTATATATATATATATATATATATATATTAAGGACACTTCTCATATGAAGAAAGACTATGTAAAGTATAATGCTTGGCACATGAAGAAAGGTGAGTCTTTCTATCTTGTTTGTTCACAAATTGACTATGGTTTCAATTCATAGATATACCTAATGGTTAGATTCAAGTGCCATAAATCATGTAAATATATCTATGAAAGGTTGCTTGAATTGCCAAAGGCCTAATGAAGATGAGAGGCACATCTATATAAGGGCTGGAGATCCAATAAATGTCACTGGCATATGGACATTTAGATTCCTTATAAGTAATGGTTTTTATTTGGAATTGAAAAACACTTTGGTTGAACCATCTTTTAGGCAGAATCTAGTTTTAGTTTCTATTTTAGACAAAGAAGGATATGTGTTTTGTCTTTTAGAAACAGAAAAATTAACATGTTTTTTTATTCTATGTTCATTAGTGCTAGTACTTTTATGTTATTGTGATAATTTGCATATGCTTAACATGATTAACACAAACAATGAGTCCAAGTGGCTAAAACCAAAGGCATTTAACTAAATGAAAATTCCTATTCGTTATGGCACAAGCATTTAGGTCATATCTTTAAGAAGAGAATTGATCGACTTGTGACAAATGGAATCCCTGAAGCATAAACAAAATAGATAATGATGGAATATGTGTTGAGTGCATAAAGCGAACAAAAAAAAAAAACAAACAAGAAAAATGTAGGGGCCTAGAGAGCAAAAAGTGTTTTAGAATTGATACATAATAACATTTGTGGGTCATTCCCTATTGCTACTTAGAATAGCCAATGCTACTTCATCACGTTCATTGATGATTACTCTCACTATAGTTACCTATATTTAATTCATGAGAAGTCACAAGCATTGGACATTTTTAAGTCTTTCAAAGCGAAAGTAGAAAACTAACTGTGTAAAAGTATTAAGACTATTAGATCCAATCGTAGTGGTGGATACTACGGCCGATATCACAAATCAAGTGAACAACACCTACGTCCTTTTTGCAATGTACCTAAAGGATTGCGGGATCGTTCCTCAATATACCATACCCAGATGTCCAAACATGAATGGTGTTGCAAAGAGACGAAACATAACCCTTAAAGATATGGTAAGAAGTATGATTTCTCATTCAACCTTGCTTCATTCACTTTGGGGTGATGCACTAAAAACTATAATTTATATCCTCAATTGCACATATAAATACTCCTAACAAAAACCCCCATGAGTTGTGGATGAGTAAAAAACCTATTCTAAGGCATCTGAGTATGGGGATGTCCAACTAAGGTAAGACCCTATAATCCCATTGAAAATCCAGACTCGAGAACCATTAGTAGCTATTATGTGTCTTACTCCAAAAGGTCACAAGGTTAAAAATTCAACGATCCCAAGACAAAGGCATTTTTAAAACAGGAGATGCTCGATTCTTTGAGGATGTTGAGTATGTGGGGAAGATAAGGTAAACAATTTCATTTTTCAGAAGGACACTATTACTCATTCTCCTATAGTAACTACAAATCACCATTATGTTTCTATTCTGTTGTGATTCTTCCGTAGCATCCAATAGGAACAAACGAATTTGTTAAACATTTCACCTGTCAAGAAGAAGTTTCTCAACTAATGCCTCAAAAGGAGCCTCATGGTCAAACTCAACAACCTCAAATTCAAGAAGAACCTATGGCTCTTAGACGGTCCACAGGAGAAAAGAGAAATGCAATATCTAGTGATTACATTGCATATCTCAATGAACAAGAAATAAACAATGACTTAGTAGGAGATGATCCACTTACTTTCACGAGGCAATCAAATGTTCAAACTCTAGGAAATGGATTGAAGACATAAGCGAGGTGATTCGGGGTGCATAACGAAGTACAAGCACAAGGAGAAAATATTATTATTTGAGGAAGATTGCAATTTCTTTTCTACATTTAATAGAATTAATGTTATTTTAATAGTAGTAATATCTTTTTTAATCTGATTAATGTTAATTTAATAGGAGCATAGTCTTTTTGATAGGATTAATATCATTCTATTTATATCAAATTATTTAATTAGATTCTACTTAAATCATAAAATAAACTAGACTTGTAAATGGTGAGACAGAGACATTTCTAATGGAATAAAAATATTATTGTCTCTCCCATCTCTCCTAGTATTCTATCTAACCAATATGTCAATAGAAGATTGCTTTCTAGTATTCATGTGCAAATCAACAGATTGTAATATTTATCCTTTTTCCAAAATTTACACTCTTATTGGTTTTCAAATTTCGATGCCTATTTATTTGGGTATTCTTAGAATCAATAGACATATAAAAGATTGTCATCCGACAATCATGCACGATGACGAGTTCAATTTTATCACTTATCACTTTTCGAGTATTCGTAGAATCAATAGATTATGATATTTATCTCTCTTTTCTTCTGCTGCGTCATAGGAATTCCAATCCATGAAAGACAATGATGTTTCGGACCTTGTCTTCTTCCTTGAAGTGTGAAACCTATTGGTTGTAAATGGGTATTTAATACCAAAAGGGTTTAATAGGGTAATGTGGAAAGGTATAAGGCCCGACTTATCACAAAAGGATTCACTTAAAAAGAAGGCAGTGACTACAAGGAAACTTTCTCCTTAATGTCAACGAAAGAGTCCTTTAGGACCATTATGACACCTGTGGCATATTTCGACCTCGAGTTACATCAAATAGATGTTAAAATAGCTTTCCTCAATGGAGACATTAAGGAGAGTATTTATACAATGTAACCAAAGGGGTTATCTTCAAAAGAAAATAACAATTTGGTTTGCAAACTTAAGAAATCCATCTATGGACTCAAGCAAGCATCCTATCAATGGTACCTTAAACTTCACCAAGTTGTTACCTCATTTGGTTTTGAGGTGAATGCTATTGAAGATTGTGTGTATCACAAGTTCAGTAGGAATAAATGTATATTTCTTGTGTAATATGTGGACAATATTTTGCTTGCTAGTAGTGATGTAGAGCTTCTTCAAGAAATTAAATAGTTCCTTTTAGAACATTTTGAAATGAATGATCTTGGAGAAGCATCATATATGTTAGAAATCCAGATACATCACGATTGTTTGTAAGGAACTATTGGATTATCAAAAAAAGGCTACACTAAAAAGATACTGCAAAGATTTGAAATGCAAAACTGTAGGCCAGAAAACACACCCTTGTCAAGGGGAGATAAATTTAGCTTAAAACAATGTCCAAATCATGATATATATTCAAAATTCATGAAGGACATCCCATATGTATCAACAGTGAGAAGTCTCATGTATACACAAGTATGTAGCTATTCAAACCTTGAGTTCGTAGTAGAAAAGCTAGACAAATACCAAAATAAATCTAGGAAGAGAATGTTGGGTGGTAACCAAGAGTGTCTTCAAATATTTGCAAAAGACAAAGGGAAATATGCTCACATATAGGAAGTTAGAGACTTGAGATCATAGGGTATTCTAACTCTGACTTCACTAGGTGCTAAGATAATAAAAAATTCACATCCTGTCATGTCTTTCTGTTGGCCAGAGGTGCAATTTCATGGAAAAGTACCAAACAATCTCTTGTTACTTCTTTTACTATGAAAGTAGAGTTTGTTGCATGTTATAAGGCATCCAACACGCTATATGGCTACATAACTTCATTTCTAGACTATGTATTTTTTATAGCAATAAGAGGCCACTTAGGATATATTTTGACAATAAGGTTGCAATCTTGTATTAAAATAACAATAGGAGCTTGTCAAAGTCAAAACATATAGACATTAAGTTCCTTGTTGTGAAGGAAAGAGCTTATTGTCATTTGAGTAATATTGACCTTATGGGGACAAACTATATGATTGTGGATCCGCTCACAAAGGCATCTTTTCATGAGCATTTGTGTCACATAGGTGTCATTAGTTTAGATGCCATTTGATCAGTGGGAGTTTGATTTTCATTGTTTGTATGGCCTATTGTAGTTCTTTATTTTGATGTCATGACATTGGTTATTGATAAAGTTTTATTCAATTTATTTGGTTATTTTGTTACTTTGAACTCCAATCTCATTTAGCCTAATATTAAATTGGACTAGTTGGAAATAGACATGTATAGATCACTTTGTGTGAAATTTCTGTGCCACGTATTCACACAACCTATATCATTTAGTTAAGCTAATGCTTGTGATCAATGTGGGTTTAGTTGTATTAAAACTTAGAACAACTACTCCTTTGGTCTTTGTATTGGTAAGACTAATGGATAAGACATTTGGATAACTCAAATACAGTTGTGTGCACATGTTCAGCTTGTATATAGTAATCTACATATGATTGAAGAGTGGGTTATTTCCACACATGCCTATGTAGTCCAAGTAGGAGATTGTTAGAATAGTGAAGTTTCATGTCATGCATGCTTACAGTCAAGCATTTAGATATGTGGACGCACAGATATTGGAGTCTTAGAATCAGCATTTTTAATTTAGTTTAGTTTGATTTCGAAACCGTGATGATGTCGTATGGATGGCGTGGGCTGACTTCAATTGGCATGGGGTGTGGAATTGGATGGACTGCTTTTAACGAGTGGGCTTCAATTTGCTTGACATGAATTTGCTATTTGGGTATTGTCGTTGTGGCTTTCGTATGCTGCCAATGAGTTTACTTGGTTGGACGTGCTGTCTCCATGGAATGTAGCTGGTAAGCACTAAATTATTCAACAATCGGTGGACCTTGCACTGGCCTTCATTGCTTGTGAAAGGCTTCAGACGGGAAACACGTGAATCTGGCATGACGACTTCAACGGTGGCACTGCTCTTTGCATTTGTTGACTTTGTTGGCTTTGACTTGTAGGATACGTTTTACGTGAAATTTAAATATTATTCGAATTCGTATATTTTTCTTATAGATTAAATAAAAATTATAGCATAAAACCAAGAGAGAATTATATAATTTTTGTACTCATCGGTAAATCTATTTAAAAGGATAGCATACTCCAGGTATCTTGTCGTTTTGCTTATTCATCGTCTTACTAACTCTTTTTGCCTTTTTCCCCCAAGCTTGAGTTTTTAAGAGCACTTTGGCCCTTTGCTAATCATACTTCACTCATTCTGTGAATACCTGTCAAGGATGCTTGCTTGGTTCTTCACTTGTAACTTGGAAAGTCTTTTCCTCTTCTTATGATAACACTTTCATGGACTGCCCCTTCCGTTATTTCCTTCTCCAGACATTGCTATACTATGCCACCTCATCTACTTTTATCTCTATCAACTCCTTTTCATAATGGGAATACCATTTCTCCCTAACACCTCGAGTTATGTTCGCAAGTTAATTTCTTATTTCTAATATCTAAACTTTTCCTCCAATAACTAGGATTCTTATACAGTACTTATTCACTTGAATCTTGGTTCAATATTATATTTGTTGTTAAAATTAGCCCTACTCCCACTCTAAATATATGTTTTAATAACTTCACTCTGATAATGATTATCTCTATGTTTATAGCAAATAAATATGTCTTCAAAAATGTTGAATTAGATAAAGTCTTTTTGAAACCAATTTTAAAGAATTGATTCTTGCCATCACTCATAAACTCAAGAATTTGCTCTTTAAGTCTTGACTAGTTTATCAATTTAGATTGAATGTAAATCTCTAAAACTCAAAAATGGTTAAGTAAAGATACCTAGTCAAGCTACACTCATGAATTTGTATTTAACCTCAATAGTTGGGAAAATTCTATGACTTTGTAATTAATTTTAACTTGATCAGTTTTGTCTATTATTTAATGGCTCAAATTTATATTCATTCATGCTCAAACTATTAAAATAGACAAAATACCAATTAGTGTTAGCGTGTATGTGTATTTTAATGATCAGATGATTGACTAAAAGGTCTATTAACAGGACCAATAGTTGAAGCAAATGGATCTTAAAGTTGTTTGAAATGATATGTACTAAATTAGTTTTGCCATGAGCAATTTTTTAAATATAATTTTCAAAAAAAGAGAACACTCATTATCAAATGAAAATTTAGTCTAATCCTCCCATTAAAAAATAATTAACCAAATAAGATGGATAGCAACTTAATTACCAAAATAGACCACAAAAATCGCATTTCCAACATGGGAGTTTGATAGAAAAGCAAATCACATATAAAATGTACGAGTTGTAACTTGCATATAGAAACTACGAGTCACCTTTTATGAAGCGGTTCTTTTCATCCCCAAAAACTCATTACCACACCTCGTATACAAGGCACATCTATTAGGACAATTTTGAGCATCTCAATAAGTTGTAACTTGCATGTCTTTACTGTGAGATGTCTTTTTATACTATGTAAAGCAAAAACACATGTTAAACATGTGATTTAAATAGACTATTTTGGTAACTAAGTTTAATAGCAACCTATTTTAGTAATTAAATTTTAAATATATATATATATATATATCCCAACCGACAAAAAAGTTTTACCCCATCTTTCAAGAGAGTTTTGTCAGCAAATTCAATTCAATTAATTTTCCAGGTCTTTCATATGCAATAAGATAAAGCCTACAGAAACCCAATTTGTCCCACCAAACATGTGTGCAAATGTAACCAAATTGTATTAAACGGTACACTTGAATAAGATTAAATCTCTAAATAATTTCACAAAATGATTCTCACAAATAATTGAATGTAGTAGCAATCAAATCCATCTTCTCAAGAATAACCTAGTGATCAAGCTTGCTTTAAAACTTTGAGAATTGTCCTTAATGAGCAGGTTGAAAAGACCATTGGTGAATATGTTCATTGTTGTGTCTCATGTCTGTTCATACGCCTGTTTTCCCTAATCCCTTCTAAGTCCCATCAGTCGAGGGTCTTTGGCCTCTTGTTTGGGCATATAACGAAAATGACCGGAAGTAACTCAAAACTCTGTCGGTATGGTTGGAGGATGGTCAATCATAGTGCACATTTGTGAAAATGTCTAAGCATCATTACACAATTATACAAGTCTTTTAAAAACTTATTTTTTATTAAGACTCTTTTAATATATCCATGTCCGTCGCATTAGATCTTTTACCTCTTTTTAAATTTTACGGGTTTTATATATTGATACATAATAAATTAGATAAAATGAAAAAAAAATCAAAAAGACTTGAAGATTTCTATTTTAAAGTCCTTGGCAGCCAAAAAGTTTAAAAGACCCTCTTTTTCTCTTAAGACTTCATAAAGTAAGATCTTTTATATAGTATTCCACCCTTTACATAAAAACTCATGTCAACGAATCACGATATGTATGCAGTATTAGAAAAAATCCCCAATAACCTAAAATGATCACAATAATTTTTCCTTTTATATGTAGCGATCACAACACAATAGACAAAATTACATAATAAAAATTAATAACACACAGGATTTACGTGGAAAACCCTAACTTGGGAAAAAACTACGAGACCGTCACAGAAGTAAGCTTCCATTATCAACAATAATGAAATATACAGTTTTTCTCATTAGATAACACTAGTGGATCACAACAAATCCTTACCACAACTAGTGGATTTCAATCAACAAGAAACCTCTCTTACTCTAGACTCCCTCTCTAGTATTTAGGAATAGCCTCACATAACCCAAATACCAAATAAGAGTATTTATATGAAATACAAAGGGAATCACTAATTATACATAAGGTAGCATGATTAAAAAGAAGGCTGGTAGGTTTTGGAAATCGGCGTTTCAATGTCGATTTGTATGTCAGCGGCCTTCTTGCCCCGCCGGCCTTGACAGATCTCACCTCTTGGAAATAATTTCTCAATTCCAACACTGCCAAATATATTGTTAAAGGCCGACGGCCTTTATTCCTCCAGTGCCAACGTACAGAACCAAGTCTCTTTTGATGCAAAAAATCTCCTTATTTTCAAGTTCTTTTCTAACTATATTTAGTATACTTAAGATTTTCTTGATTATAGACTCATATGAGTTGGATTATAGCCAACATACACTAAGTCTAAATCGTAAGCAAAGTTCAGCTCATGAATTCGTAAGTAAAACACCACCATTATTAATTCAGTTCAATCTAATTTATGAAATCTAAGATGATACATATCGTTGGTTGTTGTTTTTGTTTCGGTTTGTTTGCCCATATCAGCTTCAGATTATTTAAATGTAGTAGGAAAAAAAATTAAACATAAACTGAGTGGATCATATCACATCAATAAGGAAAAAGAAATACAAAAAAATTCTTAGTCTAAAGCCCATAATAGCATGTTGTTCCATGTTTATTTATTTTTATTTTATTTTTTTGGGCTAAGATAATATTCGATGGGATGCATCGTGTCACGAGACGGGAGTTTCACCCCTCAGAGAGTTCCCGTAGCACTTAACTATCCGTCTTAACATCGTTTGTTCTTAATCTGGATGGCGAGCCAACCTTATCTTACCTGATTTCTCAAGTCTGTTCTGAGCCCCACATTCTCATAAAGAGCGCCCTCCTAGCTTTGCTATGATTCCCCATATGTTTGGGAGGTTCAACTATATTAACTGGTTTCGGTCTGCCTTGGCCTCATCAGGAGAGCAGCATCAACTCCCAACCAGTTTGTCCACGGGAGGCTAAACCTGCCTTTAGAGATAACCCACACACGAACAAATCTTCTGCTAATGCCACTCTTAACTCAATATGCTTGAGTTAAAAACCACCATAAAGTCATCAACTCTAAGACCGTGACACTCTGCCCCACTTAAATTCATGACATCCTCGTTATGAGGCAAATTTGATGCAGTCACTACCCACTCTCAAGCTCCCTTCTCCATATCCATTGTCAACACACCCAAGATCATCTCACCAAGACTTCAGGCTTCCTCTCGCCCTCACCCATTCATCCATCCTCCGAGATCGCCTCTTTTTGAGTTGCCCAATGATAAGGTTTGAGCATAAGATCTTGCTTCAACCCCAACTCGCGACACAGCTGCCCTCAAGTAACAATGTCCTCACTCTGGTGGCCGCTCCGCTTGAGCTTCATCCACACGAGCTGAATTAACAACAAGATTAAGGAAAATCCTTGTCTCCACGACTCGTGACACAGCTCCCCTCTAGCAACAATGTCCTATCTCTAATAGTCGCTCCTCTTGAGCTTTGCCTACATGAATGCATCCACAATAAGAATTACCCACTTGTTAAGAACTTGGGTAGCATCTAAGTGATCTGATGGAGTTGGGAACTACTACTCTGATACCAACGTCACGGTCTGGGGCTCTCGCTAGCACACTAAGACCGTGCGGCGCTTACTGTCCTGCCTTGTAATAGTAAGCAAGCCTAAACCCACACAATAAGGCCTCTGCCTGGTGGTAAAGCTACAAGTGTAAATAAACACAACAAGAGAAGAACAATATAGTAGATCAATATAAGGCACACTGGAAATGGAATAAGTAGTTTATTGATGATCAACAATAGTATAATATGTGTGAGACAGTGCACAATGAGTTTCCTAACTGTATATAGTCAAGTAGCGAGTAAGAGCATGAATCCATAAGGTTACTCACACCCCCATAAAGAGCTTTATATGCATTCCTGAGTCTGGCAGGAGGAGACATTAAAACTCTTGAGGAGGTCGCACCTAAAATTACCAAAAAATAGAAATTACAATGGAAAATACTATACAAGGAAAGTGGCCTTAAGGACCTCCCTACTATACAACATATGTACAAAAAGGGGCGGGGTCGTGCTACAAAAGCATTACAAGAAATGGACCCTAACACCCTCCCCACTTAATCTAATTGACTTCTTTGTCAATGCGTGTTTGAGCTTGACCCTGATTGAGGCTTCATAGTTGGAGCAGACTTTATCTCTGAGATTGGCATGAGGTCTTCTGCTACTTCCCAACTATTATCTTCTTCTTTCCGATCCTTCCACTTCACTAAGTATTCGGTGCATTCTTGTCCAGTGTTTAGATCTTCAACATTCCTCTGTGCAAGGATGTCTTCAACAACTTGACTCACGTTGAAGCTAATCTCGATATGCAGCCGCTTAAGTATGTTGCGAGAAGGGTCTTCCATGTCTGGAAAGTAATGCTTCAAGACCCTAACATGAAAGACTGGATGGACCTTCAGCCTTGTGGGTGCTCTACTTATATGCTGCTTTCCCAATCTTTGCAATGATAGGAACTGGACCCTTGTACTTCTAAATAAGTCGGTTGTCCTTGTTCCGCAATTATCTGACTGTTCTGGGAGAAGCTTGATAGGACTTGGTCTCTAACATCGAATTCTCTAGGTCGGTGCTTCTTATCTGCCCATTTCTTCATTCACTTGGAAGCTTTCTCAAGATAAGCTTGGCAATTTCAGAATTTTACTTCCAATCTTTAGCAAACTGATAAGCTCTTGGGCATCTTGCAGTGTAAGTTGCGACCATTGTGTGGAGTAACAATGGTTACTGACCTATGATAATCTCCATAGGGCTCTTGTTGGAGGAAGAGCTCCGCTGGATGTTGAAGCAGAACCGGGCGATATCCAGCAAGTGACCCAATTCTTTTGATTTGCACAACAAAATGCCGTAAATACTCCTCCAGCATACCATTGAATCGCTCTGTCTGCCCATCACTTTGAGGATGATAGCTGGAGGACATACTGAGTTCGGACCCCAAAATGTTGAACAACTCGGTCAAAACTTCCCAGTAAATTAGCATCCTGATTACTAACAATGTTAGGAGGCACACCCAAAACTTCACCACATGCTTAAAGAAAACTGGGCTGTCTCTGTTGCACTGGAACTCTTTGTCATCGGAATGAAGGTAGCATACTTTGAGAACCTGTCAACAACAACAAAGATAGATGGGTGCTCCCCCACTTTTGGTAGGGAGGTGATAAAATCCATGGAAACACTCTCCAAGGGTGAAAAGGCATAGGAAAGGGGCTCCAACAGCCCTGTTGGTCGCTACCTCTCAATCTTGTCTTGTTGACAAGTCAGATAAGTTCGAGTATAGTTCATCACATCCTCCTTCATATCCGACCAATAATAGCTTGTTTTTGCAAGCTCATCATTCTCTGCTAACCGAGATGCCAACCCACAATGTATCATGGCACTCCCTCAAGAGTGCCTTCTTAAGTTCTCTACCTTAGGAACATACAGGCGACGACCTTGGTGTAAAGACCCGACATGCTCAATTCTCAAATTTAGCACACTAAGTCCCCAACCACGTATAACTTTAATGAATTATACGTAAGGTTGTCTTAAAAGAAGGTGTTTATATTGAACATTGCTATTCGATTTTAGATTGTGAAATCATTTAATTAGATTCTGGCAACAACTGGATTTAGCAGCGAAAATGAATTTTATAAAACAATTTAGAAATAAAGACATTTCAAAACTTCCACTCTTCTCAAGTGGAGAATTATTATATTTAAACAAAGCATTGCAAAAGTTAAATTACAAAACATGGGCTCTACTATGCCCTTTAAAGAATATAACAAGTTTAAATCATAAATCCAGCTCTCACTAATACAAAACAAAAAGAAATAAAATAATTAACTACATCCACGCTCCTACTCACTTCACTCCCACAAATTCTCTCTGAATCATTACAAGCACCCAAAACCCGAGCCATGCATCATCAATTGCAATAACATCATCATCATCAACTTCATGACATCATCTTATCAACAACAAAACCTGTAAAAAGAATAACAACAACAAGATGAGCCGAAGCCCAATACACAGTAACACAATCACACACGGAGTGACACGCGAGTTTAACTAAATGCAATGCATCAATCCACAAGTTATTATCTTTTTATTAAAATAAACAAATCAGCAATGGAGCACTCACACTCCGAAACAAGTCAATGGGAATCTAGGGGTCCTGAGTAACAGCAGCTGCTCAGGGGGTTGATATAGATAACCAGATATCTATATCTCCTATATCTAACCAATAAAGAACATTAATAGCATCATCTAGGGTTCACACTCCTTATGGGAATCTAGGGGTCGTGAACTAAAACATATTATTTCCTCCCGAGCCTAAGTAAAGAATATACCGATACAATTAACCCTATTATCTACCCACTTAGCCAATAAAAGAAACCACCATTGCATCATGGTGAACCATTGCATCATGGATTTGAGTCATTGCATCATGACAAAAGATTGGGCTAACTGCCTAAACTACCGTATCATTGCATCATGACAAGGTTATTACTCTCGGTTCCGGATTCAACGACGTAAAACACAACCAACACTCATCAATTATTAAGCCGTCTTTAAGTTCTTAATCCATTTAGGATTCCTATCCTATCAATCATCACGTAAGTTACTGTGTACCTTGAATATGAAATCCAAACATAGCCTCGGAAGAAATTTCAGAAGATAATCCAGAAGATAAATCAGATATCCACTTCTAAGGAAAGAACTCGTATAAGAAACTAAAATAAACTAATCATCTACTTCATCAAAATCATATAAGAACTTAAGCTATTTATCCATTCATCTCAAACTCATTTTATTAAACCCTATTTGATCAGACACTAATTAGGAGCCCCACTATGGCTGTGAAGATCGCCCCGCCAAAATATGGACGGTTCTCCTTTATCTGTCAAAGAATTTCTTTTCTCTTTATTTATAGTGTTTTATTACAAAAGCATTAACAAAGAATTCATAAACCAAAAATATTCATTTTCCAAGTAAACACACATTTGAAACAACATATTCCCCATATTATTCAAAGATCATCCTAATTCATTCATCTAAGCTAATTAATAGCTATTAACCCATTTTAGCTTAACATTAGCAAATTGATTAAAATTAGTCATTTGATTCATTTACTAAGTCAAGTTGATTAAACTTAGACAATCTAATTCATTTTAGCTTAGTAAAGTTCATTTAGTCAAGTTGAACCTAGGTTTGTTAACTAAGTTCATTTTATAACTAACTTCTAGATTTAATCTAATTATTTGTTAAATCTATAAATCTACTTAACCCATGTTTAATTATATGAATTAATTCACTTAACACATCAAATATCACTTATCTATCTCATTTTAGCTCAAAAAGATCCATTTCCTAAGCAAAAACACATTTAACAAACAAAAACAAGTTTTTGACTTTGTTTGAAAAATACAATGGCTGAAAGAACTAAAATTTAAGCATGATAATTTTTGAATGTAAAACTAAAAACATAAAAATTGTAGATCTCTTTTTAAGCTTTCCAACTCAACTTGAATCACCTCAATCGGAGGTCGGATGAAAAAGCTATGGCTAAAATACAAACAGGCTAGAAATAGGGGAAGCTGCACAACCGAGTGCATGGCCGTGCTCGAGGCCGTGCTAAGCATGAAAAATGAACCGAAACGAAATTTTAAGGATTTTAAGGCCTACACGGGCAAGTGCATGCCTGTGCATCATGTGCACACTGGAACGAGAAAATGATGAAATCATTTGTTCTTTAAATGCATTTTACTTCTTAAAGTTCTTTAAACTCATTCCAAATTTTCCCAAAGCTTGTTATATGATCAATATAACATTCAAACAACATAAACTTCACATTCACCACATCAAAAATCTCAAACTTCATCAACCTCATAACCACTATTCATCATCTTCTTCCTCAAACTAACTCATATCAAACTTCAACTCAATAATTACAAAAATAAATACACTTTCAACCCAATTCAACATCAATTCATCAATTAGATAAATAAACAACAAAGATAACAAGGAAAGTAACAACTTATTTTTAGAACACTTGCACACTTGATCTTTCTTTACACTTCTAATTTGTTTTCTTCATCTAGCTTCTCTCCTAGCTTTGATTATTCTTCTAGATAGCTTTAATCTTGAGATTTATGGAAGAAATTGGAAGAAAAGAAGAGAAAGGAAGAAGAAAGGAAGAGGGAAAAGAAAGTCTCAGTTGGGGAAAGGGAGAGTAAGGAAAGAAAAGTGAAAGGAAGAAAGAGAGAGAGCAGGTGAGGAAAAATAAAATGAAAATGATATTTTAAAATAAGGGTATCGAATTTAGAACTTTCAGATCAATATCTTTAGTTCTAAAAGCATTTAAAAGATAATTTTAGGACCCCTAGGTTAGAAATTAAGGACTTAAAATAAGAACTTAATTTAGGAATCTATTTGGATGAAAGATATTTAATTTAAGTTCGGGTTTAAGAACTGATATTTTTATTCAAGCAAATGAACTCAAATTTTGTAAAGATTTAGGAATTAGTGTTTAGGCTAAGAATCAAGAGTTTAGGAATCCTCTAAACATTTCAATGACTTGTTTAGAGAATTTAGATTTCAAATCTCAAATTTCATTTAATTAATTACTAATCTAACTTTGTCAACTTGTCTATTTATATCCTATGATTAATTTAATTCATTCAAATCTATCTAAACCCAATTTCTAATATATGTGAAGGTTTGGGGTATTTCACTTGGTGTAGATCAAATCGCCTTCTACCCAAAACCTGCGGGTCTTGCCCTCTCAATCAGCTGCTTCAAATTCTTGGCCAACAGGTCTTGGCCTAAGTGTTCTCAAATTTGCTCTTGTATGTTGGAGGAGACTCGACTAGTAGACTGTTGGGCGATTTGAGCCAATGAGCTAAATCTACTCTTCTACTCAGCACATTTGCTACCTAATTTGTCCGCCCACTATAATACTCAATCACCATATCAAACTCCACAAAGAACTCCTGCCATCTTGCCTGCTTGGCAAGAGCTTTGCTTGAGTAAGAATATGACTGGCAACAGAATTATCTATCTTCACCGGAAACTTTGACCCCAATAGATAGTGCTTCCATGTTATGAGGCAGTGTACAATGGCTAGCAACTCTTTCTCTTGAGCTGAATACCTACGCTCTGTGGGATTTAACTTCCTACTCTCATATGCCACCGGATAGCCCTCTTGCACCAACACTCCACCCAAAGCAATGTCGAGGCATCCATGTGAACTTTAAATGGTTTGAAGATGTCAGGTAATGCAAGGATTGGCTCCTCTGTCATAGTTTACTTCAACTCCTCAAATGCTGCTTGACACTCCTCACTCTAGGACCACCCTGGGTCCTTCTTCAAGAGATCTATGAGGGGAGCAACTCTCCTGGAATATCCCTCACAAATTGTCTGTAATAGTGGCAAGTCCAAGAATGACCGTAACTCAATGACACTTCTCAGAAAAGCCACTCTTTAATGGCTTCTATTTTGCCCCATCCATCCGAATCTGCCCCTCTTCAATCACATGCCCAAGAAAGTTGATACACTTCTGGGCGAAGGCACACTTTTCTCGCTTCATAGAGATGATTTTCTTTGAGCTTCTGAAAGACCATCTGCAATGCTTCACATGGTCCTCCAACGTCCTATTATACAATATCATCAAGGTAGACACCACAAATCTATCCAAGTACTCACGGAACACATTGTTCATTAAAGTATAGAATGTTGCAGGGGTGTTGGTGAGACCAAAGGGCATCTCTAGAAACTCATAGGCACCATAGCAAGTAACACAAGTAGTCTTGGCCATTACCTTCAGCAATGCGACTTGATGATATCCCGAGCAAAGATCCAATTTAGTGAAGTCTTTGGCCCCTCAGTAGATCAAACAAATCAGTTATGAGAGGAATTAGATAATGATTCCTCATAGTCAACTTGTTGAGAGCCCGGTAATCAATGCATAGTCTCAAACTCCCATTGTTCTTTTTGAAATAGGACAGGAGCCCCATATGATGCTTTTAAGGGTCTAATGAAACCTGCCTCTAACAACTCATCTAGCTGCTTTCTCAACTCAGCAAGCTCTAAGGGCGACATTCGGTATGGAGCTCTAGCAGTGTTTGGCCCCTGGGATCAACTCAATCTCATGATCCATAGGCCTTCTTGGCGATAACTCCTTAGGAAGTTTGTCGGGCATCACAGCACTAAACTCCTTTAGGACATTCTGAACAACACATCGGATCTGACCATTCCTTCCATCCTCTTTCTCTGTTAGGACAGCAAGGAATGTAGCTCTTGATGCTAGAGCCCTCGCTTAAGTTGGAGCACTGATAACATCATTATCGATATTCTTTCCATAGTTATTCCACTACTCGCCTTTTGCCTCTACACAGGCACACAACATGGCTTATCCCCAAAAACAACAAGCAATCAGTTGCTGGCATAGAAGCAACTCTAGCATTCCTAGAAAGTCAATCCCAAGACTATTCTAAAGTTATCTAAGGGGACAACTATGAAGTTGAGACTTCCACTCCAATCTCCTACCTTCACCTTCACACCTCTGGCAACTCCTTTAACAGGACGTGCCTTAGAGTTCACTGCTTTAATTTGGCTAGTATCATCAGTTAAACTAACCCTAATCACTGACCTCGAGCACATCAATAAAGCTATGTGTGGCTCTCGAGTCTACCATTGCACAGGCACTCTTGCCGTTGATGTGCAATTGGACATACATCAAGTCGTTGTCGGTCTTGGCTTTGCGGCACACTAATGAAGCCTTCCAACTACTGATAACATGTGTAAGGCTCCCATCTTGGGCTGCTCTTCACATTCCCCTTCAGACTCTTCATCCTGACAAACACTCTCAGCCTTCTTTGCCATGGCATTGAGTGCTGCTTTGTGAAGATGCTCTGCTACCTCATGCGGTCCGTTGCATAGGAAGCAAGCAAAAGTGGGTTTCTTGCCACTGCTCGATGCTCCATTCTTCCCAGGTTGGTTGAAGTTATAAGACTTCTTTTGGCCTCCACTAACACTGCTGCTGCTGAACTTGGGCCCCCCCACTCTTTGGTTTGCCCGACTTGTTAGATCTTACACCATTGTGCCCTGATTGGACCTCTTCCCTCTGGTATCACTAGTGTAGTCAGTTAAGCACTCAGCTGCTGCTTGTTCTTGGGCCAAGTTTGCTACCCATTGCCTCTGCAACTCATTCCTAGCATATGGCTTCAACCCTTCTAAGAAGTAGAATAGCTTGTCATCTCATTCATGCTCTTGATGTCAAGCATAAGTGTTGAGAATTCCCCGACATACTTTCAATGTCATCATTGTGTCGAAGCTCACGCAGCTTCTTCCTGGCATTATCTCAACATTCTCTAGAAAGAATTAAGTTCTCAACTCAACCTTCATCTCTTCCTAGGTATCAACATGTGTAGCTCCATTCTGAATTTGCTCATATTTGGTGTGCCACCACAGCTTAGCATCACCTGTTAGAAACATAGTTGCCATGGAGACCTTTTTCTCTCATCGGTCTGATCAATAGTTGCATAGTACTGCTCCAAGTCGAAGATGAAATTCTCTAGAAGTTTAGCATCCCCCACGCTATTGAATTGCTTTGGCTCTGGCACCTTTGGTTAGGCAATATGGCTGCAGCTGGGGCAGAGGGCAGTTGTTACTGCTCAGGTTAACAAGGCAACCTATTACTTTAACTCATCTACTGCTTGAACAGTTGCATAATTTTCCATCTCATTTCTCACCCTTTCATTGACATTTGTACCTCCTCTCTGAGAGTGCCTACTGTCTCTCGAAAATTTTCAACCAGTTCATCAACCTTCTTGTTGATCCCCTCACTGGTTGACTCAATGTCTGCCACCCTCACACTGAGTGCTACTAAGGTGTCAAGACGTTTCATCATTTCTGCTATACTTCCTTCAAGGTCGTCCACCTTCTTACACAAATCTTCCTATCGTGCCATGGTTGTTCCCTCTGGAATAACCTAGGCTCTGACACCATTTGTCGGGACGGGAGTTTCACCCTCAGAGAGTTCCCGTGCAGCACTCAACATCCGTCCAAGCATCGTTTGTTGTTAATTTGGATGACGAGCAGCTAGCCTTATCTTACCTAATTTCTCAGGTCTGTTCCGAGCCCACATTCTCATAAAGAGCACTCTCTTGACTTTGCACGATCCTCATATGTTTGGGAGATTCAACTATATAATTGATTTTGGCCTGCCTTGGCCTCATCAGGAAGCGCATTAACTCCCAATCAGTTTATCCATGGGAGATAGACCCACCTTCAAAGATAACCCACACCACGAACAAACATTCTATTGATACCACTCATAACTCAATATGCTCGAGTTAAACATCCCATAAAGTCCTCAACTCTCGGATCGTACCACATCGGCATCCATGAATTCATCTGGTGTACAGTATGGGCATTAACATCCTCCTGTTCCGTGAATGGAAATGAAATAAACAAATATAGGATCAAGATTCCCATCATTTTCGTCTGACGTGTAAACAAATATAGGTCATTTCATGTTTTGTCTCTTTTCATAAAACATTATTATGAACTTTAATCACTAAAGATATAATATAACATTGTGGTAGACCATCCCATGTTCGGTAAACCTCTGTTTCATCTGTGGATTTTTCAAAAGGAGATTCTTAGCAATTCTTTTTTTTTTTTTTTTTTTTTTGAGATTTTACGGATTTCACATTTTTATTATTTACTTTTAGTATTTTTTATTAATTAAAAAATATCGCTAATAAATTAATTAAAAACATAAAATTATCTTTATTCAATTCCTTAGCCGTCGTTCCATTGAAAATAACTGAAGTTACTTGGAAAAATTTTTAATATTGAAATTTTTTTAAACAAGCAAGACCTTTCTCTCATAACTTTATTGACCGATATTAAAAATGTTAATCAAATAAAGCTGGCAAGAGTTTTAAAAAATTGTTAGGGAGCTCTCTTAAAGAAGTTCAAAATAAAATTAACAATTTTTTTAATTAAAAAAAAAAAAGTTACTTCACATGCTGCCATGGCTCCATAAGTAACACATTATTGTAACAAATTGACAACATTGTTGAAATACAATATGAGTTACGGTTTCCAAAAATTAGCAGAACTGAGAAACACAATCAGAAGTGTCCAAGTGAGGCTCTATGAAAACTAATTTCTCTTCTTTAAGTTCGTATCATCATTACAACAAACTAGCCAGAATTACAGTAATTACAAAGAAACTACCTACCTGAATCAGGCTTTTATTTATCATACATCGATCAAACAATAATATAATAAGATAGCACAACCAAAAATAATAATAATAATAATAATAATAATAATAATAGCAAGAATGATCTCTTCACAAATTTCATGGATCAACTCCAATACGGTGAAGCTTAAAAGCTAGCTTTCTTAAGCGAAGTTACAGTAACTGATGATCCCAAGGCTGATGAGCCAACTTCGATGTCAAACGAATCATACCTAAGAAACAATTCCACCAACAGCAACCTCGCCACCAAAACAACAAAATCCTTACCCGCACATTGCTTATTCCCCAATGTCGGGTTCTGTGTTTCCGGACCATTTGACCACACCACATGTTTCAACAGTCTCTCCCCTTCCTCACCCACGAATCTATCCCCTACGAACTCCTCTGCCCTGTCGAAAATCCTAGGATCTTTCGTCGCAAATGGCTGGTACCCGAACAACAACTCCCCTTCATTAACCTCGAATGCTGCATCGTGGCTCTCTATTATCAGGTCCTTTTTCGCTCTTCCGTATTGAAGCGCGACAGGAGGCTCGATCCGGAGGCACTCGTAGACCACGGATTTTACCAATTCCATCCGCTCGATCGCCCCCATGGAGACTCGTCCCCCGTTTGATCGGATCACCGATCGAACTTCCTGTGCTAATTCCGTGTGCAACTTCGTCCCTGAGCGGCCCAACCATTTCATCATATTCGTGAACAGAAATCTCATTCCACCAAATGAATTGAAGCAAGTTGCAAACAAGAGATTATGGCAGGCCTCTTCTTTTGATATCCCCATTTCCTCAGCCTCGGCCTGAACAGAACCGGAAACCGAACTAAAGAATTTATAAAGCCTTTCATAGTCTTTCTTCACCATAGAAGGAGGTAAACGGAACGTGTGGATTGACAAATCCTCAGCCATTTTTGGCAGCCCGAGAGAGAGAAGTGGACTGAGTTGAAACAACACCCATTTGTTAACGAGTTTCGGACCATCCTGGCCGAGCTCGGTGTCCTTAGGATAGGCGCCAAAGAAGGCGCGTGAGAGGAAATCGAAAGCAGCCTGATCATTCGCTTTGGAGAAATTTGCCTTACCTTTGGCTGTGATGTTCCACTCCAGGGAGTCGAACATGGCGTTGTAAATATTGGAAAATTCAGGCAAAACGTGTTCCCTTCGCGATTTCAGAAGCGAGAAGATGAGCTTCTTGAGCTTGGCATGATGGGTTTCGGATGGATCTAAATACGACAGCATGCGGAAGCCTCCAGTTAGCTCTGTCGACGGCATGAAGGTTCCGGTGAAGAGGTCTTTCTTCTCCACCTTGGTGACGTCAAACAATATAGGGAAACTCTTCCCATCCAGTAAAACAATGACACGAGGATCAGCCGCGACGAATGGCCCTGGCGGCATGTTGGCACGAAACACCGTTGACTTGTACTTCCTAGCACGCGACTTGAAGAATTCATCGCGGCCTTGGTTGTAGAAATAGTCAAGGCGATCGTTGAAAGGTCCAATAAGAGGCAGCCCGTAGTCTCCAGGAATTTTCCTGAGAGGGAGATTGCGGGAAGTTGCGGGCGATGGCTTTGAAGGCCGTGGTGCTGCCTTTGGAGGTGGTCGCTCGGAGATGGTGGCGAATATGGGGCGGAGGATGCGGCGGTGCGTGGTGGGAGTGCAAGCGGAAAGAGATCGTGACGCGTGGGAGAGAAATAATTGATGGGGTGGTTGGGGTTGGTTGATGGAGGAAGGAACTGGGTGTCGTGGAAGTCATAGTGTTATAGCTAATAACAAACTGCTAAGGCCGGGTCTAAAATCTTGATTTCAGAAAGAAGTGAAGTGAATAAAATAAACAAATGGAAAGGTTTGTGTTGGGAGTTATGAGTTGGAAGTTGTAGGAAAGGATCATAATCATGTATTTAAAATAATGGGCAGTGGGTCTGTTGGTCAAAATGGCCGGTTGGTGGACGGAGGAAACCGGGAGCACGGGAGTTAGCAAATTTTTATCACTTTAACATAGAAATCATTATAACACTATACGACTTTTATTACGTATAAACGGGTCAGATATAAACATCAGAGGGCCAGCCCACGTGATTTAACGCTGGTACGACTTTTTCTCAATTTTGAGCGTCGCATAGGAAAGAGGGGGGGAAAGATGTCGTGGGTATGAATATGAGAATGCTGTGATTATAATTCCTAACCACGACTTTTGACCCTCTTAATAACTTGACCATTTCAACAAAGTAAAATATAGATATATATATTTATAAAATTATAAAAAAAGTGTACGTATTTTTAAATTTAGCAATTTAGTGTTAATTCTTCTTTTCAGTTTAGTTTTTAGTTTCTTAATTTGATTACAATTTAATATCTCCATCAATGAAAAAATTAACTTTTTATAAAGAATTTCAATTCTTAAGGAACAACAGTAAGCATTTTAGGTGAGGAATAGTATTATAGAGGAAAGACATGTTTCTTTGATCATACACACTGAAGAATACATGGTGGAAGCAGGGTATTTGTTAAAAATATAGTTATTAAAATCACGAGTTAAATGTATAAATTTTATGATATTATATATATAAATATTATAATTAAAATGAATGAAAAATCGTTTAGTTATAGATTTCAGGTAAAATTATGAATTTAAATATATGATTCTATATTTACAATTTTACTGATTTTATATGATTTTGTATCTCTTTATTAATTCTATACATTTAAATGAATAGTAAATTTGAAATTTTGAAAACTTGGAGTTAATGAATCCACAAGATTATGGTTATTCGTCAGAGTTACTGGACTAGTGAATGCCGAAGAGAGGAAGACCATAAGTGCTTTACCTATTACAATTGTGTCCGGGGAGGATATATGATCTGGCCTCATGTTTGGCAAGGTGATCCCTAGATGAGGTCGGTTTACCATATTTTGCAAGCTACAAAACGGGAAAAGACCTATGGTGATCCATCATCTTCATATGGAATAACAAAACAAGTACGGAATGAGATTCGGAAAGCAGACAATATAGCAAGTGCATTTTCGTTTAGGTTACTTAGTATGGGAACTGTGCTGAGCAACCCAAAAATTACTAAAAGAGTTCACGTAGAAATTAAGACGAGAGTTCCTTACCTAAGCAATCTAAAAATTAAGTTATTCACTCTCTCTTCTACTTTTTTTCAGTAGAGTCTGACGCATCAGACCCAAATAAATTTTAAAAAATTATTAAGTAACTCTTTTAAGAAAACTTATGCATAAAGTTAGATAATACCTTGGTAAAGAAAATTGCTTAAAATAATAATTTGGTCCTTTAAATAACTCTCTAAGTAACTCATGATTAAAGATAGAATCTATAAACAAGATGTTTTTCCTGAGAGCTTTATCGAGTGTTGTAGCAACTAAATCCAGTTTATTCCATATGCAAATAGTCCAAGATGCTTTATGCAACTTTTGTGGCGTGATCGAAAGGATCAATGATGCAGCACGGAAGTGTTGAATAATAAAACTAATTCAATGATTGATTTTAAAACGTGAACTAAATCACATAATTGCTAAACAATTGCAAATTCAAAAAAAAAATTCTCAATTCAATGTCAATGATGTTAAAATATCGGTTGTGTTACAAAAACAAGCCTAAAGACCTATTTATACCATTACATGAAAATCCTAGAAAGGAAAAATCCTAAAAAGGCAAAATAATAAATACAATATTGACTAATAACAAATACAAAATAATAAATACAAATAATGACTAAAGGAAACCCAAAAGACATAATCCTAAAGTCAAAATCCTAATAAATGCAAAATTGGCTAAATAATAAATACAAGATATCATCTAAAGAAAATAGGAAACAAAGCAACAAACTAATAAAGGTCAGCGGCTTTTAAATTAACGACAACGGCTTTAAGGTCGGCTCACATCTTTTCACTTCGTTTTTCCTTTCTTTGAATTGTCTTGATTTATCCCATTTATCTTGTCATTTGATCGTGATTCGCACCGCATCATTCTCTCCCACCCATAAAGAACTCGACCTCGAGTTCTCATCTAGATATAAAGGTATATCGTTGGGTAGAAAGGAAATATATCATATGATTCTTTCAACTACTTAAACCCTACATCATCAACATCCAAATTCTTCTCTTCTACATTTACTTCCTCCTTATTTCTAGCCTCAACCTATTTACTTTCGAGCTCCTCCTTTGCTCCCTTTTCAACCACTTCATCTATTTTCTTTTCTTTGTCTTCAACTTCGTCAATCAGCTTGTCCTCTAGCTCAACAACAGTTGATTCATTTGCTTTCTCTTCTGAACCAATGCTCTCACAGGTTTACTTTCAACAACTTTAGGAGTCTCAATATGTTTCGTGGCAACTTTAGGCAATATATCAAGAGTGATGGCTTCTGAAATTTCTGATGGGGTCTCTTGAGGAGTCTCTTCAATGTATCCTTTCCTACTTTCCTTTGGAGTAGAAACATCTTCTACTTCCTTCCAATTATTACTTTCCACCAACTTCTCAAACTCAACAGGATAATCTAGAGGGAGAAACTTATCTTCCATTAATAACTTCATTCTAAATCACGTTCTAATAGGCTGCTTCCTTTCTCAATACTCCTATTCTGTAACCTCTCCCAACAAATAGAAGCATAGCCCTTTAATTTATAAGCCACCAATTTCACTTTTTTTTTTCAAGAATTCTTACATATTTAAAAATTATCTCAGTCTCATCAATCTAATCAACAAATTCCTGATTCCCTAAGTCCCCTCTAAAATATGGAATGTCCATATATAATTTGAAATCATTCCTTCCATATTTATACCTACATTCATAATAATCATCAAAATTTACATCTTTCATATGCCTTATCTCCTGTAGATCTACCATCACCATCACGCCTCTTCTACGGGATTGTCTATCATAAAACAAAATCTCATATTCCTCATCAGTATCATAAGTAACAGAACTAATCCTTGGATCACCTCCTGCGTCTTCAATAATCTGCCTACAACTGGTGGTATTGGATCGATAGATCAGGTCATTAAAGCATTGTTCCATACGCCGGAATCTCTGACCCATGTTTTCCTTTACCATGCTTCGTATCAATCGCCCGTAACGTAGGATTTACATACCTCGAACACTGTCAAGAATACGACCGCCTCTTATTCTGCAGTCTATCGACATCTTCGCAGGATTCTACCTACTCTAATACCAATCTAATGCAGCACGGAAGCGTTGAATAACAGAAACCAATTCGACGATTGATTTCAAAACATGAACTAAATCACACAATTACTAAACAATTGCAAATTCAAAAAAAGCCTTCTCAATTCAATGTAAATGATGTTAAAATATCAGTTCTGTTACAAAGACAAGCTTAAAGGCCTATTTATACTATTACATGAAAATCCTAAAAAGGTAGAATAATAAATACAATATTGACTAATATAATAAAGACAAAAATAAATGCAAATAATGACTAAAGGAAACCCAAAAGATAAAATCCTAAAAGTCAAAATCCTAATAAATGCAAAATTGATTAAATAATAAATACAATATATCATCTAATGAAAATACGAAACAAAGCAACAAACTAATCAAGGCCGATGGCTTTAGGCTCGACTCATATCTTTTCACTTCGTTTTTCCTTTCTTTGAATCGTCTTGATTTATCTAATTTATCTTATCGTTTCATCGTGATTTGCACCGCATCAATCGAACACGCCTTACTATGTCATGAGCAAACATAGGTGACTTGGTTTGACGGATTGGGAAGAAACAAAATGTCTTGAATGATTACATAAAGCAAACACCAAAATGTAGTGAAAACTAAGGTAAGACACTCAAATGCAAAAAATACCATAAGAATCATTAACTTCCATATTAATAGGGTCATTAGATTGAAACTAAATAAAAAAATAATCACCTATAGCAAAACAGAAAGGCTTAAAATTAAATTGTCAATATTTGATACTATAAACACTTTGCCTGCTATCATCTTTCGTCCCAATCATGCCTTTTCTTAGTCTTCTTTACATAATCCAAGCCTTTTTTTTTTTTTCCTTCTATTTCTAATCCAATTCCCTATTTTGCCAATTAAAATTGGCACCAACTTTTGATATGCGGGATGGGTTAAAACTTGTTGTTAATAAGAGCTATCCTATTCAAGACTTAGCGTAAGACTTATGACAAGGGATGCAACCGAGCAAGTCATTATAGGATGCTCAACCTACCCGACTAATTAAAAATCCTATGGAGTTTTGGTACGAGTTTGGAAAAAAATTTTGACCCTGTAGGGTTGTAGGTCATGTTTGTGATCCTATAGAACCCGGTATACTAAAATTAATAAAATATAAAATTAAATTCAAAATTAAAGAAAAGAAATCCTAAGAAGCAATATAATAAATTCCAAAAGAAAGCTCCTCTTTCCTTCCACTCGTAAGTATCAATTCACACACACCACAAACTACGCTCTCCTTTCATTCTTGAATGAAAAAAAAAAAGAAAAAAAAAATAACCATAATGTTATTGTTATGCAAAAGATCAAGAACAAAATCCAGAACTATGTTTTGGTGTTCTATTGTTTGTTTTTATTTTCTCTATCCTCCTTCCTTCGGTTGTCTCAAATGTGTATTTTGGGTTTCGCCATTGTCTTTCACTTCCAATTCTAGGTACTAAAGTTTGCATCTTCATTTGAAAAGCTTATATAATGTATATCTAATGATCTTGTTATGATATGGCTCTTGTTAACATGTGTATGACACTTTGCATGACACTTTGTTAAAGTTAAAAAAAAAAAAATTCCATATTTTTTGACATTTTTTTGCACGCTTTGCAGTGATTGGCATTTTTTTTTCCCTAAGAGGATGAAATATGCAATTTTTTATTTTTATTATTTTTATTGGATTGTGTACATGAAGAACTAGAAAGGGAGGCTAGTTTTTGTTGTAGGATTGGAAACAAGTAAACTACTAGCAAATGAACCAACAAGAAATACATCTCTTATTTTGGCTACTCGAACCCATAAGAGAGACATATTTAAATGATTTAGAAAAAGCATAATCAAGTCAACAAAGTAGAGCGAGCTAGGACCAAAACCTTATAAAGGTAGGTTTAGGTATTGTAAAAAATTAAGACCCTATAGGGTTACAAGTCAAGTTTAAGCAATCTTATATGGAACTAAGATGGCTTTAGGTCATAAAACCTATCCTAAACTACCTCGATTGTGTCCTTACTTATAACCACAATGGCAAAATGTACCGATGTAATTAAGGTAAATGTCAAATTTGGCACATGAAACTTTATATGAAAATTCAATTTAATACATAAACTTTAAAGTGGTCAATTTAATATTTAGTTAAAATTTTTATAGCTATTTTTATCACCTCCTTAGGAAAATTTTCCTTATTTATATATATTGAAAAGACAACATATTATTAAATTTTTATTAGCACTTCTAAAACCTTCAACACTAATAGATTACTTCTTTTATGTTAGGAAATAAAGTGAATGGTGTTAATGAGGTGATAAGAATAACCACAAAAATTTAGATTGGGTATTAAATTGATTAGTTCAAAGTTTAGGTACCAAACTGAATTTGTACGTAATGTTTATATATATAATTTGACATTTTTCTAATTAATTATACTTTTAGCATCCTAGATAAGAAAATAAATAATCTTTTGTTTTATGAAGCCAAGGAATGTTTTAGCAGCAACTTGGTTTACTACCTAATAGAAGATTCTAACTATGGGATGTTAGATTTCGTAGTTATATTCATAAGGTATAATGATGGGTAGATTGATTGGATGTAAGGATCAAATAATTAAATAGATCTACAACCCTTAATGACATAGTGCAAAAAACGTGAAGAAAAACAAGATCTACTTCACCAAGTTAGATCTTCAAAATAGCAATAAGGTTAAATCCATAACCTTAAGGATAACACAAAGGACACTCCTCTAAAAAGGTTTTTAATTCAATAAATATCAAAAGTCATCTTTTGATATTTGTGTTAACCGATTCACAGCAATAGGCTGATTGATTGGTCCATCGTAGGCTTCTCTTGCCCTAGATCATATTCCAGTATCATTCCTACCTCTGTTAGTATCGAATGCCATTGCGTCGAAACGCCTGACCAAATCTTCAACAAGTTGCTCTACCTCGTAATCGTCGATCCATGGCATCGATTACTGTCCTAGGAACTATTTGATTTGTTCCACGGACTCCTGCATCTTGATCACCATCAAGATTGCAACCGCCTTCAACATCATTGCCAGATGCTATCTTCACAGGAACTCACTGTGTTCTAATACAAATCTGACGTGTGTGAAAACGTAAAAAAAAATCAACTCACCAAATGATTTCTAGAAAATACTAATTGCAAAATATGCAATTTCCAAAAGAAAACTCTCTTAATAGGGTTTCAAAAGTGTATAAAAATGTTATAATCTCAAAACATAGAGTTTAGAGACTATATATACTAATACATAGAAGCCCTAAAGATAAAACAAGGAAATAATTCGTCAAAATAAAAGCTAGAATGAAGGCCACCATCCTTGATGGTCGGCATTGAATTGAAGATGAGTTCTAGAGTTCCCAGATTGTACCATGGCTTACGCAACAACCATGGATTTTCAGCAAAAGGAACACCGGCGTCTTGCACCGCCGACGATATCCCAAAGTCGTTGGTGTATCAAGAAAAGCTGTCGGCCAAAGGATCTGTTTGTTTTTCTTTTTTTTTTTCGAAGGCCGCCTAATGACAACATTCTAAGGCCGCTATCCTATCTTCCAGTTTTTACTTTGATGAATTATTTTCTTGTTTTATCTTTAAGGCTTCTATGTATTGGTATATATAGTCTCTAAACTTTATCTGTTGAGATTAGAACATTTTTATACACTTTTGAAACCCTATTAAAGAGTTTTCTCTTGAAAATTGTATGTTTTGCAATTGAGTGTTTTGTAGAAATCATTTGATGAGTTGATTTCTATTTTATGCTTTCACGCTGTATCACCTAACTCATAAGGTAGCTATCATGCGACAAGTGTAGACATGACATGATAGTTTCCAAGTCTTTTCTACCAAACTCCCCATGCAATGGTTACACGGTTTTTGAATATTTAGTAGTGAAATTTTAATATAAGATGACTCCTTTTGATACACATGGATATTGGATTACACATATATATGTGTGTAAATTACAAACCTATTGACCAATACCATGTTAAAATTCATAGATCAAATGTTTGTTATAAGACTACAAGCTAAGTGCAATTACTTATGACAACAAAGATTTTGATTCTATATATATTAATGATTTATATAGGGCATCGCTCTTTGTTCATTATAAATTCACTAAAAAGGAGCCTTAAAACCTTGGTAGATATTGCGTGCACTGTAGAAATTAAAACGAATCAAACATGATGCAAAAAACCATGATAACATTGAAAGATCAAGCAAAAGAGAGAAGTTAACACAATATATTTTAGTTAGAAAATCCTAGTGTGATATTGGGAGAACAACTATAGGAATAAGTAGTAGTCAAGTTCACTGGTCATATCAAAATGTGGTTAGGTACAATATACAATATTCCTATTATAAAAAGATATGACAAACAATGGAAAAAATGAAAGTAAAGAGTACACAAGATTTATGTGGAAAACCCTTGACAGGAAAAATCATAAGCAAATGAGAGTAATTCACTATATGTTGAATAAGGAGTACAGAGGATGTGTATACAAATGATCTTATTGATTTCAACTCTCTTAACCCTAACAAAACAACACACACATATATATGTATGTGTGTGTAAGCCAACTCAAAGGTTAGCAGCTTAAATCCATCGTTTTTAATTCAACACTGGCTCAAGGCCACGGCATTACCCAAATAGGTTGGCGACTTAAGTCAACCTAGCCAAAACATTAGTCGCATAAATAATTTCAAGGATTTAGGGTCGACGATGTACAATTCAAAGCTAGCACCTTGACTCAAAGTTGGCAACTTACATTGGATTTAGGTCACACATCCAACAATCTCCATCTTGACACAAATTTAGGAGTAAAAAACACAAACTCTCAATCTTCAACATAAAAACGAAACATTCTTCTCCTTTCCACTAACCCCCAAAGGGAATCAATCAACAACAAACATCAACCAAGTCCAGGCAATACTAAAACTTATATAGGAAGTGTCTTAGTCATCATATCAGTAGGATTATCTTAAGTACTGACTTTGCTCATAGCAATATTACCACGAGTAATAACATCACAAACAAAGTGATACCTAACATCAATGTGCTTTGTCCTCTCATGAAACATCTAATCCTTGTGAGATAAATTTGACTGTCACAATGGATTGTGACAGTCTTCAAGTCATCACTGAGTTCACCAAATAATCCTTTCAACTAAAGGGCTTCTTTAAAAGCCTCTGTAATAGCCATACATTCAGCTTCGGTAGTGGATAGAGCAACTGTAGCTTGCAAAGTGGCTTTCCAACTGATAGCACAACCACCAATGGTAAAATATACCCTGTGAGATCTTCTTCTATCTAAGTCTCCAACAAAATAAGAATGAACAAATCTAATAATTCCATCTCTAGTTCTACTAAATTGTAGATAAACATAATAAAATCTCTTAAGTATTTGAAAATCCATAACTACTTTCCAGTGGTCCTTATCAAGATTTGTCATATGTCGACTGACTAAACTCATAGCATAGGACAAATCTGGACGTGTACAAACCATAGCATACATAAGAGATCCTACAGCACTAGAATATGGAACCTTAACATATAGTCAATCTCATCACTTGATTGTGGAGAAAAAGTAGATGAAAGTCTAAAATGAGCTGCTAAAGGTGTACTAACAATCTTAGCATTCTTCATATTAAACCTCAAGGAATTTTTTCAATGTACCCCTTGACTTAGATGCAACATACTTGTTTTTCTATCTCATAATATTTCCATCTAAGTATCTTCTTTGTTGCTCCCAAGTCTTTCATCTCAAACCCTATACTTAACTGTATTTTATCCTTTCTAATTCTCCTCTATCCTTAGCTACTATCAACATATCATCAACATACAAGAGCAAATACACAAATGACCTATCATTACTTCTTAAAATAGACACATCTATCAAAATTACTTCTCCTGAAATCATGAGAATTCATAAATGAGTCAAACCTCATGTACCCTTGTCTGGGTGATTGCTTCAAGTCATAAAGCGATTTTCCTAACTTGCAAGCATGGTCCTCCTTTCCTAATACCACAAAACCTTCTAGCTGTTGCATGTAGATATCTTCCCAAGCTCTCCATGTAAGAAAGTTGTCTTCATGTCTAACTGTTTCAGTTCAAGATCTTGCATAGCTACAATATCAAGCAAGCTTGAAGTAAGCTGTGCTTTACAACAGGAGAAAACACATTAGTAAAACCTATACCTGGTATCTAACTGTAACCTTTTGAGACTAATCTTGCTTTGAATCTAGGTTCTTCAACTTTTAATGTTCCTTCTTTCTTTTTGAATACCCCTTTACACCGAACAATCTTCTTCCCCTTCGGAAGCTTCACTAAATCCCATGTACCATTCTTATGAAGGGATTCCATCTCCTCCTACATAGCAATCATCCACTTACTAGAAACATCACAACCAACTACTTCTAAGTAAGTAGATGGTTCCATATTAAAATCAATGTCCTCTACTACATTTAGAGCATAAGCAACAAAATCTACCTCAGCATATCTTTACAGAGACATAACTTCTCTCTTAGGTCTGTCTTTAGCAATAGAATGCTACTGCTATGGTGGTGTAGAAATAGTCTAAGAACTAGCCTTTGGTGTAGAACATGAATCAATCTCAAACTCCACCTGCATACTTGATTTCTACTAAATTTTAGCAAATAAAGTATTAGAAGATAAGTCATATAACATAGTAGTTTCATCAAAAATAACATCTCTACTAATAATGACTTTCTTCTATTTAGGACACTACAACTTATATCCCTTGACACCAAGCTTATAACCAAGGAATATATACTTCAGAGATCTAGCCTCAAGTTTTCCATTATCAACATGAGCATATGTAGGACATTCAAAAATCTTCAATTCAGAATAATTAACAGGAGTATCAGACCATACCTCTTGTGAAGCCTTCTTCTCAATAGTAGTTGATGGAAACCTATTAATCAAAAAACATGATGTAGAAGTTGCTTCAACCCTGAATGACTTCAATAACTTAGCATTTAAAAGCATACATCTAACTTTCTCTATAATAGTTTTATTCATCCATTCTGCTATTCTGTTTTGTTGAGGCATGCCAGGAACTGTTAAATGCCTCACAATTCCTTCTGACTTGCACAAAACATTAAATCCATTAGAATAGAACTCTAAATCATTATTACTACAAAGACATTTGACATGTTTCCTTATTTGTTTCTCAGTCATTATCTTCTACTCTTTAAATGTAGGTAGAACATCATTCTTCTACATCAAAAAAAAAAATATCCAAACTCTTCTAAGAAATCATCAATAATAGTCAGCATGTAAATAGCACCTCCACTAAAAGGCACTTTAGATGGCCCCCAAAGATCTGAATGAATATAATCAAGTGTACCCTTTGTGTTACGAGTACTTATGGTAAGTCTGACTCACTTTTGCTTTCCAAAAATGCAATGTTCACAAAATTTCAATTTATTGATGCCTTACCCATTAAGAAGTCCTCTTCTACTCCATTCAGCCATAGCGACTCACTCATATGCCCTAGAAGCATGTGCCAGAGTCTAGCAGGATCATAATCTAACAAAGAAAAATGACAACTGCATCACCTGTAATCATAGAACCCTACAAAACATATAAATTAGCATTCTTTTTTTGCCCCTTCATCAACACAAGAGAACCTTTACTTATCTTCAAAACTCCACCTTCACCAATGTATTTGTACCCTTTTGTATTAGAAGTCCTCAAATAAATCAAATTTCTTTTCAAGTGAAGCACATGTCTCACATCACCAAGTGTTCCGACGACACCATCAAACATTTTAATTTTTATGGTACCAATACCTGCAACTCTACAAGAAGTATTATTACCCAACAGGACAACACCTTTGGATAATGTTTCATATGTTGAAAACCAATCTCAATTAGGACACATATGAAAAGTACAACTAAAGTCAAGAATCCATTCCTCACTTGTTTGAGGATCACTATTAGAAGCAACAAGAAGTTCTCCACTACTATAGTCTTCAGCAACATCAGCTTCATCGTATTTTTCTAGGTAATTTCCCTTTTGATTTTCAGCAGCTCTTTTGTTCTTATTCTGTAATTTATAACATCCAGATTTAATGTGTCATTTCTTCTTGCAATACTTGCAGATCTTATCCCTACTTATAGATTTTGATCTTCCTCTTGAATTACCACCAGAATTGCGATCTTGACTCCTACCACAAGTAACAAAACCCTCTACCTAAGGCTCCGATTTCACCACAAGATCATTCATCTTTTCAAAGGAACACATTACATCATAAACTTCATCTATGGTGAGAGAATCACGACTATATAGTATGGTGTCTCTAAAGATCAAATGAGAAGGAGGCAGCGAACACAATAAAATCAAAGCTAAATCCTCTTCATCATACTTAACCTCCAAAGTTTCCAAATAAAAAACAATTTCTTTAAAAGTGTTTAAGTGATCTTCTAGAAACCCACCTTTTGCCAAACGATGAGAATATAGTCGTTAATTCATATGCAATTTGTTGGTCAAACTTTTCGTTATACACAACTGCTCCAATTTCAATAATAATTCAGCAGTAGTCTTCTCCTTCAACACATCTTGCAGTATTTGATTTGATAAATGAAGATGAATTTGAGAAAGGGCTTATCGATCCTTACGTTGTTTTTCTTCCGGTGACCATGACGAAGGCATTTTCTCAAACTCTAATAAGGCATTATCCAAATCCATCTACGCAAGAATCGCTCGCATTTTGACCTGTCATAGCAAAAATCTAGTGTTGCAATCTAACAACGAGATATCGTATTTCATGGTTGCCATTATAAAGAAAATAAAGCCAAACCTTTGGCTCTAATACCAATTTGTTATAAACGGATACGATAAACAATGGTAAAAACGAAAGTAAAGCACACATAAGATTTATATAAAAAACCATTGACGGAAAAACCACGGGAAGAGGAGAGGAATTCACTATATGTGAAAAGGAGTACAAATGATCATATAGATCTCAACTCTCTTAACCCTAACAAAACAACACATACATATACATATGAATGCGTAAACAGCTCAAAGGCCGGCAACCTAAATTTATCGTTTTTAATTCAACGCCGGCTCAAGACCAACGACATTGCCCATATAGGCCAGCGGCTTTAGGCCAACCTAGCCAAAACGTCAGTCTCGAAAATAATTTCAAGGATTCATGGCCGGCTCAAGGCCGGTGGTGTTCAATTCAAAGCTAGAGGCCTTGACTCCAAAGCTGGCGGCATAAACTAGATCGGGTCACACATCCAACAATACGTTACCAGCTAAAGCCCAAATTCAAGACAATATATAGATACATATACCTTAGGATTAAAATTTCAAGCAAATAGGTCCATGCATAGGACCTAGCCTAGTTTACCTTGGTATTTTTTTATTGATGAAAATGGGATATATAGGGATCCAGGTATGAGGTACCCATAAGAAACTCAACCTTATATTTAAGGGGGGAGGGTGTGGGGGTTTTGGGTAAGGAAAGATACAAAAGGAATAGATATATACAATTCTGATCAAATGAAAAATGTATCTATTTAATATACCTAATAGGAAGGACTACTTAATGTTTATTTGCTCTATCTTATCATTCAAGTGATTTTGTTTTTAGTATATCTATTGTTTTATAGAAATCTGTACGTGTGTTTGTGTATATATGTGTGAAGTTCGCTATATATAACTACATATATATTAGATTATCGGCTCGATGACAACATTATAAATTTTTGGAATTTTTATTAAGTTTCGATGCTATTCTCTTTGTGATGTTTGAAGTGTGGAAGCTAAGAACCAAAAGTCAAAATGAAGGAAGTCAGATTTTGAAGCAAAAATGTTTTCATGTTAAATGACGGACATTCTTTCAAAAGTGCTTCCCCATTTCTAGTATATACGATGGCGTCCTTTTATAAAATTAATATTCAAATGAAAGAAGAACACTTCATTCAAATCTATAAGAGATTCAAACAAACTGTTTGCAGCGCCCATTTGGATTATTGGATTTTTATCAGTATCATATCTATATCAAATCTGTATCTATAACATATCTATATGATATATATATATCATATCTATTTGGTCAGTTTATGAGTAAATTTTTTGTTTTTCATCAGTATTTATTTCTTGACAAATATATATTTGAAAATGATAAAAATATGGTATCAAAATGACTAGAATTTGGCGAAACAAGTAGACTAAAATGACTAGAATACGACAAAAATTTGACTAGGATATAACATGGTACAAAATGACTAGACTAAAATGCCAAAATGACTAAAATAAACAAAAATATGGTACAAATATAATTTGTACCAATCTCACTTATGAGATTTGAACAATTAAGTACCACTATAGATTCCTAACATTCTTCCTATAAAACCCAATCAACTTACATTTATTTCATCTTTTCTCTATAAAAAAACCTACCATATAAACTTCTAAGCATATTCAGCAAGACTAAAGGAGGCTAAAAGGATTTACTGAGATTGTAGTCTTGTTTATTCTCTTATTTAGTTGAGTATTTATATCTTTCTCTCTTTAGCCTTTTTTTCTTGTCTATATGTATGTTTGTATTTATACATCTTGATGGGCTATGATAATGTTTTTGAAACGTGTTGTTTAAATTTTAGTTGCTCTGATCCTTTAAGGGCCACTTCGTAGCTAATCTAATAGCTTTTGATTATAGGCTTGTGGATTATGTTTTGAAATTAAGTATGTGATTTTAGATAACTTAAATCCATATAAATGTTAATCATTCTGACTATTGGTTTCATGAATTGTGTGATGAATTCAATAAGATAGTAATGAATTAGCACAACTAAAATGTGTTGTGGATTATAATAGGATGGATGGACCAACTACCTATGAGTACTTATTCTATGTTTATCTCAATGAAGTAAAGAATATGCGCCTAATAAGTACTTTAACTATTAAATTATCAGATATACACTACATGTGCACACACCAATGCAAATCACTTTATTTCAAGTTTTATAAGAACAAAGCCAAGGTTTTTAAATTTCTATAAATCATTTTTCCTTATAAAGCATTAGTCAAGATTAGTCTAAAAGATCGATCTATCTATCCATTTATCTCTCTCTATATATTATCAACTTTGATGTTAAAGTTTAAACAAAATAAATAAGGAAGATATATGTGAATTTGTAAGTGATTCTCATGCTAGCTAGTAGAAAAAATGCCCATGTAGCGCATGACTTAACTAGCTTAGACCTAACATTAGCATACCTATTTATAAAAGAAGTCAAATGAGGTAGATTTATAATTTGTTACTGGACCATTCAAATAATTACAAAAAATAATTTAATATGTACTTTGATAGTTCGATAATAGTAATAAATAAATTAAAAAAATTTTAATAACTTATGAGTTATGACATCAGGAAAAAGAATAATGAAAAAAAAGCATAGGATGTTCCTAAAAGGAGGCTGGATGCTCAAAGCAAGCTCACGTTATTAGCATTGCGGCACTTGTTAAATTTTTTATAATTTTGCCATGTCCGACCTCGTTTTTTTTTTGCTCCGACTATAAATTTTCACGCGTCTTTCGGTGGGCAACAAACTTCCCGTGTACAGACAGACAACTACAGTCACTTCTCCACATCGTTCTCTTCCTTTTCAGGAAAGGAGATTTTGACTGGTTTGGCCGATTATGTTGAGGGAAGATGTCATATCGTTCATCGAGTGGAGCTTCGTCAAAGTGCCTTTATTCTCGTTTCTCCAATCGGATACAAATATAATTATAAATAAAAATCAAGCAATCTAAATAGGCCATTAAATAAGGATGAGGGTTAAAAAGAAACCTATAGTAGTATTTTTTTATTTTTTTCATTATTATAAGGGAAGGAGAAGTTAAAGTTGGTTGTATTTACATATTACAGTGGCATTATTTGAAGGAAAATTAAACTAAAATTTGTTTACACACATGCAGTCACAAGTTATTCATCAGATCTAATTAATCCACCTTTAAAATCTTCTTGTGGTTACAACTTTTATAAATAAAAAAAAGGAGGTTAATTTAGGTAAATAATCTTTGAAATTAATCAATTTTTAATATCTAAATTCTGAAAGAATTTTTTTTGTGCACCAACAATATACCTTTGCTAATTTCTTTTAGTTACTAAATTTATCAATTTAAAAGTTTTTCATATACTAAATTAATCTATTTCAAAATTTAAGTATTACATTGATTAATTCTAAGGTTCAAGCACCTAATTATAAATTTTGCTGAAGTGTTTTGATAATATTAAAAAAAAGTCATTGTAAAAAACTATTAAAATATATAAATAGCAAGATTGAGGACGCTTTAGCGAGCATTTGTAAATAATTTAATAAAAAAGAAAATTATGAAGATACGAAAGTATTTTAAGTATTGAAGGGAAGGGATCATTGTGTGAGTAACTATAATTTTGGACGGCGTTTACATTTATCTTTGCTGGACGGAGGGAGCTCAATAGCTCACGTTTTTGTTGTTATGATTCGACACATTCTTAAGCGAAGATTAGATGGTCACTTACCTTATATACGAAATTTTTTTGAAAAATTACAAAAAATTATAAAAAAAAAAAAAAAAAAAAACGGAGAAAGATCATATTTCTCCATTGATGTTGCGTGCCTGATTCGTTCTTCCGATAAATTAAAAGTTCAAGAATCAGCTACTTTAACGATTAATTAATCAAATCCAACGCAAAATGGGTCGAGGTCCACAAACTCTTTTCCAGGTCATCTATGATGACAGTTTTTAAGAAAACATCTCAAATGAAAAGAAAAGATTAAATGACAAAAAAAAAAATCTTCTTAACTACATTATAAAGTTGATTGATATTTGTATGGGTATAATTCCGGATTCAACAATCACGTGCATGCTGTGTGACAATCGCACTACGCGTAACCTAAGGAAACAACAGGTATGAGGGTAACCAAGAGATAATCAAGTAGAGAGAAGAAGTAGATAGTCTCAGTAAGCTCTAACACACTTGTAAGAGGTGAGGAAGTTAGAAAGCATCAACCTCACTAATTACTATGAGATTGTATGCATTCTTGAGTAAATCAAGTATTTAATTCACCAAGGTAGAAATCCGACAGTACGACAACGTTTATACAAGATTTCACTTATCCAAATGAGATGGAGAGTAATATTTATAAAGATCTAGCCGTCGATGTCGTCCGTCAAATGAAACAGATGACCAACGGTTATGATAAGTTTCTCTCATAATAGATATAGATGCGGGCTCTCTTGTGGATCCAGCCCATTAAGATTTTTACATGTAATGCATGTGAACTCTTCCTTGACGTCTCTGTTAAGTACCTGAAGTGATTGGAACTCATGAACATGACGAGCTTGTGATCTAGCATTCTCCATCAGAAAGCTCTTTGAAAACTAAAGACTTGTTACTAGAGCAACCGTCTCTTTTAGTGTTAAACATCTTACATCTGATCTAACCTCTTTTAATTTGGTGATCTCTTCCTCGACGTCTCTGTTAAGTACTTGAAGCGATTGGAACTCATGATCATGACGAGCTTGTGATCTAGCTTTCTCCATCATAAAGCTCTTTGAAAACTAAAGACTTGTTATCTAGAGCAACCGTCTGTTTTCAATATGTGAGCGACCCTTCCTAGCTTGAGCGACTTCCTCAATCCATTTATCTTTATTTGCAAGCTACAACCTTGAAAACAGAAATTCTATAATTTCAAGTACAGCAGCAGGCTATGGAAATGCACTCATATAAAATCCACAACCATCTAACCCATATGCATAACTTATTAATCAGGCCTATCATACGTAGTGAAACCCAACAATTCTACATGACTCCAACCCTTCTCCACAACTTGTCAATAGTTGCACATTGTACCAATTTGTCTCTATCATTTTTCAAAAGAAATTGTGCTACCTAGGATGTGTGTCAACATTTTAGTTGTGTACCACACACTGTGTTATTAATTTGTACCACCTAAGACATATGTCAACATTTTAGTCATGTACAACACATATTGCGCTTACTCCTCCATATCAAGTCTGAAAGAAATGTTAATCCTGTGCTCTAAATTTTGTCTTTCGTAAGGGAGTTATGTTATTCCTCCTCCTTCTTTCTCTGTGTTCGCATTTTTCTTCTCCTTCGTCTCCTATTGCTCTTCCTCAGTTAGTTGGTTTCCGACCTTCTTGGGGTTCCCTCATCCTCCTCCATTAGTTCAGTCATAGTGATATAGCATACACTATAGGAGGTTCACTTGGAAACTAGTCGCTCGATGGTGATGTGTCCTATTCGGTGAAATGAGTACCAATCAAGCTTCTAGTTGATCCATGTGAGTTTCTATCAGTGTGGGTGCTTCGTTACAATGGCTTAAACGGTCCTTCAGATCCTCATTTTATCAAAAACTAAGAAGGAACCCATGCTTGATAATGTAAGCTTAATAATATTGAGGTTGTCTTTTTCTCTGACCAAGGAAGCGAGAATTCTTTATTAAATTGAATTTTTGGATGCTGTAACTGTTTGAATTCTCCAAATATTACATGTTCTTATTGTTGTGTACTTTATTGATTTTTCCCGTCTCCTTTTTTTCATCTTACATCTGATCTAACCTCTTTTAATTTGGTGATCTCTTCCTTGACGTCTCTGTTAAGTACTTGAAGTGATTGGAACTCATGAACATGACGAGCTTGTGCTCTAGCTATCTCCATCATAAAGCTCTTTGAAAACTAAAGACTTGTTATCTAGAGCAACCGTCTCTTTTAGTGTTAAACATTTTCCGGCAATGACCTTGACCCAAATTTCTCACAACCCGAGCATGTCCAAGCTAGATCATATCCTGTTCCGATAGCATTGATACCAAAATTCCTATGACCAAACCATGTGAGGTTTATAGAAATGATAGTGGTGAGGATGCCAATTTAATGAGTAAAATTGACGAACTTGTAAGAGAGAGAAATTAAGCAGTTAGATAGGCCTCCCTTAAGCCTGTTGAATTGGCTGAAGAAGTAGAGAGGAAATAGGCCTTAACTGGGCTGCATTTGGAGGAGGATACAGCTGCTCAGCCAATGAGACTTGCAGGAGTCAAAAGGGGATCAATCACTTTAGGGTACTTTGATGTCAATTCTAATAATGTTGCCACACCAACTATATCTTCACAGGTATTTAGACGGGATTATGGTTTGCCTTAATTATTGGCAATTCATCTTAATTCCATAGGCATTGGAATGTCGAAAGGGGCAATTCTTGTTGTTCCCAGTAAATATTCTACTCATCATGCTGACAATATGGACAACAAGATTACCGTGCTTGGTTCACAAGGTGATCGCCCCTCTGCTACAGTAACTTCAGATCATCCATAATATATAAATGAAGTTGCTTTACTCTATAAATGGTTCCTCATTTGTGATGGTTTTGCCCTCTCTTTTTTTTTCCTTTTTTTTGTGACTCTTGTCATTTCATTTCCATCCCTTTTTTTTTATTTACATCCATACTTGATTCTACCCTTTCTTTGCCACATACGCCCGAATGAAGCATCGAAGATCTATGTCGAACACTTAAAGATGATCAAACTGAATAGAAACATGAGTAGCAAGAGCAGTTTGCTAAGTACCAAAAAAAACTGGAATTAATTCGAGCATATTTTATGAACTTTGGCTTGTAAATTCATCTTAGCCTCAGCTTTGTAATCTATTCATCATGCTTTCAAGAATACTTTGTGTTTCATGAACCTGTAGTCCTTATCTTGAAAGTCTTGTTACTGTTGTTGTTTTCTTTGAGCTTATATAGAGTTGTCATGTTACTTCAAGTATTGATTGATTGGCCTTTGTGTAATTTGGACTTGTACTTGAAATGAACACATAGATAGTCCTTTTTGCTTATTATGTGTATTGGTTGACAAGAAAGAGTAAGTCATTGACAGTATCAGCTAAGTGCTAATATACTTTCGCCATTCATCTTACCCTGTCCAAGTTTTCTTTATTTCACTTGGCATGAGCTTGTCCCAACAGTTGATTCATGCTTTAGCTTCTCCACTTTCATTTGGTTTCTACTCAAAATCATGACTAATGTGTTGCTTGTATTTATCTCAACTCAATCAATGAGCCTTCCCTGCTCTAAATTTCGTAATAGCTCATGCATTTCCTCTTGTCTTTAGAGCCCTTTCGTATCCTTGTCTCACTATGTCTTAGGTTCGATTGTTATTTACCAGGCAAGGAATTTATATTTCCAGCGCTATGGAAATTCACATAATTGATGTTTTGAAATGCTCCAATTCTCCACTTAACATTGTAGTAATCAGGCTTGCACTTGTATTTCCTCTCTTATAATAGGCTTTTGTTTCTGCCTCACAGCTCTCTGTATTTTGCTTTGTTTGTTTATAATATACTACTTTACTGTCACAATTGAGATGTTATAGTTCTTCTAGTCCCAACTCTTGTCTGTTGTCATTGTCATGTAATGCTTTTGGAGCTTACTTCAATTTTCACTCCTTTTGTTTAACTTTTTTCTTTTTTTTTTTTTTTTTCGTTACAATAAGATGGTTCTCAATACTATGGTTAGCCACTATGTTTTGACCTTCACCAAGTCTTTTTGTGTCATGGTAACTACTGTCAAATAGACCTAAAGCCGCTTTACCTTCGCATGTTAGCTGCTTCTCGTTCCGATTCTCATTTCAGGTTACTGTCCTTTTATAGTACACAATAATGAAACCGAGTGATGAGCTCCCCCAATCAATCAAATCCTTCAGTCACCCAAAGTTCAACATATTTTCTACTATAAATTTTTCTATAATCGCAAGGAGAGCTCTGCTATGTGAATACTTGGACCAATTCAGGCTGAGATTGGGGATTTCAGAGAATTGTAAATAATAGACTAAATTAACAACAATCTTGAAGGCCCTTTAACTTATTTATTTTCAGCATTGTCAAGGTTGTAGGTGTTGAGCTTGGAACCTGATTTTAGTAGCAGCTCCCTTCTCTATTCTAATCAACATGGCAATAGAAATTTCATGATGAATTTCGACACTGATTCATTTGTAATTCCAAAACCCAAAACATAAGAATTGCAGTTCTTTTCCTTAACTTTCCATAGGATTTTGAATCATATCAAAAAAAGCTCGTATGAAGGAAATATTCACATTTTACCCAATTCTATCAAATCTGCAAAATCAAGCACTAGTACTGCATATGTGGTTACTGCATGATGAATTTTGTATTGATGCATTCTGAGTTCATCAAAATTCAAAACACAAAAGTTTTAGATCTTCTTTCCCTCTTTCTAAATAATTTTGAATCACATTAATAGGAGCTCGAATGAGGAAAATACCCACAATTTACTAAACTTTATCAAATCTACAAAAATTAGACACTACCACTGACATGCAACAACTTCATGATAAAAACTAACCTTTTACATTTAGAATCTCTTCAAAATCAAAACACTAAAATTTTTAGATATTTCTCTTAGATTTATTTATGATTTTGAATTATATCAAAAGGAGCTCGTATGAGAGAAATATCCTTAATTTACCAATATATGCCAAATCTGCCAAAATTAAGGACCCTTACTATCATGTAGAAATTTCATGATGAATTCTATATTGATCACTTCGAATTCACCAAAACTCAAAACATTAAATTTTATATCTCCCTCTTATCTTTTCATAGAATTTTAAATCACTTCAAATGGAGTTCATGTGAGACAGATGTGCATAATTTACAAAACTATACCAGATGTGAACATATCATAACACAACTTTGTAGGTGTAGCCACTTCCGTTGAATTTTGAATTGATAAACTCCAAATTTACTAAAACTCAAAACATAAATGTTTTAGATCTCCCTTTTCCCTTTCCATATAATTTTAAATCGCCTCAAATGGAGCTCATGTGAGAGAAATGTGCATAATTTACAGAAGTCTGTCAAAATACAAATCAGGATGTTACATTTGCATATGTAGTAAATTTAAGAATGATTTCAACCTTTATACATACAAATTTATTGAAATTTCAAAACATAAAAGTTAAGGATATCTCTCTTATCTTTTTATATCATTTTGAATCATCTCAATAGGAGTTCGTATGGGAGAGAAATGATGAATTTACGAAATCATTTTCAAACTGTCATATTTCCTTCTCTAGCTCAATAGGAGTTCGTATAGGAGAGATATGATGAATTTACGAAATCATATTCAAACTTTCTTGTTTCCTTCTCTAGTACACGAACATGTTTCTCTAGTGTTCTCAATCCTTCGAATTAAAACCTGACCTTTCATGTAGAATTTGGGCAGATAGCTTGCACTCACTACTCTTTCTTTAATGTCGTTACTCTTAATCTGTAATTTGGATCACACACACTATGTTTTGTGCATTAGGTCTACCATATGACTTGTCAGTCCCTATTTGCTTCTCGTTATCGAACATTTCTTTTACATTAGAATGCTTAAATTTGAGACAAGCAATAGAATGTTAAATATTACTAGCAGAGTGACTCCAAGACTTGTTATTTGAACAAAGAGATTATTTCTTTCCTTTGACACTAAGAGTGAAATATGAGGTATTTGAGACATGAGTGCCCCATTCCCAGCATTATAAGCTCCTTACACCACATGAAGGAATGAATTTATGTTTGCATTTCCTTGGTATCATGTTTTTCTAGAATAAATCCTCTTTTGTTATCCCTTAAAGTTACTGAAATTATAACTCAGGAAGTGCATCAAATCGCAAGTCATAGGTGCTCCATTTAGGCACACAAAATGCTCTTAAGTTATTGCTATTTTTACTATCAAAGCTGCAAATGAATGCTTTATTGACTCTTCAAGGATCAAGCTTGAATATGAGTAAGTGATTGAGTCTCATCTTTCCATTTAATTTTGATTGTTCAATTTGATAGATACTCAGTAATGATCTGAATAGCAGTTCAAGTGCTGTTGTCATGATTCTCCATTCCATAGAACTATGTGTTAGGGTTATAGATCAAACTCATATGGGTCTGTAACCAAGGAGATCCTAAATATATATTGTACATATTTAGAAGACTTTGAAATCATGATATCCTAGTATAGGGCATATACTTAGAAGAGGACCTGGAATAAGGAGATTTTTTGCAACAAAGGAAGATGTTTTTGCTGTACACTAGCTAAAGATCAAAGTACACGCTGGCCACGTTAGAATGTTAAGTGGATTTGAAATTTAGAATTTTTGCTGAGAGCTCCAGATGACTACACCAGCTTCAACACCACCGACTTAGTGGAGTACGCCACCGGCATAGGTGTCAACATTACCGATGTTGGAACATCGATTTAAGTATCAATTTTCTTTTGCCGCCAACCTACATTTTATTACACGAGCTTATGTTGTGTACTTGTTTTTCACTTTGTGTTGTATATAAATACTTCCTTTTGTCCTAGGTTCATAAGAGACGAGTGAGAAGTCGTTCTTATAATCTGGAGAGAGAAGGGCTTATTACTATTAAAATCCATTGGTTATGGTGAAGATATAAGAGATCCACTAGTGTTATCTAGTGAAGAACAATTGCATATCCCATTATTTGTTGATAGTGGAGGAAATTTATGCGGCGGTCCCATGGTTTTTCCTCAAATTGGGATTTTCCAAGTAAATCCTAATGTCATTGATTTTTATTTTTCTGTAATTTGTTTATTTTTGTTTGTTATCACATTGGCAAGAGGAAAAAGATTGTATCTTTCCCTAACAAAGTTGTATCAGAGTGCCAGGTCCAAAAAAAGAAATCCTAGGGTTTCTATCAGTGAAGTGAAAAAATGGGTGAATCATCAGGTATGATAATAAAACTAAACTCATCTAATTATTCTATCAGGAAAAGTATGATGGAGGATGTGTTGTATTGTAAAAACCTATATTTTCCCTTGGGTAGTGATACTACAAAACCACAGGACAAGTCTAATGCAGATTGCGCGATCCTACATAGAAAGACTGTTGGTTATACCTGACAGTAAGTTGATCAACGTATGTATCATCATGTTGCTTAGGGGACTAGAGCGGATGTTCTATGGAAGAAATTGGATTCCATCTATGAGAGGCAGACAGCTTTGAACAAAACCTCTTTGATTGGGAGAGTAGTGGATTTGAAATACAAGGACGGGTCCAATATGACTGAGCACTTAAATATTTTTCAAGGGCTTATGAATTAGCTGACTGCGATGAAACTTTTCCTGGATGATGAAATATAGGCATTACTGTTGTTGAGTTCACTACCTAAGAGTTGGGAGACACTTATGGTGTTAGTCAGCAATTCAGCTCCAAATGAAATACATACTCTTGAAATGGTGAAGGATAGTTTGATGAATGAAGAGGTCAAAAGGAAAGATCTAGGGATAATTTATGAGACTTGAGCACTTACTATAGATAAGCCAGACAGACGTAGTAGAAGCAGGAATAGAGGCCCAAATGACAAATCTGATAGATCTGACAAATCCAGGGGAAATCTAAGTCAAGAGGAAGAAAGAATGTCAAACACTTCTATTGTGACAAGCCATGGCATTTTAAAAGAGAATGGAGGTTGTGGAAGAGAGAGCAGGGTAAGGTAAAGATGAAGATAAAGGTAGAGACACCACTACTGCAGCAGCAAATGGTGAGATTTTAGTTACCTAAGATGAGGACCGTGTTAGCCTTGCAGGTCATGACAATGATAGAGTCATAGACTCCGATGCCTCCTTTCATGTGACTGCACATGGTGAGTACATTGCTGTAACTATGGCAATGTTAGGATGGGAAACAATGAAACATCTAAAATAATTAGCATTGAAAATGTTGTTATGGAGACTAACATAGGTTGCAGGCTCATTCTTATAAATGTGAGACACGTTCTAGATATTCATCTGAACCTTATTTCTGTAGGGAAGCTTGGTGATGATGGTTACTATAGTCACTTTAGTGAAGGAAAATGGAAGCTCACCAATGGTTCTTTTATTGTGGTTAAAGGGAAAAAATCCAATACCCTTTACTTAATGTCAGCAAAACTAAGTAAAAGATATCTGAATTTGACAGATGATAGTTCTATGGAACTTTAGCACAAGTGGCTTGGTCACATGAGTGAAAAAGAGCTTCATGCTTAGAAGCAGCTTCTGACAGGTGTAAAAGGTACACCTTTGAAAACTTGCAGACTGTCTTGCTGGCGAACAACACAGGGTTGCATTCTAAAGAAATCCACCTGCTAGGAAACCTCATGTACTAAATCTAGTTCATACAGATGTCTGCTATATGAAAGACAAGTTAATAGGTGGTGCTTTGTACTTTGTTACTTTCATTGGTGATCTCTCTAGAAAATTGTGGACATTTGCTTTAAAGTCTAAGGATCAGGTGCTGGATGTGTTTAAGTAATTCCATGCTAGAGTTAAAAAGGAAACTAGAAGACAGTTGGTATGTGCAAGAGCTGACAATGGTGGTGAGTATAGAGGACCATTTGAAGAGTACTATAATGGTCATAGGATTAAATTGGAAAAGACAGTTCTAAAGACCCCACAGCATAATGGTGTTGCCGAGAGGATGAATAGCACCAACATTGAGAGTAAAGTGCATGTTATCACATATTAAGATACCTAAATCTTTTTGGGGGTGAGGCTTTGAGGATAGCAATTGATTTGATAAATTTATCTCCCCCACATGCTCTGGATGAGATATCCCAAAAAGAAACTGGGTAGATAAAGAAGTTTCCTATTAACACTTACATGTTTTTGGTTACATGGTGTATGTGCACATTCCTAAAGATGAGAGAGAAAAGCTTCATGCAAATTCCAAGTAACATGTCTTCATGGGTTATGCACATGATGAGTATAGGCATAGACTATGGGACCCAGTTGATAGGAAGGTTTTCAGGAGCAGGGATGTAGTCTTTCTTAAAGACCAGACCATTGAAAATATTGAAAAGCCTAAAAAGAAAAAACCTTCAGGTGAGATCCCTACATATGTTGATCCAGTTCCCTCACTTAAAGAATCTAACACTGATGGGGAAGATGTGGAAGATGAAATTGAGCAGCCCCAAGAGCCTCATCAGCAAATTCAGTTAAGAAGATCTTCAAGAGATAGAAGACCATCTACCAGATACAGTGCAGATGAATATGTGATGTTGATTGATGAGGGAGAACCTGAATGTTATCAAGAAGCTATCCTACATGATCAGAAGAAAGAGCGGGTCAAAGCCATGCCAGAAGAAATAAAGTCCTTGCATGAGAATAAGACTTATGATTTGGTGCAACTACTTAAGGGTAAGAGATCCCTGAAAAACAAATGGGTTTACAGGTTGAAGACTAATGAAAATAGCTCACAACTAAGGTACAAGGCAAGAATGGTCGTGAAGGGGTTCAATCAAAAGAAAGAGGTTAACTTTGGTGAAATTTTCTCACTGATGGTGAAGATGTCTTCAATTCAGGTTGTAATGAGTATTGTAGCTAATTTAAACCTAGTGATTGAGCAAATGGATGTGAAGATAGTATTTCTTCATGGTGACTTGGAGGAAGAAATTTACATGGAGTTGCCTGAAGGGTTCAAGGTTAAGGGAAGGAGAATCTTGTTTGCAATTAAAGAAGAGCTTGTATAGGTTGAAACAGGCTCCAAGATAGTGGTACAAGAAATTTGACTTCTTCATGATTGACCAAGGTTATACTATGACTGCGATAGACCATTGTGTCTTCATCAAGAAATTTGCCAATGGTGAGTTCATTATACTCCTACTTTATGTAGATGATATACTGATAGTTGACCGTGATGCCAAGACAATTCATGACTTAAAGATTGCTCTGATAAGTCTTTTGCAATGAAAAACTTAGGACCCGCATGCCAAATTCTTAGGATGAGAATTATAAGAGATAGGAAGAGCCAGAAATTGTGGTTATCATAGGAGGGATATCTAGAAAAAGTTTTTGAGAGATTTAACATGAGTAAGGCAAAATCTGTTTGTTCTCCACTTGTAGGTCACTTCAAGCTCAAATCACTTCACTATCCTAAAAGTGAGGTAGACAAAGAAGAAATGAAGAAAATCTCATATGCTTCGGCAGTTAAGAGTCTAGTGTATGCTATGGTATGCACAAGACCAGATATTGCTCCTGCTATTGGTATTGTAAGCCGTTATCTCTTGAATCCAAGTAAAAAGCATTGTACCACTGTTAAATGGATTCTTAGGTATCTAAGAGACACTTTCAAGTTATGTTTACAGTTTGGTGGCAGCAAGCCTGTATTAGAAGCTTTTTTAGATGTTGATATGGCTGGAGATCTGGATTCCAGGAAGTCCACTTCAAGTTCTCTAATTATCTATGCAGGGGGGAATGGTGTCTTAGCAATCTAAATTGCAAAAGTGTGTTGCACTATCCACCACTGAGGTGGAATACATAGTAATTGAAGCCTACAAGGAAGCTTTATGGATGAAAAAGTTTTTGAAAGAACTAGGTCAAGAGCAAGAAGATTTGATTGTGCTTTGTGACAGAATGTAATATTACATTCCATATCTAAACACATTGATGTCAGGTACCATTGGATTAGAAATGTACTGAAGTCAAAACGGTTAAAGCTTAAGAAGATCCATACTGAGGAAAATGCATTAGATATGAGGACCAAGACTCTACCCAAAGAGAAACTCAATTCTTGCAGAAAGACAGCAGGAGTGATTGAGCCTTCCATATGAGTTAGAGGGGGAGTTTGTTGGGATTATAGATCCAACTCATATGAGTCTAAAACTAAAGAGATCCTAAATATATGTTATATATATTTAGAAGACTTTGAAATCATGATATCTTAAGTATAGGGCATATACTTGAAAGAGAACTTGGAATAAGGAGATTTTTTACAACAAAGGAAGAAGTTTTTGCTTTACGCTAGCTTAAGATCAAAGTACACTGCCAGCCATCTTATAATGTTAAGCAGCATTGAAATTCAGAATTTTTACTGAGAGCTCTAGCTACACCGGCTTCAACGCCGCCACCTAGGTGGAGTATGCCGCTAGCATTGGAATGTCGATTTAAGCATCAGTTCTCTTACACCATCATCCCACATTTTATTACACCAACTTATGTTGTGTACGTGTTTTTCCCTTTGTGTTTCATATAAATACTTCCTTTTGTCTTAGGGCTCATAAGAGACAAGTGAGAAGTTGTTCTTATAACCTAGAGAGAGAAAGGCTTATTGCTGTCAAAATCCACTAATTGTAGTGAAGATCTGAGAGATCCACTAGTGTTATATAGTGAACAACAATTGCATATGCCATTATTTGTTGATAGTGGAGGAAATTTATGTAGTGGTCTCATGGTTTTTCCTCGAATTGAGGTTTTCCACGTAAATCCTGGTGTCATTGATTTTATTTTTCCGCAAGTTGTTTATTTTTATTTGTTATCGCATTGGCAAGAGGAAAAATGTTGGATCTTTTCCTAACACTATGAATTCCAAAAATTCTAGAGCATATGAACTCTCTTTTGTATATAAAGTACTCAATGAATCTCATAGTGTTTCTATCTTAGGCAAAGTTTTTGTTGGGAGAGCTTGATGCTTGATAGGACTCTAAGAATGATGGATTTGAATAAGTGGCTCTTTGGTAAATTTTACTTATGTGCCTATCTTCACAAGTCCAAGACACAAGGCATGACTAGCACTATAACATTACACACTTGGTGATTTGGTCACCATTACCATTCTTGATACTTATTCATGAGACTTGTACTTATAGAAAATGAAATAATAAATGTTGATGGTTAAATAGTGACTTGATCATCGTATTGTGAAGGATATATGCACCTCATTATTAAAACTTAAACCTCAAAGCATGTCTGTGATGACTTTTGAAGCTTAATTGCTTGAAATAATTACTTATGCTTATACCTTTTATTACCTCGCATGTGTTTTCTTGATGACAAGTGAATATCTCCCATGAAGTCTTATTAGCTTTGTATTACTTCCGTCTGTGAAACCGATTCATCTTCCATTCTTTGTGATGCAGTTACTATGACTCTCAAGTGTTGAATCTTCATCACATCCTCTTCCTTCTTTTATAGTGGTAGTGATGACATTCAGTTATTGCTATTTGTAACCAAAAATGGTGCCAAGACACCATTTTAAAAGAGCACTACATATGCTTATGCATGGATGTTACACATAGCAAAAGTTATTCATCAAGGGTTAAGTGCGAAGTTCCTTTTATCTTTGTCCATTCTCCTCCAATTGATGACAAATTACAAAATACAAGTTTAGCAACTATTGATGCTCCTACTCCTTTGTATAATAACTAGAAATCATGTCTTATATTGAAATTATGTAGCAATCAAAAAATACAATATCTTGAAGGAGTGCATCGATTTGGTTTGAAAGCAATGTATTACTTTCATGCATGCACCTTTGATTGACCAATTGCAATAACATCATATAAGAGCAATGTAGCATCATAAGCAAGCTAATGTCACATGCACATGCACATTTTGAGCATATTGCACAAATGAACTTCATGCATTCTTGCATAGGTGAGGATCACGCACAAACAAACATTTGTGCTTGAAGCACCACAAATGTGCATTGCACATAGAATTCATTGAGTTGTGATAGGCATCCACCCGTGCCTTTCTTCATTGTAATCTTCTTGGTTGTGTAATGTTGTCTCTTTTTTTTTCATTTCAATCTGAGTTGTATCGAATATGTGAAACTGACCATGACAATAAAATCAACTCGTCAACTCTATGTCCATTTATATTCTTGATATTCATTTTTACCTTGGTGATATATCTAGTCACCTATGCATTCTTGCATAGGTGAGGAAGTAGCACTGCTACTTCCTCGTGATAATGTTTAGACGATTCATTTAAGGAAAATGATCATTTACAACCATGCAACAATAGTGGCGTTCATTATCAATCACCATCATGCAGTGATGGTAGCAATTTTAGCAATCACACTCATACAGCAATAGTATATTTTTATCAATCGTGCTCATGCTACGATAAAAGCATTTGTTATCAATTACGCTCATGTTGCAATAAAAGCATTTGTTATCAATTATGCTCATGTTGCATTAAAAGCATTTGTTATCGATAAATTTTTATTAGCGATAGGTTATTTCCCACTAGTCGACTACATAACATTACTTATTAAGGCATCACCTGAGTCTAAAATACCATATGCTAAGGATTACTTAGTTCATTGGAGCATATCAAGGAGATTATCTCTAGTACTTGACAACTAGAAATATAAGAAGAAAGTGGTGATGACTTATCAACATCGTATGCTTAGGAGCTAAGCTCTTACTCATTAGCAACGATATCTAAATAGTATGTTATATTTGTTATTATTTTTCTTTCATTACTGAAAGAAAATGTTACCCAATCCAATATTAATTTAGTTTTTAAACTAGCTTGGGCGTTAAGGAGACTACTCTCTTACTTTGCAGCGACAATAGCAATAAAAGAAAAAACTGAGCACATCATCATATTTTCATGAACAATACTCATTAATTGAGTAATACAACTCATTCATTAGTTAAAAGCATACGCTTTGTTTACACAAAAGAGAAAGGAAATGAGCAAGATTTGATAATAACACCCTTGATTATAAGAAACTCTTTTCTCCAATTCATGTAGTGCTTTGCTTTTCATGCTATTATAAGCTTTTTGTGTTTCTTTATGCCTCAATGACAACCGCTTCTTTCTCTTTTTAAATTCTAGAGTTTTAAATTCTTCCCCTGCAGGTAGTGATTTCACATGGGATTCAACTAAAGTCATATCCGCTTCTTTTTCATGTTCATAGAAGAAGGTAGCTTCAACAATGTGGAGTTCATTATGGTTGAATGGATTCTTTGTTGCGTGGATTAAAATATCATTTCCATTCCAATGACCTTTCATGCATTGATGATGTGTGAGGATATCATATTATACTCATGCAGCCATATCCTTCCTATGAGAAGGTTGTAGGATATCGGTACATCAATCACATGAAATGTAGCAAGGCCATGAATGGGCTCAACTTTGAAGCTCACTTTAACATAACCCATCATCATTGTGGAAGATTCAATAAAGCTGTTCACTATGATGGAATGATTCACTAAGTGTCAAATATCTATTCTTGCAAATTTGAAAGTAGACATGGGCATAATATTGAGCAAATATCCATTATCGATAAGAGTCCTCTTGATGGGATAGCCATTAGATATATCTCCACATACAAATGACGACTGTGATTGAAGTTCTTTAAGCATGTATCAGCACCGATAAATGTAATGGCATAATCACTTGCAAAGACTGTTTCTTCCTTAGGTCAAATGACGTCGCACTCCCTATAGTGACCTTGTGCAATTTGGTTAAGTGCAGTTGTTGCTGCAAATCGTGCATGATCATCAAATCCAAGGAGATCAAAGAAGTTCTTAAAATTTGAAGTATTCATTGGTGTAAATATAACATTATCATCCCTATGGGTTTCAATTTTAAGTGGATTGTCATTTTCTTTATCCATCTCAACCAGTTGCATGTTTATTAACTCTGCTATGGCAGAATTATGGATAATGGCATTTATAGCACGACGCTAATTGCCATGAGCTGGAAGTAGGTTATTCCTGACATCATTATTCTCGATGGTAAGCTCACCATTGTGCACTCTTTCATTGAAGATCCTCTTTAAAGTAAAGCAATCCCTAGTAGAATGCCCTACAATCCTGTGAAATCTATAAAATTTAGGATCATTCTTTTCTTCTCGAGTTGGCTAACGTTCTACCCTTAGGAGTTTGAGATTTTCATCTCTCAACCATTATCTAGCACAACGTGCACCTTTGCCATTGAGCATGGATATGTTAATGCTTCTTTTGCCTTCTCACCTTTAAGATTCTCAACCCTTGGTTTCTTCCCCTCTTCGGAATCCTTACTCTAAGCCAGATTTACCGATGGTTCTCTTTTATTAAACTCTGCACTTCCTCCCCTTTGTCGTGTGACCGAATTATTAATCCTCCGTGCATTCTCAACCAGCATAAAGAATGAGACTAAAGAAAGATTATCTAAATGCACCGCATATTTAGTAAACATACCTTGAATGAAAATCTTCACTAAATCCCACTCATCACATACATCTTAAATGTCTAGAGAACGTTCCCTAAAGCTCTCAATATAATCCATCAAGTCTTCTTTGGGCTTTTGGCAAATCCATCCCATATCAATCAACGTTACTTGTTCTTGTGTAGAGAAGAACTTCCCTAGGAACATTTTGCACATAGTTGCCCATGAATCTACTGATCTAAGGAGAAGATTAATGTACCAAGTGTACGCTTTCTCTATAAGGGGCTTAAAAAATTCTTTCAATTTCAAATCATCATCAAATTCGTAAACCTCTAGTGTTTCAATGAACTTCAACAAATATTCATTGGCACTTCCCTTCTTACCATTGAATAGCATGAATTTGGGACTCATATAGTCCTAAAGGTATGGCTTAGCAACAATATGTTGATTGTATGGGAGCTTGAGATCCAATACTATCACATCAAACTTAGCTTATATTTCCTTCAGGTACATGTCTAAACATTCCTTCGAAACGAAAATGCCTTTAGGAGTTAAAGTAGTAGCTCCAGCAAGTGTCACTGGAGTAGCAGTTTGGAGTAGAGTTACATTTGGTTGAATAACAGGTTCACCAATGACAATCTGTGGTATAGCCTGTGACTATGATGATCTTCCGGGTTGAACATGTAATGCAGGCTCGGAGGCTAAGCGTGGGTCCAAAAAGTTGAATTCCTGTGTTCACTACATAAGGTATAGACAGTTGTATAACTACAAGCTCCAATGGAGGGACTTGCTCTCCAAATTTAGTAAGATCCTGCTTAGAAGTAGGAAGAGGATTAATAGATTGAGGAGCTTGAGGCACTTGGGGAGCACGTTGTTGCACAGCAACAATGGGGGTGGACAAAGCCACATCCTGTTGCACGGCAGCAATAACAGCTATACCAAGTAGATATTGAGCAAACATTGTCATGAATTATCGGAATTGTCTTATGGACACTTGCATCAATTGATTTCCTACACAGCATGCAAGATCGCAGCATTTTTAGGTTAAGTACCAACGGGTTGGTTAACATCCTCAAATGCTGGCATGTCATGCTCAGCAACTTTTAGATTGTCATCGGATTCTTGAGTTGTACCTTAAGTCGCTTCAACAGGTCTTTTCCTTAGAAGTGCCATCATGCTAGTGTCATTTTCGCTCTCCCCCATGGATTTGACAAGACATGTGCGAGTATGATTTCAGATGCAATGACCACATGCATGCTGCACGACGATCACGCTATGCGACCTAGGGAAACAACATGTATGAGGGTAATCAAGAGATAATCAAGTAGGAAGGAGAAGTAAGCAATCTCAGTAGGCTCTAACCCACTAGTGAAAGGTGAGGGAGTTAGAAAGCATCAACCTCACTAAGTACTATGGGATCGTGTGTATTCTTAAGTAAATCAAGTGTTTGATTCACCAAGGTGGAAATTCGACAGCACAATGGCGTTTGTACAAGATTTTACTTATCCAAATGAGGTGGAGACTAAGAGTATTTATAGAGATCTAGCCATAGATATCATCTGTCAGATGAAACAGATGACCAACAACTAGGATGAGTTCTCTCATAATGGATATAGATGTGGATCCCTTGTGGACCCAGCCCATTGAGGCCTTTATTTGTAATGTGTATGAGTCAATTTGAGAAAGGTTGGAAATGGGCAAGCCAATTCCAATAGGCCCTACTCCAAGTATTCAATGTTAAATCTCCCTTAATCATTCCAAATGAATTGGGTATAACTTTCTAAGCCCTATCACATTAGCCTATAAAATTACACCCAAATAAAAATTTGGCTTAGAGCTTTTATAGTCAAATTCAATCATCTATAGCATTTATGTATAATTATAATTATGTTTCAAGTAGATTCTCATCCGTAAAATAATCAACCCACTAGAGTCTAGATGTTTAATAAGTGGGTTGCAAAGCTTTGAATCAAAATAATCTAAACCGATAGGACAAAACATGATTAGTAAGCACCTTAGGTTTAGCATAGGCCATTTTGATAGTTAAGTTAGTATACATACGAAATGACAAATCGACAACAAGATGGCGAGAAAGCAACAAGAGAATAAATGAGTACGTTACATCAAAAAGCATTGACGTTGTGGGATAAGTTCAAATAAGGCATCAACATTTCAAGTTTAAAAAAAAAAAAAAAAGAAATCAATGTTTTACAAAGTAGGTAAAATAAGGAATTAACATTTTAAATAGTAAAAAAAAAAAGAGAATAAAATTATATAAATCGGAACAAATAAAAGATCCCTTTTTTCTTTTTATTTGTCACTTACTTAAAACATTGATCTTTTTATTTAATCACGTAAAATGTTAGTCCCTTATGTGACCTATTTCTTAAAATATTGATTCCTTTTTCTAAATACTTAAAATGTTGATATCTAAATTGAACTTACCCGTAAATATTAATGGCTTATGCTGTAATTGACATGAGGGTAGATGTATGTTACTTAGATGTAGCATGAGGTATTAATAAAATTGGATCCACAAAAAATTAGGAAAGTGGATAAACTCAAAACTAGAAAGTATTTTCAGATATTTTAAGAAAGAAAATTTAGGATAAATATAGTAAGCATATACTTTAGATTAGGTAACTTTTGGTTACTTCTATGCAATCGAAGACAACAAACAAGTCATAAGCTGAAGATCAATAAGAAGTTGCTGTCAAGTATAGCAGCTTAAACGGCCTTATAAGACTTGTTTAGGACCATCCCAAGATCATCATAGGCTTTAATTAGGTCGGTCCATATCCTAAATAGCTCCATGGCCTAATAGGTCGATCCATGACCTTGAGACGTCATCAGACCCAAAAAGCCCATGACTAAAATTGTCTATCAACACTTTCCCTTATACCACCCCCATCCCCCCGCTCTCCTCTCCGGCACCTTCAACTCTCTTTAGTGATAGGTCAATAAGGAGATTAAGTTTATGGAATTTCTGAGTTGTCTACGATGACAATTAAAGGTAACCTTATTTGACAAGTGTTGGGAGGGAAATAAAGATAGCGATAGCTTTCAATCTTTTAAGAGCTTTTATCAAAATTTAATGGCTAAGAAAACAAGTCATCCAAGATAAACACATGTTCTAGACTGAACAACATAGTCTCAGAGGGTTAAGAATGGTGAATTGAGCTAGCAAGCACAATGTAGACCCGAGTTGGTTAATGGTCAAGCTAAATGGAGTCATGCTCTCCTATACTGAGCTATTTAATGTTGTATCAAGCTGGAAAACTAGGGATAGAGTTAAACAATAGGCATATGAGCTATTTGAGGTTTTGACTCCCCGAATGCAAAATTAATATATTGCTAGTGTTGATGGTCGAGCTGATAAGCTAAAGGTGTGCTAGTCGTGGTGATTAGTCGAATATTATGAGGTTTTGCCCCCTTGTATCAAGCTAGATTGATGTACTCATGCCAAGATGATAACCCTTAATCCTTGTACTTTCTAATTATGGAATGACTTCAGTTGCATCTTATTTCATGCTTGCTCTTTTTTTTCTAATTTTTATACTTGCATCTCCTTTTGTAAGTTTAACATAAGGTGTTCCTCAAATGATTGGACAATAATCCACTAATAAGATGACCTTATTCAATGTTATATAGGACTTTCTCGTATTAGAAGCTCCTCAAACGTTTGGACCAATGAGTCAATTTATGAAGTTACCCTGATTAGTGTTAGAAAGCCCTTACATGTTTTGGTAATTCCTCAAACGTTTGGATTAAAGAGTCCATCAACATTAGTACCTAAGTTGGTTGAGCTATGTCTTAGCTCAATGAGGCCTAGAAAGGGTAACAATTTAGTAGGAATAGTGGCACCAAAAGTGCCTATACTTTTTATTTTTGGTAAATTAATGTCTAAATTTTTAATTTTAGTTATTTATTGCATATTTTTTCAATCTACTTCTAATTTAGTGTCTCCATTAATGAAACACTAATGATCGTTACATTTTTTGTATTTTAGTACCTCTACTTTAGCTTTAATTTTATTTTGGTGTCTATACTTTAATTTTGATGCATTTTAGTGTATTCAATGATTAGTTGATTAAAATTTAATATTTTACTTTTCTTAATATATATTATTTTAAATGTAAATGTAAATATAATTCATTCATTAAAAATTAATCATAGATGTTTAATTTTTATTATTTTAGAAATTGTTAAGTTCTTTAATAATGTTTTGATGATAAAAGGATGTTAAAGTATTTAATTGTTTTATGATTTTATTTGATAAGTATGATTTAACAGAAGCTAGTTCAAAACCTTTGAATAATTGCATAAATAAGTTTTTATAGAATCAGAAGCTATTTCAGAAGTTTCGATTAAGCTTTGGTTATTTAAAGGAAGTAGTCAAAAGCAGTTTCAGAATTTTCAATGGTAGACGAATAAGCTTAACAAAGCTAGTCAAAAGCAGTTTTAGAACCTTCAGCGATAGTAATATAAATCTGACAGAGCAGTTTCAGAACTTTCATGGTAGATGAATAAGCTTAACAAAGCTAGACAAAAGCAATTTCAAAACTTTCAAGAAGGATACGAACTTTTCCAGTTACAACTAAAATTGTCTTAAAACTTGGTTTTAATATTTTTCAAGACCTAGCTCCACTTATCAAGTATATTTGGGTAATATACTTGATGTGTTTCACTTAAGTTGGATTTTATATCATGAGGATCAAATCACATCAAAACATTTTACAAAGAATTTTATGGAAAATTATTTTGATATCTTCAAATATATTTTATCAAGATGCACGGATAATTGCTAAAGCTCTTATAGATCACGAATGTGATAAGATATGGATAATAAGGTTATTTCGAGAAGAAGATATAGTTGTTACAAGATAAGATTAGAAGATAATGTTTGCTATTTGAAGATAAGATTTATTAGGATATCAACTTATTCAGATTTTTTTAAATCACAAGAGATATCAGCAAATATCTTGAGGATTATCCAAAAGAAGAAAAAGAGAAGATCACGGTGATTTATTGAAGAAGATAAAGCTGTCTTATAAGTATATCTAGCTAGTTCAAATTACGAGGAGAAGATTGGTAACTTTCAAATCAGTTCAAGGAAATATCAACAGTTAGAATAAATGAAATTATCTCAAAAAAGTTTATCTAATATTTAAAAATCAAATTAGATGAGAATAAGCAGCTGGATAGTTTTTTTTCAAATATGGATAAGGAAGAACAAATTTGCAGTCGAGATAATTGGGATATGATATCAATCCTTCAAACCGATATTGACCGTTAAAGAACAAAGTTGTATATATCAAAGAAAACAGAAGGAAGTTTAGAATCTTTACAAGCTTCACACGCAGCAAGAAATATTCATCCTTCTCATACATCAATCTCCTACAAGCTTTCATTGATTTGAAATTGTGCAAATATTCTTCATTGTATTTAGTCTTTGATTTTCATTTGTAATAGAAGGAACTTGTTGTTGCCTTCTTAGCTTGGTAGCTCAGTTACAAGTCTAGACTCTGTAGATCGATTGAAGTTAGAGGATAGTTGTGAGAATCAAGCACAGAGAATTGTACGAGCTTGTAATTTGTTCTTATTGGATATAGTGGAACAAAACCCATAGGATAACAAAGTCCCCGTCTCAAAGCTCGAAGAGTGGATTGACGCATAAGGCAGAACCACTATAAATCATTGTCTGATCTTCACTCTCTATCTTTTTAATTTTACGCAATTTATTTTCATATTTGTTATATTGATATATTATTCTTGTTTTTTCAAAATTGAAAGGGGATTAATTTTTAAAGGCAACAATTTGTAATGATCAATTAAACCCCCCTTCTAGATTATTATTTGGGGCCAACAAAAATATACATCTATGATTAATTTTTAATGAATGAATTCATACTTATATGTACATTTTAAAATAATATATCAATTAGGAAAAGTAAACTATTAAATTTTAATTAATCAATGAGTGAATAGATACTAAAATACATTAAAATTAAAGTATAAACACCAAAATACAACTAAAGCTAAATTGGAGGCACTAAAATGCAAAAAATGTAATGATCACAAGAGTTTCAATTAACGAAGACACTAAATCGAAAGTAGATTGAAAAAACAAGCACTAACTCGCTAAAATTGAAAGTTTAGACACCAATTTGTCAAAAATAAAAAGTACAAGCACCTTTAGTGTCATTATCCCCAATATGGTACTAAAGACCTAATTAGTGTTGCAAGTGCTTGCATATTTTGAGAGTTCATTAAACGCTTGAACTAAAGAGTCCATCAACTATAATACCTAAGTTGACTGGGTTATGTGTTAGCTCAAAAAGGCTTGAAGAGTTGACAAGTTAATGCTAAAGAGAATATGCTTATCTTAGGATTTCCTCAAAATTTTGGAATGGAGAGTCTACCAACGAGGTTACCTAGTCAAGCCAAAAGCTTGAAAAGATCTAAAGGTGGTTAGCACTTGAAGGGTATATTAGGAGCTTGATTATATGTGTTTGGGGAGTTCTTTGAATGTTTGTACTTAAGCCCATTGGTGAGGTTACCTAACCAAGTTAGGCTAGAATAAGAAAGTCTAAAGAGGCAAAAGGCTCAACACTCAAAGGGTACATCAAGAGCTTAGTTGTAGCTTGTCATAGGTCCTTATATCTAAGGCTAAGTGAAGACATGATCTTATCAAGAGTCCATGGATCGAGCAAGGTAGGGTAGGGACTTCATGAATATAGGTCATTGATTAAGCCTGCAACTAAGACTACTGAAAATAGGAGTTCCTAGGCATTTAGCTAGAGCCCATCCACTAAGTCACTCGATATAGCCAAGCAGTGTACTAGCTCGGTCAGGCTTAAAGGCCCAACAACTCATGCACTAGGGCATACGTTGTGCTTGGCTCCTTATAGGTTACAATATAAAAAACAAGTAAATGTAGAATAAACATGCTTTTATTCATAATGGCACAAATATTTTACATTGAATTGGTTTTTTTATCCTCAACATACAATTGGAAGTTATCTTCCTAAAATAATTATCCTGATTCACTATATGAAGTATTACTTCTATGCCAACTTCATCAGTCGATGATGCCATTAAGGTGTTTAAGGTAGTTGTTTACTATGTCATCCTCTTCCTCCCAACCTTAATCAACTCACTTACACTAAAAAATCTATTTTACTATCATTCAAATCCGTTCTGTATACCTTAAGGTAGCCACATTTAATGGCCTCTTAGAGAGAACTCTTCAATTGAAAATAGTCATTGATGTTGTAAATGTGATCTCTATGATAATCAAAGACTTGCTAAAGTCCCAAAAACTTAGGTTACCCTTCATTTTTTGTGTTTTATATTGCATACCTTAAGGATGACCTCCCCTTATAACTTTCTTAGGAGGTTGAACTCTATGTAGGTTAAAATAGACCCATTTTCTCCATTATAGGAAGAGGAGTTTTGATCCCTACTTGGGCTTAGCTGGTCCTCAACTAAGCACTTGTCCCTCATGCGGCTATCTTTTTCAGACTTCAATTATGGGCAATCCATCTCTCACTATGCTCTAATAATATCCTCATGAATGATGTACTTCTTAGCTTTTCACTTAAACTACTCAAGAGTTCAAGGCTAATTCTTAGTGAGGGACTTAAAAGAGTCCCTTGATGTATACACACCTTGAGCTCCTACATGCAAGGTAAACCCTTGATCTATACTGAGAATTTTGAGCACATCCTTCAAAAAACTCGCAAAATATTCTCTGATAGGTTTGTCTTGTCCTTGTTTGATAAGATGAAGGAACGAGGTGTCGTTCTCTAAGGGCTTGCTCACCAAAAAGTTCAATTTAAGCAACTTGATAGATTTCTTTAAGTAATTAATAAAATTCAAAGTAAGTTGGGTATGTTGCGGAAGCAAAGCTAATATTTTAGCAACCAAATATAATTTTATAAATATATATAGAGTGAATAATTGTACTAAAAAGTCACATTGAGTCAATTATCGGGAAAGGTTGGAGGGGTCACAAATACTCCCGCTTAAAATCCAATATCCTTTGATATAATTTCCCTTTAAATGTAATTTAATAGCACAATACAGCACCACAACTATACTCTATAATAGTTATTGAAAGAATAATAAAATAAAGAACACAAGAAATTAACAAGATTCGGCCAATTATGCCCACTTCACTAGACACTATCAAAACTTTATTTCACTCAAAAGGACTACAAAGTGAAATATTACAAAATGGAGAAAGAAGAGAATTTCTTTTTTGAAGTGGCTAAGCTACAAACTTTTTGATGTTTTTCTAAGTGGAGGAGAAGTCCTTATATTGCTATAGGAATACCCCACCATCTTATAAATTTTCCATGTGGGACATATTTGCTTATATACTTCACACATTACAACATTGTTTTTTCATCTTTCCATGTGAGACAACATCCTACTTAATATTTTCCATGTGGATGAGCCACTTTCTTCAACAAATCTCCACCTTAGAAAATTCCCTCATCTTCAATCTCTTCACAAACCATCTTTGATAGTGTCTTCAAATCCATTCTTCAAATTTTAATAATATTTATCAAGTCCAAACAAAATTTGAACTTGATGATAGTCACTATTGTTGTCAACATGTCAGCAAGATTTTCAGCTATTCAAATTTTCTAGATTCTCACTCTACCTTCTTCCAGAATCTCTCGTACAAAGTGATATCAAACATCGATATGCTTCGTCCTTGCATGATAAACTTGGTTCTTTGCTAATTTGATAGCACTTTGACAATCACAATGCACTTTGTCATACTTTTGTTCAAATCTCAGCTCACCAAGCAACCCTTGAAGCCAAATTTCTTCCTTTACAGCCTCTAAAATTGCCAAAATACTCTGTTTCTTTAGTAGGCAACACAATTATTGACTATAAGGTAGACTTCCAACTGGTTATTGCTCTTGCAAGAGAGACTACATAGCTTGTAGTTGATCTTCATTTATCTAAATCACTAGCATAATCTGAATCATAATATCCAACTACACACTGGTTGTCTTCCTACTCAAATATCAATCCAACATCTATAGTACCCTAGATGTATCGTAAAATCCATTTCGCAGCTTGCCTATGCTCCTTTCCTAGATCATGCATATCTCTTCTTACAACCCCAACTACCTATGAAATGTTGGGCCATATACACACCATAGCATACATCAAGCTTCCAAGAGCATTTGCATACGGTACTTTTGACACATATTCCCTTTCCACTTCATTCTTTGGAGACATAGCAGCATCAAGTTTGAAATGAGGAGCAAGTGAAGTACTGATTGGTTTTAACTTTTCATTCATGCCAAAATGCTTTAGTACCCTTTTCAAATATTGTTTTTTACTCAAACAAAGCCTCTTTGATTTTCTATCTCTAGCTATCTTCATGCCAAGATTTTTCTTTATTTCACCTAGAACTTTCATTTCAAACCCCCTTTTCAACGGAGTCTTCAACATATCATCAACATACAAAAGAAGATATATGTAGAATCTATCTTGTAGCTTATGAAAATACACACAATAGTCGTATTTACTTCTTGTGTACTTTTACCCTATCATAAACTTGTCAAACCGCTTGTACCACTGCCTTGGCAATTGCTTCAATCCATACAATGATTATTTAAGTTTACACACTAAATCTCCTTTCCAGCAACTCTGAACCCCTCTAGCTGAGTCATATAGATTTCCTCTTCCAAATCTCCATGCAAAAATGCAGTTTTTACATCCAATTGAATTAGTTCAAAATCCAATTGTCCTACTAGAGCCAACAAAATTCAAATGGAGGAGTGCTTCACAACTAGAGAAAATACCCTATAATAATCAATTCCTTCCTTCTGAGCACAGACTTTTGCCACCAACCTTGCTTTGTAGTGAATATCACCTTGGTTAAGAAATCCTTCTTTCTTTGCATATACCTATTTGCATCCAATTGCCTTCTTTCCCTTTGGAAGACTAGCTAGTTCCCATGTCTAATTTTTATGATGGGAATGTATCTCATCTTCTATGGCAATCCTCCACTTTTCCTCCTCTAAACTCTAGACTGCTTCATTGTAAGTGGTAGGAATGTCATCAGCTGCAATTAAGGATGCACAAGTCACCATATCAACAGAGCAAACAGGCTTTCTACTTGTCCTCTTTGGCTTACTAGTTCCAATTGATTCAATTTACTATGGAAGTTCTTGTTTGTGAGCCTCCCCTACGTTAGAATCTCCTTCTACCATAGGAGAATCATCAATAGTTTCTTCATCTGCTGGGATTACCGATCTCTCAAACTCCACCTACATGGGAGTATCATCCAACTGCTCAATATCCACCTTTTTCAACATAGTAGATTCATCAAATGTGACATCCCTGCTAAAGATTATTTTCTTCTCTGGACACCATAGACTATAGCCCTTTATACCGGAGGTGATTCCCATAAATATTGCTTTCTTTGCTCTAGAATCCAACTTTGACTTCTTAACATGGTAGTATGCAATAGAACCAAACACATGTAAAGAATCATAATCTATAGTAGGCTTTCCAAACCATTTCTCCATTGGTGTTTTCCCACCAATAGGAGTAAATGGTAAATAATTTATGAGGTGACATGCATATGTTATAGCCTCAACCCAAAATTCTTTACTTAACCCAACACTTGATAACATACACTAAACTTTCTCCAGTAATGTTCAGTTCATGCATTCCACCAGCCCACTGGATAACATTCACTTCCAATAGAGTCTTCTACCCCTTGGCCCTCTGCAACACTATCATCACCTTTACTATCACTTTATTTATCATCTATTAGATCTCCATCTTGATCAACAAATAGTGACCATCCCAATGATTGTCTACAACTCTAGGGTTGAGAATTGAATCATTCTCATTGGACTCTATTTTAAAAATGCAACATTAACTCATGCATGGGCATAAGCATATTCTTCATACTACATTGGTCAATAACATATCTTGCTCTTGATGATTTTCATGAGCGGATATCCCTACTTTGAAATGTAGTGTTTGATACAATATGGTACTTACATCAATTTCTAAAGCAAGACAACTTGATGTGTTTACTTAGACATCAAAATAAGGAACAATAGATTGATTCACCTAAATTGAATGGACCATTGGAAGAGCACTTGACTGTCCAAATATCTAGACATACAACTCCTGTAGCAAGTTAACACCTAAATCCTTAGCTTATGCAATCAAATCTTCAATGACCTCATTATCCACAATAGGCATGAGCATATAAACTGGCTTGTTTAACATGTAATGGGTGCATGTGTATTATCTGAACACATTCAACAGTTAGATCTACCTTAATACTTTTATATATCCTACTTAAGAAACACCAATAGTTAGCATCAATCCTCATCCGCACCTTCTTCATTAGGGCCCTATCATATTATAACCCATACTTACTACCGACAATGTTTCCATGGGCATACACAATAATTGATGGAAATCTGTCATTTCTAAACCTATATACATCATGCTTGTAGCATTACATTATAGACTCAAAAGTTAGGTGAAATGTGGTGAGAATCAATTATGCATTTGCATCTCAAAGCTATAAGTATATAGTTCTCTCAAGCATTTTAGCAAATATTTGGCTTGCACCACATTAAACAAAATTCTTATAGCTTAAGTGTAACAGTCCAACAGCACACAATTTGAATGACACAAATAACATGCAAATACATATACAATAATTGAAATAAAACAATTAAGGTTTCAAAATATAAAGAGTAAAGATCATACAAAAAAAGAGAGTTTGATGGGTAATCATCTATGATAAACGGGGGCAATAGAGCCCAAAAATGCAAAAAATTGTCGAAGATTAACATATGTATGAGAAATTTTGTGAGAGTAACTAAGAGTGTAAGAGATAAAGGGATCAAATGACGGTGAAAAATCAAGGTTTTGTCTGCATTTTAAATATATAATGAATGTATATACCTTCTTATAATTTTTAAATTCGGTTGAAGAGCCTGCACAGCATGCGCATTCTAAAAAAAAAAAATCATTCATTTGTGTAAAATAAAAAGAAAAAAAAAAAAACTTTCATAGAAGGTGCATATTACAATGATTTGTGCATACCCCATTAACGTCTCTTTTTCCCAAAATGCAATATTTCTGTGTAAAACACAATCATCCCCTTGAACTTATTAAGGCGATTTAGATGCTCCATAAGTAATGACCTTAATGAATTTTTTTAACTGAAAATAAATGTTGTTCGTGTTCCTAATTTATTATCAAAGTTTAAGGGATTATGTACAATGTTTGAAAATTGAAGGGTAGATCCATACTAATATCAAGGTTTAAAGAGTTATATATAATTTTTGAAGGACAAGCGCGCACACACATATACCAATTTTAAATATTATGATAAATTACATTAAAAGATATCAATATTTAAGAGTAATTTTATTTAAGGTATCAATGTTTTGTAAAAAATATTTAAGATATTATTATTTAAGGATATGTTCATTTAAGGTATCAAAGTTTCAAGTGGTTATATTAACGTTTCGTAAAGTGAGTCAAATAAGATATTAATAATTGACCATTGACTAAAATTAAAGAAGCTTAATTGAAAAACCAATTTAAAGATTGGTACCTTAAGTAAACTTCGCAAAACATTAATAACCCATTTACTTTGTAAAATGTTGATTTTTTTTTTAACCAATCGAAATGTTGATACATTAAATAAACGTATCCGTAAATATTGATACATTCTAGTAATCTATCCTTATAAATTACCATAGTAATTTGATAAAATGAAAATCTAATACACATCAAATTCTTCCCACTATATTCATAACAGAAATAACTTTCGTTGACCAAATCAATAGCCAATGAGAATTAATCGCAAAACACGAATACCACAACCGGGTAGAGTTGAATTTCCTCGTGTTGAGCTTTCATGTTGGTGGGAAAAATGTTCGAACAAACGCGCACAAAGGACACGTAGCCCAAAGAAATAACATGCCCTATTCATCTACTGAAAGCGACAACCAAATGGGTGGCCATATTTTTCCTGGTCGAAATGCGGGACCCATACAGGAAATTGCAGTTCATTCACGCAAATGCACTTTGAAAATTATACTGCCCTTTATAGTCAGATTCAAACCCAAATGGATAGAAATTGGATTGTAAACGTACGTACATTGTGTCGTGTTTTTATTTATTTATATTTTATTGGCTCTGAATTGGGAGTTTTTTCACATAATTTTGTATAAATTGGTGTAGTGGAGTATCATTTCTTAAAATCTTGGGATAATAGCAATTTACGTGCATGTTCACTTAATTTTTGAAAATTTAGTGTTTTAACTTTAAATTTTAACAAAACAATGTGTACTTTTAAAGTCAGCATTTCTATTAAATAGTATTTGAAAAATATATATTTTGATAACAAAATAATGGCAAACAAAGTGCCTATAGTTTCAATATTTGATATTTTTTTAACTGTTTAGTATCACATCTTTAGATTTTGATAATTTTTTGTCAAGTGCCTGTCATTATCTTATTATTAAAGTAAATATTTGTTAAATATTATTTAACTTAGACACTGAACTGCATATATTTTAAAAATACAAACACTAATTTGTTAAAATTTAAAGATGAAACATTTAATTGTCAAAATTAAAAGTGCAAGCAGTTAGTCCACTATTATCCCCATAAATCTTTCATATATATTATCAATAATAGAAGAATAAGTATAACTTATTAATAATTATTAGTCTGTAAATATTATTTCTACAATTCTAAACGTCTTACCGTAATTTTTAATTCTTTAGGGTTTAGATGGAGAAGTTATAAATCAATTGTTGTCCCCCACTGAAATAGTAATATGCATTATAACAACCAAACAAACATATAAGGAAACATATGTTTTATATGGTTAAAATAATTAGCAACGTTGTATAAAGCAGTGATAGATTTGTTACTCTAATTTTATGAAATACAATGGTATGGCATATTTGAGTGAAATCACACATTATCATCTATTTATAATACCAAAAAAAAAAAAACGTTGATTACTTTTTTAAATTACTTTAAACATTGATCATCTATTTGTACCACTTCAATAACCCTAGAAAAGTTTCTACTTTTATCCATTAATGCTAAGGATAAGTATATAATACATGAGTTATATAAATGGCAGACTAGAATAAAAGAGGAAAAAAAAAGGGGAAAGTCCAAAAAAAATAGATAATTTATGAAAGGTTCCTACCACATCCTAGGACATGAGATCAAAATGTACGAGAGTTCATTCATAACCTAACCATCTACCTTGCGGTAAAGTCTCAAAAGTGTTCCACTTGAAATCAAATACTTAATAAAAAAAAAAAATATATCAAACACTCGTATAAAACAAATCATGATAAGGGGAAAAAAAAAATAAAAAAAACCTCCTTTACTTATGTCCACAAACAATCCACTAACATCTTTGAAAATCTATGCCTCCTACTTGATTGTAGGCCTTGACTACAAGAAATATCTTATACCAAGTAACCTTCGGATCAACTCTTTCTCTCTACTAATAAGGTCCCGTTTGTTTCAAGATAAATATTTTCTGGAAAAAAAAAAATTCCTTTATTTGTTATGCATAAAATGACACTTTAAGTAGAAAACATTTTCCCCTTTAAGGGAAAATAACTTTCACTAAATAGCAAATCCAATTATTTTTAAGAAAAATGACTTACTCTTTTCAAAATAGAAAGTCATTTTCTGAATTAGCCTTTGTACGTATTCTAACTTTAGAAACATGATATTTGTTTGATTTTTATGGTAATTAACCAATAAATTATATTTTAAACATGGAAATAATTTATTGGAAAAAAAATGAAAAATCATTAAAAAATTTATAAATATCAATTGATAATTTGCAAATAAACACTGTAAAATATATATATTTTATACTTTTACTTCAAATAAATTTATTTAGTATAATGTACTTATATGGTAACTTGCTAATAATAAATGATTTACATAAAACGATATATTACCTAATATTGGTAGTCAAACACAAGAAAATTTTTTCAGCATAATTATGTAAAAGTAATCAAACACATGAAAACATATTATTTTTAGGAAAACATTTTTACGTAAAACACTTTTCTAAATAACCTTGTTTATTGTTGCTATTAAACTTCGTTTGTGTATTAATATTAAGATATCTCTAGAGTTGATACCACATTACTAAACTAAATTGTAAATGATAATTTGACTCTCATCGTGGGAATTAACACCTCCATTGTATCCTATGTAGTCTTCCTGACCCGAATTAATAGGCTATGAAACTTTTTACTATAACACATGGTAGACCCATCAAACATAAGAAAAGATCTAGTCACAACTTTCTTAGCTTCTAGGTTGTATAGTCTAAGGCCTTTAACTCGAAAAGTATTTCTTAAGAATTTATATGACAAACATAATTTTTAACTTTCTTGTATATATATGCGCATATTATAGACGTCAAACACTCTAGTATGTGAACATTGTGGTGAAGTATCTAGCCATAACTCTCCAAGAGCCTTATTCTTGAGTTCCTTGCATGGTAAGGAGTTCAAAATACGACATGCCACAATGATAACCTCTGCTCAATAGTATTTTCTAAGTCTAGATTGGAAGCCATGCATTTGACTGTTTTATGGGAATTAGAACAGTGAACTTAACCAAAACTGAATAAATACCAGTCCCATGATTCAATCTTAAATGAAGAGTTTTAATAACTTAGTTCAAAGAGTCCTTGAAGGTTCTTTACAATTTGAAGAACAAGTATTTGAAAAAAAACTCTTACTACGTCATGTGAATTTAAGAAGAAGTTGATGGTTATGGATTTCGCTTTGACTTTAGATGTAAGTATTTTGAATTATGTGAAAGTAACTGCTCCTACTATATAACCAATTTTTTTTGTTTGCTAAGGGTGATGATTCAGAGGTTGTTTTGACCAATGCTTTGAATAATAGCTAAGGTTTTGTTTAGCATGGAATAAAGATTTAAATAAAGATATTGTGGAAGATATAGAATCCAATAGTTTAGGGCCAAGTTTTCCTAAAATTACCAAACTAACCGTAGCTCAACTTTGTCCTCTTTAATAAAATTAGATATCTATGTAAGCTTTAGAATTCATCTTGCACAGTAAAAACTTAACCCTAACTAATATTTAGAACTTAACCAAACAATTAGAATAACCTAATACATGTAAGTGACAAGACACGTATATTATGTTTGGGCATGCCCTTATCTAGGGCATCATCCTTGACAATTGAGCTTTATAAAAGACATATTTTGTGCCATCCCCTTGGGACTTTCCTCACCTAGGGATGCAACCAGGGCCGGTTCAGGATGGGTTTTTTGAAACCCGAACCCGATCCGTGTCCTTAATGGGTGTCTCAGAACTCGAGAAAAACCCTATCGGGTTTTTTTTTTTTGTCAATCCCAAAACCCGACCCGCTAGGATTTAAGGAACCCATAACCCGACCCGACTCAACCCTACTCCAAGATTTTTAATTTTTTTCTTTGAAAAAAAAACAAAGAAAAAATTTTGTCTATGTGGGTGGAGGAGTTAGAGAGAATATGTCACAAACACAATAACAAAGTCTAGAGACGTTAATTTAGCATTGACAAGTTTGGATGCCGGTGTCGTCCCGCTCAAGTGAATAACTTACGGTATAGTATTATCGATGCAATGGACAGAAAGAAGAATTGCTAAAACCAATTCAACAGACTATACATATAGGTTACAAATGATTTGAATCTGTGACTAATATAAACATGTATATATGGAAACTATGTAAATTCTACATATTTCTACAGTATGAATCCCTATTATCCACCAAATAGAAATTATTCTTTATATACTTACCATAATAACTATACTTTTAAATTGTACACTTGAGCACTAATAATTTATTAAAACTACTATCACATACATATAATATAAATGGGATCATTGCTTTAATAACTTAATATTTTTAATTTTTTAATATTTTGAATTTATATCGGGTCGGATTTTCCCAACAGGTTACATAATAAACCCAAAACCCAACCCGATAACTTATCGGGTTTTTTTCTAATCCCAAAACCCGTCCTAAAACCCTATAGGGTTTTTAGCAGGTTAGGCGGTCGGGTACCCTATAATGATCCGCCCCGCTTGCATCCCTATCATCACCATATTCCTAAAGCGTTTCTAAGGTAAGAACCCAACTCCATTTAGCTTAAAACCTAAACCCTAGTTTATCTACTTAATATTATGTCAATACAACCATTAATCTAAGTTGGTTTCCTTGATTAAACAAGGATTTGGAGAAAGTAAAGCGCATGAGCATACTCTCCAAGCTTGTACTCAAGCCTTCACCACCACCAACAAGAGAATGTGATTTTTTTTTTTTTTTTTTCCTTGAAGATTTAGTGAAAGTGTTAGGAATACCTCCTAGTAAAGGGCTGGTGGATAAGAAGGAGAACTTTAAGATGGTAAAGACCATTAACTCCTAACCTAAACATTTAGATAGTTTGGGTGACAGTGACATAATACATGAAGTAATTAAAGAAGTATGTTAAAATGAAATAAGAATAATGATCTTAATGGCAGTGCCTTCACATGGAATAACGATAATCTCCAGCTTGATGTTTTATTCTGACGAAATGACCTAATCAAGATGACTGGTGATAATAGGGCATGAAAACCCAAGATTTGATGGGAATTTGTGGATCATGGATATAGACTTGAGCGTGTCCAGACCTAGAGGATATTTGGGATGTGACAATTTTAATTGTATAGTGCTAATCGCTTTTAGTACTTCCGTCCAATCTATTGCAATTCTCCTTTAGTCCATAATTTGGCAAAAGAAAACGACCGCCCCAATAAACTTAATCGGAAATGTTGACACGAGTTGTTGAAACTCACAATCTGAGACACCGAAAGAACATGTGCTAAGACAACAGCAATTTCCTGGATAAACAACAGCTAATAGCTAATTAACTGATAAAATTGGCTTTGAATGGTTACTAGCTTGAACTTGACTATGAGACCCTAACAAGTAAGAAAAAGGGTGACTGTTTTCCGAGTAAACATTAAATTTATATAACTAGAGATATTTAAGTAATTTGGCTATTATTGTTATCGTTCGATTCCCTTAATATCCCTAAAATGTGCGGTTCTGCAAGATCACTAAACCGGTTAGCTAAAAGTTCAGCCGGGCACACACCCCTCGAACATTGAAAAATAAAAAATAAAAGAATCTTCTTGCACCATAAAGAGAATTTATATTTCGCTTCGTCTGCTTTGGTAAATTCCAGCCCATGAGATCATGAAAGTACGAAAAACAAAGATCTCCGCAGGTATATCCAAAATATGATTATTCCCAACTCTGAAACAAAAGTTAAAATTCTAGCCCTCCGTTTAACTTTCAAGTACAGACCTGCGCCACCACTGTAGCGACAACATCTCGCCAAATTAGTGAACAAACTTCAGCACATTAATTAGAATAGCACCAGCCAAGAAGTTATATTATTTGCAGGAATCTTAGAAAAAAAACCTGAACAGTACTGAATAACTTACAAGCAAAAATTACAAAAGGAGCTTCTTCACTCAAACTGCAGATGCTCCACTTGATACAAGATTATCGACCACAAGATGAAAAGAATGGCTACGGGATACCAACAAATTTCTATACACCAAAATGGACTATTCTATATATCATACAAACAAGGAAAAGCCTCTTTTTACATCGAGGCAAGAAGATCTCTCATTTCAGCAACTGACATGATGGGCTCGTTCTGATAGATCTTTGCCACTAGTTGAACAAAACTTTCATACTTGTCAAGAAACTCTTTCTGTATAATCAGAAAGATTTATCATGAGAATCTTCTTAAATGTAAATAATTCTTGAGAGAGAGCAAAAAGTTCATCAGATAACAGGGATTGCAGAGGGGACATATATTGTCTGTCGACAAAAATAATTTGAACCATCTTTCATTTTGGGATCAATAATAAACACCCAATTCAATGATGTCAAAAAAGGCAGAAGAAAGAACACAAAATGCAAATTTCATGATACTTTGAATTCATCACACCAAGCGCACTTCTTCAAGCAATCTTTAGGCACAGGCGAGACAAAACAAGTGCATGCGTTCATATGACCATACACAGCACATGTAATAATTATGGTTGTGCCCTCCATTAACAAAAAGATAACACAGGAAAGAAAAGGTAGACTTTAAATGGGATAACGAGTAGGAAAGTAAAAGGCAAATAGAGCTGCTCGAATTCATCGTGCGTGAAAGAAAGAAAGAAAGAAAGAGAAAAAAAAAAAAAAACAGTTCAAACGTCACCTTCAGAATTCAAAAACCAGGATCCACAATTTGAAAAGAAATTCAGTACCTTGCATTTATCCCATAAAGAAGGTAATAACTCCTCTGAAGTCAAGCTCTTCTGCAATTTCTTGTACATTGCAGCAATGTTCTTGTCAGCCTGTGAAAATTAATCAGAAAATCAGCACAAAGAAGCAGCTACCAACAGCATGACGAGAATACTGAGCAACCTACATTAGGTAAGCTGGATCTCAACATCTTTCTTAGGTCCATTTTTGACAACCCAAGCTGAAAAGGGATCTGAAAAGGAAGATTTTATGACATCAGCAACATGGATGAAATGAAAATAAAATGTAACCACCAGATAGATCATGCAAACATAGTACTATTGTTAATGTCTGCCAGATTGAAGATTTAAAAATAATTAAAATGCATATTTTATTTAGATTTTTTCAAATACACAATTAAGCCAGTGGTAGTAGATTGCACCATTACCATTATCTGCTTCTAATCACAATTATGCCAGTGGTTTTAAAATAGACTGCACCATGACCATTACCATTATGGGGTTCTTCTAACCATAATGTCATTATCTGAATTCCTTAATAATTTTAGATCCTCATCTTTAGGTATGAAAAACATAGACTATTGTCAACGATGAAGCAATAAAGCCAAAGTCATACAACTGTTGATATCCGCAATTACTCTTAGAATTTGGAAAAGCTATACACTACTTGTCATCAAATAATGACTTTTAGTGCAGTGCTGAGAAATATACTAGATCAACACATCAATTAAAATGTCTCTTTCCCACGGACCACGACAGATGCTAGAAATTTCCCCCAGGATTTGATCTACTTTGTGTCAAAATTGCCAGTTTTCACTCATTTCTTCCCCCCACCCGTAACCCCCAACAAACATACTGGTTTGCAGCATCAAAGAAAATATTCATTCAGGCCTCCTTGTAGAATGCAATCCATTAGTTGGAAAGATCTTGTATAGCTGTTGATGGGCTAGTGGAGCACTGACTCTAGTTCTGCCCATAAAGGCATAAACTCCTTGCAAAATCACAATGAAAAGTAGATGATCATACGTTACAGCGTTTACTCTGCAGATGCACAGATTCTCACTAATCACAATCCAAACCATTAATATGTCCAGGGTCCAAAGCCTTCCATGCATTATCCACTACAATATAGAAGCATTTGGTGGGAGTGATGCTTGCGCCATGACCAGACCATGCAAAAGGAACAGTGATGGTTTTACAGGTAGCATTATAGGATCTTTGATGGTGAAGGGTGTGTTTGCTTGTGCTTCCAAACAAGCTTATGTTACACTAACCTCAAAGGCAATAGTACACTAACCTATTCAAAAGCCATAAGAATATGATGGATTACCCAAACAAATATCTACCAAATAAACCCAAACAAAGAAGAATTTAATATCATGATAATCGATCATGTCTGAGGCACCAGTTATCGTATTATTAAAGGCAGTGGGACACAGTAACACTCAACGTTATAAATACATGCGATGAACTGAAAAACAAACAGCAGCCATACATTTTGCAAGAACCCATGCACTAACCTCTTCAGGAGTAATAGTGTACATCAAATCCTCAATTTTTCGAGCAAATACAAATAGTCGTTCAAATTGCTGCAAAGAATAGGCTCAATGAGAAGGCAACCATTAAAATCTAGACAAATTTAGAGAGAAGCAGCCCTTACATAGTATATAATCATACTGATATGTCGTGTACAAGCCTGTTCGTATGCTTCACTTGCTTGATGATAGAACTTAGCTAATGTAGTTACAACATTAGCCAAGTCATACAAGCTGCATGAACAACCCTTCAATCAATATTGCTTACAGAACCTAAAGGAATAGGCCAATAAAGCTTCATAAAGAGTGCATACTATATTGTAAATAAAAATTTACCTGTTCTGAAATGCTGCATAGTTCTCCAAAAGAATTATATCAGCATATTTAGGGTCGGTCTGTGCAATTTTCTCCAGAGTCACAAACATGATGCTCACCTGCCCAACCACAGTACTTTTATTATTTTCCTTCTGTATGGTAAAATATATAAATACAAAGTTTATCTCAAATTTTTTACATTTTTGTATCATCACTTTTGAAGTATAAATTGTGGAAAACCCAAATCTGTCTCTGCTACATTTTCGAACAAGTTACATATAAAGGGATAACTTATTAAAAAGCTTATGTTTACAGGAGCACTGAACTATAAACAAAGATATCACAGAAACCTAACTCTTAGAAGGCTACCTTAAGACAACCCAATACATAAGATAGATTATGCCAAATATACCACCTTTAAGTTCACAGCTCAAGAGCTCCTTGACAAGGTGCTTGCAATAAGAAAGCACAATATTAAATATATGCAGCCACTTTCCATTTGCAAAAGCATTCTGTGAAACAAACTACTTGCAACTTAGAAAATACTTACAAATTTATTATAAGCCCGATCAACTAGCTCCCTGGATTGACCTTGAATATATTGTTCCATGCGGGTTGCAAGGGTCGCAAATCTACACACAAATAAATCCAATATGAACTAAACTAATAGCACTGAGTGTGAGCAATGGATCACTTTGTCCATTGAGTCAAAGTTGATAAAGAGGAGAAACAAACCATGAATAATCTAACGATATAGAAGAAAATAGAGGCAATACATATGTTTCTTCTCTCACATAGGATTAGAGGAGAAATAATAATAATAATAAATGTAAATGAAATTAAAACTATTTTGAGTTCATTTAAATAATGTTCATAGCATGCAGTCTTCATAGCGAATTATGTCTCATGTTCTGCAAATATCATAGTGCATTATCTTACAAAATTGGACAAAGCTGGGTAAAATGAAAGCCTGGGCTTGAGCAGATAATGAATGTATACAAGATCATGTGTGATTATGATTATACTACTAATGCAAAAAGAATCAAAGTTTTGCGAAGAAAAAGGGTAAAGAAGCAATACAATTTGCATCAATATTGAATTGCAAAAAGAATTAGGGTACAGGGTTCCCAACAACCCCACACACACACACACACACCAACCAAACCAACACCACCACCCCACCCCCACACGATGCTAAAGAGGAGTGAAGCTTAAGTAGAACTATTGGAATTTCTTTGCTTGACCAGCGGAAAGAAAATTCAGAGCTGAAAGGATAAATGATGCACAAAATAGTCCAGCCACTTTGGAATCCGTCTGTAAAACCCACACAGAGAATCTGGGCAGGTAGGGATCCTGGAATGCGGAGTGTTCAGATTGTTACATAGCAGGCTTCAAGTGTTAAAGAACATGTGGTTTCCTCCCCATTTTTGTAAGTTTGATTTGCCAATGCATCTCAACCCCCAAATTCTCTATCAACATCAACAGTAACTTGTAGGCTAGTGAATGTGGCCTCTAGTATGGAAATCCAATATTCCCTCACCTTTTTGTTCTTGACATGGAGGTTGTCTCCTTAATGTTAAGAAAGTTATAAAATCCAACAAATTTTTCCCTGCATTAGAGGTGCAAAGAAGGAAGAATTCACCTTTATCTTGTAGATTATCTATTGTAGGGAAATCTGCCTTCTATAAAGAAGTACATGAGGTTATATTGGCATTCAAAAGCCTTTCTAGTAAGAAGGCAAATTCAGGGAAAAGCATAATTTTCTATGCAAATGTTGATGAATCAGGAGAAGGCAGCAATGCATGATCTTTTTACATTTCCAAAAAGTTTTCTTACAGGTGAAGTAACCTGGAGTCCCCTTAATTTCAACAAAGGGGACTGTCATATGTTATTATAGAAGATAATGGCTAGAATCAACTCATGAACTTCAAAGTTCCTTTCTTATGCGGATGACCGACAATTCATATGGTCTTTCTTCTTCTTCTTTCAAGTGTATTGTGTCTCGTTATTTCTTCTTTCTTAGTATGTCGTCAACAAAGTTGAACAAATAAATGCGCAATTTCCTTTGGAGTGGAAGACCCAATATAACCACCAAAGCAAAGGTTAAATGGGATTTGGCTTGCCACGGGATCAATGAGGATGCCTACGTATTCCACGACTTCACACTTGGAACAAAGCCACTCAATTGAAGCATATTTGCAATCTTTGTAAGAGTATTTGGTTGGAATAGATGCACTCCAATTTCATCAAAATAAAAACTTTTTGGACAGTTTAAAGCCCCATCTGCTTGCTCATGGACATGGAGAAAGCTCCTCAAGCTCAGATGTTGGCCAGGACACATTTTGGGGGGAGGGTCAATGATGGGAACTCAATATCCTTGTAATTTGTGAACTGAAGACTGGCTACCAAGTGGTCCTTTGGACTTATAGTGCAAGAGATATTACCATATCCACAGTAATAGTTCACGGGAGAATGTTTGAATCCCATCTCCAATTCTGTGGAACTCCCTGAAATATAACAATTTTGTTGGGAGCAAATTCTTCTTCAGGTATTTTTTCTATTTAGAGTAATTATTAGACCCTTTCTGACCCTTGCCCTAAAACTCCATAAGCTAGAACTGTTAGGTGTAAGTGTCATTTGCCTAGGCATACTTTTATAGTTCCGCTTGCTTGGCAAGAATAGCTCCAAACCCTTAATAGGCTCACACAGTGGGGTATTACAACATCTATACCTGCTTCTTTTGTGATCAATCAGTTGAAACTTAGCAGCACCTGTTCTTTTATTGCATTTACTCTTCCCAAGTTTGGAAGCAAGTCTATGACATCCTTCAATGCCCTGTAAGGTTCCACTCCTGCCAGTACCTGATTGAACATTCTAGCCTCAGTTTCTTCAACCAATCCCACCTTTAAATTATGTAAGTGTGCACTCATAGCTGCTGTGAACTGCACTTTGAGATAAAGGAATTTTACTCCATCTTGGAAAACAATATACTCCTCCCTTGCAGTTAGAAAGCGAAATAACAGCCTCTGCAAAAACTCACTTGTGCTTCTTGATACAATTGTTTGTTCAAAGAGTTTATTTAAATTCTTTTTGAGCTTGTAATCTCCTGTATATTGAGTAGTCTCACTACTCCTTGTCTTATGACAATGTTCGTAAAAATATCTTCCCCTCCTCTTTTTTTTTTTTTAAAAAAGAGAGAGAGAGAGAGAGAGAGAGAATATAAACAAAATTACAAGGAGTTAGTGTTCCTTTAAAAAAAAAATTATACTAGACAGTCAATTCCAATAACATCATCAAACCAAAGTGAACATTCGAAGAGAAGGGGAGGAGGAAAGGGGGTGGGGAACACGAGTTTGCATCAATTAATACCTTGGGATATATGATAAGACACCCATTTGGCGAACATTGCGCTCATTTCTTTCAATTTGGTGGCATGCTTCATCAACAAACTGCAAATGCGTTTAAAAAATGCATGTATCAAAAAATAAATAAATAAATAAAAAGAAAAGAAAAGAAAAATTCAACAAGGGGATTTTTTTTTTTTTTTTTTTTTTTTTTTTTTTTTTGGTGGTTTGGGTTGGGTGGGGGAAGATTTGAACCCAAGGAGAACATACACGACTGAATTGTGTAGATATACGTGACTTCAAGTCATCAAGCAAAATACGCACGAACCCTGCAGCATCAGCTTTTTGGCCAGAAATATACCGCTCTGTGATCCCATGCATTGAGATGCAGCGTAAAGGATCTATCTTGTATGCCCAATCCACCACAGCACAAAAATCCTCCTAAGTTCAATAAATGGATTTGGTTTAGGCCTCAAACAGTCAAAGACTGGGTGACTACTAGAGCGAATGGCAACTCATCAACTCTACCAAAGACTACTATCGATCATAAAGGCTAGGCTGAGCAAAGTTTGCGAAATTTTAGCATAACTACAAATCTTTATCAGATGAACGTACTGCATCATTGTAGTAATAAAAATTATAGATATATCAGAAAGCAAAATCACATTGTAAACTAACTTCGCAAAAGGAACTAGATGTCAAACAAAATATAGAAAATAATGAAGGTAGGGTAGTCATTCACTTCATTTAATCAACCAGAGCTATAAGTTTTCTGGTGAATGTGGGGAAAATTTAGACATTGAAAGAATGTATTAACATTTAAGCGTCTCAATAAGCAACTACAACTACTCCATAACAAGCCAGAGCATTTATTGACATGATAGTCCAACCCAGCCTATCTTCTAGCTTTTTTAAAGAATGTATTAGAAGTTAGATATAACTTTGCACTGAGATATATCTTTACTTACAGTGTATCTCTATAGTTACCAGGTTTTATTATGTGCTTATCTAATTATTGTTCAATATGATTCTTCACTCTATATCCTGGGTGCTGTAAGGAAAATGCAAATACAGATTCTTAATCAACTTCTCATGGGTAAAAAAGCTTGACAAAGTGCATCTGCCTTCAAGAACCAGAATCACAAAGTGCATGCAATAAGCAGCTGATCACTGATGCAACTCAAAACATAGCTTATAGTATTACCAGGCTTCAACATCACCATTCATAATTCAACGGGCTCTCACTAGGCTAGACTTGAAGAGTCAAGACTTAATGCCAGTCCAATCAGAGAAATGCCAGAATTTATTGAACAAGTGCAAGGAAGTGCCAGTTGACATAAGTATTAATTAATTGAAAGTATATATAGGAAAATAACCAATGTGTAGAAAACTACCTGTATTCCATTAAGCAAATCTTGAAGAGATTGGTTTAGGGCTTCTAGCTCTGCAGAGTCTTTGCCTATATTATCCAGATATTAAGGTAAGATCATTGCATTGTTTCGTGTTTTTATTATGTATTGTGTGTTTGAAGAGAAAAGGTAATTCGGGACAAACTTACCTGCTTTACTCTCATTTTCATCAATGTCCATAATGCCCAAATCATCATCCTTGCCATCAGCATTAGATCCAGTTTTATTACCATTACTGACACCTCCTGGTGGAACAAGTGTTGGGACTTCAAAGCACATAAAATGCGCAAAAAAGGAGCTCTGAAGATGGAAAATGCATAGAATTTCTCTTTTTATTAAGTTTCCATTTTTAACGTTTTTGGGAATTGTAGGCTAAGGAAGAAAGTAAAACTGACCTCATCCACAAGCAGTGGAATGAAAATCGTAAGCATTTTGGCATAGGCCTCAGAGACTGTAGAGGTGTCAGAATTATTTACATTTTGAGAACCTGTGGAACCTTCAAGCCACACTGTGGGATTTCTTGAAGCCTTCGTACTTGCACGAAGCTCATTTGCGAATTCGCGTGCCTATAAATGTATAACCAATAGTATTTTTTAGCTCTAACTCCCTCAAAGTTATAAAGCTCTAACCCTAACATGCAAAATGATACAGGCACAATTAGAGGTAAGTAGAAGATAATAAATTTACAAGTACAGATTATATGGGACCACCTTTCCATAAAAATTCATGCCATGTTACAAAGAAGAATGCCTACTGTGTACATCTTCTACCTAGATACTACATATACCGCATTATATGTATATCATGCTTTTTCTAATGTGCAAAGTTCCTTTCAGTAGTGAAAGAAAATATTCACAATGGCGTAATCACTTTGCCATCTGCAGCTTCAGCTTTAAGAATCATGTAATGAGGACAGGGAGAAGACATTTATTTCAAGGAAGTTACTATAGATAACTCCAAGCAAATTAAACCACGAACTATCCAGCTTACTCAGCTATATTAGACAATGCTAGCAAAGCAGATAACAAAGGTATTTAGCAGGGTTAATCAGGTGGATTTACAGATGATGGACCATCCTCGATCATCAACATTTATAAAGAAGTGTATCCCAACTCTCAATTTAGTCGAAATAAACAACTAAAATGATTATGGGGTATATGAGAGACATTTCAGGTGTAGATATTTTTCTTAGCATCAAAGTGTTGACATAACTAGACTGGGTGTTTTTGCTGTTTACCAAGAAAATATATTGAGATATTAAGATAGTCTGTATACTGACCTCCCTGCGAAGAAGCAAGTTAAGGGAACTGCAGTAAGCTTTTCGTAATGGACCCAGACAATTCTTATCAAGACTCTGAATGCAAGAGAAAAATGAAAATTGTGAGCCATGAGTTTCCATAGATAAGCATAGAATAATATAGAGATAAAAAACCATAAGCCATGATTATCCACAAATAAACATATATGTTTTTTTTTTTTTTTTTGGTTAAATCAAATAAATAAACATATATTACCTTGCCCAAGTAAAGTATAAATGCAAAGTGGTCTATCAAGAAAACATTTCATATAGATAAAAATAGAAACCTTTAAATGCTGCAAGAGACGAGCATATGTTCTGCATTTGTACCGTAAATCTGCATGATCAGGCCTCTTCAACTGTCCCCGCTGTCGAATAGAACCAGAAAAGGTGGCCTCAAATTTCATCAATTAGCATTTTCAATAAGGAGAAAAACATGAACTGATTGAAATACCTGAGAGAAATAACTCTTGTCAGTAATCATGAAATCCACCAAACTTGCAAAATAGTTTCTCAAGAACTCAGAAGCTCTGCGGACAAATGTGGTTTTTAATTTCTCAAGTTCTGCTCTCTTCTCTTTCACCTGAAAGTGCTCCTCATATAAATTTTATATTTATCTTAAGTTTAAAAAATAAATAATTAGAAAGAAAAATGAACGTACTTGCATAACATGTCACAAGCACATATAGAAAAAGAATATTTTGGAAGGGAAATGCACACGAAAAAATCATTTGATCTCAAAACATATAAATAGAATATTCTCAACACTTCAACCATAAGGGACATGAAAGTGTGCAGCTGATGGCCTGAAGCTGCTTCACCATTTGATGTGGTTAAGGCATAAGTTGGTGAAAACAAAGCATTCTTCATTATCAAAAGATTTGCAATACATTATGTTTTTTGGTACATGTTTCATTGTGTTTGCATCATCACAGAAAAGCAAGACAAGCCCCAACAAAACTGCAGCGTAGCTTCTTAATCCCGAATGATTAACCACTATCAGATTCAACTATGCACCTAATTATATGAGATGGTTCACAAAGATGAATATATCACCATTAAAGAACTTTTGCTGCACCAAAAATGTAATTTCTAAAAGAGGGAAATCTCAGGACTTCCTATACCAAAACCCAAGGAGTCTTAATTGTGACTGAAGAAAAGAGATGAGTAAAGAGCATACAGCTCGCATCTTGGCATAGCTAGGATCCAATTGAGGTGCTCCAAGACCTCGCAAAGCACTAGTCAACCACTCGCAAGCTTCAATATTTTGAAGCATGTTCTCCTCATCAAAGGAACCCCTGTAAGGCATGCTGCATACTGTAAACAGTAAAATTTTCTCAGCACAAGAAGTGGAGGATGCAGAATAACGAGAAAAGATCATTTTCTGGAACCAAGAACAGTCATGGTTATATGGCCACAATTTATGATTTATCTACCTCGGAAGGGACACGCAATCTCTCAAGCAGCTTGTCCAGCTCCTCGATTAATGCTTTATTATTCACTGACTGCATCTCCAGCTTGTTATTGCGCGTCTCTATCTGTCACAAATTTCAAGGTGAGAAAGCAAGCCCAAAGTTTATCTTACAAGAACATAAATTCAGAAATTTCATCCGAGTCTAGGGAGGGTTAAGAACATCCAAGACCATATATATAGACATGTCTGTATTTATGTATGTAAATTTGAAAATGCAGACATGTGGTTTTAAAAAATGATGTACAAGTAACGATCAGTGAGTTCCAGAAATATGTTAAATCAAATAAACATTCAGGATCCAAAGCATACATAAGCATCTCATATCTATACAAGTTTTGAAGAAAAAGCAGCGAGATAGATGACTTTACTTAACAATGTAGGAGAAGAGAAAAGAAATTCATGCAGGAAAGCTGAACAGAGAAGTTAGTCATGTAAAATTTTTATGTATATTTGGATGGACTTGGAAATGCCTTTGTACAGACATCAAACAGAGCCTATAAACAAAAAGAGAAAATGCAATCATCATACAAAATCCAATTGTCTATTTCTTGTAGCAGTTCAGCTTCACTTACAATAAATCATACATGAACCAAGGACTACTATAATAGAAAATCCAAAAAAGAGCAATTGGTTTGCATACAAAATAAAGGTGATCATCTCACCGAAGCAATATCCTCCCTCATATGCCTGAGTTTGAGGTTGAAGATTCCCAACCATTCATCCATATCCTCAACACATAATGTCGCTGCCTCAAGTCCCTGCATCACCTGAAACCAAATATTAACATATCATTAGCCTTCGCTGTGAACAAAGGAACCTAGACCAACATCTGTACCAATCAACAGGTCCCATATGAATTGAACAGAAGTTACTCAAAAATCAGCAGGCAGCATATTTAATTTATAAAACAGGCATTTTATTTTTTTTATTTTATTCAAATAAAATATGCAGATCATAATTTCAACTAGAAAACTCCACATCAGTATATAGGTTGATCCATCATTGAAACACCCTACAAGCAAAGCAGGAAATGAACCAGACAACTGAAATTTAAAGCACATTCTTTCTCCTTGTTTAGAGTACCATCTCTTTATCTGCTGATCTTCTTCCCTAATCCTAACTAGAAGATGGATTTCATTCATTTTCTTTTGCTAGGGAGCTTGGCCTGGCTAGAATTGAGGGTATGTGATATAGTAAAAGGTCTGCAATTGCTCAGCAAACTTAGAGAAAAGTTGGCACGAGATGTTTCAAAGGCAAAATAGTCTCAAATATGTGGGTACACATCCATTCTGCAAAAGACTGATGAGATAAAGCTGGATGACATGTAAATGCGACAAGCAACATCAATAGTTTCAGAAGAGTCATTTAGGATATATTTACCTCCTCTATCAAGGGTTCACTTTCCAAAATGGCATGCACGTTTGCTGCTTCTAGAGCAAGAAGTTCTCTTTTCATTCTCTCAGAGAATGCCTCAGCTTCACCAATGCCCATTACATAACTGCATTCCGATTGAATTTAATTACCAAGAGCATCAAAAAAGCACCATATCATAAAAAATGAAGTAGATAAGAAATCAAAAAAAAAAGTAATGCAATGGATAAATATATATGTTGATTTTTTGAAAGTACGTCCTTCATTTCTGTGCAAACCTTAATGCCAGATCAACTTAACTTTGATGCATAACACATTTGCAACTTTTCGAAATAAGATCAAAATTACTAGTCAAGGAAACTCTGAAGTAAGGTGTAACTGAATAGTGCAACATCCTCATGGAATTGTAGCAGGAGATCGATTTCACCACAAGGTCAACTGCAAAGTGTTCTCGGGATGAGGCCTATATGCAAAAATGCATGAGAAAGATAGGGTTTTAGATCTTTTGCAGGGTTTGCATCCTGAGCCTGATGAAGTAAGAGGGACATCCAGGTATGAGACAAACACATGAAAAGAGGGTGTGGTGTGGGTTCTATATTGTACCAAACCATACGAAGGAAATATGCTGGAGCTTGCATGGAAAACCAGCAAACTAGAAGTCAAAAAAAGAAGGGGAAAACAGCACAGGTGGCTAAGGGGGAGCCTGAGAAGCCTTCTGATGTGCCACGGAATCAAGGACAGATTCATTTTCCCATTTGCCTTAGTTTCAAAGGTCTCATTCACTTCACTAATACCGACATTTTTAGAATGGCCATGAAGATCCGAAAAAGTTAAAAGATGATGGTAGGGCAATTAAGGCTGGAAAAAAATAAGGGCAATTTTGGAGGGAAGAAGTCCTACATTCATTGCTCTAATACCGCATCAAAGGTAGGAAAATATCGTCATTAATCATACTTAGAATACACAAGGAGTTTAAATAAGCTCTCTAGAAAATGCATGATAAGATGTATATCTGACATCCTATTCTTAGGATATACCAATCAGATTCTAGCTATAACAAAAGAGAGCGATATAATATCAGCTAAAAATCACTATCACAAGATCACTAAAGCTACACTAAAACCTAAGATAGAAAAAACATAAAAGATACTAAGATACTAATCCATGCTAGTGCTAGATATACTATTTATATGCTTCTAACAGCTCTTACTTCCTTAATCTTCCTTAATAATGAGCATTCTAAATCTAGCATTTGAAAAGAAAAAGCTTCTTTGTTAAAAAGTATACATATATATAAAGAAAGTAACAAGATAACAAATACATACGTGCCCAAAAGTGCCTCCATGTCCTCTTCTTCAACTTGAGATACTAATTCTTTCTCAACTGTCACTTTCAAATCACTTTCAGTCTCAACAGCAGCAGCAGCAGCAACTGGCCCATCTTCTACTTTCCTTTGAGTAGTTACCGTGGGCTTATTTTCCTATATTAACCATTTCATTAAGAGTAATACATAAAATAAAGTATTAAAGAGGGAGGGGAAAAACACACACACACACAAACACAAAAGGAATACAAACACCAACAGAAAAGTGAAGGAACTCATGGAACCTCAATGATAGATATAACCTACACTCCCTCAAAAAAAGTATCCATTGTAATTTTCTAAATATAAGTCATGAGCAAAATTGACAACATGTTCATGGATGTTCAGAAAAAAAAAAAAAAAAAAACGCAATTAAAGCATCAACAAAAAGGTTTACATCTAAGCTGTGACCTACTTGATCAATACCGTCATGGTAAAATGCTTAGGTAGAAGGAGAGTTCCTGTTGAAGTTAAATAGCAGTAGCTCCACCCGTAGTGTTCTACATGTAAAAGGTTTCGACATTGTGATGAATCTTCTGAGGCAGGTACTACTATATTACTGAGCAAGCCACCTCTGCAAAGGAAAGAATCCAAGTCCAATGATGACAGGGTTTCAGTTCCTTCTTGACATAAGAGAGCAATTAGATAGCCTAGGAAATTCTGTAAAGAAGAGATGGCTAAAGGATTGGTGATCAAAAGCTCTCAGTTAGACCATGCTACTCCTCTATCAGTCCAGGGAAGCAATTATTGTCTATATCTTCCTCCTAATTAAGTTATCTGCTCCATAATTCAACCAACTAAAGCCCCAACCAGGTAAACCAGATCATCAACTTCAGCACAAAGAAACAGTTCTCCAAGTCTCTCATTCCCGATATACCTTTCCTGGCCTCCAGAAATCTCCGAGATACACTGCAACAATTTGGGTAACCCAAAAAAGGACAAGGATTTGAAGAGTTGCTCCAGATTTACAATATTGTTCTGTAAAAGCCATCTTTTTATTTCAAGTTTGTGCCATGCAAAAACTAACAGAAATTTTGTGGCTCAAAATTACAAGCTCAGTCACCAAAACTAGGGTTCCATCAACTTTACAATCTGAATTTCCAAACTTGTCCCAACCTACCCAAATTCTGCCTTTTGGTTCAACAAAAAAGTTCAAAATCAGATGAATTCTATTCCTAAAATCAATTGTCCTTTCATTTTCCACAAAACCCAAAAACAGAGCTCTAAAAATCCTACACATATTATGTACCCCTCTAGTTTTAGGTGGGTGATTTGAACCTTCAGTGTTCCAACAACAAATCATCATGATGGTGTATACAAAAGAGGAGAAACCAAAACTAGAAAACTCTACTGACCCCCACGAGGGACCACAACATATTCTTCCTCTTCTTACTTTCTGATCAACCCAGCTTCAGGGAAGTGATTTACTTTAGACATCACATCACCATCCACATTAGAATCCCCAGTTGTGATCTCTCAACAGGACTTTACAGAAGCAAGATTTCCCGCAAAGAAGGAAATTCAATAGGATGCTTACCTTCTCCAATGGAGCTTTAGTAGTAGTGACAATGGAGCATTCATTCCCCAGATCAATTTTTCCAGTAAAGCCTCTGTAGAAGCTGATATAATGGTAGCACTAGAAATCAGGGTGTTATCCACTTTAGGTGCTCATTCTTTCTCTTCAATGGAAAAAACTTCTTTTCGAACCTTGACTTCTTTATTCTTTTCCAAAAGGAAATACCCTTCCGATCCTCAATGGGAGCTTTAGTTCCCGTAAATCTGGAAGGTAACCATTAGTACTCCAATTCCACTGGAACTCTTATAACCATCATGACACTTCGCCTTGATCACTTCAAGACATTCATTTGTAGCATTCACCTCTAAAAGACCCCATGAAATGATGCTCTTTTCTCCACCATTAAATCAACTAAAGAGGTGTACCAAACCTACTAAATATACACAGAATTCCCTACTTATGGAACATCTCCATGGGTTTTTATCTGCAATGAATAGATAATGGCGGCTCCCGGTTGAAAGACATGCCCATCCTCCAACTGTGCAAGATGAGGTATCTACTAGCAAAGTACAGGGACTCTGGGACATTCCTACAACAATCAACAACTACTCTTCACTCCCAAACTTGAAAACCAAAATTCCAAGCTCAGTGCTAAGCACTTTGCTTAGTCTTTGTCAATACTAAAGCATGCGGCATTTCATCTACAACCCAGAAAGGGATATGCGACAGATGTCTCCCAAGAAAATAACCCAAAAGAGGATAACTCTACAAATTTCACCCCATATAATGGAACTTCCTTTGGGGGTGCAACAATAAGCTCATCTCCATCTAGGATTGGTGGGTAATAATTTTAGAGTAGCATCCACTCCATTAACAGGTTGAGTGCGGCTACACACTTGAGCTAAGAGTTCAATTTCCAAAGAAAGTGAGAAAACTTGTTTCTAGAGGGTGGTTTTTCTTTTCCAGGAGTTCCATGCTACTAAAGGTGGTTTTTCAAGGTCCATCTAAACTTGTGTAGAAACCCTGACTTTTATTTAAAAACAAAAAAACTCGGTCAACAATGTAAGCATTGAAATGCAGGGATGCTTGGGCAGTTTTGCAATACAAGAAACCAAGTAAAATCCCCTAGGATTCACATCAGGGCATTGGAGCCAGGATCCACTACTAGGATCCTTTCCCATCATTCAAGGCAGCTTTGCAAAGGATTGTGCAAGGGGTAAAAGGTTTACAGCAGGAGAGGGTAAAAGTTTCCTTGTCATCCACACAAGCTTCTCCAAAATATGGACTCTTGCCGACATCAGAAACCTTCTCTCCTATCTCCCTAGGTTGAAATGACTGGTCATAGGGTGGCTTTGCACCAACTGGGTTTGAGACCCATGTGAGAGTAGAGAGTAGTATATATAAGAGAGAGAGAGAGAGAGAGAAGGGCAAAAAATTGGGAGATGGTGAGAAGAGAAAATTGTGTAGTATACTTGTTGTCAACTAAGGTGAAAATTCTGCCTTTATTACTTGTGAAATAGCCCTTTCCTTATCTATTTTACAAAAATCTGTACCTTCATCATAATAGATAAGGACTTTCTATTCCTTTTTTTTACATAAAAAATATATATAGCTATTCCCCATGAATTGTAACTTTTATTTCAAAAATACCCTAATCATAAAACAACTTAACGTCAGAGGAATTGCTATTTATATCTAAACTAATTCCATTTCGGTGAATCAACCGTGATGTTAAATAAGAAATTGGAAACTCTGGGAAAGAAACAAATGTGTTTTAAGTATTTGTTAGTGCCTAAAAGGAATGCTTCTTAGGTTGGGAATTTTATAGATGAAGGAGAGGATTTTTTCACCTTAGAATTTATGTTGCTCCAATTATAAGAAAATGCATTGAGTGAAAAATTGCCCATTAGATATTTAGCAATATGTTTCTCCCCAGGGTACATATTACATTACAGTATACTACACACCTTAGCCCAAAGAGCCATCTCAACAACATCTATTCCAACTACTTTTGGAAGCCGGCCAAGCGAGTCTTTGCATATGTTTAAGATGCAAAGTAGAAGACGGTTCCTACAAAGAAAAATGCAGGGTTTTAATCAAGTTTATGTCATGAACAGAAGAACATTTAGCATAACTGTGACATAAAAGATACTGTTACTAGTCACTACTCGTGGTCTAATGGAGATCTTCCCATAGACTGAGTCCTACTCACCCATAGAAAACAGGGGAAAAAAAAAAAAAAAGGATTATAAAACAGGGGAAAAAACACTTTTACCTGTCATCAGTATTGCGCATTGTCCATTGAGGTGGAGCTACACTCTGGCTTCTAAGATTATCAAACCCCTGTAAGAAACTTGTTTAGAGACTAAACACAGTAAGAGAAAGACTAACAGAGAATTATTTGAATTTTCCAGAAAAGAGAAGTACTTCAAATGGAAATGTACAAATTTTGTCTCAATATTTTACTGCTTTTCTATCGAAGTCCTTAACTTTAACTTTTGTCGTTTCACTATCTGAGTATTATGTTTCTAATTAGTTAAAGCATGTTAATTGATGTCAAAAGTTTGAATTTCAGATTTGTTTGTATGAAAGAGGAGTGACTGAAAAAAAAAAGCAATAGGGAGAGAGAGCAGATTTGCATATTTATTCCATCATTTTCTTACTTTCAACTATTTCATAATATGGATCATTTAACTACATGAATTTAATAATATTTATTGACCACCTATTGAAAGTTAACACGTTTATTGCCCACCTATCAAAAGTAAGTGCCAAATGTAGATGGATTTTTCAAGGGACATCACCAAAATCCTCTTTTGAAAATCTTGAAGATGATAAGACTCAAATAGAATAGAAATTAAAAATTAAAATTTATAAAAAAAAAAAAAAGCAAGGACTCAAATAAAAAAGTAGATAACTGTTGAAGACTAATTTTGTATTTATCTTGAAATTATCTAACAAAGTAATAACATTTGAACTTTTTAATAATATATGCAATCTCCAAATTAACATGAAATGTTGATACTTCACAAATGTTAGCATGGAAGAAATGGCCTTACTAGCATAAAAGTGCATCCACTAGGATCATTCGTCATAACTTCAATCTTTGTAAGATGCTTCAACTTGTACAACTTTGCAGGCTGCAAAGAAGAGGTGGTTGATAAATCAGCACCAGCTGCAGCTAAACGGAAACAAACAAAGCTATACACATATGGACCTAGCAATTTTCCTTTCTGGAATCATCTTTTCTTTCTTCCATTAGGCATCTCCTTTCTAAAAATTCCCAACCAAGGCTTTACTCCTTTTCCCTAGGGGAGATCAGAACCTATCTTAGGTCTTGTAAATTTACTTTCTCTAACAATTATGTCGATTACATCAAGTCTCCACTGATTTGGGACATTGAGCATCTCAATAAACTATTACTTGAATCTTGCAAACATGGTAGCTTCATTTCAGCCGAAAGCCCACAATAGGAATTCACTAGTTCAGCTATTAACTATATAGATACTATAGTTTAAGTATATGAGGCTGATGCCTGCTTAGATTGTCAGAATTTTATCAGTATCGGATTTGTATCGGTTCAGTATCATTTCGGTATCAATATCAGTTTGGTTTTGTCAATTTATGAGTAAAACTATCGGTTTTCCATCGGTATTATATCTGTATTAGTTTAGTATCTGTTTAGTACCAAAACGATACTAAAACGATGTCAGAACAACAAACCAAACAGGTAGGAAGAAAACTCACATAGACTATGAAGTTCAAGACCTGCCAACTACATTTTATTGGGCAAGTGTGAAATTTACAACAAAACAGAAGACCATCTTAGCTTACTCTATGCTTAAGTCCCCTCAATCATAAAGGTTCAAAACTCTGGGATTTTTATGTAAACCTGACTCTACATTAGGCTTCACAGACAATGCATCAGGATAGAAGCCCAAAGCTGTTTTCAGTTTATCAATATTTTTATCGTTGAACTTGACTTTAACCGTACATCATAATATTACATAGGCAGCAGAAAGGCATCCTAAAATTACATATGTGAAAGAAATTCAAGATACCTCAAGAACTCCTCCAGTGGAGTACTTCAAAACCCGAAGACAAGCATTATCCTGTTGTCCTTTTTCTTTTGCTGTATGACACCAACAGTTACTATAGCTACTGATGGTAAATACAATATCATTACAGTATCAAAATTCAAGAAGGAGAGTACATATTAATAATTGTGTGAATACAGCTACTCAATGCCAAAATAGTTAAACAGTGACATCTGACATAACAGGACAGCAAACTTAAAATTGATTCATAATTGTTAAGATAGATAAACACGATGATGTTGGCAAGATGCTCCATAATCATTGACACAACAGTCTGGGAACTCCTTCTAGATAAATTACAGTGCACTACAATTTATAATTATTCACCCCTCGGTAGCAAGACCTCAGAAAATGCTTTTACAGATTGGTCCATCTCTCATCAGGTAACCTTCCAGCTTTTCAACATTCAGCATATTCTGCAAGATCCTCCACATACTAAGCCATGCCTATTCTAACATTCTCCTAGGGCTGTAATCAAGACTAGAGAAGACAATAAAAAAATTGAGCTCAAGCTCAAATCTAAATGGTACTTGAAAGGGTCATACTTAACTCAATTAAAATGATCTATACTCGTTTTAATTTGAAAATTCATATTTCTTCTAACTAAAATAATGTTCAAGGCCAAACTCAACTCAGTGTTATATAATAAATATAATAATTCACAATATATTTATAAATTTAAGCTTTTAGATAAGATGGTTAAAGTGTTAACTTAAATACAATATCAAAGCAAGAGATGATAAGTTTAAATCCTTGCACAATCATTTCAACCATATTAAATTAAGTCATCCACTTGATAGACCTTGGTCAAAGTCCCAACACACAAGTGATGAAGAGTTGTGTGTGTGTGTGTGTGTAGATAGATAGATAGATAGATATATAATAGCCCACACATATCTACAAACTTAAATTTCTCGATGAGATATTTGTGTACTAACCTGTACACTCAAAGCTCAATCAACATTAAAGCATACTAGGTAGTAGATCAAGTTCACGTGCTCATCAAGCTAGTACTATAAAACTAATTAATCCATTCAAGTAGCTTGAGATCAACGGTTAAATGAAGCTTGAGTTAATCAAGCCAAACTCTTGTGCATTATCTTAAAAAAATAAAAAGAAAAAGGCCAAACCCTTGATTTGCAAGTTAGTTTGGTTGGTTTATACCCATATAGTCTCCCTCATGTAAGGGCTGGAACATTAGCAAGGCGGCCCATTAAATTCAAATGGAGCTAAACAAATGAAGAGTCTTTTTTTTTTATTGTTATTACTATTTATTCCTATTATTGATGTCAAATGAATAACAACCCATGTGAAATATACACTACTAGATAAAAACATCTATTTCATGTTTTTATTATATTCAAACATCAGGCAAGCTGATCTCTGTTTAATGTTATTTTTGGTGGCTTAATTATGAATAATTTAAGTCTGTATGTCTAATGTTTTGGTCTTTTACAATCTAAGAAAGGATATACAATTTTTCCCCCCTTTTTGATGTGTAAATAAGAAAGAGGATATCCAACACAATTTGAACATCACATAGTAATTATTCTCAAAAATTTTATGATATAACAATTCTAAGCAGCATAGTTCTATAATTAGAGCATCTAATTAAAAAAAAAAGAGAAGTTTCCATATCTTACACACCCATTCAACCAAAACAAAAAACCACAAAAGAAAGAGGAAAAAACAGAGAGATAGAGACTTCGTACGGCTCTCTCGATGTTCTATTTAATCAAACAATGAGGAAGTAATCATCCATATTGCCTAATTTGTTTTATGGGTAATGTCATTTTTTTTTCCCATTAAATTGAGTAATGTTACAAAAGATACCAAAGGCACAAAACCAAAAGATACAACATCACCTATCGTGACAATCAAAACCTACACAAAGCCAATGAAGGACTGCTAGGCCAAAGTAATATTGCCAAATCTTTTGCTAAAGCTAAGAGATAAAACTTTCACACTTTTTAATACATCACAAAGAACAATGCAAAACAATTGAAATTAACTCTGCAAAATGTAATTTCTATGGAAGCTTAGCATTTTCATTTCATGTTATTCTAAGATCGAATAGATCATCCTGAACCAGAGAAGAAGGAGATGAAAGACATGTTTGCCATTCTTTAAAAAAATTACACAAATCCAAATTGTATAAAAAAACAATTGCCAAATTGCCATCATATTTTGGAAACGAGATATGGCAATATGCAATACAGGTTCATGATGCACGTCCAATATGTGATACACACATTATACATGAAAAAAAAAATATCCATGCGAAGTAGCGACAGTAAATCCGTAATGTTTTTTATATAAATTATGCGTGTGTAATTTGAAAAGGATGGTCAACAAGTAATAATCTCAATAAGAAGCTGTGATCACAATGAGATCAGCAAGAAAAAAGATAAACTTAACAAAATCATAATTAGCGCTACGAAGATCAGTTCTGCACACCAAGTTTTCATTAGCATTGCGCTTTAACACCTCACAACCTCATTTATTGGACTAAAACCCAAAAAAATGAGCTAGATTACATACTAACACAATAATAACAAAGTTTTAGCATATATTACACCAGAATCGCATTACTCTATTTATAAATTCAGTTTCATTACGTAATATACTGAAGAAATCGAGATATATGCACCTAAAGACACTTCCTAAACACTTCCTACTCAAAATAAATCGTAATAATCTGTGAGAAAATCTCATCGCATTCACAGTTTAGATCACAAGCAGCTTAAAGAACTAAAAGTGAGCACAGATCGCAAGTAAAAGAGAAACTATTTGATTTCAAAACAGTAAAAAAAAAAAACGATGAATTATCAGAAGAAAACGTACTTGTGAGCAAGAACCCTAGGTTTAGCCATATGACGACCCATTTTCCCGGATTTCCCCCAAATTCCTCGGCTTTTGGCGACGCGGATCGACAATACGATCTTCTCCTTACTTCCTTCAATTGCGGCCTCGCAAGCTCGCCGGAGCTCGACGTCGTCGGCACTGGACTTTGCCATTTTGAGTGTCTTGCACCGAAGTTCACTGAATACTCCGATCCAAGCTCGGTCAGGTCAGGTTGGCTCAGCTTAGGTGGGGTCAAGACTAGTCTTTCTTTTTCTTACTGGTTATTATTGGAGAAGAAAGAGGAGAGAAAAGAAGGACAATATGTATGCGACAGTAGTAATAAGAAAGAGTTTGTGACCCCAATAGTCCAGCTCCGGTAAATACCAGTATTTCTGAGAGAGAGAGAGAGAGCGAGATGAACTGAGAAATGCGAATTTTCAGGGGTTGAAATGAAATCCTATTGATTTTTCTTGTTTTCTTTACCCTCCTCCTGGGGTTAGTCGAATGTTTTTCTCTGATCGTAATATATAGATACGATTATAGGATTTTTCTTTTTATTAATAACATTATTAATTAGTTTTTTTTTTAAATGTTGAAAGGGAAAAGGAAAAAAATAATGTTCTAATAAAAATTTACAAAATGTTACTACGTCAAAAATAATATTAAGCTCATCTTTTATGTGGCAAAATAAGTTTAGTTTGTAATAAATACAACTTTCTTGAAAAGATGAGCTTAATGAATTTATAAGACAAGTTTATTTATTAATTTGTCTTTTAAGAAGATGAATTCAAGATAATTTTAATAATGGTATTTTGAAAAGTCTAAACTTGTTTTTCCTGGTAAATAAGTTCAAATTGTCTATTTTTTTAATTATTTATCATCTGATGATGTTTTTATAATTTTTTAAAAATTATTTTTTTTCCTTTTACCAATATTAAAATTAGTACTTTAACTTAATACATATTTTCTGAAGTTTACTCTAAAATTTACATGGCTCCATATTATGATGATACCGTATTCATTATGCAAAAATAGAATTAAAATAGAATCATACGTTTGAAAGTGTTTCAAAAAGTGGGAAGCTGTTTCAATTTTTTTTTAATTTAACCATCTATTAAATATTCATAACTATTATTAAGGGTTTTTTTTTTAATGGACATTTTATTCATTCTAATATGTGATACATCTAAACACAATAATTGATTTTACATACCTTAACTTATCCAATTCATTTCCATTCCATTCATTTCATTCTACTCCAGTCCATTTTAAATGATTCATATCTAAATGAATTCAAGTATTACTCGTTAATTTTATTGTCTTACTTGTAGATATTTGTACTTTTTAGCCATTAAGAGGTTATCCTTATAATTGTTCTAAGATTGTAGAATAATGTATTTTATAAGAGATTGATTGAGTATGATATTTAGTTTAGTGTAAACTTTATACGTAAAAATTTAATAAATGTGATATTTTATACTTTTAAAATTTAAGCATATTTTTAAAAAACAATCAAAATTCAAAGCAATTACATGAACTATGCCATGATCAAGGTACAAATTATTACTAATATTTTATTTTTAAGGAAAAAAAAAACCTTTTTGTACCTGAACTTTGATGAAGTAAAAAATTAGATATCTAAACTTTTAAAAAGTTTAATTTTGTATCTAATTAAACTTTTCCTATCTTTTTTTTTCTCCACCCGCCCTTTTATTGTCTCCTGAAGTAAGTGATACGTACCAAGTAATAATTTGGTAGGATAGTGAAAACTAAAAAAGGTCACCAAAAGTTTAATTATATGAATTTAGATTTTTTAAAAGTCCAAATAGCTAGGTGTCTATTTTGTCAAAGTTAAAGTATCAAAAGGGCTTTATCTCTTTTTTAACTAGAATATGACATTAAAGAGCAATTAATTGTCATTATAACATATTAATTATTGTTATTCCTAGTAAATTATTGGTAGAAGAGTTTGACTCATTTTTCCTCTTTACTCTTTTAATATGATTTATATGTCAGTATTTTTCATGCATCCTTACATTTTACAGAATTTCTATGACCTAAACACTTACATTGGGCATTGGCATCTTTTTTTTTTTTTGGTGCCACTTCCTCTCTATTAATCCCCATTTATTCTTTATATGCTTCAACTTTAAGGCTGTCATGGAGGAAGAAGATGGGAGGGTCTTTTTTATTCTACCTGAAGCAGTGTTGCAAAAGGCACTTTTGCTCTTTCTTGCTGTCTACCTCTTTATTAACAATGTGTATTTTGCATGTAAACCCTAATGATATGGAAGACAATAAAAGTAGACTAGTTTTGACTGGTAACAATACCAATGCTAGTAATGTTTATACGAGGGTCTCTACCCTTTGAGTTAAATTGTACTTTTATTATATCATATAACATATAAATATAAATACCCATTTGGAAAAAAAAAAATTAGGGCTAGTCAAGACTTTATTAAATAACATACATGTTCAAAAAATTATACATCATATCTCAATACCAAAGTTGAAAGTGCTTGAAAATTTTAAAGGTATATTGTGAATACTTGAAGGATAATGTATATTGCAATAACTTATACATATACATATAGGGTATGTGTCAAATTTGATATTGTAACTTAGAAATGATCAATTTAATATACAATTTATGTGTACACTTAGGCTACCTACTCTAACTTCATTTACCTCTATAAATGACTTGGCATTTTCAGCAATGGTTGCTTAACACATGGCCATATTAAAAGAAGAATATACTTGTGTTGCATTTAATACATATTAATCATTCGGAATGGAAATGGGTTAAAATAAGAGGAATGGAATGAGATGTAGTATCATAAATCAATTCATTTATTTGGATGCTTCATGAAGTAGAATGAAATTGGCATGGTATTTGTCAAAGATACCATCAGTAATAATTGTGAATAATAAATGTGTAAGAAGATAAAAAATGTAGTTGTAATAGAGGATGGAATAGATTTGTGATTATGCCTTCTTATCGCTTGTTTCGTATGTAGGAATAGACCAGAATGGAATTGTGATTCCGACCTCCATTCCATTTCTTACATTTGGAAGTATCATGAAAAGGCAGAACCATGGTTGCTTGAAATTGATGATTCCAGCTTTAAGGTGGAATTCGATTACGTCTTTATGGTAGAATTCGATTCCGCATTTGAGAAGGAGGAATCCTGATTCCACCTTAAAGTCGAAATTTTTTCTACTTTCCATTAAGAATTTATATTTAAATTATCTTTTTATCCTATATAGCATAATCAATTCCCTTCAGATTCGAGATTGTCAATTCTCGGAAATCATAATTTCAGTTTTTAAAAATGCATTTGAACATAATAATAGAAATGCAAACCAGAATCGCAATTCCATTTCAACATACCAAATGTGACATTAGACCGAATTTCCTAGAAATTATAATGAAAAATTAATAAAATAACAAAATATTATAAAAAGAAAAAAAAATTATAAAAAAAACACAAAATCAAGCAAGATGCAAAACTTTTTGGCCAAGTCTAGGCTAAGGGAGCATACCGATCAAACGGGAGAGAGAGGAAAAAAAAGGGAATGAAATCAATGAAAAAGGAAAAAGAAAAAAAAAGGGAATGAAATCAATGAAAAAGGAAAAAGAAAATGAAGGGAGGGAAAGAGAAGAAGAAGAAGAAGAAGAAGAGAAGAAGGGAAACCAATTTTTCACATTGAACTTGTAACTAATTTTCATGGGGAGCATGCTCAAGGAACAAGAAGAGAACAAGATTTTACTTTGATTCAATAACTACATGAATAAAAAAACGAGTCTTAACCTCCTCCTTTTTTTTTCCTTCTTTTGCTTGAAGTTTTGACCTCCTTCAACTGTTGTTATTTACATTTACAACTCTCATGCTGCAAACTAGCTTCACATGGGGCCCACCAAACTCCATGAACTATTCACAACAGCCTCGTTGTACCATGAATAATCAATCAAGGGCGTAAGCAAGACCATGAGGGGAGTCGAGGGCCCCATTGGCTCCCTTCCATGTCTATCGCTAAATTATGGCAAGCAGCCATTTGGCCATCGCCCCAAGACCCAGCCCGACACTACTAGTAGCTTCAACCACCACCGTGGTGGTTCATTTGAACCAAACACATATCTTTTTACATGCACAAACTAATTGAAGATGAAGATAGTGATGAGAAAATAAAATTTTTAATTTTAATATATATATACATATATATATAGAGAGAGAGAGATTTATAATTTTGGGTTAATGACAAAAAGAACCTGAACTTTCACAAAAGAATAATTAGGTATCAAAATTTTGGTTTTGAATAATTTAATACTGAACAACTTTTTTTTTTTTTACTTTTTTCATACTTGAAGTTTGGTTTTAACAATTTTAATACTTTAAAAAGTTTTCATTGACTTTTTTATACCTGAAGCAAGTGAAATAAGGTATTAAAAAGCCCACAAAAGTTTATTCAAATACTAAAATTATCAAAATCAAATTTAGTTATGAAAAAAAAGTTAATGAAAACTTTATTTAGGTACCAAATTGTTCAAAACTAAACTTTAGATACCTTTTTTTTTGTGAAAGTTTAGATACTATTTTTGTTATTATCCCTATAATTTTTTCACTTGGTTAATATATATATATATAGTATATATATATATATATTTGGTTTGATGTGTTTTTTTTAGACATTGAAATTATGTGGGCCTTGGACAAAAAAAAAATATTATGCATAATGAACACACATCCATTTTCATAAGCCAAAAAAGCCAGTAAAGATAAGGATATTAGCCTAACTAAATAGATTAAATCAAAGTTTAGGTAATTAATTATTCATTTCAGTAGCAAATATACATTTAACCCTATATATACATACATATATATGTAAATGCACATACCAATTGAAGGTAAGTATTCACCATCATTGTTTTTCTTGAATTATTTTCAACCTTATCAATTCACTTTAAATTTTTGTTGGAACATTTATATCATTGAAGAAATATTTAACTAAGTCTAAGAGCAAAGTTCAGTGACTTAATGGAAGCAAAAAATATAGATAAAGATATATTATGGAGTAGAAATGAAGTACAATTTTACTCTACTCAAGTGCTTTTCATTGTTATTTATTTATTTATCTTGTCAAACTACAATTTACTATAACAATCATTAAGGGAGGGAGATTTAAACTGAACTTATCCTACTAACAAACCAATATTGATGTTGTTAGACTATAAAGACCTTGATTGTTTTCATTATCTTTTAGTAATAGTTGACAACAATCTCAACAATTCAAAATGAAATATGAAATAAAAGTTAAAGTATACATATATTTCCATTAAAAAAAACTCAATTATGACATCATTACCCTCAATTTTACTTAATTTTACAAAATTTCTACTAGATAAACTAAGGTGTAGAGAATTCAAATGGAGTCAAAATATTCAATTTCAATTTAATTGAGTCTATAACCCAAGCTTGGCATTAAGTTCATGTAAACTTTTTTTTTTTTTTTTTCAATTAATAGATATCATTTGAAGATAAAACTATCTAGATAACAAGCTCATTCAGCTAAAATAAGTTCAAGATTGTGCTTGTGCTTGATTTGAATTTAAGCATATGACATCAAGCAGGAATAACTTATGTACCAACTTCATTCATTTATGCTTTCAAAACTAAGTCTTAATCTATAATTTTTTATTCCAAATCAACCTTTTAATCATCCTTTTACTTCTATCAACACACTTACAATAATTATTTATCTATTTATTTTGTGTTTTATATATAATTTGCCAATATAAATAAATATACATTTATTTATTTATTTATTTTGGCAGGGCTAGGCCATAAATCATCAAATTCATAACTTAAAAACTTCAAAAATCTATAAAAAAGAAGTAGATTACAAAAATGTAATTTCAATATTAAATTATAATTCATATATTTAAGTAATAAATTATTATTTGATATTTTTTCAATGCAAATTCTTATGTAATTGTTTTTTTTTTTCTACAAGGGCTATGACAATGTGACGAGATAAGGCTTTCACAAAGTTAACATAAGAATTGAACTCGGTACCTTACGAATAAGAACCTAGATCAGATGCACTAAGATACAAAGCATTGGCCTTATGTAGTTATTATTAGGTCAAGTAAACTTGCAATAGCCTTCATAAAATAAAATTGTTTCCAATGAAGTTAAGGAGCTTTAGGCAAGAAGGTTTTCCAACACCTTGACATCTCTAGCCACTATAAAATGGCTATTACAAACAAGACCTATTTTGACACTGCATACATGAGAAAATCCGAATTAACTGTCATTCCGAGTACTAATTTTCGTTGCCAAACATGGATTTCCATTCTTCAAAGGCATTTTTTTACGTAGTTAATAATCGTTATCTCATAGTTATCTTATGGTTTAAAACTATAATCTTGTGTAGGAAATTGCAATTAGAGTGCCCTAAAAAAGCACCTACTCCTTAAAAGAATCAACAGAAAACTAAGAAAAGGGTTCAGTTTCTCTCATCCTGGTATGGTCTGAGATTTATTAGGAAAACTAAGATGCAATTTCACATGATAAGTAGCAACCGCAACACCACCAATTGGCTGAGTTTCGGCTTGGGCAAACTCTGCGTGCCCACGAGCAAAGGCGAAAGAACCAGTTCCACCAACCACCGTTAGTTCTTCCTTGTCGTTGTCATCGCTTGCCTTCTTGGCCTGGATGCTAATGCTACCAGAGTACTCAGACGTGTCAAAAGTCAAATAAATTATATTGAACTCCGAATGCGAAAACTGCTCAGTAGGGATGATAAATCCTCGTGCTTTTCCAATTATCCTGGAAGTGCTCTCTGGTCCTTCGGTCAAGGTCCTACGGAATATAAATGCCCGACATCCGATGGCACGGAGGGGCTGTTGTAGGAGTTTCCCTTGCCTGGTTGCTGTATGTACAAGGAGAGGGCTAGCCATGGCTTGACCTGGTTTCTGGTTGGCTTTCTATGCGCCACGGGAGAGAACAAGGCTAAGAGCACTACTGCCAATGTAGCTAACAATACTGCACTGAAAAATATGATTCTAGGAATCATAATGCAAAAATCATGGGGTTGCTTAGATTGGAAATATGAACGTTTTGGTTGGTTTGGGTCACCTTTCACTGTATTTATGTGGATGGATGGCTATTACCTTTTATTGGAAGTGTTAGTCACCTAATCCTTTATCTCCACACCAAAACCACCAATCCACCATGAGAGGCATGCACATCTCTGTAAAAGTGAAAGAAGATTAACAAATAAATTAAATTGTGGGTGATCATGGAGTACGTAGTACTAGCACATTGGAAACTTGAAAAGGGTGGTATAGGACGTGGGTGTGAGTGATTATAATATTATAGCAGCGCGAGCCCCTGTTGTCATGGGCAAATCCTCATTGTCTGCTGTGGTGGGGCTCTACAGAGAGAGAGAGAGAGAGAATTTGAGAGTTAAAAAATGAAAAGACGAGGCGAAAAAAATTTACTTAAGTTCACTTTCTTTTATTTTGTAGGTCTTGAAGTCTTTAGGCTAAGTTTGGATTGTCAGTTTTTTACCGCTATCTGTATTAGTTTAGTATCAGCATTGGTCCAATTTCAGTTTAGTATCGGCTTGAAAGCTGATATTTGAAAAGCTGTCAGTATCATTTAAGTATCGGTATGAAAGCTGATGTTTGGAAAGCTGTCGGTTTCAGTTCAGCATGGGATTGGTATCATGTTATTTTTTTTCTTTTTTATTTGTTTAGGTGTATTTGCAAATTAACAATTCAGTTATTTACCATCATATTTTTAGTGTTAACATTTTTTTCATAATTCTTTAAATTTTAGTGCTTTGTGATTTCAGTTTGTAGGTGGTATTTGTATAATTTTTTGTATCAATGTCCGTGCAATTTTAGTTTAGTATCGGTTTGAAAGGTAATGTCAACCTTAATTCCATATCAGGTCTGTGTCTTGTAATGTTTTTCATTTTTATTTTTTTTTAGGTTTATTTTGGAATTAACAATATGATTGTTAATCATCATATATTTTGATTTGACATTTCTTTTACTTTTTACATTAATTTCATTAAATAATATTACAACCTTTAATAAGTCAAAGTTTTAATTACAGCTTCACACTACCATCATTAGTAATGTAAATAGTCAGAGCTGATTATTAGAATGACACATGAACAATTGAGTCGAAAGTCGTCATTACAGCCGAAACATATAAATTATTATTCTCCATGAAACATCTACACCCCCCGATCTGATGTCAAAGCAGAAGCTGTTGAATCACGTGCAGCATTCATCCACAAATCATTAGTTAAGTCAGGTGCATTGCTATCATGTGGTTCGTCTTCACCATTAATATGATCAAACCCACTAGAACCCTCTTGTCCAAGACCATTCCTAATGTACAAATCATTAATATCATTTTCGACAATAAAATTATGTATAGCGGCAGTAGCAACAACTATCTTTATCTACTTTGTTAACTTATACGTTGGTATGTTGTGGAGAATACGAAACCTATTCTTCTAAATTCCCAATATTCACTCTATGATATTTTGTAGTGACAAATGTATGTGATTGAATAGTTCTTTCGGACTCCGTGGCGGACCACCCAATCGATATTCGGACCCATGATACCGCTCTCCCTTGCAAGGAGCCAAGAACCCTTCTTATTTGGAAACCCTGAATCCACCAAATAGTATTACCTATTAAAAAAAATTCCATTATGACATTCGCTAGCAAAGGTATCTCATGACTTATAAAAGTGAATGTCTGAAAATCATTACTTACTGAAGGGAGGCACCGAAGAATTGTATCTCTCATCTCCAAGTACCATAGCAATCAGATTTGCATCATGGCTCTGACCATCTTGCACCTGCACTCATAAATATGAATCCGTAGCCAAAATCACAAACAGCCAATACGTTTTGAGAAACTTCGCCCTTCCTATTTGTATATATGATTCGTTCGTCCGCTAGAACGTATGTCATCACATGGGATCCATCCATTGCTCCAATGCAACCTTAGGAAACAAATGAAGAAAAGAACATGAATTTGGTACTACTTCCATGCTATATGCATCTCATGAATGACATATTATTCCAACCTGAAAAAATTTATAATATCTTGTGTTTTGGCTAATTATTGCTGGAGTTTCAGGAAAGTGAGGATTAGGAGGTTGTATTATAGTATGAGAATGCCAGTATTGCGTCCAGTGCTTCATTAAATTGTCGGAAGACAGTTTCCGATGAATGTTGAAACATTTCTTGCATAACTTTTGTAGATGCACCTTGACTTAATATTACTAAGAAAATCCCAAGTTTCTCTTCAACGGACACACCTCTGCTGTCCCGAAGCCGTATTGTGCTAGAGTCTGACATAATTGGCGAAATAATGTTGGACTCATTCGAAACATATTATGGCATCTTGTTGGGTTCGAGTGGTTGGGGAGCTCATTGATAAATTATGCTCCGATTCTTGTGAAGTTGTAACACGGATTTTTGTCAAATAAGTGTCTATCTATTATAAGATAGAGCATGCTTACTGTCGCAAGCTCGTCGTATTATCACCCACCATACCTATGCTGGAATAAGTGAAATTTATAACACAACCTTTCACAATCAATCCTGAAACAAAATGGGAAAAAAAAGAAGAAGAATCGAAAAACATTCCATAATTATCACCACAATTAAAACAACAAACGCAGTAACACACACCACACATAAGATAAATAAAACAAAACATGCATTACATCCATGTCTCTTCGCTAGTTTGCGTAAGAATTCAGTCTTTAGGTTGATATTTGGACAGGCAAAATAAAACTCCCTCATTTTCTCATCGACAAAAATGTCAGTTGCCTATAAACCTAGCATGTATTCCCTTTCATTGCTCGTAAGGCCCAAATGTCCTCCATAACTGTCGTGATCTTGAGGATGTTTTTCAGTGCTAACGGAAATGCCACTGCTTGAACTTAAGCCTGCAGTGTGGCAATCGAATTACCCAAGTCGTTGTGAGATCATCCCTTGAGTATCGACATTTTATAGTCTGTCTTTCCACTTTATAGTAGAATGTTTTTTTTTTTTTTTTGAAGGTTCACCCTCACGGGAGGAATGCTCAACCGGTCATCTTCAAGTAAGGAAGTATCCATTGGATCAACAAACCGTCGATCCCCACCCGAATCCCCATTGCCTTTAGGGCTGTCTTCTGGGGACGTATGGAGGAACTGATACCCAAGCTCTGCGTTTTGTCCCCTTCGTGTCTCTGACATCTCATCGAGTTGATCTTTATATCTTAACCCCTCTTAACGAAATTGAGAATGCTGCCATTCTTTGTCCTCTTGTATTCCTACATCATTATACAAAAGGAGAATGTCAAACATCCAAATCATAGAAGAATTTGTAAAAATATGGTTATATGTATATACCTGATCCGCAGACTCCTACCACTCATTTGGCGCATCAAAATCTGAATGGTGTCATTCCAACCAACTCCTAGGTAGCATATCGTACCAGCCAGTTCCATTTGCACCACAACTTCCTTAATGTGTCCAAATTTTTACGAACCCCTTAGCATATATGATTAATCTCTACTTTGCTGAAGTTTAATGCTACTACTACAAGTGCTCGGCTTCAGATGTCCACTAGCATGCTTCCCCAAATGGACTTGTTCAACACATAATTCAATAATTGCATTGTCACTTTCATCCATAGAGCCCTATCACTCGCTTTTGATAACAATTCGTTACAACATGAACACACATAATAGAACTTTAGTAAAACTCCCACCGAAGCACTCTACTTTTGGCAAATAATTAGAAAATATGCATGTTAGAAGTCATATGCCATGAAAAGAGTATAATAGAAGAATGCAATGGAAGACAAAAACAATAATACAGAACATAACACAACACTTCCACACACATGCACACAACCAAACACGCATCGACTAGCCGGAACACCCCTTACCAGCCCCATGTCTCCACCACCCACTCCAGCATGTCCCATGAGTGCCCCTACTAAGCTCCATGTGTGCTCCACCACCCGCCACAATAGCACCCTATAAGCGCCCAGCAAGCCCCATGGGCGCATCACTACCCGCCTCAACATCGCTCCACACGAATGCCCCCCGTCAGCTCCATGCATGCTCTAACACACCTCATAGCGCCCACCCTAGCACATAACTACACACACACATGCAACACACGGAACATAACACACACATACGCGCAACAAAACACTCACCCACACACAACTACACACACACAACATAACATTCACCCACACATAGGAACACACATCAGTTTGCACACAACCACACACACATACACCGGCACATGACATACCCAACGCCCCACAACCACGCCAACAGCCATCCCACACACACATGCTCGACTACGTCACACATAAGCAGCCCACATCCCACACAGACATCATAGCGACAACACACGCGCAGCACAGCAATAACACACACACACGCGCAAGACACCTACATCACACATATGCTGCACCACCAACACACTTACACGTCGCACAGCCATACACACATGGCCAACCCTCCACGCACATACGCACACACCCGAAGCACACACTCTACACAACACAGGCACATGCGCCCGCACCAGCGCCACCCCAAACACACACGTATCCGCAACACCCCAAACAGACCCATTAACACCGCTCTTAACCGCCACCCTATAGACCAACCACCATGCCTTTACCTTCAAAACAACAAATAAAAAATTACAAAGAGTCAATTTGGTCAACAAACCTGAACTATGTGGGAAATCGATCTGATGTGTTGCTGATTTCACCTTTAAACACACTTTCACTATCTCCCTCTATCTCTCTCTATGTCTGCGCTCACTCTCCCCTAGATGGTATACAACAAACTCCCCACTTCCATCCAATTCTTTATACGAAATAACACTTCCTATTCTACCCTGATGAAATCAAAGTAAGAGTACTAGGCTGATATTGATTCTCTGATGAAGCAGTGGGGGAATACTTTCTAAGAATCCTCCGTATTGTTGTTTGAAATGGGTTTCACAATACATAAAGGTAAGAAGAGTTAAGGCAAAATAAGAATTTAGAAATTTTATGGGTTTTCTTTGTCATTGTACAGTGTAAGTTAGGGGTTGATTGTCTTTGTTTGCTGCCAAAGGAAAATTTCCGAACCGATATATAAATGAAAGCCAACTGATGAAAACTGACAATCCAAACTCAGCCTTAATTAGTTTACCATATAAGTCACATTACATGACATTATCATGGTTATTTAGTGCATCTTTCATGTTTTTGCTAGCAAAAAAAAAAGGAAGCCAACACCACAAGTAGAACTTTAAAAAAAGGTCACTAATCTTGGCATCAATGCACTCTCGATCCCCTACCAACAAACTAAAATATTAAACATATGGTTAGTGCAAATTGGCTGATTAATCCTATGTAGAGGAACCCTTTTGCGTATATTGCATGATAGAACCTTCAACTACGCTTTCAATCCCAAAATCTAAAATTCAAAAACAACTACAGAAACTACATAGGCGATTCCAATAGAACAATTTGCATCACTAAAAGTAACCCCAGTATGAAATCGAAAAAATTCTATGATCCCGTAACGATTACAACTAAACTGATCTCGCCATATTAATAAATACTCTAGATTTTTTCAACTATGATCAAACCTTTGAAATTGCTTATACTTTTTTTATATCATATTTAATTTTCATATAAGTAGCGATAGGATCCCATCAGTTCCTCAAATTGGAACGAAAGCAAGAGAAAATTTTGAAAGGGTAGAATTTCTAAGTCAAGAAAATCAAGCACCATGAAAGCAACTGGGCACTCCAATCTTGGAATCAAATAAAACTTTCAGTAACTTATATTTGAACTGCATAAACAATTAACTTAATTATTATAAATTAGTACAGCCAGGAAAAGATTTTCACTTAATTTCACATTAATTATGAGAAAAAAGAGCTATAAACATAGGCAAGACATTTTCGATACTTTAAAAGGATGAAGATTTCCTAAACAGGTCCCTCAGAACCAAAATTTTTGACAGAGCATAGAATACAAAGTCCCAAACTCAACGCTTGGAATACTGAGGAGCTTTGCGGGCTTTCTTGAGACCAGCTTTCTTCCTTTCGACTACTCTAGAGTCCCTGGTTAGAAGTCCTTCCTTCCTCAAAGGTGATCTGTGGTCCTCACTCACCTTCACATGCACGAGCAATGCCAAGGAGATTGCCTGAGCGACCAGAAAGGCCTCCTCCATGCTTTGACAAAAACATCATAACTGTTCTCATAACCAAGTGTTACTAAAGGAACTTTGATGTATTGAAGCCACAGTGGATTGCCTTGGAGATACTCCTGTAAAGCATTCAAAATCCAAGCAGTCAACATAGCAAGAATCCAACTTTAGATATAAAGCCTTGCCTCCAAATTAAAGGACACATTTATGCAGACAATATCAGCAAAAATATTCGGGAAGTAAACCTTTATCATTTTGACTCACAAAACAGAGGAATTTGCTCAGTCTATGCCACAAAAGGTTTCGGTATTCAAGAACATGACGGTTTGTTCATACCGAAGCATTAATTTAAATTTCCATCCTAGGTGAAATAACATCAAAAAAAATCTAAAAATACTCATCAGAACTTGTTTTCTCCACAACCATATGTAGAATCACCGCAGAATGCTGTTCTTATACACAGTGATAGGCAACATATCATAGATTTACACCAATCAATCTGTAACTTGTCAGCTTTCACCACCTTTTGCATCTCTACTTTGCTCTCAAAATTTAGCCACTCCTAGCACTAATGCTACTGTCAATAGTTCGGACAGTTCTAATAAGGACAATGCAGTACAGTGCAAAGTTTGGCACCAATCAGTTTTCAACCATCATTGGAGGTTTTCTCCCATCATACTTGTCAATTTCAGCAGTGTAATAATTGTTAGATATATCTAGGAAAATCATTATGATAGAAAAGAAATATTTTTAGAATAAAACTTCAGATTTTTATATGGTATATTTTATGTTTTTAGAAGATGATGTTAGATTTTTATTATCTTATTCAGTGATAGTCATGCTTATTTAAGGAAGTAGGATTCAAAAGTTTATATAAATTGAATGTTCTACATCAATACAAACAGAAAAAGTCATATCTAAGATTGAATTGTAATAGTTGTTAGGAATAGTCAATAGCTTATGAGATTGGAGGGTTCTCTTTAATGAACTCTCAATATTAAAGATTCTCTCCAATGAGCCCTTGACCCCTTTTATAGAAATATCGTTCATCACTAGATATCTAACTTGACCCTGTAACAACTTATTGGAGCCATATTCATGCTGCTTTTGAACAAGACCAATCAGAAACATTTCTTCTACAATACAAGCAAATGTTTTGCAAGACAAGAGGAGGAAAGAATAACATCAACAGTCATACTCGCTGAAATAACCAAACAGCGACCCTCCTGGAAGGGTGGACTTTTTTGGTTGTTCTGGTAAAGCCAACATCATTGGGAAAAGGAAAAAGTTAAATCTCTCGCCTAACACCACAACCCACCTCCTCTGGCAGAGCCTGACAAACATGGTGAGAGATGACAATGCAAGCCATCCAATGGCCAGTGACGATACCCAAATAACCATATTGTCATGCATTGCATGTCCTTGTGATGACCCCTCAGGCAGCAGTTCAATGTGAGCAAAGCCACCATCCAATCCTCATGCTTCAAGAAGGTAAGCAATTATAATGACTCATGCAAGCCAAGCCATCTTCTTCAGCATGAATCATGGCCAAAGCTCCATGCCTTAGGTTCCTCTGAAAGCAGGGTTGGTTTTTTCAATCTATCAACAAAAGATTTCAATTGTTGTTTTCCAGAGGTAGTCACATCCTTTCCAAGTGTCAGGTGTTTCTTTTTGATCAAGCAATTACTTGAACTTGAGGATAAACTCATTTGTTCAGGTTGGGCATAATGTTAGGAATATTTAAAACATCTTCATAGTAAGAAATAAGTATCTTTAGAATGACAGTAAGTATTATTATTATATGTATTTGAAGATATTGTTAATTCATAGAATCTCCATTTTGTAACAGTTATCTTTTATTTAAGGTAGGTAGAATTGATAAGGTTGTATATAAGTATATTTAAAGAATCAACAAACAAGCAAGAGGCAAACTGAAATTATCTAAATTGGTATTAATATATGAGTATCTAAGAGATCTGAACCAAACATCGTAACAAGCCCTCAATTTTAACTTCTAAGAGATGTGTTTCTTAATGAGCCCTTAAACCCTTTTGATATAAACATGACCCATGACAAGAACCAAAACATAGCCCATAGCAGTGACACTATCATTTTCTGTCCTATAACTAGTGACAATGGCAACTCTTTTTTCTCTTAAAAGGAGATGCTCATAGCCAAAAAAACCCATCATCACTATTCAAATTTCTTCCAGTATAACATTCAAATGCTTGCAGAAAAAGATTGATAGTGGTTCTATCATGATTATATATAAGCAACTCATTGACAATCTCAAAGGAACAATATAACCCTCCATTACGTGTCAATCAAAATGACAAACGGTCATCATCTGTATAATGACAGGTTTTCAATAGTTAAATTTTATCGTAGTTATTCAAGAGACTACAGATAGTAGAAAACTTAAGTGGTGGAGACAATGGTAATAGTCGGCCTTTAGTAGCAAAGGCTTATTCTCCGGATAACATCAAACCAATTATCCAAATCCAAACCAAATCCCCTTTCCATTGAAAATGTTTGGGATGCATTGAAAGGTTCAATACTCAAAGTGGATTGGCACTAAGTTTATGGTGTAACAAGTCTCTTATCAGACACGCTTTCTCCTGTGGCTCACTCGAAACCACGAGCTCTACTGTATGGAAAAACTCATCAATAGGATGTGTTATTGACTTGTTACAGCACTAGATAGTGAAAAATCAAAGGATTAACTCTTGTTCAAGTGTTTGCCTTGCTTATCTATTTTGATAAAATTTAGTACTCAATTTATGAGACACCCCAAGATCTATAAGGAAAAAACAAAGGCTCAATTTAAGAGAGAACTTAAGATATCTAGAGAATTACTTTTTTCCTGGAAAAAATATACTTCATTTCTCATTCTAATATTAAGAATTTAAGTTACACAGAATAACTGTCCATAAACACATCATACGAATAATGTCAACGAGACACAAAATGGGAAGCATAGGAGAACCTGCAACCTGAACCGCCTATATTATGGACAAATTATTTATAGATAAAAAATAACACATGAACTAATAATATTAGCCATTCCCTCACGATCCACACCTACACCTTGCTCCTTAAACCTAAAAACACATTTTATAAAAGGAAACATTTTAACTGAAAATTGGTCCATCTCAGCTAGCCTCCAGCACTAATCGAATGAGGTCTCCTCCAAAATCTTTGCTATTACCTATGCGGAGTATAGCCGATGAAACCACTTGTACCTTTCCTTGATGTCCAGCCTCATCTCATCCTAGGTTTAGAAATGGGTTTGCAAGACTACATGTCCTGCAACATTTTCCTCCTAGAAAATCACCTCGCATACAAAAATGTGGCAAAATTGCAATGATTTAAGCAAAACTAAACACACCCTAAAGTCAAATTGAAAGTCTGATCTCGAAGCTTGACTCCAGATTGTCTAAACAACCATATACATGTATAAATAGTCATTACTAACCACAAGCTCCAATTCTACATGATTCAAACTGAGAAGCCTATCTCCAGTCCAATTCATCATTACATTTCATTCTTCAACTCCACACCTATAACTCAAACTGAATAACCTTGACCCCAGTTTCACAAAAAACCAAACTTCATCTCTAGTACATTATCGAGCTCAAATTTCAACTCAACACCAACCTCACTCGATTCATATACACAATATTCGATAAAATCATCGAGAACGAGAACAGAAAACAGGCAATACCTTGGCATCGCGATAGTTGATGATGACTTTTCCGGTACCTTCCTGAAGAACAACCCTAGCAATGGCGCATTTCCGGCACCGGTGCCGATGATAGTTTGAGCTGCGAATCCACCGGGAAGTCTCAACTTTACGTACTTCTTGAGGTCGCGGTTCTTCTCCGCGACGGAGGCGTTACGGTTAGAGGAGAGAGTTTGGAGGTGGATAAGAAGAAGAAAACGAAGAGAGTTTTGAGGAAGAGGACGAGAAATTGAGAGAGTGTTTTTTTGTGAGAAACGTGGAAGAAAATGAGAGGAAGAGAGAGATGTTGTAATGGAAGATATAGTTAGTGCCATGTTGGGAGTGTCGTAATATGCCTGCGGGAGAGTGGAATCCGAGTGCCGATGCGAGAAGATTACGAAGAAAGAAGAAGAAGAAGACGAAGGATTTTCGGATGGGATAACGTATGCTGTAAATTATAAAATTGAAATAACTAAAATTGTATGTCCCCATGCTCGCCCAACCCATGGCCTAGGGCTCAGCCCTTTCAATATTTGTGAAAAATAATTGGGCTGGCCAGAAAATTGGTTTATTACGGGCCTTGCTCGGTAAGGTAAACCCGACCGTGTCAAAGATACTGTGGATTTTCATTCTGCCACGGCATTTGTTGACTTCTTGTTTGCTGTCGTAACAACCACCATCGTGGTCGTGGACTAAAATAAGAGACGAGCCGTTACCCAATTTATTTAAAGTCGTCAAATGTGACTGACAATGTAAGTTTTGACGTTACGTCTTGGCAATTGCATAGAAAATTAGAATTTGGTTTTGTGACTCATATTGCTTCATTATCCATATGATGTTTGGTGAGATATAACCCTCGAGATTTTACACCAAATTAGGTGATTTGTGTTCTCCTTATTTGTCGGTGCGGGATTACAAGTACGATACGCTTATTGTTAAGTACACGCATTTATCCGAGCGTACAGTAATGTTTACAATAGTTAAAAAAAATTATGGCCAAAAGAAAAAAAAAAGCTAAAAAAGTTATCAAAATATAAGTTATAAAAAATAATTACTTAAATCCATTGCACAATCATAGCCTATAATCGATTAACAAATTTACAAAAAAAAAAAAAAAAAAATTGCATTTATAAATTGGATTTTATGTTTTTGTATTGTTCCTATATCACATTTTCCTAGACTAACTAGTAGAAAAGCCCAGCTCTAATTTGTTCAAAGTCACAAAGCTTGGCAATAGAGCGAAATTACATTTTGGGCTTCTCATCGCATCAACAACAATACCTAGAAAAAAAATATTATCAGCATTTTTGCCCCCTTTTGTATAAAAAAAATCTTTTCCATTCATTTTCTCACCCTGTTAAAATCGCATAGTAAAATGTGATATGCAAACCACATATTCGCTTGCAATATATGCCTACGTCTCTATATTCCTTTTTAAAACATGCAATTTTTGCGTTGTATTTTGATAATTCATTTTGTTAAACTTATTTAAGTAATTAATTATAATAGGAGTCGTAAATAATAATTATTTCTCATTATCTTCTATTGTTGGAGTAGAATCAAAATACATGCACTTTTTATTACACTATTATAGATGTAATCTAAACATCTAATTAAAATTTTCATTAACCATATTACTCGATAAAGAAGAAAATTAATTCAATTATACATGCAATACAACTAGTTAATTTGGTATACTTAATTGCTATTGAATCAAAATTATTACAAACTTTAAAAATGAACATTTAAATTTTTAGATTTGTCCTGAGATATCATTTACTAGATGTTGTTCTTCAAGAATTACTTGATAATCCTTGAATTGAATGATCTTGGCCATAAGACAAAACACATTAGTATATAGTGGTGGTTCCACAATTAATTGGAAAGTAATAAAGTTAAAGGATGAAACATGATTCAATACTGTCTAACTTTTTCGTGAAAAATATACCAATATACAACTCCAATGAAATTAATTACCAATATACATACTAAAATAGCTTTGATAAATGAGACATATTTTTTAAATTAAATTGCGATATACAAACGCGATATAATGTTCATTACCGTCCCTATAACGCGTTTGTAAAAACGATTCCCGCTTAAAGAATCGCGATATAGCATGTATATCGCGACTACCAAACACGATTCGTATGAAAATAATACGTAATCGCTTCTTCATTTTGCGATAAGGTATGGTATTGTAACTTTTGTATATCATGTTTTTAATCGCGATTTAGAAGTGTCCTAAACTGAAAATTAATTTGATGAACAGCATCCCGACAGTATAAGATGGTAAATCTGGGAAGATATGGTAGGTACATCTTTCAAATTAAGAAATCTTATAGAAGTTATTGTATTGATCAGAGATAGTTGGTGAAAGTGATTCTCTTACCTAAAACATATTAACAACCCTAGTGGACAATTATAAGATTGGCAAGAAGCTATTGAGCAAAGCAATTTGGCAAAGCATTGAAAAAAATATCTAGGATTGGCCTATAGTTATTACAAGCATATATTTAGTGAATCCAAAATCTAAACAATTTGGCTTATGATTCGATTAGTTAATTCGTGGTCCAAAGAGGTTAGATTGGGAATAAAAGGCCCATGATCAAAAACACCTATCAAGAGGTTCTTTTATAGATGGGTAAAAAGCAAGATTATGAAAGACATGCAAACTAAACTTGTTCAACCAAGTTAACTTGAAATAAACTACTAGGTCAAGTTGGTTGCAGCCTAAAATTTATATAATCAATAATGAAATGATTCAACACCAACTTAGCCAGTTAAATTAGGTTTTGTAAGAAACTAATATGGCTAGTTATCGTGCACTTTACTAAGAGTGTGGCACCATCAATACACATCATTTATAAACACAGTTTAATTTTGGGACTAAAAGCATGTTTTTATATCTAATTCTAACATTCATATGAGAACTAAGAAGAGGAATCCAATCTCATATAGATTCCTTTAAAGGTAGCTTAAATGACTATTCAACAAGATGCAATGACTATCTTGTTGATTGTTTATCAAGTGAATTTGACCAATTTCGTAAGCAATCCATTAAAAAATAAAAAAGATAAGTGTGAATCATCCCATTCCATTTAATTTAGTTAACTTTGCTTTGTTATACTAATTAATTCTCTAATATGGGACCATCGATAATAGAATTGATAGGCTTATTGGAGCACCACCATTCAAACCAAATTGAAGTTGATTTACTAGTTTTCTATTGCTTTTGATTTATGTTGAAGAAACCAATGATAATCAATCATTAGGTCTCTCTACAAAGTTGAAGCAAAAAAAGAGGTTTTTGGCAATTTTCCTAAATTTCGTTTTTATGTTTTGTTACACACAACTCCTTCCATTGCATCTTGCATTTCTTAACTCCTTACACACAACTTGATCTATTTGATCTTACTTTGCTTAAACTCCCACCAACTCTTGATTGCCTTTATTTTGTCTTTTAAATTTAAATTATCTAATATATCTCCTCCATTTTTCTTTAGATCTTGTACCTAATTCCTTATTAATCTAATATACTTTTGAAGAGCTTTCAACAAAATGATGGAAAATGTTAATACACCTTTTCAGTACTAATGACAATTTTTATCGGAAGTTTGATAGATTTTATATCATACATGGACATAACTTGGAGCATAGGTTTCATTAGAATAAGTCTACCATACTATCATGTTAATTTGTGGTCTACTTTACCTTTCTATCATGTTAATTTGCAATATATTGTACCTAATGCCAATATACCATAGCTATGGTCTTAAACCTTTCTTTGAGAATTGGTCCAAATATTATCCAAAGTTTAAATTTTTCTTAATGCACAATAATTTTGTACTAAATATTTTTAAACTTGTAATATTATTTAAAGGAAAAAAAAAAAAATGATTCTTCATATAGCTACATTTATTCTTAGTCTCTTGGGTGCATTAAGTATTTACAATGAGAAAACCTGGATTTATGGGCCTAAAAGGGTTCACACTTTGAAATTTGAGACTCTTGTGTATTAAGAATCCATACTTTGAAAACTGGTACATATCACATTTGGTATTCAAACTTTGAGAGTTTGTACAATTGATTACTTGAAGTTTAAAAGTTTTAATTTTACTATATACAAACTTTTTGAGTTCATTAATAGTTCCTAAATGAAGTAATTACTTGTAAAAATGGATAAAAGTTCAAGTAAATTGTAAAATTTGGCAAATTTAAGTGGCAAATCAATACTTTTAAACTTAAAGTAAAGTTTAAGTATCAAATATGACAATTATTCATTTCAAAACCTAGAATCATGGGATATTAAAGAGTTTTCACTTTCTAAATTGGTCCCATAAAACTAATACATTGTGTGTTCGAGTTAGTTATTTATGTTAAATTAGATTGTGGGATGTTGTATGTATGAATGTTCCTTACATTTAAAATGAAGTGTACGTGACATTTGAATCGTATATATTTATTATTTCTATGGTAGTTGTTGCTCTTTGGACTTTCCTCACCCAATCTAAGAACTTGTTTTCTCATTAATGTAAGTGTTTCATGTACAAGAAGAAAATAGAATATAGATCGAGTCTTTTATGCTTGTGAAATCTCATAGCAGTCTGTGGTTTCCTTCGGGTTCAAAGGGTAACATGGTTCATACAACTAATAGGACACTAATTGTATAGCTTAAATGAAACAGACGTAAATTTGATTGATCAGAACATAGTGGGGCTTTTAAATTTTTCAAATAAAATCATATGGTTTTTTTATTTGATTTATCTTTTTAATACTTGACACTTTCGATTTGATTCAATGGTCAATTGAAAAAAAGGAGGAGGATAATTCAACTAGTAGCACCTAAATTTTGATAAAATATATAATTAAATACTTACATTTTGAAATTCATCAATTAGTACATGAGAGAACTTTTCGTGGTTGCTAATTATACCTCCATTAAATTGACTAATACCATCTTCTAACATAGTGTTTTTAACCAATATAATAAATGTACTATTAACATGCATGAATTTTTTTTATATTTATTTGACTAATTTCAATGTTTAAGTAATTAATTGTATATTTTAGTATGAGTAAAATTTTTGTAATTATTTATAAAAAATATTTATATTTTCCTTTTCCTTTGCACTAAGTTCGTATTTAATGTGCATCAATCGTCAACAACTGTTAACGATAGATGTCTAGTGGTTCTGGATCGGGTCCAAACAATGACCTGAATCGTTGGGTAGGGTTTTGCTTTTTATAGACCAGGAACCACCTCGTCTACAGTACAGAGTGGATACAAATTGTGGACTCGTCGGTTCACAGATTGGGTTCCATATTTTCAAACCGATACAAATTTTTTTTTAAAGAAAAAAACTCATCATAAAATTTTAGTACATGAAAAAAAACTTATTATATAAAATTTTTTTTTTTAGTAAAACAGTTCGGATAAGCCAATTCTGATGGGTTTCATATAGCGAATCGACAAGGATCTATCACCCAGCGAATCCAGCCGCCGATTCAAAATCGCTCTAACAAAACAGTTCTTCCTCTTAAACCATTTATAGCGGTTCGAATCAGGTCCAATACGGATCCGATCCTAAGAGAAATCTAGTCAGCGAACTCAAGCCACAGGCCATAGCCACCGACTGCTGGTAGTATCTTCGAAAATCGAACCCTGTTCCACTTGATCAAGTTGTGCTTTTGATTCAACGTAATAATAATTGAAAAGCATAAGACAGCGAGAATTGACGGCACCTGTCAGTTCATAAATAATACTAGAATTTTTATTCAATTTCTTTTGTGTATCTTATTTACGTCTAAATAGATTACCAAGGCCATTTTCGGAAAAATCAAAATTACACGAGAGTTTTCAATAACCGTGATAAGATTAATTGAAGGTACAACGTTTGAAAACGTGGATTAAATAAAGTTATCGATGTTTGCGGAAGTAGGTTAATGGAAGTGATTTGAACGATAGATAATTTTAATTAAAAACTTAAAAGATTCATTACATTGAGATATATATCGTTGACTTATTTTTTAAAATGTTGTAATCTTAAATGGATTTATTTTAAAATATTGTAATTTTCGGATGTAATTTATCATTTTTTGAAACAGTTACATGTAAGGAAACAAATCACAGTTTAACAGCTCTGATGCGAGTGGAAATAAATTTTTTTTTTTTTTTATAGCCTATTTTCTTGTTAAGTTAAAAATATAATTGTTCAAACATACCTATAATTTAAAACCGGCATATATAATATTTAATAGACATAATAGTTCAAACATGAAATAGTAATAATTCACCCTCAAAATGGTTACAGAGTGAGAGTTCAATATTATTAAATAATTAGAGTAAAGGCTTGATATTAAATGGTATCAGATTAGGAGTTCGATTTTAATATAGTACTAAATCAAGTTAGTGATTCAATAAGTGAAGAATTTCTTGGGCAAATTTGTGAAAGAAAAACAAAAAGTACCTACAATGAATCAATTGAGTGTTTTTGGGGATAAAATGATTTAAAGTTGCTTCAAATGATATGGCATTAATGAACCATTCCAAACTGCAAAAATTGAATGAGCAAACATTCTCAGGATACATGTATTTTACCTCTCAAACACTCCTATAACCTGAACAAGATTTCTATCTATAATGAGATTTGCTCACCAAGTCACATCCTCATTGCAGTCAAGATTACTCCTTGCCCTTCATTAGCTAGTCAACATAATTCCAAAAAAAAAAATTCTAGCTATAATTTCTCCACCATGTACTTGTGCTAAATGACTTGAACTTCTGCTATTTGCAGCTGCTACAAACAATCCACCCTTAAACAATCCTCGCCATTGTATCCATCCGTTTGACCATCCGGTATGATTAAAATTCTGAAGCTATTGATCCTCCCCATCTCTTCACACGAGTTTCTGCTTGTTCAGCCTGCAGAACCATCCGATTGTTTAGTAATCTTTGTTTTCAATCGGTAGACACTAGACAGGAACAACCTCAGTGCCTATATTGTCAGAGTTAATATAGAAGAGGTGAAAACTTACTTCTCTGTTCCAGTTGGTAACTGAAGTGAGAATAATAAGAATTATGGTTTGCAAGACAATGCCTCCTATCATTCCAGACCAAATACCTGAAATTTCAAGCGATAAAAGATATTAGGATGACTTACTGTTACAAATACCAAATCTGCTTGATCCAATGTGCATCTGTTATTGATTTTGCATACTACAACAGTGGTCTACTAAAAGTTTATTTGATACGGGTCTAATACTTACCATTACCCCGAAACCAAATGTGAAACCGAGGAGTATACAGCAGCAAACCAACAATGTAGTAGCAACCAATGTTGATGTATGCAACAATTGATTCCATCCAGCTCCAACCGCAACACCTTCACAAATCGAATCAATAAAACACATTAGAATTATGTGGATCGAGTTCTTCACCTATTATAGCTAGGAATTCAATGCATGCATTGTTTCACTTACCAGACAAGACCGTTGGAGACTGTTCATAAGAACTGTAACTCCTAACAAAATCGCAAGTTTTGTTGTTTCTTCAGCCACAGCTACACTAGTGGTGAAAAGATAGGGGAACCACTCTCTTGTCAAATACCACAGCCATGCATATAACTCCAATTGTTACAGATGTGATTGAAACCACCCATACAGCAAATCTAGCAGCTTTAGCATTCCCTGCTCCAAGCTCATTCGATACCTCACACTGTATAAAATACATGATGTTACTCACGAAGGCGGTAAAGGTTTTGAAAGTGAATTAGTATGATAAGGTTGCCATGAAAAGATTCTTACCTGATTGCAGCATTGAACCCAATTGCAATCATTGCATCCCATCCTTGAATGTTCATGCTGGAATGGAAGTTTTTACAACATAAGTGACTTAAGGATGGATTTTGCATGAATGTGAAGCACAAATTTTGATGCCATCTCATAAGTCAAGTTGGCTAAAGCATTTCTGGCATGATGGGTCATCAAGTTATGAATTCATTTAAATTTCAGAAAAATCTGTAGAAAATTTTATTTTACCAAATAGAGATGGCATCGACTGGAATCAAGGGGTTTGGTAGACGTCCGGTTATCACAACCAATATCATCAAGTACCAGAACTCCAAGCTGCAAAGATGAAAACACATTACCATTCCTTGTCCTGGATACAAAATTAAAAAATTTATGTACATTTGTGGTAGACATAAACATACCACAACATAACCGCAGAGGCCAAAGAGAGCTTATGAAACCCCACAAGTCAGAAAATGCCAGCCAGGAAAATCCAGTCCAAGCACCCAGATTTGGTAATGAAAATGTATAGCAGCTGGCCAATGACGACGAGCCACCATGATGTGTTTAGTGTAATTGCTGCTCCAGTTAAGCCCCATCCAAGCTTCAATATCAACAACCAGCTAAATAAACATGCGTACTAGCACTACAGCTGAAACCCAAGCCATCACCATAACTTTCTGCTGAGCTTGCAGAAATTTTTGTATAGGAAAGTTCAGTGCATAAGCAAAAAGCTGCAAGCATCCAACAGCGAATTTTCCTGAGGAACACAGTAATCAAATTACAATACAATCAACTATGCCAAACTCCTTCAGTAACATGACCAATAAACAAAGCAAGATTTATTGTGTGAACAAGTTGAAGAACAATTTAATAAGAGAAATGAATACAATACCACAGCCACGGAAATTTGCTTTGTCTCTCCAATGAGCTCCAGAATGGAGAGACCAGACATAAATTGGACCAGCAGACATGCCGTGGTCAACAAAATGACCCATGATCTTTGCATGTAAATACCCAACATTCTATATTGTCCTGCACCATATGCTTGCCCACAGGGGTCTCCAATGCACTTCCCATACCCAACTGAAAGAAAAAAAGAAGTCTTAAAATCATAATCCAGTGTGTACAGTTTTGCCAGTGTATTTTTACCCTGTTTTTTGATCAAATTTCAAGAATAATCTAATCAAATTTTGAGCGGGGACAGGGTAAACATATTAAAAAAGTTATTTATTTCTTATATTGGTGTATATATTAAAATACTAAGCATGAGTCAATGAAAGGTAATCTAATGGGCTGTCCTAACCTACTCATCAAGTATTTCCCTTTTTCCTTTTTTTCTCCCCCATCTAGAAAGATTATTATAGGAGTCCACATAAGGGTGTAAGTAAGTTGAATCACACTTGCAAGATACTCAAATTTAGCTTGAAAATCATTCAGCCAAACTCAAGCTTAAGCTACTCGAGATATTTAATTCGATTGTTTCATGAATTGGGCTAATGTCATAGATGGTACCCGAACTTTGATAAAATATACAATTAGGTATTTGGAGTTTGAATTAATCAATTTAGTATCTAAACTTTTAAATTGACAAATTTAATACCTGAAAGAATTTTTCATGTATGCTAACAGTACATTCATCAAGGTTTTTGAAGTACTAAATTGATCAATTTTAAAATTTTTCAAATATCAAATTGATCAATTTTTAAAATTCAGGTATTAAATTAATTATTTTCAAATGCTAAATACCTAATTGCATATTTTGCAACAATTCATGTATCATTTATGATAATTTTGTTAAACTTAAAATTTGAGTATAAATATCAATTGAATTCTACTCGAATTTAGAAATTAACATTACTATAAATAGGAAAAAAAATTACACGAATTGAGTTTAAAAGAGTTTGATCGAATCAACTCAGGCTTATTTAGTACTGTTCAAGTCAAGCTCGATGTTTAAAATTTTGATTGGAAGTCAAGGTTGAACTCAACTTATTTATAGGACTAACATAGCATGGTGTTTGAAATTCAAGAATTAAAGTAGCTCAGTGACATTTTGCCCCAGATTCGCCACAACGTTTAGATATTTGAGATAAGAAGGCGTATCCGATCTATATCCTTTTGGCTAGTATTACCACTATCATCGATTCATCATGGAAAGTCAAAGTGGGACAGCTTCACTTTTTCTAGACATCATTTGCCTATTTCCTGGAAAATAAACTAAACCACCTATGCAGAGACTTCCTGGAAAATCACCAAACATAATCGAAAAACTACAGCCATATAAAGTAGCAAATCCTTATCCACACGACATGCATGTCGTTTTTTGACGACAAAGGACACAGGAAATAAGAAGGAAACATTAGAATTACCATGATACCGAAGGCGAGACCGGCAACGACGGAGTTTTCGACAGAGACGGCGGCAAGGTCTATCTCACTGACAAGACCAGCAAAAGTCTGGGTCAACGCACCAAGTGAGTACTGACATAGGGCAGTGAAAATAGCAGGTCCAGCAAGTTTCCATAGTCTCTTAGACTCATGTCCAAACTCTTTAACCACACTAACTGCTTTGGTATTACGTTCAGTAACACCATTAGTTTGTCCATTGTTGGCTATAAGTGGTGTTTCCAAAGCCATAGTAGCAACACCAAGACAGGAAATGTAATTACTACTATAACTTTGGTGTAAGATATGAAGAAGAAGATGAAGAAGTAAGAAGTTATGTAATGGGTTGAAAAACCATGTGGGGTGTGGTTATAATTTTTCGGGGATGTATATAAAAGGTGTAAGGATTTTAGAAGGGTTAGTAGCTAGGGTTTTGAATCACCATTGGATTGTTTGAGGTTAGAGCTGCTGTTCTTGTCGGAAAATAGGTGGTTGATGAGTATGGTGGTTAAGAGTTTGAAAGGTGGTTATAAGATCTTTCAATTGCTATGTTACTCAACCAAAAAATAAGACGAGTGAACCAAGCGTGACTAAAACACGACCCATTACCCCTCCTGGTAGGGAAAAATATTTGCTCTTCCAAAAGTACTAGATCTCAGCCAATAAATGATTCACAAATATTAAATAAATACAATAATAAAATTATTTTTAAAATAAAAAAATAATTATTACCATTCCAAGTACACATACATAACATTATTGCGGCATGGAACTGTGACCAGTTCGGCAAAACTTTTCCATCTGCTAGTGCTAGTTGATAAAATAATAAACTATTGGACTACGTGTCTAGGAAAAAAAATTCAATAATATTACTACGTCACGTACCCTGCCTGTTCAGCCTACCAATATATTTTAGATAAATGCTGATGATAACAATGACACACAATTTTTATAAAACATTTATCTATTATAATTTTAGGGTTAATATTATAAATGATATCGGATTTTTGATAAAAATATAATTAAATATTTTAATTTTGAAATCGATTAATTTATTATCTAATTTAGAATTGATAAATTTAATACTAAAAGAATTTTTCGTATATTCTAATAGTATATCATCAAGTTCTCCTAGGTAGTAGATGAATAATATAAAATATTTTTAAGTAATAATTTAATTAATTTCAAGATTCAAATACTAAAGTCATAATTTTTAAAGTTTAGGTATATAATTATATTTTTTATATTAAAATTATAACATTAATTTTTCATTATGTTTATATATTACTAATCCATGCGGGTTATACAGATAGTTATATAGGCAGATAGATGGATAGATACGGCGGACACCTCGATGCTTTTTCGTGTAGCGAGTGGCCTATGTTTGAAGAATTATAGTCCGTCATGTAAAATTCACGTGATATTTAAGTTGACGTAAAAAAAATCTAAGCGGATTGGCTAAACGAATTATAGTCCGTCATGAATCAGGGTTGATGGTCCCATGTCCAGGGAACTGGTGGATGGTAAATAGTCATATGCAGGTTATGTCGTCTTGGGTCGCATTTATACCCGAATTTTATAAACTCATATAAAGCAAATTGAGCAATATGCTGTTTTATGTCTTGGCTATAAAATTTTAAGAACATTTTTTTTACCAGCTTTATGGACCCGATTCGCATAAGGTATTTTATTACAACTGTATAAACAAATTATGCGGGCTAACCTGTCCCACCCCATGCCAACCATTGGGTTATACGGGTTAGCCCGTTTTGGCCCATATTGCTATGGGGCTAAAATTTCTAACCCAACTCGTCCCGCGTAGGTTAGCGGGTTATGAGGGCTAACTAAAGAATACACTAATAAATATTTTTTATATAAAAAATTATAAGAATTGAAATTGAAATTGAAATTTTTAATAATTTTAATATAGAATTTATTTCTTTTTATCTCACAAATTACTTATATATTAATCCTAGATGATAGTCGTGTATAGAAAAATTATAGACTTCTATTTTAGAAATTTTTTATTTATTCAAAAATGATTTATTTTAACCAATAGAAATTATAATTCATTACAATTTTTTTCTTTGGCGTGACAATAAAAAATACACCATAAAAATTATCAATTTATATTGTGTTGCTTATTTTAAATAGAAGCATATACATATCTAATAAATATAAAATAAAAAGTATTGATAAAAAGACTAAGGATATAATAAATATAAAATTTGAAAGTTTAAAATATCACTCCCAAAAAATTACATAATCAACATTCAACAACTAAATAATAGAAACGTGAAGTGAAGAGGAAATAAAGAGGGTAATTTATTAGATTTTTTTTTAATTATTTTATTTCTCTCTTTTTCTTTATGTTTTTTTAAGTACAGGCCCACTTCGACCAGCGAGTTATGCGGGGCAGGTCATTTTTGGCTCGCACATTAAACGGGCTAAAATTTTTAGCTCAATCCGTATTTTTTTGCGGTTTATGCGGGTTGGTCTGCATAACCCGTTCTGTATGCACAGCTCATATTTTATGCATCGTACAAGACTCTGACGTCATTATAATACAGCTTTAGGGGCGTCAGTATATTTCTACTTTTATTATATATAATGGTGGATTGAGGGTTTGTTTAAAAAGTATTTTATTTTTATTTGTTTGTTTGTATGTATTTATTTATTTGGAAATAAATGTCAGGTTAAAGATAGAAAATAAAAATGCATATATACTTCTCTTTTACAATTAAATAGCAAATAAAAACCTTTTATTTTATTTATTTTTACTGAAGAACTAATTAAAATTTTCTTTTTCATTGTATAATATATACGTTTTTTTTAATTTTTGATTTAAAAGTACTATAAATTTCGCATCCTAATTCTTGCATCATAATCACCATCTTTATCATAATTATGAAAAGGAAACTAATTTTAAAAATCAAATTTCACGTAGATACAATTGGATATAAAATATATTATAGATAAAATACAGTTGGAAAAAAAAAAGACATTATAAACAGACCATTTTATCTAATATGTAATAGTTAAATAAAAGTTTCTAATGATATGAACGATGGAGTCTTTATTAAGTCAAATAGAAAACCTTATTGTAATTTCTTCTCTCTCTTCTTTATATATATATATATATTTATATATTATAGAACTAAATCTATCTTGATGATTTTTTCGGAACTAGGTCTTGGTAATTTCTAATGCAATATGATAACAACATGGCACAATTAGGAACGATTTAAAATAGAAAATATAAACTAACAATACAAAATCATATTAATGGTAATAAATATGATTGCATTATAAATAATTTTTATGATCTCTTTTATTTCATATATTATTAATATTGACATGAATTTGAAACTAGATATGACATGAATATAAACCTCTACGAACTTGAACTGCCACCCTACTTAAAACTGATATATATGGTGGAATCTATGAATTTTTTGCAAAGTGTTTAAACATTATATTCCTATGCTATATATATTGGTGGCACAAGTCATAAAATTCATGATACTAATACCACTTAAAAGTTTGTAGTAGGTTAAATTGAATTTAGTGTTTTAATAAGTTTAGTTAATGCTCCAGCTTTACTCTTTGATTTAAGTGATATGACTCATAAAATCAAGACCATATACTTAAAATGACTTAAGGATATTTGATGTGAAAAGCTTGTGATAGAAACAATCGAGCCGATTTATTATCTCTCAATCATTTTTGAAGAAGCTCATTCTCTTAATATGGCCTTCCATGACCTAAACTCAGGAGAACTTCACAAAGGATCCATGAAGGGAAGGGCTCATTTCAATCAATGACCATTATTGGTTTTCTAATAGATGCCATCATCAATTAAATTTTATAAATATTTGGCAAAAAAGAAAAATCCATGAATATCCAACAGCTCTTTCTCATTTGACATTTTTGATACTATGTTATCAAATTGCTTCATCATCAAATAGAGCTTTGAACGAAAAACACACTACCTCTTTTTAAAGATAGTGAAATTAATGTTATATATACTTTTTACCTATCACATGTGCATTTAAGTTTTCTAAAACTGTCTATCACTCCTCTCTAATCTTTCTTATTATCTCGTTTCCATGTGTCATCACGACATCACTTTTTAAGGCTATATGTAATACAAGATGTATGTTGCACAAATGTGACCATTGCAATATGATCCCCATATTTGTAAAGGGAAGAGAGAGTAGACTATCCAACGACTCCACGATAAAGAAGGGGATCAGTGGCTTGGTTGACAACACTAGTTAGGAGCATGAAGTTACCCTTGAAGCTACTCAATAAATAATGCTAGTACTTAAAGATGTAAATTAAGGCAATGCCCAACCCGGAAACGCGTTTGAGAATGCAAATATGGTGTGTGCAATACAATGGTATGTTAGAATCAGTCCACGGTTATATTTGCCCAACTCATATGGGTGATGACTGCTAACATTGATATGCAAAAGAGTATGGCTTTGTTAAATCTTCCTAATTTTATTGCACAACAAGCTGCTACCCAGCTAATTAATCATGTTAATCCTCCTACTAGTAATGTAAATGCCACTCACAGGGGGTGATGATAATCAGTATTCATCCTGCATTAATTCCCAATTTTATACCTAATGTGCAAAATCAATCCTCATTCAAGATTTATTAAAAAACATTAGTAATTCAAGTGTTCGTATCAAAACCTTTTAGTAAATGACTAGTTATTTGGATGGTCTATTTTTTATTTGTATCTATATTTTTTTTAAATGATATATGTAAATATATCTGATTTACGTTTATATTTTATCTATATTTAATCTATTTGATCTTTTAATGAGAATTGTCAACTGTTTTTTATCTATATCTAATTTTTTATAAATAATTTATTAGAAAAAAAGTTTAAAAAAAGTGTTTGTATCTGTAATCTGCTAACAAACAAACAACCTTAAGATTAGATATATTCTTAAACCATCATGTATGATATCGTTATGATGTCTATCTTTTTCTTTTTTTGTAATTTCAATAATTAATTATATGTACAACAATTAATTAAAGCAAAGAAATCAAAGGAAATTGAGAGAACGAAACAAATTAAAACATTTATGCATCTCCAATTTTATTCCATCTCCTTCCAAACAGTCCATAAGATTCAAGGAATCTAGTCTAATCACTTCCTAGACAGAGTACATAAATCTGGGAATGTATGGTCGTCGGTGCACCATGTAACCAGTAGAAAGGTCAAAAAAAAAAAAATTATTGGTTTTCGGGTTTTGTAAATGCATGAAAGAAAGAGATGCATGTCTCGGTTTAATTCATTCCAGATGGAGGCTTTCTTCCTAGTCAGCAGTTCGGTCATTTTCTGAAAGATCTGAAATTTGACAGTGCTATTTAACGCCAGGGGATGGATTAGTTGAGTCCGTTGCTGTTGACTAATAATAATAAAAGAAATTATGGAATGCTCTGAAGACATTTATCAAGAGTTGAATTTTGAAAGAGAGAATTATATATTTTTTTTAGTATTTAAATTCCTTAAAAAAGTTATTTTATTTGTCTAATATAACAAGTATACACGGATCCTCGTTAATATTTTTCTCATAAAATCGGAATTATATAGCGTATGCTTAAAAATATTCAAATAAATTTTATTGATTAGATGTTCAGAATTTATTCTAGGGTGATAGTCATTAATCATTATATTTAGGGATATTTTGTAAGAAATTTACTCTTTTTTTTCCCCCTTTATGATAAACTTAACTTGAGTTAAAGCTTTAATTGTTTATACTAAAAAAGAATTTATTTGAGAAGACTAATAACATTTGTCATCCGGAAATGGAATGCATTTAATCCTTGAGAATAATATCGCTTTATGTATAAAATTGTATGAGACTACGAGTGTATATCTGTATCATTTTGTCCGGAATACTTCATATGAAGGGTAATATTATGTTTATTATCTGAGTTTTATTAATTTTTATAATTAACTTTTTTAAATTTAAAAGTGTTAATTTGTTACTTTATTTTTTTTTATGATTAACTATCTCAACTTTACCTACTTTTGTATTCAAATATTTAAATTTTACTCATTTTTTTTAATAAACTACCTAATGTAGATATTATAAATAATATTAAAAAATCACAATCAGTAAATTTAAAATTTTAAACTTTAAACAATTAATTGTAATTAGATAAAATTCAAAACGAAATATCACATTTATCCTGTTAGTAATGATAAAAAAAAGAAGAAATTGTAATGAGTTTACTTGATTTAAATATATGTTTATATCAACATAGTTATGCCTCTAGTGAGGAAACTGGCATATAAATGCTTCAAAATCTTCATTTTATCTATCCACGCAGTCTAGCAATTTGCTGTCTAAACAACATAAGCAAGGATAATATTATATTTTGCAAACCTCAATTAACCTCCGTCCTTGAACCCTTGTTTGGAGAACATAATTCTTGGGTCATTGAGGCACGAACTTTCACTTTATTGATGCTGGAAAAGCTACAAAAATGATACATCCCAAATAAACATATTAACACCAAGCGCAAGTATATAATTATCCATTTAGTATCAAAGTAGAAGGACATACTACCAACTTGCTACATTAAATGATCCTCAATAATGTCCTTAACCTAGTGAAATATGGTTGAAGACTAAGGTGAACTAGAGAAGATTTCTATTGTCTGATTAATCCAGCTTGATCACTTTCTAACTCTGAAGTTCAAAAGCATTAAATCCCTTTAGTTTTGTGAAAATCTTATAGTAGCTTTGGTTATAAGAATTAAATAAGATAAAGAAAATTGAACAATATAGTATAAAGAATATTGAATAGCATAATTCTCTTATATCATGTTTGATATATACGATATGAGATATAATTCTTTACTATTCATTATTTGGTATACTTGTGTATAGTATAAGTTATTACATTTTGACAATTATATCATTATTGTCATGCATAAGTATGATAGTTAGTGCAATGGTAATGAATTAGACATTTAGAATAGTTTTGTGATGATAGTGTTGAAAATTTATTGTCAGTATTGCATTAGTGGCGATAACAACAGAAATAGTGGTGATAGAGGTTGTGGCAACGAAGGTAGCAATGGCGGCAACAATGGTGACATTCTAGTCTAGTCTTTGTTAAAAGATTTTATTTTTTGTATGGGTTTAATGTTTTGGTATCTCAAATATAAGAGACAAAAATTTTAAGTTTTATCTAGCACCATAAAGAGAGTTTTGTCTACTAACAAATATATTTTGTAAACCAGATATAGTATAATAACCTATGTTTAGTCTAGTCACTAAATTTTAAGTTTTAAATTGTATAATGAAACGTTACATATATTTCTCTGATTCACACTTTGACCTTAGAGGATATTAGAATCCTCCAAAGAAACTATATCATTGTTTTTTAACAAGGTCAATTTAGGTTGTTGTAATATGGATGTGAATTTGCTCTCTCGAAAATACTGTTTCATCGGTGTTTCCATGAATAAATATGTATTACATGTGAAAGGTGAAAAAAAAAAGTTTTTAAAATAACGCAACAAATAATCATCATTTCATGATACCTGGTAAGTGTTTATTCGTAGGGATCATCATTGTAGCATTTACAAGAAACAAAACTAAATAGCTGAATAAGACATGAAAGGTAAAAAAGTCCATGGCATATACGATGTTCATACCACATATATCGACATCAATAGAAATATAATACATAAAACCAAAAACAATAGCAACCAAATTCCAATTCGCATTGTCGTAGTCTATCCAATCATACTCAACATTAGAAATTACTTCCTTTTGATCTTTTGGTTGCATCCCCTCTCAGATAATTAGTCTATGGCCTCATATACTGTGTTGGTCCAAATAATAGTCAAGAAGGGGGGTTAAATTAATTATTACAAATTTTTGTCTTTAAAAATAATCCCCATTCGGATTTGAAAATGAGAACAATATACCAATTAAACAAATATAAAAATAAATTGCATAAAAGTAAAAGAATAGAGAAAAGAAGATAAGGCAGCAATTTATAATGGTTCTGCCTTATGCGTCAGTCCACTCTTCTAGCTCTGAGCCGGGGACCCCGTTATCTTACGGGTTTTGTTCCACTATATCCAATAAGTTTAAATTACAAGCTTGTGCAATCCTCTCTGCTCGATTCTCACAACTATCTTCTAGCTACAACCGATCTACAGAGTCTAAACTTATAACTAAACTATTAACTAAGAAGGCAACAACACGTTCCTTCTTTACAAAATAAGATCTTTAAATCAAATAGCTAAAGAATGAATGCTAAAATATCAGCTCGTTATTGCAAATGTAGAGAAATTATGAAAAATCTCGATGAAGGCAAACTTCTATAATTTGTTCTGTATTTGCTTCTGTATATCTTTTTGGTAAAGGAGAAAGCCTTTTTGTTTGCAACGTGAATAGCAGTAGTAATAGGTTCTTGTTTTTTCTCTGGTTTTCTGCACATATATCCTTCTTCTTCATTAAACATTCAAAATTGCGTGGAAGATAAGATCATATCCCACTTTTCTCGGCTAAAGATCTGTAGTTTCTTATCCTTATTTTGAATTTGAAATTCTGCCAATAACTTTAATGAATAGAACACGTTCGTCTAGTCTTTTGTAATTCTATCTGATTCGAATTTAAATGACTTGAGGCGTTGAAATGAAGATAAGGTCTGCTTGATTCTCGTAATTCATGCAAATCTGATGTTATCCACTTTGAAATTCTCCCATAATGTTGTTCTGTATGGAGATTATTTGTTGCTGATATCTTGGTCTCCATCATTATCTTATTTTGAAGATAACGTTTATCTTCTTTTAATTTCCTTAACAAGATCCATGAAATGAGATAAGAGATAATCTTGCTTTTGTCATAAATTAATACCGATAATCCCTTTGTCTTGACCTGAATCTTGTGAAAATTGTATCTAATCTTGTCCTCAAATAATTGTTCCCACTTGTAGAGAGAGAAAGTAAAAATCGTTTAAATCCCCTATGGATATAATTCGACTTTAATGGAACAAATAAGTATATTACCCAAAAATACTTATTATCTCGGAGCTAGGTTTTTATTATATTCTATGAAACCATTCAAACAGTAGTAGACTTTGTTGAAGAAGATGAATAGTAACTCTTGTTATTAAAAAATTCCAGAAAAGGTTCTGGGAAAAGTTCTATTTTTCTGGAAAAATGCTTTAACCTTAAAGTAATCTTCTGGAAAACGTTCTATATATCCTTTGTTCATTTGAAAATCCTTTGAGGACATCATATCTTATCTCAAAACTTATGTATACTTTGTTTATGATAAACAAAGTATGTAGCTCATATAAATATAACTCATTTAACCGCTTATCTTAAGCTCATCAAGATTCTTTAAAGTTCTGTGGCAGGTTTTGCCTTAAAATATATATATATATATATATGAAAATTCTGCACACTAAATAAAATTATTAACTTCTTGAGTATTTTGTTATTATCAAAACTTTAGTTAATAGAGAATCAACATACTGTCGCTTCAACTCGAAACATCCACTGAAACAGGTCCATGAATCGCTTATCCTGTATGGGCCTCGATGCTACCATAATGCATCTTGATACCCTGAACCTATGGTATAAGTAAGCAATTTAGGTTCTACTCAATCACTGCATCTTGTTGTTGTGACCTAATTAAATAGTCATTGACAATCAATCTATAACTTAGGTACCCTATCCTACAATAGAAGTAGGTGTCTTATTAAGTAATGCACCGAAAGAACATGTCAAGCTATTACTCCAGCAAGAAAGTAAAGGCTCACTTCTATGCTCTCTAGCTTTCAAGTATTAAGATTACGAGTACCTTAGGGGAATAAAAAGATAAGGCCAAAATGGTGAGTAAAAACCCATCAAGTAACTTATTAAGTCGAGCACATGTACATTAACCTTCACCATAAACGACACATGTACCTAAATTTAATACAAGAACCATCTATAAAACAAGTAACAGTCTTAACGTCCCAAAACTTGAAGTAACTTATGACTCTCTTGTGCTTATATATACATATATAAAAATTTGGCACTTGGGTACTCCCCGATAACCCAAAACCAACACAATACTATCTTATCCCTATGTTGTCACTAGACTAGAATTAATACAAATGATCAAGTACAATTGCCAATAAAGGCATCCCATAACACTAACATAAAATTAATGCAACTCCATCCCAATAGCATAAATCATATCATAACCACTCATCATTGATGACCACCACTTTGATATTGGCATACTTACAAATATAATTATGTTTACTAATATTTTTTATTTTGGAAGTGTGATTGACCAAACGATCTTTTCAAATCCATCTCTTTCCACTTTTTACAAAGCTCAAAAGATGGAAATGGTTAATAAGCTGATAAAGATGTGCCTCTAATTAAGTAATGTGGGATAATGTGATATTATTTCATTTTGAAATACACTACTTATATTTACACTAGACATTCAGAGCCATGAATGTGAGATGCTGATTGATTGTCCAAGGAATTGCCTATATCCTCATCCTCCTTACAATTTTTTACCATGGGCATATTATATTTTGAGACTTTATAATATTTGATTAGAGATTTGAGATACTTTATATTTGATGATGGGATGTTTTGATCCGAGTAGCACTATGTTACATATAATTTCTACACTCATGGATTATGCTTTTTCTGGATGAATGGTGGACGTTACTTTCGTATCCAATCTTCTCACAATTAATGTGTGATTTCATAGTTGTACAATATAAGTAAGAACACACCATTACAGTGTTACACTTAAATGTAACATGCAGTGAAGTAGATCGTTTTGGAATTCAGGATGTGACACATAAGCTTATCGAAACTACAAGAGAAATGACCTTTTGAGATAGAAATTTTTGTCTCTAAAAGTGGGATTTCTATATCTAAAGGCTTTCGGTGATTAAAAGTCTATCACAAATTTTTGTCACAAAAATCATCGTTGCTAATCCTATTTGCAAAGAATTTAAGAACTCATTGCAAATTTTGAGACAGAAAATCTATCTCTGATCCTTAAAAATTCTATCACAAATCTATCATAAAAGTTCACGATAAAAGAGTTCAAAGACAATTTTTTCCGTTGTAACTCTGTCTTAATTATTAATAACTTTTCTTCTAAATGTCCATCACAAATCTATTTCAATTTTTTTTTTGTAAGTTCTAATTTAATTTATTGATTTGGCAACTCTGTTGCAAATCTATCTTTGTTTTAACTACTAATGCAAATTAAAAATCCTTTATTTATGAGTTCCATCGCAAAATTATCTCTGTCTAAAACAATATTATAATAAAATATCATTTTATTCATAATTTCCATTCCATATCTATCTTAGTTTACTGTATACTCATTACATACTTCTTTCCTCCAATAATCTTAAACTTGCTTACATATACATGATATGAATAAGAAAATAGTAAATGTCCACTCAAATACATTTATCAAAATAAACTATTAAGGTAATCATACATACAATTGTTATGAACCCATGCATGCAACACCATATCTAAATCATTCAATATAAAATGCAACAAAGAGTCCTAACATAAGTGCTGAAATAAACCAGAAGTCTAACAAAATTATGAAGTTTACATATGAAATGTCGTCAAATGCATGTCAAGATCACTTTCCTTGAAGGTTGACAAGCTTAGCTAATAAATTTTACAATTGATTCTCAATTCAACCTTAAATTCTTCTTCTCTTTTCTCTAATTTTGCTTAGAACTCTCACTCTCTTTTTTTTTTTCTTTTTTTCGTTTGTTCTTGCTCTCATTTCTCCATTTTTCCCTACAACTCCTGCTTTCTTTTTTCCACTCATTCTTGCATCTCTTGTTACATTTTTTCTAATATCACTCCTAGTTTCTCTTAAGTAATGATAGAAATGATGAATCACCATAAGTGGAACTACAAAAGGACGGACTCCAAATATTTCCAACTATATTATGCAGTTTTTCCCTAACTCCAAATCCATATAACCTCCCATGACTAGGATGACTTGCAGTTGCTTCTATTTGTGCATCTGAATCAAAGTTAGAAAAAGATGATGAATCTTCACCTTATATCTCTTTTATTGACTCAATATATTTTTCCTATTAGAGTCCAATCAACATAATAAACATTATAAGTTCAATAAATTAAATAAATAACGCAAATTAATAACAAAATAAATTTACACATAACAATCTTTGACTTTTTTTTTAATAATTCACCCAAACCATTCTCTTTCCTATGTGTACGATCAATTAGTTCAAGTTGGGATAGATCACTTCAAAGTGTTTTCCTACATTAATATATTAAGTCATCTCAAAAGAAAAATCTGATAAATTCTTTTCTTAATCATACATTTAGTGCTTACAACGTATTACATTTAAATAGCAAGAAAAAGAGAATTATGAACATACCATCTTTTATTGCGAGGAAAATGAAATGAAGCCTCCTAAATGTTTTGACATAGAACCTTCCTTAATCATGAGTTGATTATTACATGTTGCTTCAGATTTCTTCTTCCATTTAAAGCCACTCCAATAGTCATCAATTAACTTATTCCATACTTCAGGTGGCATCCAAATAGGTCCATTTCCCTTTGCATCCTCTAATTTTGTTTGCCAGCCTTTGTAGATGCTTCCTTTTTAGCTCGATTGAGTGCATCACTAAATTTTCTAAATGCTATATCATTCCATAGTTCCTTTATCTTATACTCATATGCTATATTTAGAATTTTCATGATTGAAGCAAAAATTAAGAAGAATTCATGCCAAGACCATAAATAAATAAATGAATAAACAAACAACATTCACAAAAGAAATAAGATCATACTTCCCTATGGTTCTATTTCTCTCTTTTAGTGGTAAACCATATTTACATGTATACAAGCCTAAACCTAAAAACATTTGGTAAACTATCAAATTAGGAGGAAAAAGAAAAGATACCAAGAGAAAAACCCTCTAGCATAACACATGTATTTCACCTTCAAGCAAACATAAAAACCATATGGAACTTCTCTAGACTCGCATCGGCACCTTAGCTAGACAGTATCAAAGTATCCGTGGAAAGAAGATAACAATTCTTCCTATATGCCATTGTCCTTGGTTAATTTTCTGCAAGAGCAGCTGATTTCAATCTGTGGTATGTTTTAGAAAGAGAGCTTTACACTTAAGGTTCCAATTGTTGGCAATTTTTATAACTTTTAGTTATTAATGTGTCTCACTCTCCAGGTTGATGAACATTATGCTTACACAAGTCAAGAGCCATTTGATGGATTTCTGAAGAAAGGCCATCCAACAAGTTTGGTATAGCTGCATTGTATCATAATGGAATATGTGTAGTGAGATTTGGATTTGGAATAGCAAGGTAAGGGTTTTAGAATAGTAAAGGTTAAGGTTTTCAATTTTTAGGGGTTTTCTCAAAGTGAAATACAATGATACAATAGAAAGAAAAAGAGTATTGTAACCGGTTTGTTTTTGTTTGTTTTATTTATTTATCTATTAAAAAATTCAAAAACATTTAGAGATAGATTTAATCTATCTCTATATATCACTTAATCAAAGATAGGATAAAATCTGTCTTTGAAAGTAATATATACATGAGCATATAATATATTATTTTATTTTTATAGACGTATTACAGATGGACTTTTAAATAAAAAATTCAGCTCCCCGCTACAGAATTAAAGATAGATTTGCAAACAAAATAAAATTTTTTCGCAAATTCGTAACTAATTTGTTGTAGATTCCATTGTTAAAACATAATTATACCACAAAACTCCTCCCTTATATATCCTTGAAAATCCGTTGCAATTCTGACACTAATCAAATTATTTTAAAAAAAAATTTCCATCACAGAGTTTTTGTCTTTGAAAGTTAGTTTTCTTGTAGTGAAAAAAGCTCCTCTTGGCAATAGACTTCGGACCCTAAGATGGCACACCAGCAACTCAACATTTGATGCTTGAACCATAAGTGACCCAACTTTACACTATTTTTTTTTCCTTTTTTTTCTTGATTTTTGTTGATATTTCATTTGTACGATTATTTACTGCTTGTTTTTATGTTGTTTCTTTCTTGTATTGATGTTTCAAACACACACACACACACACATAGAGAGAGAGAGAGAGAGAGAGAGAGCGAGAAGGGGGGGGGGGGGGGGGGTGGGGGGGGGACTTTGGTGGTTGGATTTGAGAGATGTGAGAGCTTCCCTATTATATGTACTTTTTCTTTTTCCAACATTACGTGTATTGACCTTTGTGCATATATTATTACTACTTTATAATAAACTTGTTTGCCTTGTGTTTAACTATTTATTTTTTTAATTTTTAATTTTAGGAGTATATATTACCTATTTTAAGTAATTTTTGATAAAACATATATATATATGTATATATATATGTATTATTTACTATATTTACATTATAATTTATCATACTTCAAAGAAAATATATTGTTTATCTATAAATATTGCTTTTATGAGCCACTTAATCTATATGTAGAGCCTCGTTATATAAAATAACTTGAGATAAAATAAATTAAAAATAAATATAAAAGGGTCGAATAATAATTGCTATTAATAAAGAATTTCAATAAGATCCACAATAAGTGATGGGTTTTTCTTTTCTCCTTTTATTGTTATTTTTTGAAAAAGTAAAATTGAAAGTGACAAGATTTTTAGCATAATGGTGTGACGACCTTCTAAAGGTAAGCAACGAACTTCTAAAGAAATCTTAAAAAAAAAAAAAAGAATTGAGAAGAGGTAGATGAAGAATAGAATGAGAACTTTGAAGAGGTAAAGAAAATTCTATGCAATTTCAATATTTTGAGGGTTACTTCTATTAAAAAGTGTAAAGATTTCAGTTTACTTTGGTGCAAAAGTATCAACAAGAAGTACGGAAGGTTGAATATGGTTTTGAATAGAAAGTGTGAGAAAAATTTGATAATGACAAATATGTGAGTCACGAAATCATGAATAGAGCATTTTAAATTTGCACAAGTACTGTGTACACAATTTGTAAGTCACAAGACCCCTCGCATGAGCCTATGATTAGCTCATTCATAACTCCTAAAAGTTAAACGAACACATCCATGAGCTTGTGTATAGGTCAAGCATATCTTTTGTAATTTGCACCACCTTCTACCATAGCCATGCAATTTACTTGTATAATCTACATGATCTATCACAACAGTTGTGCACTAGCTTATTTCCTTTAAAACTTCTTCAAATATGCCTTTATTCTTCTTAAAAGCAATTGAAGCTTATTTAACTTATTCCTCTAGAATGAAAGCATGCTGTGAGACATTGAAACCTAAAAACTAAAGGTGCTATAAGGCAATGACTATAATGAAGTAGACTATAAGTAGGTTTTGGAATATAAAAGATTTTAAATATTTTAATTACTATGTAATTCAGGTTAATGGACTCTAGTGATCAAGTATATCAGTTTCCCAAGTACGTGTAATACCTTATTTGATGGGTGTGCTTATCAAGATCAAGGTAGTCAAACTTAAGATTCTACCTAAAATCGTCAAAGGGTCCATAGAATCATAAGATTCTATAACTAATATAATAAAATTTTCAATAAATGATAAAAATATACAAATTCGGCATTAGTTTTAGTTACACACAGCTAAAATAAAGACATAAGACTGATCATTTTATGCCTTCAAATCTCTTTTATGTCTGCTACAATTCAAATTTTACTTTTATGTTTTACCCATCACAATTCACATGTCCTCATCACATTTACTAATATTTCACAATCTATAATTATTAAGATGTGTTGTAAATTTTGTTCAAATTACCATGTGCGAGCAACTAGTTTTGTATAATAATGAGTATTTTCATGTTCATTGAATGCTTGCACAAAAAAAAAATGTTAAATTTATCACAAATAAATTACAAATAGAAAATTTAAAAGAAAATAAAGCACTTTACATATTCGTTTAATTTTCATTCCAATTGCTTAAAATACATCAGAGTATGTAACCCATCAGAAAATAACCCTCTAAGAAAAACAAAGGGAAAAAAAATACCTAAAATTAGGTTAGCTTAACATAAACATCAAGAACCAACCTAAATGTTCCTAAATTTAAACATATTAAATTATTTACCTTTTCAAAGTTTAAATAGAACAAAAATGTGAAAAATTTCTACATTTTCAATTTTACTATGTAAAATCACAGGTCTACTATGAATTTGCTTCAATAATGATTTTGTATACGAGTTGAATTGAAACTATGTCACCAACTCATAAACTTGTAGAAACATATGAATAAATTCGCAAGTTTGACAACTATTATGACAAAATATTAACTTGACCAATAAAAGATTTGACTATAAAAGTTTGTGTTGTGTACGCTTGTTTGTGGTTAGTGGATTGTGAGCACTAGTGATGTCAACATGACACCCCAATGATCCCTGGTGATGTTGTCCTTAGGTGGAGTCATTATTAAATGATTCTGGGTAAATCTAGTTAGACTCATGGATATAGGAGATTACATAACATCGTATATGTATGTATTATATATAAAAGTGTGTTGTCAGAATACTAAGCTATATCGTGATATATGATTAGGGTTGTGCCAAAAAAAAAAAATGACTGAATCACGAACCAAACTACACTAAAATTTTGGTTCTTTTTTGAAAGGGTTTGATTGGTGGTTTGGTTCTGTGAAGAGTAAATAGTTTGCGGTCTCGAAACAAATTGAATCATATGGTCCAAACTGAATTGAACCATTTTACATTTAAAAAAAAAACAAAGCCAGACATATCATTTTTTTCTTTTAATTTTTCCATTAAAAAATCTAATTATTTTATCATTTTTATTTAGATATATATCATTTATGAGAATGCAATTAAAATGGTAATATCGTGTTTCAATTGTTGTTATGTGCCTATAAATAAGATAATTTTTAGATTTTAACATCTAGTGTTCTAAACATTTGTTTTCCTTCTGTCTTACTAATTAAACATTTTTTTCCTTTTCTCTTACTAATTAATCAACTTCAATTACTTAGTTACTTATAAATTTATACAATTAATAATGTATTAATTAGAAGTATATAATAAATTAAAATTTGCATATTTTATTGGGATAACATATTCTTATTTTATTTAGTCTAGTACGTCCTTATAGTTCAATACGAAATCTCTCTCCCACTATATGTTTTACATATTTAATTAGAAGAATAATTAATTTCAAATTTCATTGTTTATATTTGCATTGGTGACATGAAATATGTAATTAAATTTTTTCAATGAAATGTATTTTAATTTTAAAAATAAATAATAGTTCAAACCTCAAATAAAACCATATCGAACTATTTTTTTCTGATTCAAAAAAATATGAACTAAACCAAACCGTATAATGCACACCCCTATATAAAACAAAGATAATAACTGCATGGTTGTTGTATTAAATATATGCTTGCATGTGAATGAATTACTACTTATTCATGCATCTGTGCTTGTGGTAGTACATATCGAGCTCCAACTCACTCTTTTTTAAGTTAGAATAGCTTTCTTGTTATTTTTGTGGGGATGACGAAAGTAAAGAAGATTATCCAGTAGATGAGTAAATTAGCTTAATACTTTGGAGATAGGAAACCTATTTATGTGTGACAATGTTTCATATAAATATACTAGTTTGTTATGATGGGGCATGGACCCTAGTTGTATTCGATGGTTTGTTTTATTTTATTAGGTTTGTTTTATGGACTCTATTAGCCATTTAGTATTAGTGACTTATAGGTTTGTAATTATATGTGAAGTTATCTAGTTCCTGAATGTTGACTTGAAATTAGTGTGATGAATGTGTATTGATGTTTATCACGAGAATTAATGTGGTTTCTAGAAGATTATGAACCTTAGTGTGTTTACATTAAATGTGGACATGTGGTTAGCTATAAGTGATCCTATGTTTAGATTACATTATATTTTAGCATTCAAAATCCTAGTTTTTAATATATAATTAACCATCTTCCTTGATTTTACTTACTTTGTTTAGTTTTTGTGGCTACATTGTAAAAATGGAATTAAGTTAAAAAAAGTCGTCTCGAGCCCTAATTAGTAGCTTGGAATTGAAAATTCAAAAGCTCTGGGTATCATAAATTTAATTATAAGTGATTAGAGATATGTGTAATGCTCAATAACATTTAATTCAAGGTATTTTAAGAGATAGATGATTTAAGGGTACATGCATATTTTCGAAAATTATAAGAAGGTAAATGAGAGATTAGGCGATCTATTTGCATGCAACCAACTAATATTAAAAAGTGGTCTTTGTAGTTTGCAATTTATCCCTATCATCACATATTGTTTTAATATATACTTATAATTATAGTAGGGTAGTTCATGGAAGCACATGCACAATGCATCTCGCTATACGTGGTATTTTAAGAGTGATATGAAAGCATATGCAATGGATGATTAAAAGTGAGAAGGTCGAGAGGAGGAGCAAATGATCTTCGAAAGCTTAAACGCATTAGTAACGGGTCAAAGAGCTATATAGTATCAACATTTGTTGTTTTTGATTAAAAGCTAAGTATTCTTCATTCTAAACTCTATTTTGTTTATCAAAGAAATAGTTAAGTAGCATGATGACGTTTCTTTCAATTTTTTCATCGTCAATGAGAAGGAACTCTAGATATATAAAGCTGACTCATGATAACGTTCTTTGGATCACATTATTAATTGATGAGCAAGATGGATCATCCTATCAATGAATCCTCCTTAGTCCATTAGAAGTTTTAAAGGTGCATGAACTTCTTGAGAAAGGTGAGAGTGAACAGTTCATACATGTCTAATGATTTGATGGTCTTTATTCCAAGGTTGACATGTCAAATCTCTTATATTCATCTCAATTCATGAAGTTGATTATCTGATTTTGTCACTCAATTTAAAAAGTAAGACCAAGTAAATTATAGGCTTAAAGACCATAATTCAAATTCAATCATTTACGATAACTATTGTAATAAATTATTTGTCTTATTTAATAGATTACACTTATTTTGTAATATATATTATAGTATATAATATACCAAAATAATATACTATATGCCTATATTATATGCTCAATACAAAACAAAATAATGTTTTGGAAAAATAATATATATCATAATCACATTCGATACAATGTGTATAATAATGTAGTCATAAAATATTGATAACAGTCTATAAAATTAGGAGACATTGCAATATAAATGCTAAGTTGGAAAATTATATGGTTCTGTTATGTTTTATTAGGTATGGGTTTTGTCGGTTATTTGATGGCTAAAAAAATAAATATCTAAATGAATCAATTTTTTAGTTTTATATTCCTTTAGAAATGAGAGGAATCCAATCCAAGGTGTTTGACAAAATTTATCTTTTTTTTTTTAAGGAAATAATTTAACTATCTTGAAGGTTGAAACGGTAGCCATCTCTACTTAATAAAAATGAAAATCACTAAATACTAAAGAAAAAAAAATGATGATAAACGGAATGGTTGGCTCTCCCACATTTAACTTATTAAAAAAATAGAAAAGTCAGAAAAAATTCTATAATCTAATTAATTTCTTTTTTAAAGATCAGTAACATAAGTTAAATGATAGCTAAGATGGCACTATTAAAATATTTACCATTTTAGTTATTATATTATTTATTAATAATCGAATAATTCACTTAATAGTATGTCGGATAACTACTTTTGCAATTCTATAAGAATTTTTTTGGATTTTAATGCTGAGAAATTCTAGAGTCTGCTTATTAATTTTGATGGGAGCTCACACCATATTCAACCGTGATCAAATCATTAAAATAGCTAATATTATAATTATTATATTTATTTTAACGGTTAGATAATTAACTGGATGATCTGGTAATGGGACCGTAGAAGCTCCCTTTAATGGATTACTTTAATGAAGTTTTATTTAGGCAAAATTTAGCTGGATGGACCAAACTGGGAACCATATCAGCACTTAGGAATGATTTCTTAATAAACATCGGTGTTTCTTCGTATAAACGTGCACGTAAAATATAACCAAAATTGGAAGTCTCGTGAGATTTTCTTTCCTCAGCTTGTGGGGGCGAGACACGACAGGAATAATAAACAGGGCCAAAGATTTAAGATTTGTATCCTATGGCCAACTAAGTATACTCAGTTAGGTTTATTAGGGGAAGAGTAGGTAGAATTAAAAATCATTAAAATTCGGTAGACGATGACCTTTTCTTTATCAAGGTCCAAGGATGGCCCGATTCAATCAGTTAAAAGTAATATTCTTTTGATTTAAATCAAGGTACCATAATTCTGAAATAAATTAACTAGGAAAAACAACATATCTGAATTTTCATTCTTATCATTAATTTTTTTAAGCTGGGTTTTTTTTGTTATTATTTTTTCGGTTTTATATTCTCACTTTATTCACTCAGTTATTATACATACATACATATATATATTACAGTTTTATAAAGGCTACTTAATTAAAATTTTACTGATCATATGATACATGCATATGCAATGTGAAAATGAAAATGCACAAAAACTCAGCTCATATAATTGAAAAAAATAATTAAATATATAAATAACACCCATATGCAAAATGAGAAAAACAATAAAACATTAAAAGCTCAGGAAATGCAACTGAAGAAAAATTATTAGTTTCTTTCTCCACCAACAAATGACTAATGGGATTGTTTATCTCAAATCTCGATCTAAAAATTTTCAATTAGTATTAAAAATTAGTACTAAACTAATTTACTTTTCAATAATTAAAAAAAGTATTAAAAAATTCATAAAATAAAATAAATAATAATTATCATTTTATAAAACGCGACAAGTATTCATATTAACCCACACCAAATTTCATCGTATCCTACTTGATCATCCGCTTGTAAAAAATGCAGAGACTCGTCATACTACTGTCGGTTGCTTAATAACAACAAAATGTAATTGAAAAAAAAAACGGAACAAAATAAGTTATAATTTATTATAAGAAAACTAAACAGAATTCAACTAATAAAAGAAGTATGCAGTTTGGTACGATCACCTTGTAGTCAAAGCTTCCTGGTTTTTAGCATAAACGACAAGAACTTTCCAGACCAATGAAACTAAAAAATCCACTTTTATTTGTTATCACCTTCCAGCCACAGCCACAGCTAGATGAAAATGGTTAATATGTAATATTATTTCTACTACATATAGTACAATGGACATACGGAGCCTCGAGCGTGAGATGCTGATTGATTGTCCAAGGAATTGCATATAGCCTCGTCCTCCTTACATTTTTTACCATGGGCATATTATATTTTAAGACTTTATGATATTTGATTAGAGATTCGAGATACTTTATATTTAATGATGGGATGTTTTGAGCCGACTAGCCCTATGTTATATATAATTATAAACTCATGGATTATATACTTTTGCCAGATGAATGGTGGATGCTACTTTCATATCCAGTCTTCTCAAAATTAATGTGGGATTTTATAGTTGTAGTATACGACTAAGCACACACCATTACAATGTTACACTTGAATGATGCAATCTACAACGGAGTAGATCGTTTTGGAATTTAGGACACGACACATGAGCTTATCTGAAATCACTACAAGAAAAATAACCTTTAGAGATAGAAATTTCTGCATTTAAAGTGAGAATTATGTCTCAAAAGGCTTTCAATGACGAAAAATTTATAGTAAATTTTCGTGTCAAAAATTATCATCGCTAATTCTATTTGCGAGGGATTTAAGAATCATTGCAAATTTGAGATAGAAAATCTGTCCCTAATACTTAAAAATTTTGTCGCAAATATGTCATGAAAGTTCACGATAAAAGAGTTCAGAGACAATTTTTTTCATCGTTAATTTGTCCCAATTATTTATAATTTTTCTTTTAAATTTCCATCACAAATCTATTTCAAAATTTTTTATATTTTATAATTTAATTTATTAATTTAGAATCTTTATCACAAATTTGTCTCTGTTTTAACTACTAGTGCAAATGAAAAATCCTTTATTTTTTAATTTCATTGCAAAATTGTCTCTATTTAATACAATATTATAATAAAATAACTTATTTATTCATAATTTTCCATTCCAAATCTATCTTAGTTTACTATATACTCATACAAACTTCTTGCCTTCAATAATCTTAAACCTGCTTACATATACATGATATGAATAAGAAAACACTAAATATCCACTCAAATACATTTATCAAAATAAACTTAAGGTACTCATACATACAGTTGTTATGAGCCCGTACATGCAACACCATATCTAAATCATTCAATATAAAATGCAACAAAGAGCCATAACTTAAGTGTTGAAATAAACCAGAAGTCTAACAAAAATTATGAAGTTTGCATATCAAATGCTATCAAAAGCATGCCAAGATATAAAATGCAACAAAGATCATAACTTAAGTGCCGAAATAAACAGAAGTCCAACAAAAATTATGAAGTTTGCATATGAAATGTCATCAAAAGCATGTCAAGATCACATTCCTCGAAGGTTGACAACTCAGCTAATAAATTTTGTAATTGATTTCTGAATTCAGTCTAAATTTTTTTCTCTTTCTCTCTAATTTTGCTTGGAACTCTCATCTCTTTTTTTTTTTTTCATTTGTTCTTGCTCCCTTTTCTCCATTTTTGCTTGCAACTCCTACTCTCTTTTTTCCATATCTTGTTGCATTTTTTCTAATATCACTCCAAGTTTCTCTTGAGTAATGATGGATAATGATGAATCAACATAAGTGGGACTACAAGAGGATGGACTCCGACTATTTCCAACTATGTTATGTTTTTCCTAACTCCAAATCCGTATAAGCTCCCATGAGTAGGACAACCTCTAGTTGCTTCTATCCATGCATCCAAATCAAATTAGGAAGTGATGATGAATCTTCACCATTATTGCTTTTAATGACTCAATGTATTTTTCCTATAAAAGTCCAATCAACATGATAAATATTATAAGTTCTAATAAATTAAATAGATAGTATAAATTAATAAAAAAAAACAAACTTACACTAACAATCTTTGACTTTTTTTCAATAATTCATCCAAACCATTCTCTTTCCTATGTGTACGATCAAATAGTTCAAGATGGGAGAAAGGTCGATTCAAAGTGTTTTTATACATTAATAATATTGAGTCATCTCAAAAGACAAATTTCATAAATTCTTTCTTAACCATTCATTTAGTGCTTACAACACATATTACATTTAAATAGCAACAAAAAGAGAATTATAAACATACAATCTTTTTACGATGCAAGGAAAATGAAAGGGAGCCTCCTAAATGTTTTGAAATAGAACCTTCCTTAATTGTGAGTCGATTATTATATGTTGCTTCAGATTTCTTCTCCCATTAAAGCTACTCCAATAGTCATCAATTAACTGATCCCATACTTCAAGTGGTATCCAATTAGGTTCATTTCCCTTTGTATCCTCTACTTTTTGTTTAACAGCCTTTGCATACACTTCCTTTCTAACTTGATTGAGTGCATCACTAAATCTTCTAGATGCTATAGCATTCCCTACTTCCTTTATCTTATACTCATATGCTATATTTAGAATTTCCATGATCGAAGCAAAAATTAAGAAGAATTCATGCCAAGAACACAAATAAATAATGAATGAATAAATAGACATTATTCACAAAAGAAATAAGATCATTCTTCCCTATGGTTCTATTTTCCTCTTTTAGTTGGTAAACAATATTTACATGTACAAATCCAAAGCCCAAAAAATTTGATGACCTATAAAATTAGGAGGAAAAAGAAAGGATACCAAGAGAAAACCCTTAAGTACAACACATGTATTTCACCTTCGAGCAAACATAAAACCTTATGGAACTTCTCCAAAACCACATCAGTGCCTTAGCTGGATAGTAACAAAGCATCCATAGAAAGCAGATACCAACTCTTCTATATGCTACTGTCCCTAGTTAGTTCTCTACAAGAGCAGCTGATTTCAATCTGTGACATGTTTTAGAAAGAGAGCTTTACACTGAAGCTTCCAATCGATAGCAATATCTACAACTTTTAGTTACCAGTATATCTTACTCTCCATACTAACGTACATTATGCTTACATAAGTCAAGAGCCATTTGACAAATTTTTTTAGAAAGGCCATCCAACAGGTCTGATATAGCTACATCGTACCATAGTGGAATATGTGTAGTGAGATTTGGATTTGGAATAGCAAGGGTTAGGGTTTTGGAATAGTAAGAGTTAGGGTTTTCAATTTTGGGGGGCTTTCTCATAATGAAACACAATGATACAATAAAAAGAAAGAGAGTACTATAATTGGTTTGTTTTTGTTTGTTTTATTTATGTATCTATTAAAAAAAAAAATTAGAGACCGATTTAATCCATCTTTAAAAATCATATATGCATATGTAATATCACTTAATCAGAAAAATAAAATGTCTCTAAAAGCAATATATACGTGAGCATATAAATATTATTTTATTTTTAGAGACGAATTAGAGAGAACTTATAAATAGAAAATTTAGTTCCAAAAAATTTATCTTCCCGCTATAGAATTAGAGACAGATTTGCAATAGAATAAATTTTCTTGCAAATCCGTAACTAATTTGTTGTAGATTCCATCATTAAAATGTAATTATACCCCAAAACTCCTCCCTTATATATCCTCGCAAATCTATCGCAATTTTGATGCTAATCAAATTATTTAAAGACAAAAAAAATTGTCACAAAATTTTTGTATCTAAATGTTAGTTTTCTTGTAGAAAAAGCTCCTCCTAGCAGTGGACTTCGAACCCCAGGATGGCACACCAACAGGTCAATGTTTGATGCTAGAACCATAATTGTCCCAACTTTACACTTTTTTTTTCTTTTTTCTTTTGCTAATATTTCTCTTGTACAATTATTTCTTGCTTGTTTCTATGTTCTTTCTCTCTTGTACTGATGTTTCAAATAGAGAGAGAGGACTTTGGCAGTTGGACTTTGAGAGATGTAAGAGTTTCCCCTATTATTTGCTTTTTCTTTTTAGCGTTATGTGTACTGACCTATGTGTATATATTATTATTACTTTATAATAAGCTTGTTGCCTTGTGTTTCATTTATTTATTTATTTGATTTTTAATTTTAGGGGTACATATTACCTATTTTAAGTAATTTTTTATAAAACACATATATGTATTATTTACTATATGTACATTATAATTTATTGTACTTCAAAAATATATTTTTATCTATAAATATTGATTTTATAGGCCACTTGATCTATATCTAGAACCTCATTACTATTAATGAAGAATTTCAAGAAGATCCACAATAAGTGATGGTTTTTTTCCCCCTTTTATTGTTATTTTTGACAAAGTAAAACTAAAAGTGACAAGATTTTTAATGGTGTGATGACCTTCTAAAGGGAAGCAACGAACTTCTAAAGAAATCTAAAAAAAAAAAAGAATCGGAGAAGTGGTAGATGAAGAACATAATGAGAACTTTGAAGAGGTAAATAAATTTCTATGTGATTTCAATATTTTGAGGGTACTTCTATTAAAAAGTGTAAATATTTCAGTTTACTTCGATGTAAGAGTCTCAAAAGAAGTACAAAAAGTTTGAATATGGTTTTGAATAGAAAATAGGAGAAAAACTAATGATAATGGCAAATATGCGAGTCACAAAATCATGAATAGCACATTTCTAGAAGTGTATGACTATTGTGTACACAATTTGTGAGCCACACGACCCCTTGCACAAGCTTGTGCTTAGCTCATGCATACCTTTTGAAACCCAAATGACTACATCCATGAGTCTATGTACAGGTCAAGCATATCTTTTGTAATTTGCACCTCTTCTACCACAGCCGTGCAATTCTCGTATATCCTATACAATCTATCACCACAACCATGCACTAGCTCGCGAACTTTTAAACTTCTTCAAATATGCCTTTATCCTTCTTAAAGACAATTGAATCTTATTTAACTTATTCCTCTAGGATTAAAGCAAGTTGTGAGACCTTGAAACCTAGAAACTAAGGGAGGTATAAGGCAAGGACTATAATGAAGTAGACTATAAGTGGGTTTTGGAATATAAAAATTTTAAATATTTTAATTGCTAATTAATTTAGGTTAGAGGACTCTAGGGATCAAGCATATCAGCTTTCTAGGTATGTGTAATACCTTATTTGATGGCGTGCTTATTAGGATCATAGTAGTCAAACTCAAGATTCTATAGAAAAACGCCAAAGGATCCATAGAATCAAAACATAAAATCGTAATATTCTACAACTAGTGTAAATTTACTTATAAAAATTGTAAATTTACTTACTATGCTAATATAATTTTAAATAAATGATGAAGATAAAGAAATTTGGCATTAGTTTTAGTTACATACAGCCAAAATGAAGACACAAGATTGATCATTTTATGCCTTCAAATCTCTTTTATGTCTACTACAATTCAAATCTTGCTTCTAAGTTTCATCCATCACAATTCACATTCCCTCATTAATATGTTCAATCTAATCCTGGTAATTACAATAATTATTTACATTTACTAATATTTTACAATCTATAATTATTAAAATGTATTACAAATTTTGTTCAAATTACCATGTGAGAGCAACTAATTTTGTGCAGTGATGAGCATTTTCATATTCACTAAATGTTTGCACAAACAAACATTAAATTTATCACAAATAAATTACATTAAACATAAACATCAAGAACCAACCTAAATGTTCAATTTAAACATATTAAATTATTTTCTTCTTCAAAGTTTCAATAGAACAAAAATGTGTAAAATTACTACACTTTTTTAGCTATGTAAGATCATGAGTCTACTATGAATTTGCTTCAATAATGATTTTGTATGCAAGTTGACTGGAAACTATGTTTCCAACTCATAAACCCATGGAAACGTACGTGTAGACTCATAAGTTTGACAACCATGGTTAAGATAGAATACTAACTTGACCAATAAAAGATTTGACTATGAAAGTTTTGTTTTGTATGCTTATTTGTGGTTGGTGGATTGTGAACACTAGTGATGCCAACATGATATCCCAATGATCCTTGTGTGATGTTGTCCTTGGGTGGAGTTGTATTTTGAAATGATTTCGAGTAAATCTAGGTTGGACTCATGGATCTAGGAGAGTACACAACATCATATATGTATGAATTATAGATAAAAGTGTGATGTTAGAATACCGAGCTATATCATGATATATAATTAAGATTGTGCAAAAAAAAAAAGAGATTGAATTGAAAACTGGACCGCACCAAAATCTCAGGTCTTTTTTTTAAATGGTTGATTAGTGGTTCAGTTTAGTGAAGAGTAAATAGTTTGCAATTTGTTTCGGGACCCTAAACTAAATTGTATGGTTTGAACCGAATCGAACCATTTTACATTTTAAAAAAATTCAAACATATTCTTTTTCTTTTTAATTTTTTTTATTAACAAATCTAATTATTTTACCATTTTCATTTAGATATGTATCATTCATGACAATGAAATTAGAATGGTAATATCATGTTTCAATTGTTATTATGTGCCTATAAATAAGATGGTTTTTAGATTTTAACTTCTAGTGTTTTAAACATTTTTTTTCTGTCTTACTAATTAAGCATTTTTTTCCTTTTTTCTTACTAATTAATCAACTTCAATTACTTCATTACTTATAAGTTTATATAATTAATAATGTATTAAGTAGAAGTATACATCAAAATAAAATTTGAACATTTTATTGGAACAACATATTCTTATTTATCGAGTCTAATACATATTATAGTTCAATACGATTATAATTTATAATGGATGAAATCTCTCTCCTACTGTAAGTTTTACATATTAATTAGGTGACTAATTAATTTCAAGTTTTATTGTTTATATTTGCATTGGTGATATGAAGTATGTAATTGAAGTTTCTCAATAGAATGTATTTTAATTTTAAGAATAAAAAATGATTTGAACATCAAACTAAACCCGTACCGAACTATCTTTTTCCGATTCAAAAAAATATGAAACAAACTAAACTGTACCATGTACACCCCTATATATGGTAGACTTAAAGCAAAGATAATAATTGAATGGTTGCTATATTAAATATATGCTGGCATGTGAATGAATTACTACTTGTTCATGCATTTGTGCTTGTGGTAATACATACCGAGCTCCAACTCGCTCTTTTTCCTCTTTTTCAAGTTCAAATAGCTCTCTTGATATCTTTTTTATGTTTCTAGATATGATATAGTTGTTGACTTTGGGGATGACGATATTAAAGAAGATTATCTTGCATATGAGTACATTAGCTTAATCCTTTGGAGATAGGAAACCTATTTATGTGTGACTATGTTTCATATAAATGTACTAGTTTGTTATGACCCTAGTCGTATTCGATGGTTTGTTTTATTTTATTAGATTTGTTTTATGAACTCTATTAACCATTTAGTACTAGTGATTTATAGGTTTGTAATTATATGTGAAGTTATCTACTTCGTGAATATTGACTTGAAATTAATGTAATGAATGGGTGTTGATGGTTATCATGAGAACTAATATGGTTTTGGTATATCCTAAACCTCAGTTTGTCTACATTAAATGTGGACACATGGTGAGCTATAAGTGATCCTATGTTTAGGTTACGTTATATTTTTTAGTAATCAAAATCCGAGTTTTTAATATATAATTAACCATCTTCTTTGGTTCCTATTACTTTGTTTAGTTTTTGTGGCTACATTGTAAAAATTGAATTAAGTTAAAAAAAGTCATCTCGAGCCCTAATTAGCACCTCGCAATTGAAAATTCAAAAGCTCTAGGTATCATAAATTTAATTATAAGTGATTAGAGATATGTATAATGCTCAATAACGTTTAATTCAAGGTATTTAAAGATAGATGATTTAGGAGTACATGCATATTTTCAAAAATTATAAGAAGGTAAATGAGAGATTGGGAGATCTATTTGCACACAACCAACAAATATTAAAAAGTGATCTTTGCAATTTACAATTTATCCCTATCATCACATATTGCTGTAATCTATACTTATAATTATAGCAGGGCAGATCCAATTGCAATGGAAGCATATGCATAGCATGCATCTCGCTATACGTGGTTTTTGAAGAGTGACGTAAAAGCACATGCAATGGATGATTAAAAGTGAGAAGGTT